>OY970834.1:32854564-33558314 GCA_963853835.1 Calendula officinalis | reverse complement strand
GTTACTTTCGTCGATGATCGGGTGAAGATTCATTTGGAAGCTTCAACTTCTAAGATTGAAATTAACGATCTTAGGGAGAAGCTAACAGCTGAACTCCATCAAGTTAGAAATTTAGTTCAAAAACTTGAAGATAAAGAAACTGAAATTACTCACTATTCAACACTTTTAGGCACCACAACCAACAATGAAGAAACTTATAGTCATCCACAATCACAGTATCCAGGTAATAATGTTACATTAGACAGAAGATCACTTGTTAGAGTTAATTCAGAAATGGGCACAGATTACATGGACAGAAGAGCATTAACAAGAGTTTATTCCGAAATGGGTCCCGATTCGATAGATAGAAGAGCCCTAATGAGAGTCAATTCTGAAGTAAATCCAATTGCAAATCAAGAAATGTCAAGGTTTAGACAGTTAAGTGTTTCAGTTGGTGATTATGTTGAGAAAGAAAAAAGAACACCGAAAGCTAATCAATATTACCGAAATTCCGATTTCCTTCTCGGAAAAGATCGATTACCTCCCGAAAGCAACAAGCGGTTGAAATCAAACGGTGGGAGAAAATCAGATTACATGGTTAATATCGATAGACACAAGAATCAGGTTTTTAGAAGTTGTAGCAATTTGCTTTTAAGGTTGATGAAACATAAACATGGTTGGGTGTTTAATGAACCTGTTAATGCAAAAGCACTCGGGCTTCATGATTATCATGATATAATTAAGCATCCAATGGATTTGGGCACGATTAAGAGCCGATTAGCCCAGAAATTTTACAAGACACCTGGCGAATTTGCAGAAGATGTTCGGCTCACGTTTCGTAATGCAATGACTTATAATCCCAAAGGGCAAGATGTTCATGTTATGGCAGAACAATTATCAAACATATTTGAAGAAAGATGGGTAGTAATCGAATCCGATTGGAGATATGGAACAGTTCCTGAAACAAACACACCAACACCAACTTCAAGAAATAATCATCAAATTAGGACTTTTGACAGATCACAATCAATGGGCTTACCTGTCACGTCGAGGGCAAAACCGTCAACTTTTGTCCCGGTGAATAGGACACCTGTCCCGAAGAAGCCGAAAGCTAAGGATCCTAATAAGAGAGATATGACATATGAAGAGAAGCAAAAACTGAGTGCAAATCTTCAGAATTTACCGTCTGAGAAACTCGATAGTGTTGTGCAGATTATTAAAAAAAGTAATACTTCACTTTCTCAAAATAATGATGAGATTGAAGTTGATATCGATAGTGTTGATGTGGAAACTTTATGGGAACTGGATCGGTTTGTTACAAATTATAAGAAGAATTTGAGTAAACATAGAAGGAAAGCTGAACTTTCTCAACAGGCGAGAGCATTATCTGGAAATACTGATCGGGCCATGTTACAAGTATGAATTTTTTTAATATATATATGCAACTTTTTTGCTGTAGTTGATAATTTTTATTCTAGATTTATGATTATAATTATTTTATGTTATTACAGAACCCTGCAGCATCTGTCCCAGAGGCACCAACGAAAGAAAAAAGAGCACGTAAGTTATCTGAGATATACTTTTTAATTTTATTATTTTTTTTAATAATATTTAGTAAATATTTGTGTTGTGTAAAAAGCAGATGAGAAGAGTCCTGCTACTAGTCAACAGAATCAAGGAAATGTGAGTAGGTCAAGTAGTTCAAGTAGTTCAAGCAGTGACTCTTCTTCAAGTGGTAATTGAAATTATTATTAATATTATTTTTAATTTTAATTGATGTGTTGATGTTAATTATGTATGAGATGAAATGTGTTGATTGTCGGTTTGTATGCAGATTCAGATAGTGATAGTTCATCTGGTTCAGATGCAACTTAGTGGGCTTGAAAGCAGCGGCAGATTAAGGTAATTTACAAGACTCGCAATATTTACAAATTTGGATCAGTCACCTTTATTTGTTTTGATTTGTGTTAAAACTTAAAAGCATGCTGTAAATTGTGTTATATTATTTTGACCAAATAAGGAATATATGTAAGTCGTCTTTATCTTGTAGATTGTGGCGGTGAAATTTGAGAAGATGGTTTTGATATGCCAATATATGATGCATGATTATGGGCGGAAGGGCGGGACTAAAAGTGCAAAGGTTGAAATGTTTGGATTTGGAAGGTGTGTGGTTGAACAATGTTATATTGGGATGGTGAATTTTATTTAGAAAATAGGGTGTATGAATTAGATTTTTTAGGCAGACCTTAATTAGGTTGTCATGTTATCGGTGCAATTTGAACAGGGGAGACCGATTGGTATTATGCCTGTCATTATAAGTCGTTGTAACGCTTATTGTGAGATGTATGCCGAATGAAAAACAAAAGTAGGTAGCATGTACAGTTATTTGCTTTTTGGATTTTTCATATGTTTAGCCCTGAGTTTGTCTTCTGCTTGTGGTTGCTCCTTATTTTAGCTTATATCTTGAACATAATTAGAAAAAAAGGTTATTTTTATACCACAACTTTTATTACATGCATCACAATTATTACTTAGTATGGCTTTAAATTTAGCTGTAAGTACAGTGTGTTATATGAGTTAAAATATATTAAAAAACCCACTAACACTGTCGCACAGTGCCTTGGGGCATAATTTTTGTCCCTTGTTACAAATGCAGGTGAGCATATCCGAGAAATGATATTTATTCCTATTATTTGTTCTTATTTATAATTTTACCCACCTGATAAGGATGATATATGTAATCTACTAATTCTTTCTTCTAACATTATCTCTAGATCTTGACATATGTTTTCATCTAATGAGTAATGATAGGAATCAATACTATTACTCATTCTTGTAACATATTTGTTGCACAAGCAAGCACTCCTGAGTCCTGACAGCATTTTTGTCCTTTTTTTTTACTGCAGAATAGTATTTTTTTAGTAAAGGTGATTTATACACCATGAAAATTATTTCACAAATCATAATCAATGTAAAGTTTGTTTTAATATATGTATAGTGCGATAAGTGAGAGTTTATGTATAGTCCGAAATGATTCCAAAACTTTAATTAGTCAAGAAAAAAAAATCTGCCAACACTCCGTTAATAACGACAATTCATTTGGTCGCTTCCCTTTTATTATGGTAACTAAGACTAGTGACTCATGAGTACGCTGAATTTCAAACAAAATGCAAAATTTTCATGTGTAGTTTCACTTTCAGCCCTGTTTGGCAAACTTAATTCCCTTTTCAATAGACGACTTAAGTTCAGGCAAAAGGGCTTGCAAGCCTTGTTTCTCATACTCTGAAAGTGGGCCCAGGCCCATCACTTCCTCCACGCCATTTTTCCCAAGTCTCACCTGTGCAGGAAACAAGAATCAATTTTATATTCAAGATAAATAATGCAAATAAAAGATAAAGTGAATACCTTTGAGGCAAAGAATGGTAGTTCAGTGACATTTGATTGCACGTAAGAACATTCAACAACATTATGAACCCCATTAAGTCCTTTCAAGCAAGCATCAGCAAATAACGCACCAGCATAACTGTATTTCACAAGTATTTGTTAACTGGAATTAACAGATTAAACTGTAAATATCAGTTAAAAACTTACGCCATTGAGAGTGTAGCAGAACCTTTTCCAGCTTTTGCCTCAACAACCTCTGTTCCACCATCTTGTGTTCGTTTTGTCAGAGCCCTAATTTCTTCATTTGATAAATTATTTGCTTTTGGAGTAGCCTTCATTCAAAACCTAAACATCAGTAACCAACTAACATATAAAAAAATAAACATGTAACAATACCTGAGAAAACAATGGCAGAATTGTAATTCCAGCATGACCTCCAACAACAGGTACATTAACACCTATATGTAACATTATAGAACGAGTTAAAACTTCAAACCATGAGATTAAACAAAAATTAGAAAAACAGTTGATCATACCAGCAACTGGAACATTTGCTTTTGCAGTGTAGAAAGTTTTTGCCCTAACAACATCAAGTGTTGTCACACCAAACAGCTTTCTTTCATCATAAGTACCTGCTTTCTTGAACACCTCAGAAGCAATTGGTACAGTTGAGTTAACAGGGTTGCTGATTATATTAACAAGTGCCTGTTGTTCATAAATACAAAAGGGTTAAATGGTAAATATTAGATAACCAGAAGCACAATCATGAAAGTGTAAAGTAAAATTAATTTGTGAAATTGAGTACTCACATGAGGGCAGTATTTAGCAATTGCAGTGCATAAATCTTTTACAATGCCAGCATTGATGTTGAAAAGATCATCACGAGTCATTCCCGGTTTTCTTGGAACACCAGCTGGAATGATGACTAGATCTGCTCCTTCTAATGCTTTGCCAAGATTTTCTGCACCCATGTAACCAGCCACCTATATGTAATAAAAACGTCACTACATTTTTAACACCAGTAAATTGAAAATTCATCAATAAAATTGAGTGTTTAGATTGACATGTTGAAGATTTGGCACACATAATTCTCGTTTTGTATGGTAGCAAATTTATGAGAAATGAAAAGGCTCTTTGAGATCCGGCAACTCTTTTGATACAAACACCTTTTAAGTTCCAGCTAATCATAAGCATAATTTCTATTTATGTTTTCTTCAGTTTGATCTAGAGTATGATCAGTGTATTGAAATATCACGCAACTTATAGATTTAATTAGATATTGATCACGTTTCTAAGTCACAAAATAACGAAATTAAACGATCAGTGACTATCAAGGAAAAACTAGTACAACAAGCTGCCCAGCCTGCCATAAATGAATTATGCAGTAAGCATATCATAATGTCGTTATAGCAACATCGTTAAATTACGACGAAAACATTAAAACTCAACAGATCGGAACCCTATAATGGAGCTGTCAACGAAACGAATACAATTAAACACCAAAAACCTAGCCGCACATAACAATCGAACGTTATATCGAATGATCATAAACAAAATTGGAAGGATTTAGCAATGGAGAACCTGAGATCTGGTGCTGACATGGCTGACATCTGCGGAGACACCGGGTGTAGCGGCGATATCGTATAGAGAAAGGCTAGATACAAGAGGATTTAGCTTCATGAGGAGTCCAAGCGGTTGTCCAATGCCGCCGGCTGCTCCCAAGAGGGCGACCTTACGCGCCGGAGAAGACTCCGATGAGTAATGCCGGCGGAGTAAAGAAGAAGAGGAAGGGTTTTTGAGGATTGATCTCAACATAGCAGACTTCATCGTTCTCTCGTGGCTGCATTTTCTGGAGGGAAGGAGAGAAGGTATAGAGAATGGCGAAACGAACTGCTGCAGGATATGCGATTTTGCAGCCGTTATTTGTTACGATTTGAAGGAGTTCGATTTTTTATTAATTATTAAGGACCCATTCAAACTTTAATAGTAGTAGTTCAGAGTGAGATTTGAGGATGTTGATTTGCTCAAAAATAAATTTATTTTTGTAAGGAATTTTAAAAGAAGTAGATGATTTATATTTTCTTGTAAAAATATATATATTCTTTTACGAATCATGCATGACCCGACTAATACCATACATTAATATCACTAAGCTATAATATTAAATGTATGATATTTAACTAGTCAAATTTTTTAAGATAAAGAAAACACACTTTTACCAAAGGGCCTTTGGCCTAGCGGTATGGTGTCTGACTCTCATTCTTAAGGTCAGGAGTTCGAGTCCCGTCGTGGACATATGTGATAATTAGGAGTAGATTAGATTTGCCGTTTCAAAAAAAAAAAAAAAAAACACACTTTTTGTAGTGAATTGGAAAGTTCTTTTTATCATAATTCTAGTTAATTGTCCATTTAATTTATATTTCCTTGTAAAAAAAATCTATTCTTTGAACAAATCATGACCCGAATAATACCATACATTAATACCACTAAGCTATAATATTAAATGTTTGATATTTAACTAGTCAATTTTTTTAAGATAAAGAAAACACATCCTATAACATTTATGACCATTATCAAAAGTGTCTAACATGATTTTAACACAAGAGTTAAAGTTGTTCATCATAGTGTTAAAGTCAAAGAAGGTGTTCAAATTTTAAAATCTGGCCATTGGAGGGGGTATCCGTTCGTAGGAACGTTTAACACCACGCCAAACTTGGCGAAAATAGCCTTTGGCGGAGGGACGATTTTGTAACGACCCGAAATTTGTAAATAAATAAATTGTACAAAAATATGATAAATAAGGATAATTCATTTAAAACACGTAGGAGTTGGTTTCGTGTCATTTGGATACCGTATGAAAAAGTTATGGACGAAAACGGGTCAAGACATGGAAGAAAAAGTGCAGCCTAGGCTGCCTGGGGAGTTCGCGGCGCGAGGACCGGGTTCCCGATCGCGAACTTCGAACACAGAGTTCAGTGTTTTGAAGATGGAAGTTCGCGGACAGTTCACGATCGCGAGGAAGTTCGCGACCCGCAGAGTTCACGGCGCGAACTCCTGTTCACGGCACGAACTTCCCCGACCAGCTGTATTAAAGTCGGGTTTGGCTCATTAAATGCCATCCAAAACCCTAGTTTTCTCCTACCAGCTGGTGTGGGCGATTTTTGAGCATAAAGTGGCGATTGGAGCTTAATCTTCACTAAATCTTGGTGATTCCTGCTCCTAGTTGAAGAACAAAGGTCATTTGGTGGAAGAACTTGAGGCATTCAAGTCTTGAGAGATGATAATCTTGTTCAAGAAGCATATCTTGAAGTAGACTTGACTAAGGTGAGTACATGTGAACTTTCAAAACTGAGTACATAACTAGTAAATGTTTTATGTTTAAATGTTTTATGTTTAAATGTTTTATCGAGTTTATAAGTAATTTAGTTAATTATGTGATTGTTAATGAATTGCTTATGTGATGAAGATTGATAATTGATTGAGATATGATGGAGCTATAAGCTCATAGTAATAAAAGACAAGTAATGATGATGATGATGTCCCTAGGGCCATGATAGATTGGAGGCTGTAACAACCCGAAATTTGTAAATAAATAAAATATGTAAAAATATGATAATTATGGATAAATCATATAAAACACGTAGGAATTGGTTTCGTGTCGTTTGGAGTCCGTATGAGAAAGTTATGGACGAAACCGTGTTGAAACCTAGACCGAAAAGTGCAGCCCTGCTGCACAGGCAAGTTCGCGGCGCGAGACAGGCGCGAGCGAAACGCGAGGTTGAGCAGAGGGACCAGAGCTGGAACGCGAGCATCTCGCGTCGACTTCGCTTCGACTTCGCGGCGCGAGCCAAGCGCGAGCCTGGCGCGAAGTCTGGTAAAAGCGGCGACTAGGGGGCAGATCCGCGTCACTTCGCGACGCGAGCTCGGCGCGAGCGGGGCGCGAGCTCTTCCGACCAGAGCAATAAATCGGGTTTGAGCTCATTTGATGCATTTGAAAACCCTGGTTTCTTTCTCTTCGAGCTTGTGAGCGATTTTGGGTGTAAATCATCATTTGGAGCTGATTTCTTCATCAAATCTTGTGATTCTTCACTCCTAGTTGAAGATTAAAGGTATATCTTCACTCCTTTGTAGTTGTAGCTCAAGATCTATGGATCTTGAAGCTAGGGTTTGAAACCCTTGTTCTTGGGTTGGTGATTAATGGTTAAATAAAGGTTGTATACACTTAATAGATGGTATATTAACAAGGGAATCAAGTGTATCATTATGATTTGTAAGAATCTTCGGTTTGGTTAAACCTAGGGTTTGGTAAATCAATATATTTGGGGGAAATGGATTGATGGGTGTTATCTAGAGGTAGATGAGCACATTAGTAGTAGTAATTGATGTTGATCATATTGTGATAATTGTATTAGGCTTTTGGTGAGGTCTTGGAAGGTTGACCGATTTGTGAAGCAAGGAAACTGACGTAAAGAATACGGTTGGAGCACTTATTTGCTAAGGTGAGTACATGAGACTTTTAAACTGGGTACATAGCAATTAATTTGAAAGTACATATGATATTGTATCAGTATTTATTAACAAATATTTTGATAAAGATAGTAATTGAAAATGTATGAGGGTACGTAGAATGTGATACTAGAATGTGTCTAGTATGAGTGATGAATTTGAAGTAAATTATGATAGATTCAAGTAATTATGGAATCTATGTTAATGAACAATAATAATGTAGTAAGTGATTAAAAGAATGTATACGGAGCCTATATTAATAAATATGTATTAGTAAAGCAATTGGGAATGATTTTATAGTAATGAGTACCTATTGGTAAAATATACTAATAAAAGTAAAGAACGAATATATATGAGAAAGAATATGATGTGACTAGTAATAATTGTCTATTATAGTCAAGGGAGAGATAAAAGTATTATGTTATCGATGAATAAGAAATGTATCTTATGTGTAAAGTAAGTATGGACCTCATAGGGTTCATAGATGTAGAAGTAACTGTGGTTGCTTATGATCGGGTCCATGGGACCATACATGTACGTTCACACTGTGATGAATTAATTATATGTCGTTAGTATTAGATGACTAACTTGATTGATGTTGGATGTGATAGCCGAAGGCTTTGACTGTCATAACTGTTAGGTTATGGTAAGAGATAGATGGTGGTGACGCGGGGGATCCCCGGTCACTGGACGGTGGTATATATGTTTATACACCGAGTGTATATATGTTTATACACTAAGCACACGGGTGCTTCTAGTACGCATATGTTTGGTACTAGGTATGTTAGGTTCTAATACATATATGTTTATGTATTAGACATGTTGGTGCTTCTGGTACATATATGTTTATGTACTAGATATGATTGGGCTTCTGGTACATATATGTTTATGTACTAGATATGATTGTGCTTCTGGTACCTATATGTTTAGGTACTAGATATGGTTGCTAGGGAAGCAAGATCGATAAGGTCACAATAGAGCGACTAGACGGTACTAATGTAGTATATATATGTATATATATATATGTTTATATATTTATGGAATTGTTATTATGATTATTGGGGTCTAAAACCCATGTATCTCACGAGACTATTTTGTCTCACGTACTACGTTTGTTTTGTGGCTATGTACTCAGGTACAGGTTGAAGTGATAGAAGGTTGCACTAGAAGTGGCCTAGAGATGCTTAGTTCGGGAGCTCATAGGTAGATCTTGTTTGCCTATGGTTTTGATATACTTGGTGACACCGTATTTTTGTAAACTCTGATAAAGGTTTTAAAGTTTTTGATAAACTGTATTTTGGACAATGTGCCAAATGTTGGGAAATTGTATTTTAAATGATTTAAACGATGTTATAAAAATACGGGTGTTACAACTTGGTATCAGAGCTATAGTTTAAGTGAATTAGGTTGGATGTCCATCCTAGTCTTAGACTGTAGCATTAGGAATGTAAGATTCCTTGAGATCATTAGGTTGACCTTGAGACTTTATGTTAAGTTTAGGGTTGAACCTAGGGGACCTATGAAAGTGATGTGATTATGGATAATCAGTGTTATGAGACTCATGAAACGTACACGAGGTACTAATTGTTTAATGTCTTTCGTATAGTCAAGATCGAAAGAAATGGTTAACACTCGAAGAAGTGGGAAAGCCCCGGAGGGCCGGGAGGAGGATACACCTCATGTTGAGGCTGGGGTTGAACAGGAAAGTCAACCGTCGATGCACCGGGTGGGTGAATCGGAGGTCAGAGCTAATAGAACTCCGGTGACCATGGCGGACCTCCAAACTATTATTGATCAACTCAAGGGAGTGGTGGCCGATGAGGTGCACCGCATAATTGGGGACCGTGAGAGGTCGGATGGAGATCGTGTATCCGAGGCTAGATCGGATGAGAAAACCAGGGGTGGTGGCACTCGAGTGGAGAAATCCTCCACAGGTGGTTGTAGTGATGCGAGGGCGAGGCCCGATGAAAATTATGGTTGTTCTTTTAAGACATTCATGGCTTGTAAGCCAAACATTTATACGGGTAGTTCGGACCCGAAGGTAACTATGAGGTGGATCCGAGAGACCGAGCGGGTCATCGGAAGTAGCAAGTGCAAGAAAACCGATATGGTGTTGTATGCATCTCAATTGCTAAAAGAGGATGCTATGGTCTGGTGGGACATAGTTTATGAGACCCTCGGGAGGGAGGTGGTAGAGAGAATGTCATGGGATGAGTTTACCGTGAGGTTGAAGAAGAAATTTTGTCCCGACCGAGATTTGGAGAAAATGCATGAGAAGTTTGTGACCCTAAGGAAGGGTGAGATGTCGGTCGAGGAGTACACGAGGGAATTCACGGGATTACTTCCGTTTGTTGCTAAGACCTACTCCGAGGAGAGGTTGAGGGTAGTTAGGTATGCTAGTGGGCTACCTTGGGATTATCAGTTAGAGGTAAAGAGAGCGGTCACGCTAGATGAGGCCATTAGTGCCGCCCGAGGTGTGGAAGAGGTGAACGAGACAAAAGTTGTCGAGAGGGCGTATGTGGGAGATAAGAGGAATGCCGAGAGTGGATCGGGTACGGTTAAGAAGGGAAAGTTCACGTCGAACTTCTCTAGGCAAGGAAGCGTAGCCTCGTGCAAGAGGTGTGGGAAGAATCATACCGGCGAATGCCGTGGAGAACCAAAAATTTGCCATGATTGTGGAAAGACGGGACATTTGGCCCGAGATTGTAGATCCAAACCAATGGCCGAGGTTGAATGTTACTCGTGCCATGAAAAAGGGCATTATAGCCACGTGTGCCCGAAGAAGAAAACCGGAACGCTTGTGTCTGCGGCTCAAAAGAAGGCGGAGCCGGCAAAGGTGAGAGGACGATCCTTCCTACTCTCACGGGAGGAGGCGCGCGATGGGGCGTCAGGTTCGGGAGCTAAGGATTAGGCGGCCCGTAATTGTAGCATTGGATGATTAGGCCGGTGTGCCATTTGTTTCCCTAAGACTTTAGTTTTGGGTATTATTGTAATCCTTCCGAATGCTTTGGTTAAAAACATATTTTGAATGTTATGAATTTTATTGTTAATTTATTCACTTGAAAGATTTGATTTAGCAAGGTTGAATAACTGTCGATTTGAGTAGAGGCATTTGGTAGGACCATTGAGATGGACTGGATGATTATGCACCAAGCCAGTATGTTGTGTGGGTATAGCCATATTGTTGGATTGTTACCCAATTTGGTGCTTACGGGAATTAGTAGATGAGTTGTATAACGCGAATAGTCATCGTGGGAATAATCTTCCGGGTTAAATGAATTCGTATTTTTGAGAATCATAGACCGGAGTCGGTTGGTTGACTCAAAGATGGCCGGGATGACCGGCGAGTTATGGTTAATAGAATTGAGTGATAACTACTTCTGTAGCGACAAAAGATTTGGAAATATGGTAATAAAGAAATGAACTGATTAATGACGGTTAATGTGTAAGTGAAACGATAAATAACAAGTAGAAAAGTGTTATTAGTTACCCGCGGGGTACAATGCATGTGCATTATACGATGGCCTTTGAAGGCATATGATAACGGAAAGATAATGTTAGGTGAGACATGTTAGAGGATATGTCAAATGGAAATGTGTTGAATGGGTAAGAAAACGATGATATGATATTATGAAAAAGTGCTAGAATGCATGATGGATAATTGGACGATTGAATGAGTGAGAAAGTAGCAAAGCTACGGGATGCGAAAAGATGAATACCCAATGGTATTGGTGTGACATATACATATGTTTGTATATGTGCACAATAGAGATGTATAGATGGTATTGGTGACATATACATATGTTTGTATATGTGCACAATAGAGGTGTTTATATTGAATTGGCGTGATGTATATATATGTATATAAATATGTATGTATATGTTTATGTGTTTATTTGATGAATGTAGAACCATGTGGTTAATGAATATTACTATTATGTTATGGTAAATGAGAATTGGGCTTGAAATACGGGTTGCATTCAGGTCATGTAAATGTAGGGGATGCCTACGATTTATAGAATAGAGGGAAAGAGAAACTCCTAGTGAGCAAATTACCATGTGGTGACCCAGACATAGTACACCGTATAAGGGTGTGGGATGTATTACGGTAGCGGGCCTAGTACCGATAATTTAAGTTGATCAATGTGATACAAAGATGGTTGAAAGAATACCAAGTGATAGTATGAGTGACCAAGTGAAGGTCAAGAAACGGTAAATGTTATTGTGACCTTATGTTAAGGTGTGACCCTTGGATTAACGGGGATGATTGATGAGAAAGTAATAATGGGTAGAACTGAGAGTGATAGATTGGTAATGATACGCCGTGTGTACGGAAATTGCTAGTTGGAAAAGGTATGGTTGACTTTATGTAAAAGTCAACGTTAGTCAACCCGTGATTGGTTGAATTGGTCTAAGATGGACTTTGATTCTCGTTTTGATTTGCTAATAAATATTGATAGCATAATGTGTCGATTATGTGTTTGTGAAAAAGTTGATGAGATGGTTGATTGAGTTGTAGTCAGTTTATACGACTTGACCCGTTTGGGTGATTTCGATGTTGAAATTGGGAATCAAGTGTAAGACTGTAGTTGAATCATAAACAAAAAGTAAATGGTAAAGGAAAGGAGGATTTATGAAACCTTTAACGAGAAGGGAAAATGTTAAGGTTTAGCTGACTTTGTGCTTAAGTCAAAGGGTAAACAATGTGGGAATATACCAATGTCGGGATATATCGGCTTGGTCAAGGCTGGAGTTTGACATCCGTTTTAATCAATTAGTTAATGGTATGGTTGTATCATACCATTGTTATGAGAATGAAAGGATTGGTCGAGAGAATGACGGTGTTATGGTCAAATTGTGAAATTTTGACCCATCTAAGTATTGTGGGTTTTAAATTGGGTCTTGACCGTTCGGGCTTAACGGAGTTAAGTGAATGTTTGGATATGTAATGTTAACGGAACGGGAATGAGGAAAGTTTGTTGGTAATGACCACAAGGGAATGAGAGCGGAAAGCTCGGTTGAATGTGGGTTGAAATTCTTAGCGATTCCGAGGACGGAATCCTTTTAAGGGGTAGATAGTTGTAACAACCCGAAATTTGTAAATAAATAAAATATGTAAAAATATGATAATTATGGATAAATCATATAAAACACGTAGGAATTGGTTTCGTGTCGTTTGGAGTCCGTATGAGAAAGTTATGGACGAAACCGTGTTGAAACCTAGACCGAAAAGTGCAGCCCTGCTGCACAGGCAAGTTCGCGGCGCGAGACAGGCGCGAGCGAAACGCGAGGTTGAGCAGAGGGACCAGAGCTGGAACGCGAGCATCTCGCGTCGACTTCGCGTCGACTTCGCGGCGCGAGCCAAGCGCGAGCCTGGCGCGAAGTCTGGTAAAAGCGGCGACTAGGGGGCAGATCCGCGTCACTTCGCGACGCGAGCTCGGCGCGAGCGGGGCGCGAGCTCTTCCGACCAGAGCAATAAATCGGGTTTGAGCTCATTTGATGCATTTGAAAACCCTGGTTTCTTTCTCTTCGAGCTTGTGAGCGATTTTGGGTGTAAATCATCATTTGGAGCTGATTTCTTCATCAAATCTTGTGATTCTTCACTCCTAGTTGAAGATTAAAGGTATATCTTCACTCCTTTGTAGTTGTAGCTCAAGATCTATGGATCTTGAAGCTAGGGTTTGAAACCCTTGTTCTTGGGTTGGTGATTAATGGTTAAATAAAGGTTGTATACACTTAATAGATGGTATATTAACAAGGGAATCAAGTGTATGATTATGATTTGTAAGAATCTTCGGTTTGGTTAAACCTAGGGTTTGGTAAATCAATATATTTGGGGCAAATGGATTGATGGGTGTTATCTAGAGGTAGATGAGCACATTAGTAGTAGTAATTGATGTTGATCATATTGTGATAATTGTATTAGGCTTTTGGTGAGGTCTTGGAAGGTTGACCGATTTGTGAAGCAAGGAAACTGACGTAAAGAATACGGTTGGAGCACTTATTTGCTAAGGTGAGTACATGAGACTTTTAAACTGGGTACATAGCAATTAATTTGAAAGTACATATGATATTGTATCAGTATTTATTAACAAATATTTTGATAAAGATAGTAATTAAAAATGTATGAGGGTACGTAGAATGTGATACTAGAATGTGTCTAGTATGAGTGATGAATTTGAAGTAAATTATGATAGATTCAAGTAATTATGGAATCTATGTTAATGAACAATAATAATGTAGTAAGTGATTAAAAGAATGTATACGGAGCCTATATTAATAAATATGTATTAGTAAAGCAATTGGGAATGATTTTATAGTAATGAGTACCTATTGGTAAAATATACTAATAAAAGTAAAGAACGAATATATATGAGAAAGAATATGATGTGACTAGTAATAATTGTCTATTATAGTCAAGGGAGAGATAAAAGTATTATGTTATCGATGAATAAGAAATGTATCTTATGTGTAAAGTAAGTATGGACCTCATAGGGTTCATAGATGTAGAAGTAACTGTGGTTGCTTATGATCGGGTCCATGGGACCATACATGTACGTTCACACTGTGATGAATGAATTATATGTCGTTAGTATTAGATGACTAACTTGATTGATGTTGGATGTGATAGCCGAAGGCTTTGACTGTCATAACTGTTAGGTTATGGTAAGAGATAGATGGTGGTGACGCGGGGGATCCCCGGTCACTGGACGGTGGTATATATGTTTATACACCGAGTGTATATATGTTTATACACTAAGCACACGGGTGCTTCTAGTACGCATATGTTTGGTACTAGGTATGTTAGGTTCTAATACATATATGTTTATGTATTAGACATGTTGGTGCTTCTGGTACATATATGTTTATGTACTAGATATGATTGGGCTTCTGGTACATATACGTTTATGTACTAGATATGATTGTGCTTCTGGTACCTATATGTTTAGGTACTAGATATGGTTGCTAGGGAAGCAAGATCGATAAGGTCGCAATAGAGCGACTAGACGGTACTAATGTAGTATATATATGTATATATATATGTTTATATATTTATGGAATTGTTATTATGATTATTGGGGTCTAAAACCCATGTATCTCACGAGACTATTTTGTCTCACGTACTACGTTTGTTTTGTGGCTATGTACTCAGGTACAGGTTGAAGTGATAGAAGGTTGCACTAGAAGTGGCCTAGAGATGCTTAGTTCGGGAGCTCATAGGTAGATCCCGTTTGCCTATGGTTTTGATATACTTGGTGACACCGTATTTTTGTAAACTCTGATAAAGGTTTTAAAGTTTTTGATAAACTGTATTTTGGACAATGTGCCAAATGTTGGGAAATTGTATTTTAAATGATTTAAACGATGTTATAAAAATACGGGTGTTACAGAGGCATTCTGATTATTATGGTTCCTTAAGGTTAGTGGTAGATTGGAGGCATTCCGATTACCCTATACCTATGAAAACCGGTAGATTGGAGGCATTCCGGTTACCGTGGATATGATGGTCTTGATACATTGGAGGCATTCCGATTATCTTGACATTGGCCAATGATGAAAGATATGAAGTGACCCGAATGAAATTAATAATAATATTATAATATAAATGATATTATGTGACTAGTTGTTTATCGGGTCTAAAACCCATGTATCTCACGAGGCAATTTTGTCTCACGTACTATGTTTGTGTTTTTGCTATGTACTCAGGTTCGGGATCGAAGAATTAGGAGGCTTGATTAGAAGAGGCCTTGTTGAGATTAGCTTGGTGTTCATAGTTAGAATCCTTATCCTATGGTTAAGATATAATTTGTAACGCCAATTTTTGTATACTCTGATAATCTCAAACAAGAAGCCTATTGTTTTTTTGTAAAACCAGTATTTGTCTCCAATACAATTGTTATGTATTTGGATGAAATGTTATTTAAATATTGCTTTGAAAATTGAGGTGTTACAACTTGGTATCAGAGCCATAGTTTAAGTGAACTAGGTTGAGTTGACCATCCTAGACTTAGACTGAGCTAGTAGGACCATAAGTTCCATAAGATGATTATGAATTGACTGTTGAGACCTTAAGTATAGGATCAGTAGGGTTGACCTTTAAGGAATAGGTCATGTTTGGGAATTGGAACGGTCTATATTATCGTTGTTTGATAAGTTGACTTCTAAATGATTGATGTCTTATTATAGTAAGATGGTGCAAACTAGAAGTGGAAGGTGCCCACTTGATCAAGAACAAGATTCAAATCGTGTTAACAATCCGGTGTTTGGTCCGGAGAATCGAATGGAAGGGGAGAACTCCGGGGTCGAGAGGAATCACACCCCGATAACTGTGGAACATCTCCAAGCTATGTTCAACCAAATGAGGGATATCGTGAACGACGATGTGAATCGAATCCTCAATGAACATAGGAATCGTGAAAGGCGGGAGGAATCTCCACCCTGCACCAAAAGCAAGTCGAGTAGTGTTGCTCAAACTGAAAAGTCTTCAACTGAAGAAGAAAATGACCCCGAACCAAGGGAAAGGAAGGGTTGTACTTATAAGAACTTTGTGGCTTTTAAGCCCGATAACTACTATGGTAGCTCCGAACCGAAAGTCACGATCCGTTGGATCCGTGAAACTGAACAAGTCCTTGAAGCTAGTAAATTCAAGGAAGGGGATATGGTGATCTATGCTTCCCGGTTGTTGAAAGATGAAGCCCTCGTTTGGTGGGACACCATGTATGAAACGTTGGGAAAGAGGGCGGTGTATAAGATGACTTGGGAGGAGTTTGTGAAACGATTGAAGGCAAAGTTTTGCCCCGAAAGAAACTTGAAAAAACTTCAAGAAGAGTTTGTTCATTTGAAGAAGGATGGTATGAGTGTCGATGAGTACACAAAGAAGTTCACGGGATTGATCCCGTTTGTGATCAAGTTGTATCCGGATGAGAGGTCCCGGATTGTTCGTTATGCCAATGGACTCCCGTGAGAGTATGAGTTGGAAGTGAAGAGGGCCGCCACACTAGATGAGGCTATTAGTGCAGCGAGAAATGTGGAGGAAGTGGGCCATAGGAGGATCAATGAGAGGCCAAGGTTTGAGAAGTTCGAGAAGAGGAAATTTGAGGGGAGCTCGGGCTCGGTGAAGAAAGGAAAGTTCACCCCGACCTTCTCTAAATAATCAAGTGTGGGCACGTGTAGGAAGTGTGGCAAGGACCACAAGGGGGAGTGTTTGGCGGATTTAAAGGCTTGTTTTAAGTGTGGGAGACCGGGGCATATGGCAAGGGATTGCCGGGCCAAGCCGTTGGATGAAATTGAATGCTATTCGTGCCATGAAAAAGGGCACTATAGCAATACTTGCCCGAAGAAGGGAAGTGAGACGATGGTGTCGACCGCACAAAAGAAAGCGGAGCCGACAAAGGTCAAAGGACGGGCCTTCCGACTTACCCGAGATGAAGCCAAGGAAGCCCACGATGTTGTTTCAGGTACCCTACTCATAAACTCTATTCCCGCCCGGATCTTATTTGACTCGGGTGCTACTTTTTCGTTTGTGTCCCATGATTTTGTTGTGAAATTGAATGTGCCATTGGAACTTCTTGAGGAGATTTATGATATTGAAATTGCGGATGGTAAAACCTCCATGGTTCAACATATGTGTCGAAATTGTGAGCTAGAAATAGATGGGAGAAAGTTTAAGGTAAACTTATTGCCTATGGGAATTGCGGGGTTTGATATAATAATTGGTATGGATTGGTTGGGTGGCATCAAGCAAATATTTTATGTGGGAAAAAGATAGTCTCGATTAAGACCCCCGATAATGAAAAAGTTTATGTATATGGAGAGAGACGACACCACTTACCGAGCCTCATGACCGCGGTTAAAGCAAGAAAATGTTTAGTCACGGGGTGTCCGTCCTTTTTAGCATATGTATTAGATGGAAGGAAGGAAAAGAAGGCGGTGGAAAATGTGAAAGTAATTCGGGATTTTCCCGAGGTATTTCCCGAAGATTTACCGGGATTGCCACCGGAGAGGCAAGTAGAATTCCGTATCGATCTAGTTCCGGGAGCGACACCGATAGCTCGTGCTCCATATCGTTTGGCTCCCACCGAAATGCGGGAGTTGATGTCACAATTGCAAGAATTACTCGACAAGGGATTCATTCGTCCTAGTTCGTCTCCATGGGGTGCGCCCGTATTATTCGTCAAGAAGAAAGACGGTTCGATGAGGATGTGCATCGATTACCGAGAATTGAATAAGATGACTATTAAGAACCGTTACCCGTTGCCTAGAATCGACGACTTATTTGATCAACTCCAAGGGGCCGACTATTTCTCAAAGATCGATTTGAGATCGGGTTACCATCAAGTTCGAGTGAAGGAAGGAGACACCGAGAAGACGGCGTTTCGTACACGTTATGGGCATTACGAGTTTTTGGTAATGCCATTTGGACTAATGAACCGGCCATTTTTATGGATCTTATGAATCGGGTTTGTAAACCATTTCTCATTTATTCCAGAACCAAAGAAGAACACGAAAGTCACCTAAGGCAAACGTTAGAAGTACTACAACGGGAGAAGTTATATGCAAAGTTTTCCAAGTGTGAATTTTGGATTCGGGAAGTCCAATTCCTTGGCCATGTTGTGTCACGAGAAGGAATCAAAGTTGACCCGTCAAAGATTGAAGCGGTTATGAAGTGGTAACCTCCTCGAACTCCAACTGAAGTGAGAAGTTTTCTCGGGCTTGCCGGTTATTACCGCCGATTTATTCAAGATTTCTCCCGAGTGGCAAACCCACTCACATTATTGACCCGAAAGAGTAGCCAATTCGTGTGGGGAGAAAAGCAAGACAAGGCATTTGCATTGTTGAAGGAAAGATTATGTAACGCCCCAATTCTCACGCTACCCGAAGGCATGGAAGACTTTGTTGTTTATAGTGATGCCTCGAATAAAGGTTTGGGTTGTGTCTTAATGCAACGAGGAAAAGTGATAGCTTATGCCTCGAGACAATTGAAGGATGCGGAAACAAGGTACACTGCACACGATTTAGAGTTGGCGGCGATAGTGTTTGCTTTGAAGTTATGGCGACATTACTTGTATGGTACAAGGTGTACGTTGTACACGGATCACAAAAGTCTCCAATATGTTTTCACCCAAAAAGATTTAAATATGAGACAAAGAAGATGGATCGAGTTGATAAACGATTATGATTGTGAAATAGTATACCATGCGGGGAAGGCTAATGTGGTAGCCGACGCTTTGAGCCGAAAAGTTCATGAAAAGTATATTAAAGGAAAGTTGACTCGGATTGAAATAGTCTCGAGTATCGTGGAACAAATTAAAAACGCCCAACGGGAAGTGATGGGGAAAGAAGAGTTAAGACAAGAACGTTTGGGTAAAAACCAACATTTTGTAGAAAACAATCAAGGGTTGAAAACCGTTGGTGGTCGAATTTGGGTCCCCAAGTTCGGTGGAGCCCGAAAAGAACTATTGAATGATGCTCATAGGTCTAAGTATTAGATCCACCCGGGAAGTACAAAGACATATCAAGATTTGAAGAAGATGTTTTGGTGGCCCGGGAAGAAAGCAAGAGTGGCCAGGTATATTTCTAAGTGTGCCACGTGTGCACAAGTAAAAGTCGAGCATCAAGTACCTTATGGGGTAGCTCAATCGTTCCAAGTCCCGGCCGGAAAATGGGAAGATATAACAATGGATTTCATTGTTGGGTTGCCAAGAACGAGCAAGAACCACGACGCCATTTGGGTCATAGTTGACCGGTTGACAAAAAGTGCATTATTCTTAGCGATTCGGGAAACCATGCCACTCGAAAAATTGGCAAAGTTATATGTAGATGAAGTGGTAAGACTTCATGGGGTCCCGTTATCGATTGTGTCCGATAGGGATGCGAGGTTTACCTCGAGATTTTGGAGATCGTTGCAAGAAGCGTTGGGAACGAAATTGCGGTTGAGTACAGCTTACCACCCGAAAAATCGATGGTCAAAGTGAAAGAACTATCCAAACGAAAGATCTTGTGTATTGGATTTTGGGGGTAAATGGGATGAACATTTACCATTAGTCGAGTTCTCTTACAATAATAGTTATCATTCGACTATTGATATGCCACCTTATGAGGCCTTTGGCGGAGGGACGATTTTGTAACGACCCGAAATTTGTAAATAAATAAATTGTACAAAAATATGATAAATATGGATAATTCATTTAAAACACATAGGAATTGGTTTCGTGTCATTTGGACACCGTATGACAAAGTTATGGACGAAACCGGGTCAAGACATGGAAGAAAAAGTGCAGCCTAGGCTGCCTGGGGAGTTCGCGGCGCGAGGACCGGGTTCCCGATCGCGAACTTCGAACAGAGAGTTCGGTGTTTTGAAGATGGAAGTTCGCGGACAGTTCACGATCGCGAGGAAGTTCGCGACCCGCAGAGTTCACGGCGCGAACTCCTGTTCACGGCGCGAACTTCCCCGACCAGCTGTATTAAAGTCGGGTTTGGCTCATTAAATGCCATCCAAAACCCTAGTTTTCTCCTACCAGCTGGTGTGGGCGATTTTTGAGCATAAAGTGGCGATTGGAGCTTAATCTTCACTAAATCTTGGTGATTCTTGCTCCTAGTTGAAGAACAAAGGTCATTTGGTGGAAGAACTTGAGGCATTCAAGTCTTGAGAGGTGATAATCTTGTTCAAGAAGCATATCTTGAAGTAGACTTGACTAAGGTGAGTACATGTGAACTTTCAAAACTGAGTACATAGCTAGTAAATGTTTTATGTTTAAATGTTTTATCGAGTCTATAAGTAATTTAGTTAATTATGTGATTATTAATGAATTGCTTATGTGATGAAGATTGATAATTGATTGAGATATGATGGAGCTATAAGCTCATATTAATAAAAGACAAGTAATGATAATGATGATGTCCCTAGGGCCATGATAGATTGGAGGCATTCCGGTTATTATGGTTCCTTAAGGTTAGTGGTAGATTGGAGGCATTCCGATTACCATATACCTATGAGTCCCGGTAGATTGGAGGCATTCCGGTTACCGTGGATATGATGGTCTTGATAGATTGGAGGCATTCCGATTATCTTGACATTGGCCAATGATGAAAGAAATGAAGTGACCCGAATGAAATTAATAATAATATTATAATATAAATGATATTATGTGACTAGTTGTTTATCCCGTCTAAAACCCATGTATCTCACGAGGCAATTTTGTCTCACGTACTATGTTTGTGTTTTTGTTATGTACTCAGGTTCGGGATCGAAGAATTAGGAGGCTTGATTAGAAGAGGCATTGTTGAGATTAGCTTGGTGTTCATAGTTAGAATCCTTATCCTATGGTTAAGATATAATTTGTAACACCAATTTTTGTATACTCTGATAATCTCAAATAAGAAACCTATTGTTTTTTTGTAAAACCAATATTTGTCTCCAATACAATTGTTATGTATTTGGATGAAATGTTATTTAGATATTGCTTTAAAATTTGAGGTTTTACAGGTTTGGTATGGCAACCCCTAAAGATATTTGGCTAGTAAAACTTAACATCTTGATTATAATGAAATTCAGATACAAAAAGCTACGATGATTTAAATAAAAAAAATAAGCATCCATCAAACCAAAGAAAGCCAAAAAGTTAAACTTGCCTACTCTGTACCCATAATTTCAAAAATCCAACTCTTACATTAAAAAAAAATCCAAACAAAACCTTCAAAACTAATACGAAGCCCAAAATTTAAAGTCGTCCTAAAAATAATTATCAACACTTAAACTCATCTTTACGTGTAGCAGCTATGATCATCAACACTACACTAGCTCCCATTCAGATTCTTCTAAATCTTGATCTGATTTTGGTGTAATCCCACCTGTTGATTGGCTGATTTGTTGGTCAATATCTCCATGCATAACTGCCAACTGTTTGTACTCCTTTATTAAGTTCTTTCTACGCATGAAAGCATCTTTTATCATTTTCTGTTAAGAGACAATAACAACACATAATTAGTCAATAAACTGAAAGATGGTTATTATCAGTTAATCATTATAATTAATCTTTTATTTGAGAGAAAGAAAGAGGTTGTACCTTGTAAGACTTGCGTCCTGTTGACTTATTGAAACCCACAGGAAGTTTTTCACTTTCAACTATAAAACACCTTTCAAGAAGCTTCTTTTCATCTTCAAAATCCACAGTGTCCAATTTAACGTCTTCAAAATCAACGCTGTCCAATTTAACATCTTCTAAATCAACGGTCAGCGATTTAACATCCTCAAAATCAACGGTCTCCAATTTAACATCTTCAAAATAGAAAGTCTCCAATTTAACATCTTCTAAATCAACGGTCTCCGGTTTAACATCTTCCAAATTAAGATTCTCCGATTTAACATCTTCTAAATCAACGGTCTCCAATTTAACATCTTCTAAATCAACGGTCAGCGATTTAACATCCTCAAAATCAACGGTCTCCAATTTAACATCTTCAAAATAGAAAGTCTCCAATTTAACATCTTCTAAATCAACGGTCTCCGGTTTAACATCTTCCAAATTAAGATTCTCCGATTTAACATCTTCTAAATCAACGGTCTCCAATTTAACATCTTCTAAATCAACGGTCAGCGATTTAACATCCTCAAAATCAACGGTCTCCAATTTAACATCTTCAAAATAGAAAGTCTCCAATTTAACATCTTCTAAATCAACGGTCTCCGGTTTAACATCTTCCAAATCAAGATTCTCCGATTTAACATCTTCTAAATCAACGGTCTCCGATTTAACATCTTCTAAATCAACGGTCTCCAATTTAACATCTTCAAAATAAACAGTCTCCAATTTAACATCTTCTGAATCAATGGTCTCCGATATAACATCTTCTAAATCAACGGTCTCCGATTTAACATCTTCAAAATCAACAGTCTCCAATTTAACACCTTCAAAATCAACAGTCTCCAATTTAACATCTTCCAATTCAACAGAGGAAGAGTCTGAAATTAAACTTCCCAATTCAGATGATTGGTAAGTGGATGAAGTAATTGAGCCACTTTCAGATTCATCAACTAATTCAATTTTTTTGTCAGTGCACAAATTCAGATCAGCAATGATACCATCATCTTCAAAGGCTGAATCATAATCATCAGTCAATGGCTCAGATTTGCTATTTTCATTGCAAGTAACTGAACTTTTTGATTTAGATGATTGGTAAGTGGTTGTTGAAGCATTTAAATCACATTCAGATTCATCATCTGAAATCATCATCAATAGTCCTCCATCAATTTTTTTCTTACTGTCCAAATTCAGATCAACAATATCTGGTATACCCCAATCTGCATCTTCAAAAACATCATCACTCTCAGAACTTGATTCACAAATACTTCCCTCTGTTTCAGACATACTATCAACACGATTTTCTGAAGATTCATGCAACATCTTACCAGAATGATCATGATCGTTACAGTTTAACTCAATGTATCGATTGTATAATTCCATATCGACAATATACGGTACACCAAAACCTGGATCATCTTCAGGTAATGTATCATCAGAATCTGAACTAATTGCATTAACAACATGATTCTCTGAAGATTCATGCAAAATCTTATACGATCCGATGTCGTTACAAAATTCCCCAATTTTTTTATTATTATTATAATTCCGATAAAAAATATCTGGTGAACCCCAATCTGCATCTTCAAAATCTGAATCATCAGTCTCTGAAGTTTTCTCTGAATGAAAAAGGCCAGTAGTTGATGGTTTCTGCCATATTTTTATTTTGCCATCAACAAAGGTCTGAACCAATTCAGTGGATTTTGAAGGTATTAATGGTGGAGGAAGAATGATGTCTTTCTTAGCATCAGAATATAATTTTGTCACACTTGAATGAATATTTCCAAGATATGGAGCTGGTTCCTGGAGAAATTACATGATAATATAGTAGAATTAACTATTAATATAATTAAAATCGTCGAGTTTTATATTTATTGTATGAAACTAACAGAAGCATACCTTATATTCCTCAAACTCTTCGCACAAAGACGCAAACTTGTTACACAAGTTGTGAACCCACCTTTCACACTCGTGTATCTCATCCATTCTGAATGTTTACTGCTAAATGAAATTAATTAAATCAAAATCACATTCCAGATTAAATATATATATATACTAAAAAGTATAAAACAATTCTGTAATTATATTCCCTTAACATATACATATACACACAATTCAATCAACATTAATGCCAATCAAAAGGTATATTCTTATAGGTTCAATCGACAGTCAACCACAATATTGTATATTATTATAGGTTTAATTAACATAAACGTAACCCTAATACTACAAAATCGTCTCACATAATCATTCTAAAAAAAATCAAATTTTGCTAATCAATTAGCGCCACTCAAAAAGTACCTTTTTCTAGTCAAATTCTATATACAATAACTCATTACCTTCTACAATCTAAACATACGCATACAATCGTGATAATAAACGATTTAAATAAGTTTACACTACGAACAGAAAGCAGTAGAGTACAATCGATACGAAAGAACTAGATTCTCAAAACATTATTTGTTCAATTCGATCACTCAAATTTGATGTTCCAAAAGCGAACACATGCTAACACGAATTATTCTTTATACAAAACACAGAAGGCAACTTCGCAATATCAGCGAGAAAATAGCATCAAAAGTCGGTTCGAAAAATATACTTTTGATGAGTTACGATCATGAACAGTTAAGAAGCCTTACCGGAATCAGAGATGAAAAAGCAGGAACTTTCGTAGAGAATCCGCCGGTGATGGTGATCGTCGAATCTCCGGTTGTAAGCCCTACGCGGCAAATGGGTTTTAGTTGAGGCGAATTTGATTTTGAAGGTGATGTATATTTAGGATTTATTAATTACACTTAGACCCCGGATAAACCTTATTTAGCACGTGGGAACGTTGTGTTAAATAAGGAATGTATTGTGTTTCTATATCTTTAAACTACATATTTTCTAAAAGATAATGATGACTTCTTAATAAACATCCTTTTTTGTTTGTTAATGTTTTAATTTTTTATACATTTATATTATATATATTTTTTATGATTAATTGATTGATATATTTCTTATTAAGTACAAGAAAATTACGGAATACTTAATAATTTAAAAGTGTAGTCCAATGTGTAAATTAACATCTATTCTGGTGTTATCGCACTTTTACTTCAATCTTAATTTAATTATGTGTTTTAAAACTCGTTATTGAAATTATCTTACTCCTAAAAAAACATCACAAAGTCATTCAAATTTCAAGGGAGGTCCAAAAAATAATTCAGCCACGTTATTTTTTGTGCCTAGAATAACTATTTTTGTAGAGCTTAGTGGCTTCATAAACATTTTTTTAATGTCTTGGGACTAAAGTAAATGAAAGTAACTTTTTATTAATGTGTTTTGCCATGAATTTCAAGGGGGTGCATTTGGATAAAATAATTATCGTAACAGTTAATAAAAGGAATAATTGAAATCCAAATCAGATAACTACAATTGACAAAATAATAAGTATTGATAATGATAGAAAAATACTTTCCATATACTATACAAATTTGGATTTGTTTGCAACAACCGTCTATATGTCTTATAAAATCTAACTGATTATACTTTAGGAAACCGAGAATTGCAATTAGAATCAAATTCCCGTATAAATCGAGAATTGCAATTAGAATCAAATTCCCGTATAAATTTTAAATTAATTATGACATTTTACCTCTAACAATTAGAGGGTGTTTGGGATTGCGATTTAAAGTAGATTATCTGCTTATTGCGTTTTGAAAACGCAAATAATCTAAAACTAGTGTTTAGCAAAAGATATGAAATAATCACTTATTTGCGTTTTGGAGCTTTCAAAATGGAGTTTTGAAAAAGTAGGTTGGTAGCTACTTATTTGCGTTTTGAAAATGAAGTTTTGAATATTACCTATTAACTAAACAAATAATCAGGTTTACCAGACACTAAAAAATAAATTATCTGATTATTGCGATTTCAAACAACATAATCAAATCCAAACACTACTTTTCAGAATCACGTTTTATAACCACTGATTATCTGATTATTCCTTTTCAAAACACATAATCTATTTTCAATAAGCAATCTCAAACACCCCTTAAATAAAAAAACATTTCTTTATATGCAAGTATGCACGCACAAAACATAAAAACATTTCTTTTTGGAATTGATTGTTGCAGAGTAATGTTTATCTATATATAGTAATTTCATGACTTACAATTACGTCTTTTTTTTTCTTTTTGTCATACTTTGCATTTCATCTCTTCCACTTAGTACATAATTATCATCTGACACTAGAATAAAAATTAATATGTAAAAACCAATCCCCTTATTTTTCTTTATGTGCAAATATGCAATCATAAAATATATAAAAAAAAAGATTTCTTTATTTGCAAGTATGCGAACATGAATAATATTTCCTTGCTCAATTACAAACAACAAAGAGGGATTGACAAGCATGTAGATATACTAGATGGTTCTTGAAAGTGCTAAGCACGGCCCACGTATATAGGAAAAATTAAACGTAGTATCAGCATGATAATCAAAAGAGGTACAAAGTACAATACTATGATTGATGCATTACCACAACCAACTAAACTACTTCTAGATAATCTTGTTCCAAGACTTCAATGGTTTTTCCTTGTGTGCCCGGTCTTTCTTCTATGATATTCCATTAATATTTTTGCTGTCTATGTTTTACCAGCTCCGCTCTCTCCGCTCAGTAAAATGAGTTTGACTTCCATGTTCTCTCCGCTGATTTGACTTCCGTTCGCTGATCATTGCCCTAATTTTACAACAAAATGTGAAAAAAGTCCCACACATGTTATGAGTCTTCGGTTTTTAATTATGATATTTGGTCGGGCTGGTAACAGGTCAATGTAGGTTAAGGTTGAAACATTTGATTTTTTAGTACATGTCAAACATGGGAAATTTTGTGTACACGTCAAAACTGTCCATTAGTAGTAGGCGTCAAGGCGGGCTGGTTCAAAAACATTCTTTTATCTTATTATATACTCCCTCCGTCCCTAAATAAAGTTCCCATTTGTCCTCAAAAATTTTGTCCCTAAATAAAGTTCTCATTTCTCAAACTTAAGGGCCCCACCTAATATAATAATATTATTACCAATACTTTCACCACTAACTATCTCCTAAAACACTTTCTCTCTCCAATCAAATCTTATATTTTAATCAAAAGTAATACTAAATACCCCACCACTAACTATTTCCTAAAAAGTTGTGCCCAAGAGAAATGGGAACTTTATTTAGGGACGGAGGGAGTACATAATTATTTTGGTTAATTATCTTCAAAAAAACTATTTACTGTAATAATATAAATGTCAAAATAGAATGATATGAGGTTCTGTATAATTTTAAATGGATATTTCATTTGACCCATTCCCTTTTAGGTTAATTATTTATTCGACCAGTGTGCGATAGAACTCAACCTTTGGGCCATTGTTTATAATAAAATAATAGATCAATATAAGTTTGTTTATTAATCATAACAGATAATAATTTACCAGTTTCTATCATAAAAATGCCGAGCATAGGAACAACATGACAATCGGAAGTTGGGCATGTATTGGAAAAAATAATAGAAGTCTTACATCACCGGCATTCAGTTTACTTATTTCCTTCTGCACGTCTACTTTCCAGTCCAAATGCCATGTCTCTTTGATAAATGTTTTTGTGTACACTGCAATTTCATCCACAAATAAAAAGGCAAAAGTCAGCAAATATAACATGAAATTGATTATAAAAATTGATTAAATGTTGATATCACTCACAACTACTGAATCTGGTACATTCACTTAATTGTTTTGAGATCATTGATTCAGTAATTTCCATATTGCTCTTGGTTACAAGCATAACATCAGAAAAACACAAACCCGGAAGAAAAATAAAATAGTTATAGCAAATCACGAGTCAATATTAATTAGTATTAGTATTAATATTAATATTAATATTACCTTCCACCACATATAACAGTATCCCATTGTTCCTAGTGCAGCATCTGGCATCAAAGAAGATGGGTAACCCCCTGCATCACTCGCTATGTTTTTAAAATGTCTTTCGGGGGCTTCAAGCTAAGATTCAGTGGTTGCGTTTTCGTCTTATTTTCACTTTTTAATGGTTTTATATGATTTTAATGATTTTCATTCAAAACCCGGTTTGTCATTCTAAAAAATAGCCTCCAACATACCTAATCAACACAAAGATAAAAATATGAAAAATAAAAAATAATACTTGAAAAATCATTATATAATACTCTCTCCGTCCCACAAAAAACTTCCCATTTGAGATGGGCACAAGTTTTAAGGTGATAGTTAGTGGTGGGGTCATTGATAATAATTTTGATTAAAATATAAGATTGATTTGGAGAGAGAAAGATAGTTAGTGGATAGTTAGTGGTGGGGTCCTTAGTAATAATAGTATTTTATTGAAATGAGAAGTTTTTTGTGGGACAAAAATTTAGAATGAAATGGGAAGTTTTTTGTGGGACGGAGGGAGTAGCATATAGTCACATAAAGCCTTAAATATCTCAAGAAACATAACATATTACTCTAGGACCATCACTTCCTGAAGCATTCCATAATCTACAAAATGGCTGCAAAACAAGAAATGTTACGGTCAAAATGGGTCAACTTGGGTTGGATAGAGCATAACCCACATTGACCATTAAAACCTTAACGAGAGGATTTTATGATAAACATTATAGTCTTGTACATCAATATGAGATTTTACATCCTTGACGAACCCCATAGTAGCCACTTCACCTATCTGGTATTTAGAACCCCAAAAACTAAAATTATTACAATACATAACCAACAAATATATTTAAATAAAAAAACTAAAAATTACATTTCAGTTGTGGGCGATACGTGACTTCAGTTGTCATCATCATATCACTTCTTCAAAAATATATTTATTTAGACTGGTTCATTGATAGTGTTCGGTCAGAATCCCTTTTTGACTCCAGATCATTCATTATGTTATTATTAGTAAGCAATAATGGAATAATTCTATCATAGAGATAAATGACACAACTTACATGGATATAGTAAATCTAGCTTGCAGTGCTATAATGGTAGTCTTTACATTTTCCCTTTCACTCATAATATGTGGAAGAAGTACACTTTAGAAGCACTCATAATTTAGTTGAGAAATGAAATGGTATCTATTATTTTATAGATAATTCCGCAATGCATTATTTGTTTAAATCATATCAAAAGGTTGAAATTTTACTTGGGTAATTCAAGAAAGTGAATATAAATCAATTACAAATATGGTTTTCTTGATCTTCAAGCATTTTTGTTTATTTTGTTCAAAGAAACCACGATCTTTCATAAAGAAAATTCAAGCTTAATTAAACTAATAACCTAATAAGCTCAAAGCCTTATTAACCAAATAAGCTCAAAGCCCCTTAATAAGCTTTCCTAAACATTCCCTAAGTACCTTGTCGGGCTGATGCATCATTTTATCCGCCTCGTTTCTTGAACTATTTCATTATTTCCATATATCTTTTGCTTTCTCGATCCGAAATAGTTCATCCTTTTGCATCAAAAAATACAATATGGAAGCTTGAAATTAAGATAACCAGCATCTCCAAGCTTAGCTTCATATCAAACATATTAACAAGTTCTTCATTATCAACCAAAAATTCCTACAAATTTAAAGGTGTCAATAATCAATATTCAGTAATTAAATTTCAAAACACAATTTCAAAACACAAACGCATATGAATAATCAAAACCTGAAGACAAATTATCGATGATCCTTACACAACAATACATCCAAAAATTTCTCATTCCTATTCAACCAATAAGCCCTAATTGCATTTCTCTACAAGCTCTCCCCTATTTTATCAAATCAAATCTAAAACCAAAACAAAAACAAAAACCCATAATAAAAACACAGTATCTATATAAAAATTTGAAATTGGGATCTAGGTTTTACTTTTACCAAGCGTTAGTGAATTGGAGCAAGAATACTTTTTACCTCGTGAATTAAGCGTATGTAATTGGAGCAAGAATATTAAACGTTGTACATGAAAAAAGATTTGGGTCAGAAGAAATATTGATTCATGATGGGTTTCTTTTTGTCATCCCCCTGTTTTCATTCTGAAATTTTTAGTGCATAACGTAAATGGTGTTTCCAGAAGAATCGACAAGTAGAGGAATAAGAAACAGAGTGGAGGAATGGAGGCGGTAGATGTATGCGAAGGAAAGTCGGTTGTCTAATTTTAAGGAAAGACACATGTAACTATACAAACAGCAACGTATTAGTAGCTGGCAAGTTTCAATTGGGCAATAGAAACTTCATCGACGTGGCCTCAAAACTGATTTGTTTTCTTATAGGTATAAGATATGAAAAACTAATTTACTGATATGTGTTCAATGAACAACAAAACAAAGTGAGAATTAATTTGATAAAACACATAAAAAAACATTAATATAATCATTGACCAATGTCTTTTTTCAATTAAATAGATGAATTTGTTGTCATTAAGGTTAACTTGGTTTATGGGAATAAGAAGGTATTGGTTTCATACCTTATACTTCATCCATATCAAAATAAGTGACACACTTTCTAATATGAGGTGTTTTAAAATAAGTGACACATTTTGAAACTTTTCTTATTTGGTAAAAATAATAGGATCCATACCCACTAACTATCCACTTTAATAAAGTGAAATTACCTTTATACTCATACTTTTATTTTTAAAACTCATTAATATCACTTTATTCAAGAAAAATGGGACTCATCCTCCACTAACTATGCACTTTAATCTATTTTAACCTCTAATTTAATCTTTTATCTCAAAAAACGTGTAAACCAATTTGTGTCACTTATTTTGATACTGAGAAAGTATAATGGTTTGGTTTAATGGATTTAATTTTTTTATTTGGGTATTAAGCCCATGATTTTGGATTTTGGCATACTTCAAACGCTCTTATAAGGGTGGTGGGTGTCAAAATCCATCAAGAAAGCCAAAAAGTTAAACTTGCCTACTTTGTACCCATAACTAGTAGATTTTTACCGCAGTGTGATGTCGCGGGGGATTTTCATATGGTACCCAAAACAATGTTTACTGATATTGTACAACCATAAAATTATATTCTCAATAATTTGGATACTATAAATAATTAGAGGTGTAAAATTAAGTTGGTAAATATTATAATATGAATTTACATACTTCATCCGATTCAAAATAAGTGTTACACTTTCCTTATATGGGTGATTCAAAATAAGTGCTACTGTTAGGGTAGAAAACCCGGTCAAACCTATTACTTTGTGAATCTGATGAACAAAGGAATATATAAGTTTAACTTATATAAATAATCTTAGTGAAACTCGTCTCATACCGAGTTGGTCGGTATCTGGTCATACTGAGTTGGTCAGTATGAGGTGATACCGAGTTCACGGACCGAGCTCCACATACTGAGTTAGTCGGTATAGCTCAGTCTCATACCGAGTTAATCGGTATAGCTCGGTCATACTGAGTACACGGACCGACCAGTCCGTGAATGGTGCATTCCTTATCTGAGTAATGAATCAAATCCCTTTAATCAAGGGATGCACTTATTAGAATTGGGAGTTACATATAGAATAGGGTTAATTGTAAAACCTCTATACATTATAAATAGAGGTTTAGTCTTTAGTTTTTAAGTATCCTTTTGGATCCCGGTTGATCATTTGTGTGGATCACCGGTAACCCAATTCTAAATGTACCACTTTGTGGAGTGTTCTTGGTTATTCCGCAACCAAGAACACATTTTATACGTTTGTGCTTAATAAGAATAATCGTATGACGTATATGATCTTGTCTTTACCAATGTTATTAACAATATTGAGGGGTGTTGTGACCTAACAACTGGTATCAGAGCGGTTCAAAGTTATCTACAACTTTGATGATCTTATAACCCTATATATTTTTGAAGATCAAGTCTTTTTCATAAAGAAGAACTATGCAGAATTTTTGTCATATTCTGCGTACGGGTAGAAGAAATATCGGATCTCCTTCGTTAATGGTCGAATCTGTGTGAAATTTGAACAGGAGGTTCTCAACACACAGACACACAACCTGACCGTTCAGAACTGCAATTCGAGTTTCTGGTAGAGAGTTATGTATGGCGCAAAAAGTCAGATTCTATGTTTTTTATTCCTTACTTTCTGGGCAGCCATGGTAGAAAAATCAAATATCTTTCTTCAACCTTCGAATAAGCGTGAAATTTGGACAAAAGGTTCACCATAATGTGTTTAATGTTTTCACCATTCAGATCTTCAAAAGGAATCGTTTATTGAGAGATATGTATTTTTGAAGATTATTGACGAATATTTATGGTATGTTTTTAATTCTGCACAACTCTGTTAAAACGGCTATTGTATCTTTTGTAACCGTTGGATTTTCACAAATTTTGGATATTATATCCATAACTCATACATGTACTCGGTATCAAAATTTCATACTGATCAGAAACGTATACTGAGAGATACATATTTTCAAAGTTGACGCTTTTCTGATACCGACTGTCTCATACTGAGTGGTCAGTATGAGACTGCTGTGATCGTTTCAACCGTTGGATCAATATGATTTTTGGATATGATGTCGAAGACAGGTATATGTATGTCGTGTAAAAAATTTATAATGATCAGAAGATTCTATATGGAGATATGATTTTTTGAAGTTGCTGCAAAATTAGAGAAACGAAATTCTGAAAGCTGAATTTTACAAGTGAGTATGTTTCACATGTTTTTCTCTTTATAATCATATAAAATCATCTTAAACTGAGGAAATCCATAAGTTGATTGATTCTTTGGTGGGGTTTCAAGTCAAAGATAAAATATACCGAACGGTTTAAGGTGAAAGTATATGATTCAGGGGGAGAAAAACTCAATGCGATATATATTTTCTCTTAATATGAAGCTAAAGTTCTTGAAGCTAAAGTGTTCATACTAAGTTATTCTAGGGGTACATGTCACATATTATTTTACAATCATTTGAATCGTTTCAAACTGAGGAAATCTACTAGTTGAATGATTCTTGGGATATGTTTCATTTCAACTCAAATATACCGGACAGTTTAAGGAGGAGTCAATGATTGTGGGGGAGAAAAGTTAATGTGACATATATATTCTTCAAGTACTTAGTGAATAAAGAATATGAAAAGATCTCAAAAAGAAGACCATACAAGATAAGATCGTTATTATTTATTAGGTTAAACATATTCATTTGTTATCATCAGATAGGGGGAGATTGTTAGGGTAGAAAACCCGGTCAATCCTATTACTTTGTGAATCTGATGAACAAAGGAATATATAAGTTTAACTTATATAAATAATCTTAGTGAAACTCGTCTCATACCGAGTTGGTCGGTATCTGGTCATACTGAGTTGGTCAGTATGAGGTGATACCGAGTTCACGGACCGAGCTCCACATACTGAGTTAGTCGGTATAGCTCAGTCTCATACCGAGTTAATCGGTATAGCTCAGTCATACTGAGTACACGGACCGACCAGTCCGTGAATGGTGCATTCCTTATCTGAGTAATGAATCAAATCCCTTTAATCAAGGGATGCACTTATTAGAATTGGGAGTTACATATAGAATAGGGTTAATTGTAAAACCTCTATACATTATAAATAGAGGTTTAGTCTTTAGTTTTTAAGTATCATTTTGGATCCCGGTTGATCATTTGTGTGGATCACCGGTAACCCAATTCTAAATGTAACACTTTGTGGAGTGTTCTTGGTTATTCCGCAACCAAGAACACATTTTATACGTTTGTGCTTAATAAGAATAATCGTATGACGTATATGATCTTGTCTTTACCAATGTTATTAACAATATTGAGGGGTGTTGTGACCTAACAGCTACACTTTGAAAAATTACATTATTTGGCAAAAAATAGTAGGACCCACACCTACTAACTATCTACTTTAACAAAGTGAAATGACTCATTTACCCTTACTTTTTACTTTTAAACATCATTAACCTCACTTTATTCAAAAGGTGTGGGACCCATTATCCACTAACCATTCAATTAATCTAATTTAACATCCATTATAATCTTTTGCCTCAAAAAGCGTGAAACCCAAAGTGTAACACTTATTTTGAATCGGAGGAAGTATTACAATTTTTGAATAAAATATTCAACATATTAAAATAAGAGGGTTGAAATAAAAATATACCAATTTAGTTAAAAACCAAATTATAAAAAAAATAAAGAGTATTAAAATGTAATATTTCAATTAAATTTTTTTTTTTTTTTGGAAACGACAAATAATATCAACGGAAGCCTACTCGCAATATTTCAACGAGCACCCCTAGGTTCAAACTCCTTACAAGGCAAACCCAACCCTATAGGGATTTCCAGGGAAAAATCCTCCATACTTGGCACCATAAGAGGTGTTTACAGGAATTGAACTCCCGACCTCACGCCTCATATGTGAGTAAAACCATGCATCAATCCAGCTAGGCTAGATAAGGGTCCATTAAGGGTTAAAATGTAATTTCAAAAATTTGGAAAAGAAAAGTAAACAAATTAAGTTAATCAAAAATATAAAGTTGTTGGAGTTTAGACTTGAACCCGGTGGATGGGGTGCTGGGGTGGGAAAGCTTTGGTAAAGTGGCCGTTGGATGAGTGTCATTTGTGTTAAATTTTCAATCCATACGTATATATTGTATACAAAAGTTTTCAGAAAAAGACAAAAATGAACTATTCATCCCGATGGTAAATGTTATATATATTAATTAATTAATGACAATTTTTAAAAGTAGAGCGGCTTTATAGAAATTTTCTAAAAAGATGCCGAAATATTTGACCACAAACTTACTTTCATTATTTTAATCCTACTATATCGTATATATTACTCCCTCCGTCCCACAAAAAACTTCCCATTTCACCCTAAATTTTTGTCCCACAAAAAACTTCTCATTTCAATAAAATACTATTATTACTAAGGATCCCACCACTAACTATCCACTAACTATCTTTCTCTCTCCAAATCAATCTTATATTTTAATCAAAATTATTGTCAATGACCCCACCACTAACTATCACCTTAAAACTTGTGCCCATCTCAAATGGGAAGTTTTTTGTGGGACGGAGGGAGTAATTGTTAAATGTACACGTGTGAAATAATCTATGGTATGTATGCTATTCATCTTGTTCGAAAATGTATGATATACGAGGATTTTAACCTCCCGCGCGTTGCAGCGGGGTTATTTTGTAAAATAATTTTATAACATGATGATAAAAGTAATTTATGTTGATAATATGTACACCAATATAAATTTTAAAATTTTCATTAAAAATGTGAAATTTTCATTAAAAAATGTTCCGAATGTTGTTGGAACGGTGTTTCATTGTGAACCGTGTTCTTTGTTTGTATAGTTTCGAACATTGCAAACATAAAAATTGTAATGTAATTTCTTATAGTAACCAAAAATAAAAAGATATTAATAAAGCTACGTTAAATTGATTTGGTTGAACCTACATCCCTTGTGTTAAACTTATCACTATAGCCGTCATATTTAAAACAAACATTGTAAACGTATTATATTTGTATATTGCAACTTAATCGGACCATCTAATCTACATACAAACTTAAGCATATATACAATCGTTGTTGATTTTTAAAAAGCTTGACGTATTTTATAAATTATTTTAGTTTTTCATTTACAATAATAAATGATAAAGGCAAGTTAGTTACTTTTGATAATTAAAGGTATGCCATGAAATATGGGTAAAAGTGTAAAACTAAAATAAAATGCAATAATAGGAAAAATAGGGAAAAACAGATACTGCTGCAAAAGCTTCGACCACTTGTCCACCAAGTTATATATCATCACCTTTCCACTTCAGCACATAAACTATTATTACAAACTTTCAAAAACAGCCTACATATATATTTTAGATTCTGGCGCGCATGATAGCATATATTTTTACTGTTCATAGTTCACTTTAGCACTATGCTAATTGTATATATGTACAATAATTTCAAACATCCAACTCTTACATTAAAAAAAATTCAAACAAAACCTTCAAAACTAATACGAAGCTCAAGATCCGAAAAATAATTATCAACACTTAAACTCATCTTTATGTGTAGCACTTATGATCATCAACACTTAATCTCTACAGTAGCTCCCATTCAGATTCTTCTAAGTCTTGATCTGATTTTGGTGTAATCCCACCCGTTGATTGGCTGATTTGTTCGTCAATATCTCCATCCATAACTGCCAACTGTTTGTACTCATTTGTTAAGTTCTTTCTACGCATGAAAGCATCTCTTATCATTTTCTGTTAAGAGACAATAACAACACATAATTAGTCAATAAATTAAACGAAGATAGTTATGATGAGTTAATCACTATAATTAATCTTTATTTGAAAGAAAGAAAGAGGTTGTACCTTGTAAGGCTTGCGTCCTGTTGACTTATTGAAACCCACAGGAAGTTTTTCACTTTCAACTATAAAAAAACTTTCAAGAAGCTTCTTTTCATCATTAAAATCAACATTGTCCAATTTAACGTCTTCAAAATCAACTGTGACCAATTTAACATCTTTAAATTCAACGGTGTCCATTTTAGTATCTTCAAAATCAAGGGTTTTCAATTTAACATCTTCAAAATCAACTGTCTTCAATTTAACATCTTCTAAATCAACAGTCTCTGATTTAACATCTTCAAAATCAACAGTCTCGGATTTAAAATCTTTAAGATCAACGGTCTCTAATTTAACATCTTCAAAATAAACAATCTCCAATTTAACATTTTCTAAATCAATGGTCACTGATTTAACATCTTCAAAATAAACGGTCTCCTATTTAACATCTTCAAAAAAAACTGTCTCCAATTTAACATCTTCAAGATCAACGGTCTCCGATTTAACATCTTCAAAATCAACGGTCTCCGATTTAACATCTTCTAAATCAACGGTCTCCGATTTAACATCTTCAAAATCAACGGTCTCCGATTTAACATCTTCTAAATCAACGGTCTCCGATTTAACATCTTCAAATTCAATAGAGGAAGAGTCTGAAATTAAACTTCCCAATTCAGATGATTGGTAAGTGGTTGAAGTAATTGAGCCACTTTCAGATTCATCAACTGATTCAATCTTTTTGTCAGTGCACAAATTCAGATCAGCAATAATACCATCATCTTCAACAGCTGAATCATAATCATCAGTCTCTGGTTCAGATTTGTTGTCAACATGATTCTCATTGCATGTAATTGAACTTTTTGATTTAGATGATTCATAAGTGGTTGTTGAAGCAGTTAAATCACATTCAGATTCATCATCTGAAATCATCATCAATAGTCCTCCATCAATCTTTTTCTTACTGTCCAAATTCAGATCAACAATATCTGGTATACCCCAATCTGCATCTTCAAAAACATCATCACTCTCAGAACTTGATTCACAAATACTTCCCTCTGTTTCAGATATATTATTATCAAAAACATTTTCTGAAGATTCATGCAACATCTTACCAGAATGATCATCATTACAGTTTAGCTCAATGTATTGATTGTATAATTCCATATCGACAATATACGGTACACCAAAACCTGGATCATCTTCAGGTAATGAATCATCAGAATCTGAACTAATTGCATTAACAACATGATTCTCTGAAGATCCATTGTCGTTAAAAATCTCCTCAATTTTTTTATTATTATTATAATTCCGATAAAAAATATCTGGTGTACCCCAATCTACATCTTCAAAATCTGAATGAAAGAGGCCAGTGGTTGATGGTTTGAACCAATTCAGTGGATTTTGAAGGTATAAATGGTGCCACTTTTTGTAAAGGATCCACCCTTGGAGGAAGAACGACGTCTTTCTTAGCATCAGAATATAATTTTGTCACACTTGAATGAATATTTCCAAGATATGGAGTCGGTTCCTGGAGAAAGTACAGAAATTACATGATAATATTGCAGAATTAGCTATAAAATTATAAATGTAACTGAAGTTATTGAGTTTTATATATATCATATGAGACTAATAGAAGCATACCTTATATTCCTCAAATTCTTCGCACAAAGACACAAACTTGTTACACCCACCTTTCACACTCGTGTATCTCATCCATTGTGAATGTTTACTGCTAAACGAAATTAATAAAATCAAAATCACATTCCAGGTTAAATATATACTAAAGAAGTATAAAACGATTCTGTAACTATATTTTTTAACAAATACATAAACACACAATTCAATCAACATTAATGCCACTCAAAAGGTATATTCTTAGAGGTTCAATCGACAGTCAACCACAATATTGTATACTATCGGGTTTAATTAACATAAACGTAACCCTAATACTATAAAATCGCCTCATAGAATCATTCCAAAATCATCAATTTATGCTAATCAATTAGCGCCACTTAAAAAGTACCTCTTCCTATATACAAATACACATTATCTTCTACAATCTATACATATGCATACAATCGTGATAATAAACTATTTAGATAAGTTTACACTACGAACAGAATGCAGTAGAGTACAAGCGATACGAAAGAACTATATTCTCAACTCTCAAAACCTTATTTATCCAATTCGATCACTCAAATTTGATGTTCCAAAAGCGAACACATGCTAACAAGAATTATTCTTTATACAAAACACAGAAAAGCAACTTCGCAAATATCAGCGAGAAAATAGCATCAAAAGTCGATTCGAAAAATATACGTTTGATCGATGAGAAGAAGTAAACTACAGTCGATCTTTTAAAAGATAATGATGAGTTCTCAATAAACATCCTTTTTGTTTGTTTAATGGTTAAATATTATGAAAATTAATATTATATCTTTTTTATGATTAACTAATTGATATTTATTATTAAGTTCAAAAAATTATGGAATATTTAGTCATTTAAAATGTAGTCCAATGTGTGAATTAACATCTATTTTGGTGTTATTGCACTTTTATCTTATTATTAATTTAATTATGTATTTTAAAACCCGTTATTAAAATTATCTTACTCCTAAAAACCAATGTTTTAAAACTCGGATTTTGAATCGGACCGGCTGATGCTTTAAAAATGGTCAGACCGGTTCAACCGGATTACAATATATTCAACATAAAAACTTATATAAAAGGCTGCATATCACAAAACTAACACAAGGCATGTCATTAATCTGTGTTGCTACCTGTGTTTTACAAGTTTTTTCCTTGAGATGGATGTTCCACATTGCAGCATTCGTTTTTTACCCTTTCCAAATTATATTTCAGATCCAGGAATCTAAATATGAAAAGAACTTTTTAAATTAATCTACGTATTCGATCGGCTATGTATTCAAGCTGCTATGTATTCAAATTATCAATTTTTATGTGATTGAATAAATAAATATATGTACATATATAGCTTAATTACTGTTAGATATTTTAAAAAATATTAGCTCATGACCAAGTTTAGTTGTGATTTCTATACAATTTAACTGAATATTCATCCATATATTAGTACTACTCACGATAATAGAAAGAATAATAGAAAAAGAGAAAGAAAAAAAACTTTGTACTTTTTCCATCCCACAACAAGCAAAGAGGAAAAAAAAAAATCTTACTTTCTCCATCCCACATCGCCGTGGGAGGAGAAGGCTTACTGGATAGGCACACTATATATTAGCACAACATTGTTTAAGTTAGAATCCGGTCCATTCGGGTTTTCTTCACCGGTTCAACCCGGTTTAGTTATATACACGGCGGTTCTATCCGGCTTAAATTTTGATAGTTGACCCGCTAAATCGGACCGGCACTTTGTGTATTTCCCAATCTGACCGGTTCGACCGGCCGGTTAGACCCAGTCACGAAAACACTGAAGTATGAGCCCTGAAGGCATATGAACATGGGTTAATGGGACCTCTATGCGTATTTCCCAATTCGACCGGTTCGACCGGCCGGTTGGACTCGGTCACGAAAACATTGCTAAAAACATCATAAAGTCATTCAAATTTCAAGGGAGATCCAAAAAAAATAATTCAGCCACGTATTTTTTGTGCCTGGAATAATTATTTTGTTAGAGCTTGGTGGCCAAAGATTTTTTTTATTGTCTTGGGACCAAAGTAAATGAAAGTAACTTTTTATTAATGTGTTTTGCCATGAATTTCAAGGGGGCGCATTTGGATAAAATAATAAGGATAATGTTGCCGCGCGTTGCAACGGGTCTTTAGATCATATTTGTTTTAATTTAATATTTATTTTCAAGAGGTGTTAACAACAATACCTATGGTTATCGTTATGGGTAAATATATTAATCAACAAATTATTATAATTGATTCATTTATATTAAATAACATAAGCTTCATTATATTAAAAATGAATTATAATTAACAAATAAATATGTTAATTCATATATATATGTTAAATGAATACAAACTTTCAGCACGGGTCGTCGGTTTTCACAATACCTGGTCATGGTCACGGTTAAGCCGCCTTTTACACCGGGTCACAGTTGAACCGGCCGGGTCAACCCAAGTTTTATAACACTGATGAGGACAATCCTTAACTAATCGTTTAAGAAAATTTGGATCATTATTAGAATTTTTGGATCATTGTCAAAAAATATTTCTTCCTAAAGATCTAATTTTTTTTATAAATGATAGGTATAAATTTTTTTTCACATTCTTCACTATTTTTGAGTGCTCATCGAAAGATTATTTTCGTCACTTAAAAAAAAGTTAAGGGCAGTAGAGATTATAGGTGTATACATCAGGGACGTCTAGTGTAATAACTTAAGTTCAGGACCATGTTATGAAATTATGAAGTTTTAAATATTAATACGAAGTACATATAATATAATTTAAGTGGAGGTACGTGGATTTCATTTTCTTTAAACATGAGGGGCTTAAATGGGACTTTGGCCATGTTATGCTTGACAACTTGATGATACGTGAATTGCATATCAAAGTTAAGCGCGTGAGAAGAGTGGCAATGGCTAAATTAATGAAGTGGATATTAACGTCTGTCAACTTTTGCCGTCAATTTTGTAAACAGTGAATTGAATCGCTATTGTATTATAGGAGTAATTATCATAATAACAGTTAATAAAAGGAATAAAATCCAAATCAGATAATATTTGAAAAAATAATGAGTATTAATAATGATAGGAAAATAGTTTCCATGTACTATACAAATTTGGATTTGTTTGTAACAACCGTCTATACGTCTTACAAAATCTAACTAAGTATACTTTAGGAAACTGAGAATTGCAATTAAAATCAAATTCCCATATAAATTTTAAATTAATTATGACTTTTTACCTCTTACAATTGCAATTAGAATCAATTAGAATCAAAGGGACCATGGCGTTGTCAAGCATAGAACACCGGGAGGCTGTGTGGTGTGGCCTAGCCACGGGTGAGAACGGTGTGGCTGAGCGAGGGGATCGAGTTTTTTGACCATTAAATGGTTATTAGATCGTTAAAATTAAAAAAAAAATCTCTTTTTAATTTTATTTTTCCCTCTATATATAAACAACATAGCACAATCAAAGTCACACACAGCCAAAACTATCACACAGTCAAAACTCTCACACAACCAAAATTAAAAACAAATGGACCAAACTCAAACATCCCTCCACAAATTCGTACTTCAAACTTGCCCTTTAGATTTGGGGTGTACGAGCAATATTTCAATAAGCTCAGTATAGGAGGTTCACCCAATATGTGAACCAACAAATGTTGCTCAATAGTTTTAACATTTTGAAGGTGAAGGGGGATGGATTGGAGGGAGCATATTAGCCGAGTAGTGTATTTTTTCAGTCGTTTTATTTTTAAAGTATTGTAATTTTTAATTCCTAGCATTTGTAATTTTTAATTTTAATGAAAAGTTATTTTTTGTTTAAAAATAAACAGAAAATAAATGGTGAGGTGAAAATTAAAATGTTGTGGTTGATGTGGTGGATATTTCCTAGATAAATGATGTGGTATTGTTGCTGAAGTGGCAGCAAAAATGGTGTGGTCACTTGCACCCATACCCCATAGTAGTATGGGAATTGATTTTTTTTACAGAGCCATGTTTATTCATATTTCATATAGAGCAATTTCATGACAAATGACATTAAATTGCTATTTTTCCTTTTACAACACTTTGCGTTTCACATCTTCCACTAAGTGTATAATTGTCCTTTAGTATTAAATTGTTCTGTATAGATAAAAATTGATATGTAAAACCAGTCCCATTTCATTATGTGGAAGGATGCAACCATAAAACATAAAAAAAATATATTCTTTATTTGCAAGTATGCAAACATAAATCATATTTTCTTGCTCAATTACAAACAACAAAGAGGGATTGACACGCATGTAGATAGACATGAAAAACTAATTTAGTGCTATGCGCTAAATGAACAACAAAACAAAGTTAAAAGAACTAAATATCCTTTTTCTAATAATAATATCTATATATAAACTTTACTTTACCACACTTATATTAATAATAGTATAAAGGTTTTAACCAAAATTGATTTAGATAAGAATTTCATTACATGTATAAATTTACGCTTAAAAATCTGTCGTAATGCGCTTTGTCATACAATAAAGTAATATTTAATACTGTTCAAAACCATTTGATTGGTTGATGGGTTTTCTAAAGTGTATAAGGCTATACTATTAGACGGGTGCCAACGGCACCGCCGGTTGGCACCGTCAGTTGTCCGCCGGTTGTGCCACCGTTGGCACGCCTCCGCCAGTTTACGCTGGTTTGAGGGTCGCCGCTTTGAAGACGAGAGGGAGAGGGTTCGCCGGTTTGGTGGGTGGGCCCAAAGGGGTATTTTGTGTGTGTGTGTTTTGTAATGGTAGGTCCCAAAAAATTAAAGGGAAGTGGTATTGTTGGCATGGGTACGTTAGTTTAGTGTCGGTTGGAGGGTGAGCTGACGTGGCACTGATTTGACAATAACTGACGGTATCAGTTGCCAAACCGTTGGGAGTGGTCTTAGTATTATGCGCTAGGTGAATTGATTTATTTTTGGGATTAAGGATCATTTGGCGGGACCATTGTAATTTGGGTGAAGAACTGAAGATGATCATATATGAAGTCTTAATAGAATAATAGTCATACGTATCTGGACAATTTTATGGGAGATAAATGTAAATATTATTTTAATTTAATAGTTTTTAATTGTATGTTGGACAATTTTTAGACGTCTTGCTGTCGTGTTAGGTCTAATAGTTTTTGCTCTCATTTAAGTTGAAGTTGTTATTATTATTCTAACTATAATAGAATTATCCAATATTGTATTTTTGTTCATAAATATAAAAAAAAAAAGTAAAGAAATCAAATTTTATCAAAATTGAATCTTAGCCTCAACATAGAAAAAACGGGCATATTAAACCCGCAGCAACAACGCGCGGAGAGAACAGTCCTGTAAACACAAATAAAAAACATTAATATAATCATTAACTAAGTACATTCGTAAATGTTTTTAATTAAATAGATGGATTTGTTATAATTAAGGTGTTTGGCTTATGGGAATAAGAATATGGATTTCATGCATTATAATTCCTCCGTTTAAAAATAAGTGATACACTTTCCATTTTGGGGTGTTTCAAAATAAGTGATACACTTTAAAACTTTCCTTATTTGGTAAAATATAGTGGGATCCATACCCACTAACTATCTCCTTTAATAAAGTGAAATTACTCATTACCTTTAGTTTTACTTTTAAACATCATTAAACTCACTTTAATCATAATATGTGGGACCTCTCACTCACTAACTATCCAATTTAACATTATTTACAATCTTTTGCCTCAAAAAACGTGAAAACTAATTTGTATCACTTATTTTGAAACGGAGGAAGTATAATGGTTTGGTTTAACGGGTTATTTTTTTTTATTTGGGTATTAACCCCATGATTTTGGATTATTGGGCATACTTCAAATCCTCTGAGGGTGGTGGGTGTCAAAATCCAACAATAAACATTACTTAATTATAACACTGACAGACAGTAAGAATGTAATATGTAGACAGTTATTTTCCTATTCTTGTCTCTTCTCCAAACTGAAGACATCAAATCGAAGGGGGTGTCAGCGGTAAGATGCCTTCGGTTGGAAAGGACACCCAAACCGAAGGTATGGTTGATACCGGTCTAATAGTTAATACCACTAGGCCAAATCTTTACTGTATATTAGAAAGCGGTTTACAAAAAGAAAAGAAAAGGTTATCATATGCATTTGGGCCAATAGTTATGGGCCGACATTTGACCCGACCTCTGATGAAAAAGCTTGGCAGCATAGAGCATTAGACCCACATATGATGACAAAATGTAAACTCGTTTACACCACACGTCAAAGTATTAAAGTTTTAGTGTTTTACCTAATTAAACATTGCACATTTGCACCAAATGGTCAACCAGCAGTTCACCTAGTAAAACCACACTCGCTGTGTGTATATTCGATCTCTATTAACCAAATTTCCACCCTACCCCCACCAAATCTCGTCTATTCCAAGGGCAAAATAGTCAACCACACTTTGCATGGAAACACACACAAACATAAGTTGGTTGTGTTAGTTCATCTCCTTATTTTTTCTTTCTATTTGCATATCTCCCAAATAACCCTTCAAGATCTTTCCAACATTCTTCCTATCAAACATACCCCAAATGGAACTGCCGGTTACATCATCGGTGACAGCCAGTGGCCGGAAAATTTCATACAAAATTGTAACCAAGAATCTTGCATACAAAAGCTCCAACCTTTATGATGAATTAAATTGTGGGTTTCTTCAAAAGTATTTCAAGAAACCTCCAAAGTTTATCTTAAATGATGTGAGTTGTGAAGCTCATCCCAGCAATCTCACAGCAATTGCCGGCCCTAGTGGGGCGGGAAAGACAACTTTGTTAGATATACTCGCCGGAAACATATCTTCCGGCCAGGTCTCCGGCCATGTTTTGATCAATAACCATCCAATTGATACAAAACAGTTCCGGAGACTGGCCGGATATGTTACACAAGATGATGCTTTATTCCCGTCATTAACAGTAGAAGAAACGCTTTTATATAGCGCTTTTTTAAGGTTAAAATGTGGTCGGAAAGAAGCGGTTGATAGGGTCAAAATTCTTTTACACGAGCTTGGTTTGGAACGTGTGTCGGGCTCGAGAATTGGTGAGGGTTCGAACCATGGGATCTCGGGTGGTGAACGGAGACGGGTTTCAATCGGGGTCGAGTTAGTTCATGATCCACACGTGATTCTAATCGATGAACCAACTTCCGGGCTCGACTCCAATTCAGCTTTTGGTGTTGTATCCCTCCTCAAATCAATGGCTATCAATAGAGGTAAAACCATTGTGTTAACAATCCACCAACCCGGATTCCGAATCTTGGAGCTTATTGATAGACTTATTTTACTATCGAATGGGTTCGTTCTACATAATGGATCGTTAAAATCACTTGAACATAGACTTAAAGTCTCGGGCCATTGTATCCCGTCTCGTGTCAATGTTCTCGAATTTGCCATTGATGTTGCCACCACTTTGATCATACAAACCTCGAAAGCATCCACCGAACATCTCAATATTCGCGAAAATCCCAAAAAGGTTAGCGAATTTCCATACCCGAATACGCATTTTGAAGAAATAACAATTCTAAGTTCAAGATTCTTCAAGAACATATTTAGAACCAAACAATTATTCCTCACAAGAATCATTCAATCCATACTTTCGGGCTTGATTCTCGGAACAATCTTCGTGAACATGTCAAACAACAAAGGGAAACTCGCATTACAAGCTCGATTAGGGTTCTTTGCATTTAGTCTCACATTCTTACTCTCATCATCAACGGAAGGATTGCCGATTTTCTTACAAGAAAGAAGAATCTTAATGAGAGAAACATCACGAGGTGCATATCGAGTCTCATCATACGTAATCTCAAACACACTCATATTCCTCCCATTTCTTCTGATGATCGGAATTCTTTACACAATTCCGGTGTACTGGTTGGTCGGATTACGGTCGGAAATCGGTAGTTTTTTCTACTTTGGAATGGTGGTATGGATGGTAATCTTGATGTCAAATTCATTCACATCTTGTTTTAGTGCATTGGTGCCAAATTTCATCATGGGGACATCTGTGATATCTGGATTAATGGGTTGTTTCTTTCTTTTTTCGGGCTATTTTATAGCTAAAGATAGTATACCAAAATACTGGATTTTTATGCATTATTTGAGTTTATTTAAGTACCCATTTGAATGTTTTATGATAAATGAATATGGAGGTGAAGAAGGTGTGAGTATGTGTGTGGAAATTGAAGGTGGAGAGTGCAAAATGTATGGAGATGGGTTCTTGAAGCAGCAACAAATCAAAGAGACACAAAAATGGAGTAATTTGGGGGTGATGTTGGGGTTTATAATTGGATATAGACTCTTGTGTTTTCTAATTTTGTGGTTTAGATGTCATAAAAGGAACTAATTATTTTACTTTATTAGTTTTCTTTTGTATAATTTACATAAAAGGAATTATAATAACGAGGAGAAATTATTAATTATTTTACTTAATTCTTTTTTTTATCCCTTCATATTTGTATTGATGTTTTGATTATATAAACGATTATTTTTAGTTTTTTTTTTTTTTTTACCAAAGTCTGATGTGCTTGTTATTGAATTGGAAAGCGTACCATCTAAGTTGCGTTCATTTTTATTGTTTAATATTGCCATCTTAATACATTATTTTAGATATAAATATAGAGAAATGTTCAAGGTAGTATAAGAATTTTATTTAGTTTCAAGGGATAATTAATAGTCATTGGATCAAGAAAAAGTCAAAGGTCAAGATCAAGATTCAAACCACACAAGCACATGTGCTTCAATACATCAATCCCCCACCCACCTCCGGCGGCCGGCGGCGGCGGACGACGACGATGGGCGGCGATGGGCGGCGGTCGGAGGCGGCCGGCGACCGGAGGTGGCCGCCGGCGGTGGTGACCGGTGGTGGTGGTCGTGACTGGAAGCACATGTGTTTGAAACACATGTGTTTTGAAAATAAAGGAGTGTATACGTACAGCCAAACACATGTGTTTCGAGTAATGAAGCACATGTGTTTCATAACGTTAAGCACATGTGTTTCGTGATTTAAAGACAAATGAATTGCTTGTAAGTTACATGTGTTCAGAAACAAAAACACATGTGCTTGGCTTTATGAAGCACATGTGCTTCATAATGATATGTTCGTCACTTGTTTTGATTTTGTTTCTTGTTAGTGAAGCACATGTTTCATAACGTCAAGCACATGTGCTTCGTGATTCAAACACAAATGACTTGTTTGTAAGTCACCGGCGGCGGACGGAGGTGGTCGGCCGCCGCCGGCGGGTGGTGGCCTGAGGCGGCGGCCGGCGGTGGCTGTAGGTGGGGGATTTGATCTTGACCATCTTGATCCAATGGCTAGGATTTATCCCTTGGAACTAGACAAATCTTTTGAACTTCCTAGAATACAACTCTATAAATATAAGACGGACTAAGATAAATAATTAGTTTGTATTAGACAGATGGCAACATCCATTTTTTTAAATATGTTTGTTCGTTATATTTTATGTTCTACTGTAACAACAATGATACTATGTAGATATTCTAAAAGATATAATGTATAATATTGTGTGAAGCATGTATGTATGACATATAAAATATATAGAAAATATAAATCATGTAAATTTACCGATTTAAAAAATTAAGTAAAACATGTAAAAAAAAATTCTTTTGTTCTACAAAGAGGAAAAAAGGATCCAGTAACAAAGAAATAACGTAGGAAAAGATTGCAGTTTTAAAATTTCACCAAAATAATTACTGCAACTCAAAGTCTTGACTTTCAAGATCAAAATCACTAATCTGGAACACGCGTAAAGTATCGTTTGCAATAATTCTAAATGCTGAGGATAAAAAAAATAACATAATCTTTAAGTCTAGTTAAGATATTATCCGCTTCTAATTTAATTGTTTTTTTTTTCCAATTAGATATAAAAGATTGTATTGATTCCTACTAAATCTTTTAAGATCAGGATAATTCAAAACTTTCATTCATTTTGTTTTAACCTCTGCTTTTATAAGATTTAACTAGATAATTCGTAATTTGATCAGCACGTCTAATCAATTGTAGTTTACAACATATCCACTCAAGTGAAACGTCTACTTGAATAGGAATTATGATCCGTTGTACATGTTTTGTAACTTGAAGAGTTGAATTGATAAAAAGTAATGTTTTTTTTGCGAAAGAATAAATAAAATAAAATAAAATAAAGTTAAAGGTCACAGAATCTGGAGTTTGGACCATTTGGTCAGCATTTATTTAAATTTTTTTTGATATCGTCATCTACCAATTTTACTGCAAATCTTATTTAATAATGTAAAAGAGGGCTAAAGTTGTCCATAAAATAGATGATTGATAACGAAAGATAATGATAAAACATAAAATATGAATAGATTCTACTTTTATGTGGAATTATTGTTATAGGGCCTAAATAGTAAGCTTAATTTCATTTTATTTTTTGGGTAATTGTAAGCTTTATGTAGCATTTGGTTAGTTACAGAGGAACCATTTTTGAGTCGAAGGAAAACACTATATATATGTAATCCTTTTTATAAAAACAACTTACCGAGTCAAAAAAATTCAAAATAGACTGATGTTTTTTGTACGACTGTGCAACTTTAAATTTTTTTGCGCGACCTGGATATTTTTTTGCGCAACTGATTTGCGACCAAATCATCTTGTACGGTCAGACCATTTTTTGTACAAGTAGACCACACTTATCAAAATTTAGGTGGAGTTGGTTCAATTTTAATAAGATTTGAAAGTTTTTTTAAAAAATTTTAGATTTCCTGGATATATTTTTAGAAATCACCCTAAGAACAACACTGAAATTTATGAGTTTGATATCGTACCTAACTAAATACCTTTATTGGATACACACACTTGCAAGCAGACATGTGTGTATACATAATCCAGAAAGCAATAAGAAACTAGTGATCGAAAATCCTTAAACTCATTCATTCAAGACCATGCATACAACATTTATTAGTAAAATTACGTAATAACCTAAAGTTACGCTTTTCGCATTGCCTTTTCTTTATGGAAAACAAACATTAAAAGATACAAAACAAAGATTTAGACAACAAGCATTGCTTTAGCAACCTCTAGTGCTTTCTCATGACCCAATAACTTGTCTACAATGGCCAATGAGAATTCGACAGATGTCCCTGGCCCTCTGCTGGTTATCAGATTACCATCTACAACAACTCTGCTTTCAGCTTCACTCTGGTCTGAAAGTTTGTTACACATTGCTGGGAAAGCAGTTGCCTTTTTCCCCTAATTACATAATTAAAACATCACTTAATTGGGGCACCTTCAATATCAGCTCATGAAAATTTTATGAAATGATGGTGGCAAAAAAATACAATTGTGATAATATCATATAATAGCGTATGGCTATTGCAACTGAAGATTGACCAATACACATATAATGAGAAACATGAATAGATGATGAAAATTAAAATTAACTTGGAAATTTATTTTCAATAAAATAATGAAATTTTCATTTTAATCATAAGACTTTTAAAGTTGTAATATGTTAAAGGGTTTACCAAGATGTTATTAAATTAGAAAGGTGAAAACTGAAAATTCGTAGAGAACTAAAATTAAATGAAAATTATGTGAAAATGCCACATGGATAGAACATGAAGTGGATATGCCAATTGAATGACATGTGCCAAAGAGTTCCAATTGGATTTAGTGCTTTATTAGTAAATAGCCGACTTTCAACCCGTTGGCCCAATTGACCCGTTTCATATTTACCTAATTTATCTATTTAACCCGCCCGTTTAAGATTAGAAAAAATACCTTGAGTAATGCATGGGGCTCCAGCACAAGAGCAGGGGATGCACATATTGCTCCATAATATCTATCACTCTCACTCTGCTTCTTCAACAAATTCACAAGTGTTTCACACTCTGCAAACGCTTGGGCCCCACCAAGTCCACCCTATATATTTATTTTTAAAAACATTAATCAAACAATAAAAATAACTAACACCTTATAAAACAAATTTACCGGTAACACTATCAAATCATATGAAAGTTTAGCAGCCTCGTTAAGAAGCATATCTGCAACTAACTTTACTTTACGTGAAGCCACAATTTCAAGTTTTTCCCCAACTGACGCAACCACAACTTCAACTTTTGCACGTCGAAGAACATCGATGATCATAACAGCTTCCATTTCTTCCGATCCATCAGCAATAGGTACTAATACCTAAATTCAGTTCAAATCATCTATATATTAATACCAATTTACAAGTATTATAGATTAAAATTAGTTATACATAGTCATTAATGGAAGTTATTAATTAACCAAATGATCACATGTAGTATTCTCACCTTAGGTACGGAGGTAGATGTCCATTGCAGCTTATTTAGTTCAGTAACAATGAATTTATCGTCGTGCTTCGAACGCATCAACTGATCACAAACACGCAATCGTAAAAACTGATGAAATTGGTTTGAGAAAAAAAAAATTGTTTCTATTTTACACTTTTTACCCAAAAGGCGTTTTTTACAGGATCCTAACCCTATAGCAATAATGATGCATTACATACAAATTGAAAGATGAAAACTTATAACAAACCAGTGGTCCAGAAACTTCATCAGCTTTCTCTTTCCCGAATAATTGTTCTACCAATGCAACAGAGTACTCAATTGCAGTTCCCGGTCCCCGACTGGTAATAACTTTTCCATCCAGCTGGACTCGTGATTCCACTGTGGTTGCAGATGATGATGATAGTTGCTCCATGAAAGATGGATAACAAGTTGCCTACAGAAAATGAAGTTTATAGGTAACTGTATTTATAAAACTAATACTCATAAACTCATAATCAAGAACTTCAACAAGAATTAACAATTACAATCAATGTGAGATTATTACTTTTAAGCCCTTGAGTAGGCCCCATGACGCAAGTGCAACAGCAGGAGCTGCACAAATTGCAGCATATAATCGGCCTTCTGATGCTTGTTTTTTCACTATATTTTCTAACACGTTGTTGTCTTTAAGAGTGCTTGCACCTGGCATCCCTCCCTGTAAGGAAAATTGAAAAAGGTTAAATGGTTGGTATGATAGTAAGATAGCAAATAATATGATATTCACAGAGAAAGAAATATATGCCACAAAACCCTAAGGTTTACATAATCACATTTTTAGAATTGTTTTATGGTTCACTAAACCATAACTTCTTTAGGTTTCATATTAAACATCCCTAAACTAATTTGAGTAAGGTTTCTTGTTGGAAATCCGAAAGAGTTATCCTACAACTAAAATAAACCATAATCAGCATCAGTTTTACCAACAAGTACCAACAAAACTAGTATAACTTTAACCGTCTTAAAAGTGCATTCAGTTGCTACATATTATAGATCAGTAGTTGAATAACATCACAGTTCAAGTACGTAAGCACAGTCTATGAAAATTAAACAAAAATTAGAGTGAAGTTGCAAAACGCTAGATCATGTCATTAGGAAGCCATTTAGTAATTCATCGCCTGAGATATAAACAGTTGATAACTATGCTAAATTACATAACATGTCCTGCAAATAGATACCGGTGGTGATAATTCTTTTACAGTTTTTGCACATCTATTTCAGTGAGACGAGCATACCGGCAGGGAAACAAGATCAAATACGGTATCAACACATTCAGAAATCAGAGAATCAGCGACGATTTTAACACCGTGGCAGGCATCAACACGAAGCTCCTTTTCAACGGAAGCGACGGTAACATCTGCTCCAGCCCTACGGAGAACATCGATAGTAATCACAGCTTCCATCGGCTCAGTTCCGTTAGCAATCGGAACAAGCACCTGCAATTCAATCGAAATCAGCTGAATTCAATTCAAAAGTTGTAACATTGATCTCTGATTGATTTACCTTTCGCGAAGCGGATGCCATAATTGAAAATGAAATTCGGTTGTGACGACGTGAAATAGTGGAGGAGACTGTGGGGAACGGCGGAAGACGGCGAGTGAGTGTTGTGAAAGGAGAGAGGGGAGTGAGGTGGCGTAATGCCATTTTTATTAGTCGGTTGGGACTCTCTAGAGTCACTGCTACAGCGCACAATTTGGAGCTCGGGGTTCAGGTGAGTCGACCCGGTCCAGTGGCGGTTCGGGTTTGAAGTCGAATTCTGGTCTGTAGATAAACTTTAGGGGATAACATAGAAATTTGGCTATATGTGCATAAAAGTAATGGTTTCAGACTTTTATTAGCAACTTATATTTTCCATTCATGCGGTATATAAAAAGTTGAGAAATAAGAAATGTTTTAAAAATTGTTTTTATATTTAATCAACTAATATCTTAATTATAGTCGACATAAATAGCTGATTGGTTGACATAAATACCAGATAATAATATAGAGTATTTATGATATAATAATTATGTAAATATTATACAAATTTATTTATTTTTATATAAAAACACAAAATAAATATCATAAATAATTAAAAAAAAATCAAAATCATTTTCAACTAAATTCAATACTTCAAGTTACAAAAATTATATAAAAGAAATTCTTACGTTTATTATATTTATCTATTTTTTTAGAATAATCTGTTTTTTTCGGGTTCGACCGGATAGTTATGTCTAATTGCCTATCTTAATGGCTCATTTTTGACCAGCTATCTTCCAGCTCCTCGATTCAACCTGTCCAGCTAGGTGGTTCAACCAGAATTTTAGAATTATTAGTGGAACATAAATAAAATAGGGTGCACGCTCTTACTTTGACTCTCACAGTCTCACGTGAGGTGCATTACAAACATTTCATCCACAATAACAATTAACTTATTTATATCTCAATTGAACACTAAACAACATGCACAAGTACCTATGCTTTTATTTATCCGTTTCACCATCATTAACAAGTACCTATGCTTTCTATAATGGGGTTTTCATATTTGTTGCGAGCCGGAAAAGAAAGAAACTTAGTATTGATTTATACTAAATTTTTATATTAATTTTCTTTTACTTAATTGATCAATATAAGTACTTAAAATCAAATAATAAATTATGAAAAAAAATTAATAGGTTATGTCAATCATTTTACATACAAGATGATAAAATACGACGCAATACAATTTTTGATTGAAAAAAACTCTAAACAATGTATATTTAGCAAGTTGTTTTTATTTAAGCTAAAAACCATGATGGGTACGGAATGATGATCAGAAATCAAAGGATCACATCGGTTAACCAATGTTATAAAGCGGTAGTGAATACATAGTAATGACCGTTTTTTTAAATCAAGTATAGTCGTTATGGTTTGCCACTAAAGAAATCATGGACCAATGCCATAGACTTCTGGATAAATACAAAGAAGGTTTTCGTTGTTTTGAAAGATGACGACGGCAAGGATCGCGGATGCCATTTTACGTTTCAAGAGAGATAATATTGTTTTGTAATAAATTTTCCTATTTATATTCATTTAATTAATATAAATTTCTAAATCAAATGATGAGATTATGAAAAAGAATTAATAGATTTCACATGTCATTCTTTTTATGACTAAAATGATAAAGTAAAAATATTTAATAAGTGACAATATAATTTTTATTTCAAATGACTAATGTGTACAGATACACACACAGTCAAATGACAAATGGCTTTTCTCGCTATAATCTTTGAATGTTGTGGTGTGGTAAAGGGATCATAATCTTTAAATCAAAAGATGGTTAGAGAACTATCGTGTTGTGGTCAAGATTTCTGTCTGATTATTTAATCATTATTTTGAAGTTATGCTTAAAAGCAATAATCAAAAGTTCAATAACATATAAATCACACACATTCTCAAGGGCTCCATGACTATATTTCATGAGGGAAAGTGATTTTGAGATCACATAAATTACTTTAAAACCCACAATTACTGCTTACAATACTTGTACAACATGTTTTAAATGTTATACAGTGTGGTAGGTGAAGTAATTTGTGTGGTGTTAAAATCACTACCCATTTCATAAAGATAAATATTCACATGAGTAATGGTATTAATTCCTACTCATAGTCTTATTCATTAGATGAATACATGTGTCAAAATTAATGGATAATATTAAGAGAGGGAATTAGTAGATTACACATGTCATCCTATCAAATGGGTAGGACTAAATATCATTTCTCATATTTTGCACATATAAAACATAATAATACTTCACATATATCTCATATGAGACTTGAACTTAGAATCTCTAATGATTATTAATGTTGGGAGACGATAACTAGGTCAGAGAAACTCTAAATCGGTGAATCTTGAGATCGTATGCCATATAAAACAATGAAAATTCCATAGAGCTAATTGTATTGTTGGATACTATAATTAAATTATAAAAATACATGTAAACTTTAAATCCATCTATACAATTGGATTTGAATCGTGGTGTAGCATGTACATAATCTTGTTTTTCTTCAGAATGTATATCAAATTATTCATTTTCAAATTAATTATAACCCATGTGAATAAATGATTTAAAATGTCTAACATGAGAAAAAGATGACATACACTTCTGCTGTTTGATCAAACTTACAAAATTGAAGAGCAAAAACTGAAATAACAAACACTTTTTAGATTCCGACTCATAATTTACAATTTACGATCCCAAAATCTTATAATTCGACAAAAGAATGTTGAAATACTCCACTCTTTCATCTTACAAGATATAATTTTCTGTTGTAAAATTATAAAGAAAATCCATATAAAATGGGGATTGTGCAAAATAACAGTTGTTGACTGAAAGACTTGACAGCGTTATGATTAATGGCTGCCATCTGTTCAGCAATGGAGCATTCTTCGGGCTCCCCAACGTCCAATCCTTCCGCCACTTCTTCTGCTCACACACACAACACTCTCGACAACTGCATGCTCTGAAATGTTGATAAATTCAATGATTTTGGTTCCAATTTGACATTTTCTCCACCTAAAAATTCCCTAAATCTCCAAGAACCCTAATTCAGGTTTTATGACGGAAAATGCAGTCAGTAGATTGATAATCGTCATTGAGAATTCTGAGTGGTGAATGTAGATGCAGGTATTTGTAATTCGTATTCTAATTGTGTGATTATATGGATAATGCCGGACATTATTATGAATTCATGTTGTTTATTAGCTGATTTATGGGGAAAATTTGGGAAATTAATGAACGGGAAGCTATTTGTTTGTAGACTGTTTTGGTAGGATTATTGTTATTGAGTTTGTTGTTAAATTAAGGGATCAAATGTCATATGCACAAATCAAAATCATGCCATTATTTATACAATCAATTTGGCCAGAAGTAGTGAGCTGATGTAGGTTTTATATACCATCTTTTATGATATTTTATTTTGTTTTAATTAACTTAGCATATCTGTGTACTTTTGTGGTAATGCACTTTTTACTATAATGTTGCTTAGTGGAAAATGATTAATTGTTGCTAACTGAAGTTAACATTTTTCATGAGTAATACTCCGTATGCATGTTAATTGTTTAATTCCTTCTTTTAGTTTCTCTTTTCGTAATCAAGTAATATGATTTTCTATAATAACCGTTGTCTGAAGACCATTTTGCATATAAAGCCGATTGAATCATAATCCAACAACAAGTCACTACATATATGTATATATAGAAACATGTAGACATTGATGATCACTTTTCTATAGTAATTGTCATTATGAAGTTTTTAACTATTAATTATGCATTTCATTTTGTAGTAGTGAATTTTATCGAACAATATATGTGAAAGACGACACTTAATATGAAGGAAGATTGCAACAAATCCATAAAATTGATATTGAAACAAGAAATCAAGGATTTACATGATGATGGTTTTGAAGGTTCACTACACGAAAACACCATTTTCAATGACGTGTTTTTCGGGCACAAAAATGGTAAAAGTAGTAAAAAATGCATTGTAACAGGAGCAATCCATTTTGAAAATGACGATAACGCCCCTAAAAACGTATCATTTCTATCAAACAGTGAGAATTCTGTTATGACAATTCAACAAGATTCGATGGACAAAGAAGATCACTCTGAAGAGTTCATTTCATTCAAACGAAGAAAAGTGTCGGTTCTAGAACATTCTAGTGATAAATCTTGTTTAGCAAAAGTTGTTAATCATGTGACGCCATCAAAGGAAGTTGGTTCGTGTTTTTGTCAACCAGTTTCTACTGTAACATGTCACCTGGTTGAATCATTTGTTGATGGTGTTAAATCAAGTGGTTATTTGATTAAAAAACATGTTGGAGATAAGGATGCAATTAGATGTAGATTATGTTTTTCTGATGAAATTAAGGTTAATGATTCACCTGTTTCACAAGAAAGTCATGCTAGCAAGGTTTTAATTAGCAGCCCTAAAACCATACGGTTTTCCAAGAAAATAGGAAAAAAAGGTTCTACCTTTACAGAACTTGATGAAAATGAGATCTTAGAAATCAGTGAGATTAGTACTCAACTAACATCAAACATACATAATCAAGCAAGTTGCAGAAAAATGTCCCTTCGCTCTTTTAACATCCAAAAAAAGAAGTCAAAGTCAAAATTCAAGAAGTCAAACCACTGTTCTGGAAGTTCCAAATCATCACGCGTAAAACTGAATTCCCGTTTACGAAAAGTTTTAAAGAATCACAAAAACCGAAAAGGTAGTTGCAGGTTACTTCCCCGTAGTCAAAATTGGTCAACCCTTGGTGTAAAAACAGTATTATCATGGTTAATAGATTTTGGTATTATTCATCTAAAAGAAGTAATCCAGTACAAAAATCCTAGGGACAATTCGGTAATTAAACAAGGTTTAATCACCCGAGATGGTATTTTATGTCAGTGTTGTGAGAAACTGTTTCCGGTCTCAAAGTTTAAAAGTCATGCTGGTTTCAGCCTAAATGTTCCATGTTTGAATCTTGTTATGGAATCGGGGAAGTCGTTTACATCGTGCCAGCTGGAAGCTTGGTCAACTGAATATAAAGTCAAAGTCAAAGACGGGCCCACACGACCTGTTCAGGTTAAAGAAATTGACCAAAATGATGACAGTTGTGGGCTGTGTGGTGATGGTGGTGAGTTGATCTGTTGTGATAATTGCCCGTCTACTTTTCATCCAACATGCTTAAGTGTGGAGGTTGACTTGCTTTCTTTTTAGATATATATTCGGTTGACTTTCATAATTTTATCGTATATTATTCTTTAATATTTATATTTTATTACAAACGGTCGATTCTACTTATCTCAAATGGGTATAATTCAAAAGTTAGTTAAGATAGAAATGGGTCAAACGGGTCGAAACTCGAAAGTTGGCCGATGTGTATTTAAAATGAAGAAAACCATCTAAATTGCTCTATTTAAAAAAAATAAAGGAAATTATTATTGTAATAATATATTTTTGTAACTTATAGAAGCCTATAAATAAAAGACAAAAGGGTGTTTCAGGCTCATTTTGAGGTTGGTTATGATTTTCCCAATTTAAGTTTTTGTTAATTTTATGAATATTGCCTTAGAAATAATTTAAAAAATTCAAGTGAAAAACTGGAAATTCAAAGAGGTAGCAGATGAGTGCATTTTCATCATTTCCAATGTAATTTTGAAGTTTGAGGGACTGAATCTGAAATAATAGCAAACTGCATGGTCGATTTATGTGAGTATTTTGTTTTTTCAGGAGATACCAGAAGGTGATTGGTATTGTTCAAATTGCTCTTGCTGGAGCTGCGGGAATGAGGGCCAAATCTCGAGTGTTCTGAAATGTTTCCAGTGCAAACATAAATGTAATTCTCTACCAAATCTTGTTTTATTCACATTAATCGTTTGAATCTCAAAATGAGGTTTGTTGTCACTTCGAAATTCGTGGGGTTAAAATGGTCATTTTCTAATGTTATGGTGGTCGTGAACAGACCACAAACAATGTGTGAGGGTAGCGGGCCTTGCAAGTGGATCTGTAGCTTCTACATGGTTCTGTGGCGAAAGCTGTAAGGAGGTAGGATATGTAATATTGGCAAAGTGGGTCGGGTAACGGGTCAAAATGTCTAATTGATGGGTTTGGTGTTTTACAGATCCAAATGGGGCTCGATTCACGGGTGGGTCTTATGAACCCGATCTCTGAGGGTTTCTCATGGACACTCCTAAAATGTAGTCATGAAGAGCGTTGTGATGAACATTTTGGTGCTGTAAAAGTGGAATCCAATCTGAAACTGGCAGTTGGGCTTACAATAATGGAGGAATGTTTCCTTCCAATGGTGGATCTAAGAACAGGCATCAATATGTTACCACATGTACTCTACAATCTAGGGTTAGTTTAAGTTTAAGTTTAGTTTACTACTCAATTATAAAATTATTATTCGTTAATATAAGATTTACTAAATAATTTGCAGATCAGAATTCCCGCGTCTTGATTACGAGGGGTTTTACACGGTGGTGTTGGAGAAAGATGACATGTTATTAAGTGTAGCATCCATAAGGTAATCAATCATGTTATTAAATTTAGATTTATATTTAATTGCATTTAAAAAATTCTATAAAATATGTTTGTGGGTCAGGATTCATGGGATAGAAGTTGCAGAGATTCCCCTTATTGCAACATGCAGCAAATATCAGCGACAGGGAATGTGTAGGCGTCTCATGAACGCTATTGAAAAGGTAATAATGGATTGATTTAGGATGTTGACTTTGACTAATGGAAGTTGTTTTTAGCTATTGAGGTCGTTGAAGATTGAGAAAGTGGTGCTGTCTGCTGTCCCGAATCTGGTTGAAACATGGACAACGAGATTTGGATTCACACATTTGGAAGATGAAGAAAAGAAAAAGCTGAGTAAAACCAACATGATGGTGTTCCCGGGAACCGTATGGCTCAAGAAGCCCATTTACCAAGGCCCGGCCCAGACCCAGAGTAAGCTTTTTTATTTTAATCAAAATTAATAAATAGAAGGAATGTTAATGTTTGTTTGATGAATAGGTACTCCAATAAAAGCAGAGGTGGTTGAAGAAGATAGGAATAGGATGAGCTGCAAGAAGTCATTACAAAATAAACCAAGATGAGGATTTGAAGAGGAACAACATCCAATATTTGAAGTAGTATCTAGTTTGTGGTGTATAATAATGACACTAGCAATGTTAGGAAAACCCAAAAACTATACTAGGTTGGTTGTATATATTAATTAAAATCAAAAGAAAAACAATAATCCAAGATAATGATGGCCATGCCAAATTTTGCAGTTTAATCAGTTTGTAGCGTTTCCAGGGTTTGTTAAGCTTCACGTCTTGAGCAAAAGAAAATATGTACTAAAACAAAAGGAATTGGGAAATTTTTACGTTTACATTATGCACTTGACATAAAAAGCGGGGAATTGTCATGACGTTTTGTACAAGACAAAGTGAAGAAACTTACGTGGAAAAATCAAAGTGACTGAGATTTGAAATAACATTTATTGTGGTGAGATATTGGTTTTTATATTAGGATTTTGATAATGACAACCAGGTCTATTATTTATCAAGTTAAAGTTGATGTGTGTTGTGAGTGTTCAGAAACGCAAGTAATAAACTAAACATATCGGAATTAACATGAACCATCTTCTTCAAAGAAAAGGTATAGTGATAGAAATCTCCATGAAACAATAAATAAGACGATTAAAAAAATTCCTCTAACACCATGATCCCGGGATTACTTAATAATACAGAAAAACTATTATTGAAGATAAATCAAGGACAAACAACCAACCAACATCAACTCAAGTGGCTTCTCCTAATATGTTCAAAGAAAATAACATGTCCAATGAAGAAAATTCAAAGTAATAATGGAGAACATTTTGATCTAAACGAAGAAAATTATACAATGATGATGCTTTTTCTTTTACTCTATAGCACCAAATAATTTAGACAACTAGTTATACGCACTATTCATTGACATATAATTGAGAGCGATTTGACAAAAGATTCCAAAGAGATAATACAACTCAACCATTAAAAAATGCACTCTTTAACAAGTAGACAAGATTTGACAATATATTCTTGATGATAATGGATACTCCTTAAGTCGCATTGCAATAATAAATAAAGTGTCAAATAATATAGACATATGTGCTCCATTTCCTACAGTCCCAGTAAAAGAGCTCCCACTAATTTTGCTTATTTTTAAGGATCATTAGCCCATAGAGGAAGACATAGTAAAGAGAGGGCATCCATACCCTTTCTTAGAAAAAATTCTCAATCATTTTCAATCCAAATAACTTAAACTTCATCCGATTCAAAATAAGTACTACACTTTTCTTATATGGGTGATTCAAAATAAGTATTATATTTTGAAAAATTACCTTATTTGGCAAAAAATAGTAAGACACACACTCACTAACTATCTACTTTAACAAAGTGAAATGACTCATTTACCCTTACTTTTTACTTTTAAACATCATTAACACCACTTTATTCAAAAGGTGTGGGACCCATTATCCACTAACTATTCAATTAAATCTAATTTAACCATCATTATAATCTTTTACCTCAAAAACCGTGAAACTCAAAGTGTAGCATTTATTTCGAATAGGAGGAAGTAATAAATTTATATGATATATTAGTAAGTTTCCTTATTTTATTTACTTTTATTTAAGCAAGGAATTTCCCAAAAGTCTTTTTGGGGGAATTGATTTTTTTTTTTTTGATATTTTTGAGAATCTACTTATAAGGGAGGTACCCGAATATGGATTTGTTAATTCTGATATTTTATCACCAAGATCATTTCTAGATCTAATATCCCACCAAGATCTAGCCAAAATTGACTGCAAAGGTTTTGAGTAATAGTTAATACTAACTGCAACTTGAAGAATTACACGTAATATAGACATAATTACAATAATTGTTTTGTAGAAGAAACCCACAAACACATAGACTTAGAATTATACAGATAACCAAAATACAAATAAGTTTAGTTAGTTAATTAATCATCATCACTAGATATAATCAGAGCCATCTGATTCGGTTGGAGGAAGTATTATTCTCTTCCTCATAAGGGCATCTATCACACCTGCCAATTTCCGTTTCACACCACCCCTTGCTCTATTGCTCATCACTTTCCACAAAATCTCCCTACAAAACAACCATATCTCATTAAAAAAACTTAAATATTTGTCATAATAAATTCATAAAAAACTAATATTACCGTTGTGTAAACATGGCAACCAGATTTCTCTCACATGCTTGAAAGAAAACCTCATTAAATACTGCATACAAAGGGCTTCTCTTGAAAATGGGCAGCTTTTATGTGAGATTTGAACTCTGCTTTTTCATAAATCATTTTATTCAAAATACTATTACTATAATAAACTGAAAATATATAATTTCAATTTCTTACGGTTGAGAATGTTAAGCTGCACCCATCAAAGCTACATTTAATCCTCTCTTTAGAAACCACGTGATTCTCATGTGGGCGTTTAATATTCTTCTTCAATTGTTTGCTCCCACAAATCTCACACTTCACATGCTGATGACAGCTCTGTATATGAGCTTTTAAACATTTTTCATTTGTAAAATATTTCATACAACCTGCTTCACCACAAAAAGCCTCAACTGTTTCCAACCTAACTGCAATAACCAACAAATATTTATAATTCCAAAAAAAAATATCATAAATTAATTAACTTCACTTACCATGTGATTCTTCATGTGTTTTTAGCTTTGATGCATATTTAAAAACCTTTCCACACCCAGGTTCCAAACAAACAAATTGTTTCGGTTCATTTTGTTCATCAGATTCATCATGCATTTCTCTCACATGTCTTGTCATATTACCTTGAATTGAAAATTTACTCTTGCAATTTTCAATTGAAATATTTTACCCTCATGTTGGATGAGGTGGCGATTTAAGTGATCTTTCCTACGATAGCTTGAATTGCAGTCTTTAATTGGACATAAAAAGGGTCTCTGCAGCCGAAAGAAAAAAATTAATTACTTTATGCGATGATTGAATATCTTTTGTGATATATAAATGAAAAATATTAAAACCTTATACACTTGAGGGCGTGATTGAGGCTTACTTGATGGAGCTTCTCAGGAGGTCCCCCTTCCTGATACTAATCCAATCAAGTTCTCGCATTTTGGAGTTCTTTTTCGGGATCCAATGCTTCACGCAACAATTGGATTTTATTTCAAATACCTAAGTATAAATATATATCCTGCACAATGTGGATGCTATAACCAATTAATGATATTATACAAAAACCAACAGCATAACAGAAAACAGTTTAACGAATTGACAATTTTGAATAGAGTTGAGAACATAATATTAATGATTCATATATTATACCTCAAATGAATGGCTTTGCATATGCTGCTTCAAATGTGCAGGTTTCCGAAAAGAAGCTCCACATTCTTCACAAACATTCATCTTCCCACCTTTTTGTTCATCTTCTTCATTACCTTCTTTCTCTTTAATTTCATCCTAAATTACAACAAATAGTTCAAAGTTATAATAATGTAAATCCAACAATGACCACTAGTAGCATGGATCAATATAAAATTATAAAACTGATGACACAGGTGTTCAAGCAGTGCAATTTGAGGGCGTTTTATGGTTATGAAAGCTTTTGATTTTGATATTAGCTTAATGAAGTAACTAAACGATTAAAAGTAAAGAATTTATTCCTCCTGATCAACAAGAAATCACATGATATACCATCGCATACATCAAAAATTTACAAACAGCATCGGATCTGCATGCAATTGAATCACTAGTTACCAAATATCTAATCAATCTCATCCAAATCAATACTTGTACGAATTCGATTTTCAGAACAAAAAAACAGATATCAACAAAGGATTACTATATTTTATAGAATTATAAACATCGAGTAGATAAACACACCTGGTGATGAGAATGAATGTGAGCAGTAATGATCGTCTTCTTCGAACGAACAATCCCACAGTATTCGCAAGTATAACGTCTTATGTCTCTGAATATTGGAAATTCTCTCGTTGCTTTCTTCTTCCATCTTCTGAGATTGTGCTCGGGGAGAAACGAGAATGAGGGATGTTATTAATGGCAAAGCTGTGCTATTTATTTAGGGGTTGTTTGGTAGGGTGGAATGGAAAAGAGAATGAGAAACACTTCATGTGTTTGGTTGCATGGAAATAGAATGGGAGAAGAGGGAATCATTTCCATTCTCTTCAAAAGGTAGGGAAATGGTGAGAATCAACAAAACACGCGCATTCGATTCACAGCTGTGAAAGGCCTAATTTGAAAATAAAACCCCACTGGCACGTGATTTGCACATTCATATATAACTGGGCCGGGTAGATTTCAAGCCTAAAATCTAAATACTGGGCTGTGAAATTCTTTTTACACTATTTACTTTGTAATTTATTTTTAAGCTACACCGATTATTTAAATTTACTTTGCATAAAATTTTATAAAGTTAATACGAAGTACATGCTTTCTTTAATTAAATTTTTTCCTAAAATTAAATTAATTATTTTTACAAATTAAACTAATTTTTTTATAACTTAAGTGATGGAATCACGTTCTTGGAAGTTTTGACCTAAAAACTAAAAGTCTAAAAGAGATTGTGCACATTCACAACTTGACAACTCCCAAGTTCATTTTATCGCAAACAAAATCTCGTTTTGCTGCTATTCAATTTCAATGTTACCAAAAGAAGGCCGCATATGCATTGACTCTATTTTATTTTATTTTTAAACATCATACCTTATGCCATGTATGAGGCCACTTGGCACTTAAATGTCAAGTCATTATTGCCACTTAATAGTCCACATATGCACTTTTAAGCCACCTTACTTTTAAATAAAATTAAATAAATTGACTTTTAGTGACCCTTATATGAGTCAATTCCTATATTTTAATATTATAGAAGGTTTTTTTGAAATCTATAAAGCCATGTCATAATGGCACATCATACCTTATGCCATGTATGAGGCCACTTGGCACTTAAATGTCAAGTCATTATTGCCACTTAATAGTCCACATATGCACTTTTAAGCCACCTCACTTTTAAATAAAATTAAATAAATTGACTTTTAGTGACTATTGTTATGTATATATTTCCGATCATTTACCAAATAAATAGTGAAAAACTATGCCAAGATCACTTTTTTATACGTGTTATTGTGTGCAAAATAAGGAATAAATGAGCAACGGAAACAGGTAAACCGATTCCCTTAAAAATGTGTTGCCTTCTCGAATGAGTAGGGATGGTTAGCTAAACATAACCCTTATCAATCGGTGTATTTTGGTTGTATTTAATCCAAATGGGTCAAATAGAAAAGCTTGTCTATAGTAAAACTGGGCAATCAGGTTGAAAGTCGTCCAATGTCTGTTTTAAATGCTTATAACCTACTTAATTGTTTTATTGAAAGATTTTATTATGATTTAAAAATAGCAAAAATGTGTTGGCGGGTTAAGCTAACCTGGTCCAACCCGCTTTGACTCATGTTAGAAAAGTCCCTTTTGAGATATGTGTTTTCATTTTTATTTTTTTTTGTTATTATACATAAGATTATACTATAAATGTGGGAAAATTCAGTTTCACCAAAAATTAGTCAAACAAACAGTAATGCCTTTAGTTTACAGTGTAAAAATTTTATATGCACGACAACAAAATTGCGACATTACATGACTAACTTTTATATAGTGTCTCATGTTATGTTGCTTAAGTAATTAATTTTTTAACAGGTTGATCAGAGTTACCAATTAACCTACAATAGTACAATTTAAAGAATTGACTCTTAAATGCAATTTTTACTCTATATAAAAGTTTTTTTCAAACATATGTAAGTTTGACACGTTTGTTGTTTTGTTTTGTTGTTCCTTTTTATATATGTTTGTTATTTTGTTGACCATATGTGTAATCTGATCATATGAGCAAAAGAACACGACCTACGGAGGTGAATGGTGAGGTCAAATTTAGTTTATTCATTTTAATTAAATTTTCTAACTTCCATATTTAGTTTTTCTAAAATTCAGGACATTTTAAATATGTGAATCTGCATGTTTCGTTCTCGATCCATTCGGGTCATAGTCAAGCTTTTATGCCACCCGATTTACAGATGTGTTTGAAATTAAATCGTTCTTTAGGGAATCTGAGAAAGACAAGACATCTTAAATATTAAAATTATTGTCAACACATGTTTCTTATATATTTTCAACTTATTTTTGTGAATAATTTTATAAGTCGTCCGTGATTTATCACGGGTTATAGGCTAGTACAGACTTAAACCCACAATCTTATGTGACATTTAAACATCAGGTAATGTTTGATTTCAATGCTACTAAAAGAAGGCCTCATACGCATTCACTTAAACATTTGTATATGTACGGGGCTTTTTACAACTGAACTGATCGAGTTCTTTAGTGAATCATGCAAACGAATGTGATACTTGCATACGTTAGTAACTCTCGGGATTGAATTGGATAGTAAAATAATTTGGCAATTTGCAGCAACACAAAATCTTAAAACATATACCAACATTAATTGGTGAAATCTCTTCCCGTAAGAAAAAGATAAGAACTGTTGATATAACAGTACCCTATACTCCATCCTACCATAAACACATCATTCCCAACCCCCAACTGAAAAATCCACCCATACCTATTGACTTGAAGGATCCTCATCAACTATTTTATCACTTTTTTCCACCTCGCCCACTGGAGAAGATACTTTCTCAGTCGTATGCACAGCATCTACCGCGGGAGTGCTCGTACCAGATACTTTCTCATCTGTATCTGCCACAGGAGCAGATTCTTTCTTGCTCGTTTCTACCATGGGACTACTAGTAGCAGATACTTTCTCAGTCGTATGCACAGCATCTACCACGGGGGTGCTGGTACCAGATACTTTCTCACTCACATCTGCTGTGAGAGGGGATGGTTTTAGCATATGGACAGCAGCATTTTCCATTGTTGGAGATGTAGCACTACTACTTGGACCACTAGGGTTTGAGTTTCTTGGTCTATTTAAAGCATGACAACGTGGACAATAGTATGTGATCAATGGAAAATCCTCTTTCCTTGCAAGACCTGTAAATTCATAACATCACATGAAACAAAAACATATATGTCATGTCAAAACTGCAATATTTTGAGTTTTGTTAAAAATGTACCATTATGCATATGACAATTGCCACAAATAAGTGCATAAGATTGTGAGGGATCTTCTCCCACAAGTAATTGAGCAACTTTAGCAAGCCAACCACCATCTTGAGATCCAAGATTTGCAGGATTATGATGCTGAACAACAACCTGATTATTTGGTAAAACCTCAGATTCTTCATTCTGAACCATTTCCATTTGATCATTTCCTGCTTTAGGTGTAGTAGCTTCTGATGTATTTCTTTTCCTTAAACCCGTAGATTTCACGGGCTCAATATCATTGCTTTTACCTGTTGTTTCAGAATTCTGTTGCAATTCATCCCCTATAACCATTTTTAGGCCTGAATCTGCACCTAATTTGGATGCAAGTACAGATGCAGCAGCTGCTTTAGCTGCTGGATCAGGGTCATATTTCTGCGGGTTGAAATTAAGAGGAATAATAAAAAATATTGCTATAATACGGACCAACGTCTCATGGTACAATTTGGTTAACTTGTACCTGAATAAGTTGTTGAGTGCTATAATAATTGGTTCGTTCTTTAAGTTCATCAATTTTTGCTTGTCTTTCAGCCCGAAGACTATCTATCGTGTTCTGATCTCTACTATCGCCTTTAGAAGAAACCAAAATAAAATTATATTATAAAGTTTATTTAATGGTTTCATGAAACTTTAGAAATTAAGATTTGTTTTCATTAATCTAGGTCACGGTTTTTAAAACTTACGCATTCTTGTAAAGCTAAACAGTGCCCAATACAAAGCTGCTGATAAAGCAGGTACAAGAAATATGGGCAGAACTCGCATTGCCCTCATTTGCCAGTCCAACCCTGCAGTTCTTGTTGTAATTATAGCATAACCCAATGCTATGACCTGTAATTAAAGTATAATCATATGCACTACGCAATTAAATCTAATATTATATAAAAATCAGGTAATATGAATTGAATTTAATAGTTTATAAATTAACAAAATTTGATGGTATCTGAAGTATAATCACCCTTTATAGTAACTTATTCTGGTTCAAATAGAATGAATGCAGCAAGGTGCTTGTCTAGAAGATTTGGTGTGTCCAAATTGCCATTTACAAGCAATGTTCAAATAAGGCAAGTTGGTAACGAATTTACTTCATTATGTGCACGAATTAAATTTCAACATAAAAAAAATGTTGAGTGAACTTCAAACGTGATTTAGCTACAATTTGCACAACAAAATGAAAGCATGCAACATTCAAATATGATTTAAACAAGCAAGTCATCTCTGTCTAAGCCTGCCAGTAAGACGATACTATTAGTAAATACCAAAAGCAATTCTAATTTTTGCACATTTAGGTCATCAACATGCGATTAATGAATTTATAACAACAGTTGTACATAAAACCTTCCAATTGGCAACAGATAGCTTGCAAATTTGTATGAAATTAAGCATAAAGGCGAGAATTACAGCTTACCTCGAGAAAAACAGAAATGACGATTAAATTCCTAGCTGTTGACCTCCAACTCGATGATCTCCTCTTGATTCTATTAAGAAGAATGATTTCTTCTCTAGATATATATTGCAATCGTTTCTCAAAATCATCACCATGTAACCTAAACAATCCACACCAAATTCGCGACCAAAAACTCCTCTTCGTTTTAGTTTTCGTTTTCGTTTTCGTCTTCTTCTCTACATCTACTTCCTCCACCGCTTTATCGTCAGCCATTTACGATCTATCCTACTAAAATCAATCATCACGAACACAATTAACACCACATAATATACAAAAAAAGATCCAGATCATGTAATCAAATAGCGACGTTGTTCTCGCATCAAAACCCTAAGAAAACAAAACATTTACATACCGGAAATTAAAGGATGAACGTGAAGGTTCTGCAAATGGCGCGAACGCAAAATCTGAGGATGGAGTTGGAGCGAAAATCGATTTTATTTGAATCGAGAATAATCGACGCTATCGATGGGAGATTGAAAGGAGCAAGGGATTGTAGTTGGGTGGGGGTTAAAGCCGCGAAATTGAAGAGGTTATTGGTGGGGGTGGCGAGTTGTGATGGTCGGAAAAGCATATATCTCACGGTGTCGAAACGCGTATATCCGTCTCTTCGTTTGCAAGTATTGTAAATTAGTAAACGTTATGACTAATAACAAATTATTTTAGGTTAATTTGTATTGAGAAATGATATTTATTCTTACCCTTTGTTCATATTATCTTCCTATGTTTAATAAGATGTATGTGTAATATATTAATTCTATCTTATGATATTATTTCTTTATTTTGATTTGACACATATTTTGATCTAATGAGTAGGAAGATATGTAAGAATAAATGGTAGAAAACAATACCATTACTCAATTGTATTTTATGTAATTTTGGGACTTACATATTAGATATGGGAGTTACGTTTACCCTAGTAGTAATGGTGCTGTCCAGAACTTAAGGTTATGAGTTCAGTTTTTACTATGGACAAAGTTGAGGTAGATACCATATATTTTCTGTGTTCACGTCTACCTTTTGATAATGCTCAAAGGACTCATAGGTAAAACTAAGGCTCTAAAAGGCGCGTCATGACGGCGCCAAAGCGTGAAGCGCGGCGCTCACGTTACGAAATAGACCATGGCAGTTGTCTAAGGCGGTTCGTAAAATAAGGTGCGTCTTATAACGAGTTTTTTAGGTGGCAGTTTGAAAACTGATTTTTTTTTTTAAATGATGACATATATAATTATTAATTAGGTGCAACACTTTTTGTGAACTTTATATATATGATTTATTATATAAATCAATAAATCTATAAGTTTTTGTTAACTTAATATACGTATATTTAGAAATTATATAAAAATTTTGATGCGTTAAGCCACGCCTTTAAAAACATCATGGCCCGTCATGACTCGCCATGGTTTGAGGCTTGATGGTGGCCTATGCCATGCCTGACGCTTTTTAGAACCTTGGGTAAAACAACTCGATAATACACGGAGAAGAAGTAGTTGTTCCTGCCTGAATGTGAGATTGACTTGACTGATGTGGAAGGGCTCTCACACAACGATGAGTCATTATAAAGAAAAGATATGGTTGGTAATTTCTGCAACACAAAAACAACTCTACATCCCTCTGTTTAAGTGTTTGTAAACATAAATTTTGTTTCCCGGATGTGAAAGAATACAAGCAAGGCTTATTCATACTCGGTTTAAATTTAACCGAACCAACACTAAGTCAAAGATTTGAAATATGGATTTTTATGTTTGTTTATAAAGAAATCAAGTTGTTTGTGTTTGTTCATGTTGGATACTTAAGGCGTTAAACGGACATAAAACGAATGAATACCATCAATATTTCTCTTGGGAAATCCAATTCAGCATATAAAAACTGAACATGTAAAAATAGATATTCCTTTTTGTACAAAAAAAGGTTGCATGTGGTTAAGTTTGAGATCTTCATGTCCCTTCGAGATATCAAATAGCGGACGTTTTCACAAAAGGATTACCTAACGTTTTAGACAAAAAAAACAGTATTACGTTGGAGTTAAGTGGATATGCTATCGAGCTTCATTTAACCCACTAAAAGATTACTCGTTTTGACCAAAACCTATTTGACACGTTACCGACCATTTTACCAGCTCTAGTTCCACGATAAAATAATCAATGGTTTCCTCATTGTAATTGCAAAACTATACTTTATAACTGTATAGATTAACATTTCACAAAATCTTAAACAATGAAAAGTACAACATAAAAGTAAATTGTCTCGGGCGAACAAGAACATTAATCATCTAGGAAGTAGCAGCAACGGGAACAATACTTTTTTTTCCCAGTTGCCGAGATTTCCCAAGTAATTCTGGGATCAATATCTTAAATTATACAAGTTATTTTCTTGGGGAAACATAATGACCAGTGGTGCATGTGTGCATTGCACGTGCTCTATGTGCCACTAGCATACAAATGTGTCCATTCCTTTGCTATTGAGACAACAAATAACATTAAAGGTTAAAAAAAATTAATGAAATATAGAAAACCATGATTGTATAATGTATTGCATGTACCTGTTTCAACAGCTTCAGCTTCATTAGTTTTCCAGTGTTTGGCTACATTTTCAGATAATGGATCATCTGGATTTGGAGCACTTAAGAGTGCTTGAATGCTACCACATACAGTTTTAACAACTAAAATAATCAGAGTTTTATTTTTTGTGTTGGAATATTGGTTAATTTTGATTAAAGCTAAAACTTAATATCAATTAGTAAATGTGTCATGGGATGAGGGAATAAAACCACAAATTACTGGAAAAATCATAAATGAATGTACCTGAGGAGTACAGTGCGAATCTGGAGAGCAGGGCTCCATTTGTCCTTAAGTATATCCAGACATATCCTGCCAAGCTGCATAGAAATGCTAATAATATAAGACGAAAACAAACGTATAATAATTCTATACTCAAACAAAAAATTAGGCATGACAAACCTTATCGATGTTAGGATGGTATATTTTTGTAAGAAATCGAACCTGTAAAACATGTTAGGCTATCAGGTATAATTTCAAACAACTATGAATATTTTATAAAACAAGTAAAAATCCATTGTTAATATGTGTAATTGGGTTACCTTGGGGGCAGCCATTGGGTATTCTTCAGGTAAAAATAACTCCAGTTTGAAAACTCCTCCTGTAGAGCAATCAGACCAAGTAACATGCATAAAAGTAAGTATGTTTCTGTGGTTGGATGGTGTGGAATAATAAGTAAGAAAAACCATAGATGAGATAAAACTCAATACTATGGAACAACCTAAACATAATGCATTCTTTAATAAACATTTCGAACAAATAAAGCAACAAAAACATACATAAAATCAATACTAAACCAATAAGTATAAAGTCAATACAATTAAATACTAAATAGTTGTATAAAAAGTGACTTACCTTCATAAGGAGACTGTGATGGACCAAGAATCATGACATTAAAATACCGCATGTTCTCTTCGGATGGCGATGCACTTATCCCAGGAGCTACACACCAAAATCATAATCATTAAATTGAAATCCTCCCTTTCTGTTTGAGTTATCAATGAAGTCATATGGAGTACAACTGAACTCTAATAAAAGTTATTAAGAAAATCCGTAGTGTTCAAGAGCATGAACAGAAGCATCATTCTGCAACTTAGGCAACTCCCTAAGTTATCTATTACAATCATTCTTCACCAATTCTTGCTGTCATTCTCATATGAACTGTATCTCTACTCCGATCTCGTTACTGCTAACACTGATTATCTTAAACGTGATTATCCAATCACTAAAATTCCCAAACACAAGTTAACAGACCGATTGAAATTCCGAGCAATCGTTATCGAACAACAGCACAATAAATGACAACAAAATCAACAGAGTTGGAGCTCACCTGGTTCGCTGAGCAAGCGTTGTGTCTCCTGAATGAAAACAACAAAATCACAACCTCAGTTAGGGTTTTCAATTTACGACACTGATCGAGGGAAAGAAGAATACAAAACGACATAGGTAAACGAGATGAAGAAATTGAGAATGTTGAGTTGTGATTGATAGTAGTACCTTGATAATTCTTCGAGGTAGATTGCTGTTCGCCATGGATGGAAGGAAGGGTAAAAGTTACGCCAAAGGGGATTTTGCTATGTGAGAAGAGAGAAGTAGTCAAATAGATTACAGATCTTCGGTGCTATTAAAATATTTTTTAAAGACATAATTAAGTGGAGCTCCAGCTTGGCTTTGATTGAGGCCATTTGGCCAAATTCAACTTCATGTACATCAATTATAAAGGTTTGAATTGGGAAAATTTATAAAACAAAAATCCAATTGAAGGGATAAAATGATTTCTTTCATCTAAAGATGGTTTAAACCTCGGCTCCTCATGATTCATAGCTATTGAGTGAGCCAAAATATACCCCTTATCGAGGTTTTTTAGAGGCTAAGTTTAATGGAGTCGGTTAGGGCATCAACCTTTTGCAACATCTAAACTCTAAAGATGGTTATTGGCGAATCTTGAATTAGTATCTTCCAACTCACCGAATCTTAAACTAGAATCTTAAATCTGTAATTTTGATCGGTACATTTTATATTACAATTTATTATGCTTTATTTGCTTAATAAATGTACCGATATATTATTAAACTAGCTGGTACCCGCGCAATGCGGCGGCGGGTACCTTAAAATCAAAATTTATACGAAGCAAATGTTGTCCGGGAGCAAGACATCACCATTGATACATTATTTTGAGAGTCATTATATCGTCTAGACCTCCACCCTTGCATACAAGGTCAAATGGTCAACAATAAATAGTCAACACTCAATTCAAAGGCATCTCAGGTCATCAAAACCATAGAATACAAAACCATAAATCATTTTCCGTATATTCATGGATATAACTAACTTATATTTTTCAGGGTTTAGCGTTTATCCAATACCAGTAAATCTGGCGGTGGTTTGGAAACGGGTGGTTCAACATGAACCGGTAAATTTCCATACTTTCATTTGCAACCTAAAGAAGGAATAAAATATAGTAACCATGAAAACTTGATCACAAAGTTATGAACTGCTTCTCCTTGTGTCTACACAGGACACAAATTAAGGTTAAAATCCAACTTTTGCATCAGATAACATCCTAACTCTAAAAACGCCCTAAAGAGGTAAAAAATTAAGATTATACCTCACAGCCTAAAACACGGAAAGCTCTGGTTGGATACGTGGGGCCACCAGGTGCTTGTTTCAAATTCATTCACCATTAATAGAATCAATTAAAATAAAAATAAAAAATATTAACAACAGTAGAGAGGCAAGAGTACTTTGGTATTGTAAGTGGACCAAGACCCAATTATGCAAAAAGTTTCAAATTTAGGGAACAAATCTGCAACTAATTTGACAAGGAGCAATTTCACAAATATAATACCAAATTTAAATTCGGTATCTTCACAGTTGAAATGCTTAGGAGCAAAATTTGATATATATTACACATCCATCCATCCACCTTCCTATATCATATCAGTAAACATGATCTGTCCACTGAAACCCAACACATAATCATTTGATAATCTCAGGGTTTCTTTGCAAAATCCTTATTCCAATACAACGGGAAGCATTTTTCAACCAAACATACTGAAGTAACTTTCTTAGCCTATCAACTAATACTGCTGCTATTATATTGCTTGACTCTAAAGCAAATGCATACATAATATATGCACAACGTATAAAATCATTATATGAGGTTAAATAATCACAATAGCATTTGGATGTGCTCTCCTGTTTGAAATTGTGATTTGAAGTTGATAAATGTTTATCTACCTTCAATTGCCTCGTTATAGTATCCAAGCATCTACGCCTTCACATTCTGTAAAAAAAACTAACAAATATAATTAGTTAAAAAAGTTAAGTCCATGCACAACATTATTTAATTTACTGTCTGTTTGTAAAAGGGCGGGTTAGGCAGGTTGGGTTACCAATAAAAATACGAAATGTTTTAGGGTCAGTAGGTTTGGCAAAGAAACAGTCGTCATGTTGAAGAAAAGAAAAGTATAAATAAAATAGTCAGGGGTGTTCAATATGATTACAGGCAAAAATAAATTATTACAATAATCTGGAATTTTAAGTATAACAGTTTACGTGGTCGTTTAAATTTTCTGAATCATCCACCAGCACCTAATCAAGTAAACTCCAATTATTAGAAAATTAAGACCTGGTTAAAATGACTCAAGAGTTTAGAGGTGGAAAGTTCAACTCGATTACACTTATAAATGGGTCGATTTGGGTTGATAGTTGCTCGCCCAAAATCTAGTTAATGCATACACGATTAGTCTATAATAAACAAGAATCTCCCGGTGGTCCGAATTAGTCTATAATAAAGATACACGATTGACCTATTAACAGAATAACAGCATTTAATTCATTTAATTCAAACTCATATGGTGGTTGTGTACTCAGTGGCCCCTAAAAATTGTTCAAGTGCCCAAGAATACCTTGAACACATGCAATATATTTTTGGCTATCCCTTTACCTGTCAAAACAATTACAAAATAAAGTAGATAATATTAGAGAAAACTTTAAATCCTTGTGGAATGATAATGGAAATATCAGGGGAACTAACCTAATTATAATCGAAAACCATATTGTTTGCTCGTAAGTATGCATCTATCATAGCCACCTAAAGGAAATTAATGCTTATGAGTTAATTTTTCATCCAAAGAAACCGAAACTACAATTCAGATATTCAAGAGTTCTCTTAAAAGAAAAATAACATCTTGAGAGAAATTAACCTCCTATTTTGGCAAACTATAGCATATCACTGCTTAAGAACAGTAGATAAAATAAAATGTTAAGAAAGCGTACATACTTGAAATATATGCCAAGAAATCGCAGAAACCATTACTTACGCGACGGCGGTCGTATGCATATACATAGCTATAATGGCCCCGACAAAATTCATTCCCGGCTATAAAACACCACATCCCCAAGTAAACAATTGTATGCATAATAGATACATGAAGAAGATATACTAACCTTAGCGGCTGGTTGTGTAGCAAGTTTTCAATGATTTCGTATAAGGGATAAAACAACCATTAAATGGTTCAATTTTAACGCACTTACCTCAAATTGGGGGAGAGAACAACGATTTCATATAGATTTTTGATATCCAGTGAACAATGTAATTTACTTATAGCGTGAAGGATAATCATTTGAAGAATTGGAAGAGCCGATTCAACACTATTGATTTGGTGGACCTCAGTTGTATCATCGTCACAGAAGAAACGAAGAGGCAGGTGAACGAAGAGGTGGGGCAACTTTATTCGGTGGGCTTAACCTTTTTCATAATAGATATAGTTATTTTGTTTAGGATTATAACGTAGCCGCAAGCTTGGCCCAGTGCTACGATCTTCGTTATGTGAGGCAGATGTCGGGGGTTCGAATCCTGGCATAAGTATTTTTTTTCCCAAAAGGATTAATTCTATAATTAGCAAGTGTGTTGGCTGAATTTTCAGCCTTTCTAATTGTGGAAGGCTTAAACTCTTTATAATATAGTAAAGATATACTACTTTGACGAGTTTTACAGCTTTGTAAGTTGGAGCGTAAAATGAGCTAATTTGATTAAATTAACCAAACAAGATAAGGATCAACACCAAAGCCGTATAAGAGTTTGCACTTCACATAGTTGGTCATTATTCTCGAACCGGAATCTCATCTTTTTGTCCATTGCTCGTTTGTAAAATTGGTTTGGTCTTGGATCGTGAAATGGCGGGACTTGTCAATGTTGACTCCATCCTCCCTCTCGGGCGTCATTAAATCCCACAAGCTCGCCAAACTCGCCGGTAAAACCAAAAAGTGATTGGATGTGTTGCTTAAATGTGCATTTTGGGCTCTATGGCGTTTCCGAAACTCCCACATATTTGATTTAAAGAAGCCCAACAAAGATTTCTAACTATACCAAATCATCCTAGTTTTGTTTAATTATATTTGAATAGGAGAAAATGGGCCAATCTAATTTGGACAATTTGGCTATATAACATCAGATTAGTCAAGTAATTCTTTCTATTTTGTAATCTCTAGCTTTTTACTAGGAACGCCTTTTTAATGAAACTTGTTCGGAAAAGAAAAAAGATAGAATTATGAACAACTCTAAACGGGTTTATCAATTAGCATTAAGAGTAATGGTATTTTTTCCTACCATTCTTTCCTACCATATTCCTATCCATTTTGATTATGACAAGTGTCAAAATCAAGAGATGATATGAGGAAAGATAATTAGTATATGACATATGTCAGGTTTAGAAGCGAGTAAGGATATGTGTAGGAAGAAATATCATTTCTCTAGCATTAAATTCTATATTTTACGATTAAAATCGAGTCTTGTCCCGAATATTTACAAGGTTCTATTATGTACAACGTATATGAACAGAAAAAATAAAATAAAAACACTAATTAAACTACAAACATTGTTGGTTTTGTACATTGAAAAACTAATATCGATTCCATTCACATATGCGACATGAAATAATGGTTCATTTACGGGCTCAATCGCAAGAACAACGGCCCGTTTGAGTCACAAACTCGTTTTCATCTCAAGGTAGGCAATGAGTTTCTCGAGTGATGTTGTCGGGTCTTTTATACACTTCATAAGCTCTCCCGACAATTCAGCAGGCGTCACATTTACATGTTGCAACAATTCTTCAATTTTATCAAATAATTTATGTTCTTCAAGCTCCAAATAATTGAAAGCTAGTTGTTTAAACGACAAAAACGTGCAATACGACATATTAATATGCATATCCATTCGACCCGGTCGAAGTAATGTCGGGTCCATTCGATCTATGCTTTTTGTTGTAAAAACAAAAACTCGTTCTTCCCCACTAGAAGACCAAATCCCATCCATAAAGTTCAACAATCGCGAAATAGTATTTTTTCGTGACACTTTATCATCACCCATTTGATTTTGAAGTTGATCGAAATCTTCAAATACGAGTATCGATTTGCTAGGCATTTCTAGCAAAATATTTCTAAGTTGCGAGTTTGAATCGACTTCTGTGAGATCAACATCGTAGATATCATAATTTAAATGATTAGCTATCGATGAAATCAAGCTCGATTTGCCTGTACCCGAAGGCCCGTAGATCAAATACCCGCGTGTCCATGCTTTACCAATTCGTCGATAGTATTCTTTTCCATTTTTAAAATTGTTTAAATCCTCGATAATCGATTTCTTTAACTCGGGCTCGATCGCTAGGGTTTTGAAGGTCATCGGGTTATCAAGAACAACAGTTTTCCGTTCGGGGCAACCATCACCAACCATATGAAGTTTTAATCCGGTTTCTTCAGATTTAATTGCATCAAATCGGTCCAAAATGTACGGTAAGTACGACTCGATAATCTTGAATCGATGTTTATCATGAAAAGTCAATTCGTAACATTTTAGTCCTTCGATTCCCGTTGAAGTTCTCCATTTCACTTGAACCCCATCGAATTCATCGATGATTTCTTCGTTTTCGTTCAATCTAATAGATAATGTTTCCTTATTTTTGCACACGTTAATTTTCCGAATGCATGATTCGTTGACTTTGGTGCTTAAATAGGTCTCGACTGCCTTATACATTTGGTCAACCGTGTTGGATTGAGGTTGGAATTCGTCTATGATGATTGTGAAATCGGTATCGCTTTTAACGAGAAGTTTTTTCATTTCGTGAATGTAGTACTCTTGGTACTCTCGTGGGATGAATTCATCGGCGATAGTACGGAGTTCTTTACCGACGGTTAGGACATCACTTGCAACGCTTCGGGTGAGCATAGCGAATGCAGCAAAAGAAGCAACTGTCACGAACAGAAAGTGTTTAGTTTCCGATTATTTGTGACGAAAAAGAAGTTGATATTAAAATAAATTACATAAGATCGTCTTACAAATTTTCCATTTTTCCTGTCCCTGTAATATGTAATTTCCTATATTTTGTACTTCCGTTTATTGTCGTTTAAATCGACCCGCTAAACCACCACACCACCCCCCCCCCCCCCCCCCCCCCCCACATGGAAAAAAAACGTGAGTGTACGATCGTCTTTTTCCAACAACCTTCATTAAGAAACTTTTTTTTTCCTTTTGGGTTTGGTTGTTGGGAAGAAAGAGGCTTTGAATGAGGGTTGTTGGAAAAAAGATGATCGTACCCTCACATTTTTTCCATGTGAGGGGGGATTTAACGGTTTAACGAAAGGACAAAAATATGTGTAATTACATAGTACAAAGACAAAATTATGAATACAAGTACAAAAATAAAATTATAGAATTTGAAAGTCTACATAAACAATTTATGTAATTTACTCTTGATATTAGAATTTAAAAGTGGAGATGAAGAAACATGTACCGTATGAGGAGGGGTGATGAGTGGCGTTGGAGATGTGGATCCGGTTTTTTTGTTGATCAGCTTCGGGTTTGGTTTTGGGTTTGGATTCGGGTCGAGTGAATTTAACGGCCCTGATGTCCCTAGAAACAAGCGTGAGGGGCTCGAGCGATTACTGCAATGCAATCAATTTAGAGTAGGTGTAAGTATGGTACATTAATTTTTCTGTATTAACATTTTAGTACCTTGACTTCTTCAAATCGTAGTTTTTGGAATGAATTTATGACCTTTTTTTATAGATTTAATAGAATAATCCAATCAAGTCCAAGGTGGTTTATGAATCAACTACATCGACAAAACTTTAGTTAACCTATCAAGTTTTTTTATAGATCGTAAACCTGATTTGCACCATCTAAAAAATTAAGATTAGGGTTGAGGTCGAACTAAACATAGTACAACGATAACCAAAAAGGCCAGGGTCATAATTTGTACTTTAAGAAAAGTTGAGAGTTAGTTTAAGCAAAGTATCAAACCTGTTCATCATCTTCATATATGAGAAAGCCATATATAGTAATCTGGGCTGCCACCTTAATTATTCTTTTTCTTCTTGTTGGTGCTTTTGTTTTGAAAATAACAAGTTGAGGTTTGAGGATGTGTGTTATTTATATTAAGGGGTAGGTAGTAATTTGATTTTGTTATGGTTCTGTGCAAGAAAAGAAATGAAAAATAGTAGCAGAAAGCATGTAACATTTGGTTACTTTCTCTTGAGAGTAAAGCAACCCGCTACGAAACGATTCCTTTTAAGTTTTATCGTGAGTTTGGCTTCGTTTTCCTTTTTATTCATTTGCTTCTTATTATGCATCTATTATGAGTTGGCAACTCCCCCTTTTGACACTTCTCTTTCGTGTCTTCTCACTAGCATCTATCTTGTACTTTTAGTGACGGAACTAGAAATTTCCATCAGCAGTAACATCCTTGCGAGATTATAAAAAGGAAGGGGTCAGGGGTTTGCGGCACCTTGCGGGGTCTTAGGGATCGATGGCGCCCCTAGAGAGGTCGAGGAGGCGCCCTCGTGAGACTCGGTGCAACATTCTGAAACAAAAACGGATTTAAAATAAGTGACTCTATTACAAGTACAATATATTAATATACATATAATACAATAGCCATACCACATATTTTGATTACATATACCCTAACAAGCTTTGAAGAACTAATTTCATAAAATACAAGATATTAGATAACTACTAATTTTGTAAACCTATTATTCGGTTTAGATTTTGGGTTGCGTTTTGGTTTAAACTACTAGCTGATAGTTGAGTTGTTTTTTAATATTGTTTTGTGCTATTGGGTAGGTTTTTAATCATGTATTAGCACCAAACACCCAAAAAAAAAATCTTAAAAAACTTATATACATTATGGAAAAATTTTGAATAGTGTCACGTGTCACTATGTGCTTATACCAAGTCCGCGACTAATTATGTTACTTAATTAACAGGACATCATTTTGGTACATGTCAGCTAGCGCTGATTGTAGACGTCTTTTTAACTTAATCTATAAATAATTAATGTATTAATATGATTACAAAATCACTTTGACAACTTTCGACAAGTTTAGCCTGGTTCCATTTGGCTATAAATTTTAGTTTACCCGTTTATATAAGTTATTTCGTTCGAAAAAAGTTATGCAAGTTTATAGACAGGGTAAACGTGTAATCAAATAACTTAATAAGTGTAAATGGTTATAGAGTTCATGTGAATTAATTAAAATTGTACTTTGCGTGCACACCCTTGTACCTGTGTATAAGTTACGTCATCTTAAGGTCCAATAAAATTCGCCGTACGTCAACAATGTGACAATTACATAGAGAAGTATATAAAACGTCTTAATTTATATTTACTACCTTGACGCATGTTCATTGACAATTACATATACGTATTATTTTATATTTACTACGTTGACTCATGTTCATGCTCTGTTGTAGGTACGTATGGTTATGCTACCTACCTACAAGTTATGGTAGAAAACATATGCATATGATAATAAGAGGTTCCTTTTGGGTTAAAGTATGAGAAAGATAATACTTCAAGTCTAGTCTTCATTTGAGGAAATTAAGGGGTAATCGTCTTGATTATTACAAAATATTTACGTCAATTAAGTAATTTAATTAAAATTGATAAAGACAACGTACAAATATTCACTAATATGTACGAAAAATGGTTAAGAAAAATAATATAATAAAATAATTTTGGCAATATGAAGTATGTAATTTTTAGTTAATTTTTCACTAAATGTGGGAAATCAGTTTAAAGTGTACATGCTTCAGTATTAAAATTGTATTTTGGATTCAGTGTTTTTATATTATTATCATTTGGAATTTTTTTTTCCTATAGTTTTCATTTTGTTCTTTATTTCGTCTAATATTTTTATTTATTTGATATTTTTTACTTTTTCCGGTCATCTTCTCAAATGACTTGTGCAAACTTTCAGGCGACTTCCGCAATACCATATAGACGATTTCTATAATTTACTCTAAATAATATTACTACATTTTTGTCCGTTCAAAAAAGAATACTACATTTGTTGGTTTTTTTACCCCTAATATATAGCTATTATAAAAAGAAAATCTAGATATATGGTTGATGTTATCTTACCGCGAATCATACAAGTGTACAACGAAAATGGTATAATGAAGTAACTTCATTATGCACACAAATTGTTGCTAAAAAGGAAAGCAAAGTGTGGTACGGCACCAAAATCCATACATTTCGTGCAAGAAATCAATCAATAATTGCAGATTTAGGCTGCCCGACCAAAAAACAGGATTACGGCCGTTCATTTTTACTTTCTTACATTTAGAGAGAGCGTAACACGCTCGCCAAGTTGCCAATCCTCCGTGTCATACCGTTTGGCACCATCACCCACACACCACGACACTGGACATCGCTTGCGCCAAACGACGTGCAACTGTCAAGTTTCCGAATTTTTGACCTTTTTAACAGCTAAAAGATTTTTTTATAAAACCATCACTCAACAATTTCTCAAACCCTATATAAGCCCCTTCCCACTTTCATGTTTCACATAACCTATTACACACAACTTTGTTATAATCCTTTTTTCCAAAATACTCCGTACATATTATGTCTACCAAAAATAAATCCGAATGATGATGATGATGATTACAGTAGGTCCTAGGGCGTGACTTGAGTTACGACTAAAATGATAGTTTTATGTGTGAATGTGAAAAATAAAAATACTAATGTGTCGCTGACATAACTCTTTTAACTTAGAGTCATAATATCCATCCTTCTTAGCGTACATGCACTAAACAAAAAATATTGAATAATAAAACATATGGATGAAGACATAATTGGTAAATGATAAAGAATATTAATTAGAAACCTTTTAATAAGGAAAATCGGGCAATTTAAGATGGCTAATCAAGAGGATCATGATGTCAAGATGTATGTTGCAGCCCTTAAGATTTATATTTATATACTATTAAAGTTTTTTAAAATGCAAGACATCGAAATTTAAACTTTCTCAGTAAATTATTATCTAAGTTGTATTATGAAAAATATGAATGTTTTAAGCTTGTTTGTTAATTCTCATTTGGTTCCAAGACTTCTGTGTGCTCCTTGCTAGTTTCTATGTAATTTGTGGATTCCTTTATTTAATCCCTTCAAAATGTTGACAATTAGCCGGAGGTAATGATATTGATTCCAGAGAGACCTCCGACTAGAGTGCGAGTGAAAGAATATGAGACGTGTGCGAATTACTATAAGTACATACCCAAGTAAATGCTGAAAACATATAAGTGTATGTGCACGTGACGTGTGTGCTAGGGCGGTGTGTAAGTATGCAAATAAAATGTATCAATCAAAGCATCAATCATTAAATAACATACAAGCATAGATCATGCAATCATATGTGTCTTCAAGCTCCTAAGCAGATACAAACAAAGAATCACATAGGTCATCCTGTTAACTACCCTACAAACTCGACAATACTTACTTCCCTAGTCATTTGCCCTGATACTAAACCTCCAAGAGGCTATATTAGAGATCGTATCCTCGGTCTGGATGAGGTCCTTTGGATCGTTGCTGACTACGGATAAAAAGAAGATACCTTAGCCTTTTAGAATAAAAAATTAGATATCAACTTGAAATATTCTTTTCTTTTTTCAAAGGATATGTCCGTTTAAGACAAACTCCTTCGAAATGACCTAGCTTTATTTGTGATATACATAATCTAACCGTTTCCAAGATTGTTTTTAAGTATTTCTCTAATGATACGAAACGTTTGACTTTATCAACTTAAAACATGATCACTTGGATAAATAAGTGAAACTTGATCGTATTTTGAAAACATTTGACTTTATCAAGAAAAGCATGTCTCGACATAGCAGCTAGTCTTTTTATTTTTTCTTTTCTTTTCTTTTTGGACAATGTAAATCATTATTAATTGTTTTTGTACGTGCACCGAATGTACATGACGAATTAACGAGGTTCTTGTTTATTCTTTTTCATTTTGTAAATAATGAGGATTTTTATTGCCTGGGCATTGCGACGGGTGTTAAAAATATATATTTTTTGGATAAAATTTTCGTTTAGACATTTTCTTTTTACTCTTTTATCAATATTAACAATAAGGATGCCTTAACAATACCCTAGCTATGTTGTGATTGTGTTCAGGTATACAGTAATATCTAATAAATCAGCTCTTTCCATCCCAGGTCCTCTACGTTTTGCTCCAATTAAAAGAGCCCATTCTGCATCTTCAAATACTTCATATGGATCTATACCGATGCTTACTTCTCTTAATAATGGATACAATGAGTCCTCAAGTTCCATAGCCACTCCTACATTATTATTTATATTAAATTATTTATTATTATCGCATTATATATTATATAAATATGGGGAATTAATGTTAAATAAGAGTGTTAAGTTATTACCTTCAAGGGCTCTAAATGATCGTTCATATCCTAAAAGTTTCAGGGCAATAGGTTGATCTGGACCAAAAACCTCACCAGATGCAAGCTGCAGTTGAACAATGAGTCATAAATCTAATTTCAAACATAAATAATAAAATGAAGTTTTTGTAACCTTGAAGAGTAAATGGTTGGATATCATCCCAGCAGGCAGCAGCACCTGAAACTGCAACATTAATCATTTTCTTCCATGATTTTGTTTCATCTTCCTGATAATGTCCAATAATAATTAGTTATGAGCAGGTTCATATTTCAACATTAATCAATCTATGTTTTGGAATTTGATTAGTATTAAAAAGCACATTATGTTGAAATTAAAAAGAAAAATTAATTTGATATATAAATTTGAATTAATTACCAATTTATCATCCATTTTTTCATCAAATAGACTTGTTCTTGAGGCATCTGATTGCCTCCTTGAGAATGATGAACCTGTTTAATGTCACATATTGTCAAAATTGTAAAATTTTATTAAAAAACATATTCAAAAAAACAAAATTACCATCATGATGTGGCTTGTCTGTGAGTAACTTGTTCCCTCCTATTGCAGTATTCAAATCAAGTTCACCATTCTTCCCAAACATCCTGAAACAGGTATTTCAGGATTTTGGTTTTTTTTCATTCTGGATTCGACTCATTTTTTAACCTGTAAATTACACATCTTTATACATATAAGTCATCCATCTCAATCAATCAGAGACAAGTAGGTTTTAATCACAAAATATGATGTTAAATTTACTAAAAAGTAGAGAATCTTCTGGTACAGATATGAAAACATTATGAATTAATGTTTTTCCAGAAAAAATGATTGAAACTACAAAATTAAGAATCACAGTTTTATAATCATAAAAACCAATCATCAGTTCATGGAGAAGGAAAAAAAAAAACCAAAAAAGGAAACATCATAATAGTATAATACCAATTCGACAATAAAACTGATTCAAAATAAGATGAACAAAATACCCTTTTGGCCCATTTGGAACAACATTAATTCTGTTTAGTGTTTTGGTCAAAATTGTATCATATAACAGCTATTCAGTATTCAGCAACATAAAACTTGGAACAAATACAGCTACCAAAGAGATTCCAACATATATTTGGCAATAAATTAACTAATTTTCGAACAAATTTTATTATTATGTCCATTGTAAAATTCAAAACGAATACCATGATTTCAAACAAATTAAGCTAGAACAATTCGAGCAGACGAGTTAATGTAACGACCCGAAATTGTAAATAAATAAAATATGAAAAATATATGATAATTATGGATAAATCATATAAAACGCGTGGAAATTGGTTTCGTGTCGTTTGGACACCGTACGAGAAAGTTATGGATGAAACCGGGTCGAGGCAAAGTTGGAAAACTGCAGCCCTGGCTGCATAAGGAGTTCGCGACGCGAACTCGGGATAACGATCGTGAACTAGTTACAGAGAGTTTGGCCGTTTATCGCTAAGTAGTTCGCGTCTGGGTAACGATCGCTAAGTATGCGTATAGGGGGAGAGTTCGCGACGCGAACTATGTTCACGACGTGAACTCTGGACGACCAGCATTAAAGTCGGGTTTGAGCTCATTTATTGCAAAATAAAAACCCTAGTTTTCTCTCTTCAAGCTTGTGAACGATTTTGGGTGTAAAGCATCATTTGGAGCTGATTTCTTCATCAAATCTTGTGATTCTTCACTCCTAGTTGAAGATTTAAGGTATATCTTCAACCCTTTGTAGTTGTAGCTTTAGATCTATGGGTTTAGAGGCTTGGGTTTGAAACCCTAGTTCTTGGGGTTATGGAACATGGTGATATAAATGTTGTACACACCTAATAGATGGTATATTAACAAGGAAATCAAGTGTATGGTTAAGATTTGTAAGAATCTTAAGGGTTGGTTAAACCTAGGGTTTGGTAAATCACCATATTTGGGGGAATTGGATTGATGGGTGTTATCTAGAGGTAGATGAACACATTATTAGTAGATTGTGATGTTGAACATTGTATGATCATTGTTTTAGGCTTTCGGTGACATCTTGGAAAGTCGGTGAAATTGTGAAGCAAGAGTGTTGGTGTCAAGATCACGGTTGGAGCATTATATTGCTAAGGTGAGTACGTGTGGACTTTACTGAGTACATAGCCTATGAAATACATTTTATTACTTGTGTTGTGGTCTATTTGCTTATTTGTGTAGACTAGTAGTTTATAGTTAGTTATACCGATAGTTGTATTGAACTAACTTGTTTGATGATAGACGTGATAGCCGAGAGCTAGATTGACATAACCATCGAGTTATGATATGGTGAGATGATGTGATGATGCGGGGGACCCCCGGTCATGAGGTGTGGTGTGAGGGGCAGTTGGGTGGATTCCCATCGACTCCACCACGATAGTAGTCTTGCTAACTGGAGGTAGTCCGGCGAGTAAGGCAGGTATTGGTAGATTGGGCGAATCCCTCTTGCCAGTATCTTGAGGCTTATTAATGGCGATGGATTTCGGTTAATAAGTTAATGTGGTTCTAGTTGGTTGGGGATGTCCCGACAACTAGGTATGATTGCTAGGAAAGCAAGGTATTAGAGTCACAATAGGGTGACTAGATAGATGGGTGATAGCTTATGAGTTTGTTTGTTTGTTTGTTTGTTGTGATTCGGTTATTATTATTAACCTTGGGGTCTAAACCCATGTAGCTCACGAGACGTTTTTGTCTCACGTACTCCTTGTTTGTTTTTGCTATGTACTCAGGTTCGGGATCGAAGGTTTAGGTACGCACGGATAGAGATGCGGGACCTAGAATAGAAGAACACTAGATTGGATTTAGTCTTAGCTTGGTGATGATCTATTTTGTAACACCTACTTTTATACTCTGATTTCGTACCAAGGTTTTTGTAAATCTAAATTGGGGATGTTCTTCTATTTATAAAATGTTTTATTTTGGCCAATATTTGGCATTAAATTTGAGGTGTTACAACTTGGTATCAGAGCTATAGTTTAAGTGAATTAGGTTGGATGACCATCCTAGTCTTAGACTGTAGCATTAGGAATATAAGATTCCTTAAGATCATAGGTTGACCTTGAGACTTTATATTAAGTTTAGGGTTGAACCTAGGGGACCGAAGAATTTGATATGATTTTGGGTATTGAGTCTTATGAGACTAATGGGTTGTACACAAGGTACTAAATGTTTAATGTCTTTCGTATAGTCTTGATCGAAAGAAATGGTGAACACTCGTAGAAGTGGGAAAGCCCCGGAGAACCGGGAGGAGGAAGTGCCTCCTGTCGAGAGGGTGGATGAGCAAGAAAGTCAACCATCAATGCATCGGGTTGATGAATCAGAGGTCGGAGCTAATAGAACTCCGGTGACCATGGCGGATCTCCAAACTATTATCGACCAAATCAAGGGAACGGTGGCCGAGGAAGTGCACCGAATTATTGGAGACCGTGAAAGGTCGGGTGGAGACCGTGAATCCGAAGCTAAATCGGAAGAGAGAACCGGGGGTAGTGGCACCGGGGAAGGAAAGTCCTCCACGGGTGGCCAAAGTGATGCTAGGGCTAGGCCCGTTGTGAAAGAAGGTTGTTCATTTAAATCCTTCATGGCTTGTAAGCCAAATGTGTATGCGGGTAGTTCGGACCCGAAGGTAACAATGAGGTGGATCCGAGAAACCGAGAGGGTTATCGGAAGTAGTAAGTGTAAGGATGTTGATATGGTGACGTATGCGTCACAATTGTTGAAAGAAGATGCCATGGTGTGGTGGGATATTGTGTATGAGACCCTCGGGAGGGAGGTGATTGAGAAGATGACGTGGGATGAATTCACCACGAGGTTGAAAAAGAAATTTTGTCCCGAGAGGGATATGGAGAAAATGCATGAGAAATTCTTGACCCTTAAGAAGGGTGATATGTCGATTGAAGAATACTCGAGGGAGTTCACGGGATTGCTCCCGTTTGTTGCTAAAACCTACTCGGATGAGAGGTTGAGAGTGGTTCGGTATGCAAGTGGGCTACCGTGGGATTATCAATTGGAAGTGAAGAGGGCGGTTTCACTCGATGAGGCTATTAGTGCCGCCTGGAGTGTGGAGGAAGTAAATGAGGCACGTGTTGCCGAGAGGGCCCATGTGGGCGAGAAAAGGAAGGCGGAGAGCGGCTCTAGTTCGTTCAAAAAGGGGAAGTTCACCTCGAGCTTCTCCAAACAAGGAAGTGTTGGCCCGTGCAAGAAATGCGGGAAAAATCATACCGGCATATGCCGAGGAGAGTCAAAAGCTTGTTATAGTTGTGGGAAGATGGGGCACATAGCCCGGGATTGTAAGGCCAAGTTGTCGGCCGATGTGGAGTGCTATTCATGCCATGAAAAAGGGCATTATAGCAACGTATGCCCGAAGAAGGGAATTGAGTCGATGGTGTCCACGGCTCAAAAGAAAGTGGAACCGGCAAAGGTGAAGGGGCGGTCCTTCCAACTCACTCGGGAGGAGGCGAAGGAGGCACACGATGTGGTGTCAGGTACTCTATTCATTAACTCCTTGCCAACTCATATTTTGTTTGATTCGGGTTCTAATTATTCGTTTGTGTCTTATGAGTTCGGTTGTAAATTGAATGTGCCGTCCGAGATGTTAGACGAGGTCTATGAAATAGAAGTAGCCGACGGAAAAACGTCTATGGTTGAATGTATTTATAGAAATTGTGAAATAGAGATAGACGGTAGAAAGTTTAAGGTGGATTTGTTGCCCATGGGAATTAGGGCGTTTGATGTGGTTATCGGTATGGATTGGTTGGGTATGCACCAAGCCAAGATTTTGTGTGGAAAGAAAATTGTGTCGATTAGGACACCCGAGAATGAGAAAGTGTATGTGTATGGGGAGAAACGACATCACATGCCTAATGTGATTACCGCCATTAAGGCGAGGAAGAGTATATCGAAAGGTTGTGCATCGTTTATTGCATATGTATTAGATGGCCGAAAAGAAAAGAAGACAATGGATAGTGTAAAAATTATTCGGGAATTCCCCGAGGTATTTCCCGATGACTTGCCCGGTTTGCCACCGGAGAGACAAGTCGAGTTTAAAATTGATTTAGTGCCGGGGGCGACGCCGATTGCTCGTGCTCCATATCGTTTAGCTCCCACCGAGATGCGGGAATTGATGACCCAATTGCAAGAATTGTTAGATAAAGATTTTATTCGTCCGAGTTCGTCACCGTGGGGTGCACCGGTGTTATTTGTTAAAAAGAAAGACGGTTCGATGAGAATGTGTATTGACTACCGAGAGTTGAATAAGGTAACTATTAAGAACCGTTACCCGTTGCCGAGGATTGACGACTTATTCGACCAATTGCAAGGTGCTAGTTATTTCTCAAAGATCGATTTGAGGTCGGGTTATCACCAAGTTCGGGTGAAAGAAGGCGACACCGAGAAGACGGCTTTTCGTACACGTTATGGTCATTATGAATTTCTAGTGATGCCGTTTGGTCTTACCAACGCACCGGCTATTTTTATGGATTTGATGAATCGGGTTTGTAAACCGTTTCTTGATAAGTTTTTGATCGTGTTTATTGACGACATTTTGATTTATTCGAAAACCGAAGAAGAACACGAAAGTCATTTGAGGCTTGTGTTGGATGTGTTAAAACGGGAGAAATTGTATGCAAAATTCTCGAAGTGTGAGTTTTGGTTGCGGGAAGTGCAATTCTTAGGTCATGTGGTGACGTGTGATGGTATTAAGGTTGATCCGTCCAAGATTGAAGCGGTGTCAAATTGGGAGCCTCCGAGGACTCCTACCGAGGTTAGAAGTTTTCTTGGATTAGCCGGTTATTACCGAAGATTTATACAAGATTTCTCGAGAATCGCGATTCCACTCACGAAGTTAACAAGAAAAAGTGAGAAGTTTGTGTGGGAGAAGAAGCAAGAAGAGGCGTTTAAGTTGTTAAAAGAAAAGTTATGTAACGCGCCGATCCTTACGTTACCGGATGGTATGGAAGATTTTGTGGTTTATAGTGATGCTTCGAATCAAGGGCTCGGTTGTGTGTTGATGCAAAGAGGTAAAGTGATCGCGTATGCCTCGCGACAATTGAAGAATGCGGAATTAAGGTACACGACACACGACTTGGAATTGGCGGCGATTATTTTTGCCTTGAAGTTGTGGAGGCATTATTTGTATGGCACTCGGTGTACATTGTACACGGATCATAAAAGTCTACAATACGTGTTTACTCAAAAAGATCTTAATATGCGACAAAGAAGGTGGATCGAGTTGATTGCCGATTATGATTGTGAGATTGTGTATCACGCGGGAAAGGCTAATGTAGTAGCCGACGCCTTGAGCCGAAAGGTCTATGAAAAACCGAACCGGGGAATTTTAACACGTATAGAAGTCGTCTCGAGCATTATCGAAAGGATCAAGAATGCCCAACGAGAGGTTATGGGAAAAGACGAGTTAAGACAAGAACGGTTAGGTAAGAACCAACATTTTCTCGAAAATGCACAAGGGTTGAAGACCGTAGGCGGTCGTATTTGGGTTCCTAAGTTCGGTGGCATCCGAAAAGAGTTGTTGTATGATGTGCACAAATCGAAGTATTCGATCCACCCGGGAAGTACAAAGACGTACCAAGATATGAAACGGGTTTATTGGTGGCCCGGAATGAAGGCGAGAGTGGCCAAGTATATTTCTAAGTGTGCCACGTGTGCACAAGTGAAAGCCGAGCATCAAGTACCGTATGGGGTAGCTCAATCATTAGTTGTACCGGCCGGGAAGTGGGAAGATATAACTATGGATTTCATAGTAGGGTTACCGAAGACGAGTAGAGGTCACGATGCCATTTGGGTCATAGTTGACCGGTTGACCAAAAGTGCGTTATTTTTAGCAATTCGGGAAACCTTGCCACTTGAGAAGTTGGCTAAGTTGTATGTTGATGAGGTGGTTCGACTCCACGGGGTTCCGTTATCGATTGTATCCGATAGGGACGCGAGGTTTACCTCGAGATTTTGGCGATCTTTACAAGAAGAATTGGGTACAAAGTTGCGGTTGAGCACGGCTTATCATCCGCAAACCGACGGTCAAAGTGAAAGAACGATTCAAACGGTTGAAGATATGTTGAGATCGTGTGTATTAGATTTCGGTGGTAAATGGGATGAACATTTACCGTTAGTCGAGTTCTCATATAATAATAGTTATCACTCGACTATCAAGATGCCGCCTTATGAGGCGTTGTATGGGAGAAAATGTAGAACTCCATCTTGTTGGTTGGAAGCGGGAGAGACGAAACTCACGGGTCCCGAGATCGTGAGAGTGACAAATGAAAAGATCGGTATTATTCAAACCAACATGAAAGTCGCCCAAGATAGACAACGAAGTTATTCGGGTTTGAAGAAAAGGCCATACGACTTGGATGTCGGTGATATGGTCATGTTGAAGGTGTCACCTTGGAAAGGTGTGATGCGGTTTGGTAAAAAGGGAAAGTTAAGCCCAAGGTATGTTGGACCGTTTAAAATATTTGTTAGGGTAGAAAACCCGGTCAAACCTATTACTTTGTGAATCTGATGAACAAAGGAATATATAAGTTTAACTTATATAAATAATCTTAGTGAAACTCGTCTCATACCGAGTTGGTCGGTATCTGGTCATACTGAGTTGGTCAGTATGAGGTGATACCGAGTTCATGGACTGAGCTCCACATAGCGAGTTGGTCGGTATAGTTCAGTCTCATACCGAGTTGGTCGGTATAGCACAGTCTCATACCGAGTTGGTCGGTATAGCTCAGTCTCATACTGAGTACACGGACCGACCAGTCCGTGAATGGTGCATTCCTTATTTGAGTAATGAATCAAATCCCTTTAATCAAGGGATGCACTTATTAGAATTGGGAGTTACATATAGAATAGGGTTAATTGTAAAACCTCTATACATTATAAATAGAGGTTTAGTCTTTAGTTGTTAAGCATCCTTTTGGATCCCGGTTGATCATTTGTGTGGATCACCGGTAACCCAATTCTAAATGTAACACTTTGTGGAGTGTTCTTGGTTATTCCGCAACCAAGAACACATATTATACGTTTGTGCTTAAAAAGAATAATCGTATGACGTATATGATCTTGTCTTTCCCGATGTTATTATCAATATTGGGGTTCGTTGTGACCTAACAATATTGAAACGGGTCGGGCTTCAAGCTTTTAAGTTGGAACTTCCACCCGAGCTTCAAGGTGTGCATGACACCTTTCACGTGAGTTATTTGAAGAAGTTTATCGGGGAAGTTGAAAATATTATTCCACTGCAAGAGTTGCGGGTTGACGGCCCGAACCGATTGATTGAGGAGCCCGAGGCTATATTAGAAACGAAAACAAAGAAGCTTCGGAATAAGGAGATCGAGTTGGTGTTGGTCAAGTGGAAGCATTCACTTGGGCCAAATTTGACTTGGGAAGTCAAGGACGAGATTCGGAAGAGGTACCCGGATTTCGTGAACTATGATGAGATTCCGAGGACGGAATCTTCTTAAGGGGTAGATAGTTGTAACGACCCGAAATTGTAAATAAATAAAATATGAAAAATATATGATAATTATGGATAAATCATATAAAACGCGTGGAAATTGGTTTCGTGTCGTTTGGACACCGTACGAGAAAGTTATGGATGAAACCGGGTCGAGGCAAAGTTGGAAAACTGCAGCCCTGGCTGCATAAGGAGTTCGCGACGCGAACTCGGGATAACGATCGTGAACTAGTTACAGAGAGTTTGGCCGTTTATCGCTAAGTAGTTCGCGTCTGGGTAACGATCGCTAAGTATGCGTATAGGGGGAGAGTTCGTGACGCGAACTATGTTCACGACGTGAACTCTGGACGACCAACATTAAAGTCGGGTTTGAGCTCATTTATTGCAAAGTAAAAACCCTAGTTTTCTCTCTTCAAGCTTGTGAACGATTTTGGGTGTAAAGCATCATTTGGAGCTGATTTCTTCATCAAATCTTGTGATTCTTCACTCCTAGTTGAAGATTTAAGGTATATCTTCAACCCTTTGTAGTTGTAGCTTTAGATCTATGGGTTTAGAGGCTTGGGTTTGAAACCCTAGTTCTTGGGGTTATGGAACATGGTGATATAAATGTTGTACACACCTAATAGATGGTATATTAACAAGGAAATCAAGTGTATGGTTAAGATTTGTAAGAATCTTAAGGGTTGGTTAAACCTAGGGTTTGGTAAATCACCATATTTGGGGGAATTGGATTGATGGGTGTTATCTAGAGGTAGATGAACACATTATTAGTAGATTGTGATGTTGAACATTGTATGATCATTGTTTTAGGCTTTCGGTGACATCTTGGAAAGTCGGTGAAATTGTGAAGCAAGAGTGTTGGTGTCAAGATCACGGTTGGAGCATTATATTGCTAAGGTGAGTACGTGTTGACTTTACTGAGTACATAGCCTATGAAATACATTTTATTACTTGTGTTGTGGTCTATTTGCTTATTTGTGTAGACTAGTAGTTTATAGTTAGTTATACCGATAGTTGTATTGAACTAACTTGTTTGATGATAGACGTGATAGCCGAGAGCTAGATTGACATAACCATCGAGTTATGATATGGTGAGATGATGTGATGATGCGGGGGACCCCCGGTCATGAGGTGTGGTGTGAGGGGCAGTTGGGTGGATTCCCATCGACTCCACCACGATAGTAGTCTTGCTAACTGGAGGTAGTCCGGCGAGTAAGGCAGGTATTGGTAGATTGGGCGAATCCCTCTTGCCAGTATCTTGAGGCTTATTAATGGCGATGGATTTCGGTTAATAAGTTAATGTGGTTCTAGTTGGTTGGGGATGTCCCGACAACTAGGTATGATTGCTAGGAAAGCAAGGTATTAGAGTCACAATAGGGTGACTAGATAGATGGGTGATAGCTTATGAGTTTGTTTGTTTGTTTGTTTGTTTGTTGTGATTCGGTTATTATTATTAACCTTGGGGTCTAAACCCATGTAGCTCACGAGACGTTTTTGTCTCACGTACTCCTTGTTTGTTTTTGCTATGTACTCAGGTTCGGGATCGAAGGTTTAGGTACACACGGATAGAGATGCGGGACCTAGAATAGAAGAACACTAGATTGGATTTAGTCTTAGCTTGGTGATGATCTATTTTGTAACACCTACTTTTATACTCTGATTTCATACCAAGGTTTTTGTAAATCTAAATTGGGGATGTTCTTCTATTTATAAAATGTTTTATTTTGGCCAATATTTGGCATTAAATTTGAGGTGTTACAGTTAATTCATTATCTATTTTACCGGATGCAAGCTGTCAACCCTAGAAGAATTTGATGAATTTGGTTATACAGCACGCGAAACTATCGATGCATCTCACTAATATAACCAAACCCTAGTAATAAATTGATAAAATCAGAAGCGATTCAAGAATTACATACCTCTACACGAGCACATAACGAAGGGGAAGAGATTTGAGACGGATGGAGACAGAATCAAAAGCCCAAAGGCGTTTGTTGAATCATTAACGTTTGAGATCTCGTTGATAGTCTGAATCGTCAGAGAAGAAAAGAGGATATGTTTTAGGGTTCTGAATCGTTAGGATGTTTGTTCGATCTATGATTCCTCCAATTGCGAACACAAATTATCGTTTTCGTCAAGTAAAAACGGTGGATTGAGAAGCAGGCGAATTAGGGCTACGGAAGTTTGTGAGGAAAATGGTGGCCAACCAGTGAATTACACGTGGCATTATCAGCCAATCAAATAGCTTGAAACGGATGAGGTGTCAAACTACAATCAAATGTAGCTCCATATATAGGGGAAGATTAGCCATCGAGATGAGATCATGAGATACTCCATTCGTCCTAAAATTATTGTCCACAACAATAATCACGTAGTTTTAAAAAATGCATTTATTATACTTTCTATCCAATAAAATTCTATCTTTACCACTTAACTATTTTTTGATTGGTGGAAATTTTAAATTAACAATAATTTTTGGATAAACAAAAAAAAGAAAGATTGACAATAAAATTAGGACGGAGGTAGTAATGTTTAGATCATATTTAGAAAGTTGTATTTTTAATTTTAAGAGATTTGCTAATGACAACCTTCTACAAGATATATATCAATCAATAAATGAATGTGTTTGGTTCTTTTGTATTAAATGAATAGAAACTTCTTTATCTAAAAATACCAGTTCTAACAAATGAATATGATTAGTTGATATGTATTAAATGAACATAAACTTTTCTTATATATTTCTTTATAATTTCTTAGTACTGTTATTAAGAAAATAAGAAAAAATCAAGATGTGTCAACTTTAAAATATTCAAAAACCAGAATTAGGTACCGAACTTGGAAACTACATAACATGAAATATGAATCAAACATGTTTTTAACGAAGTATATGCTTTAGGTGTAGTAGTGAAGGACAAATAATTGACTATTATACAAGAACAAAGCCTCTTATAAATTTTAAAATATGACTATATTTTTTGTCTATATCTTTCCAATTTTACCTACACAAAAACAAAATCCGGACTCCAACTACTTTAATTTTTTATATCAATCGTGTAATATAGTACAAATTTAAAGGAAGAGTTTTAAACAATTGTAGTATGGTATAAACGGACCATTTATATTCGTGTCTACTAAATGTGCCTACTCATGTGGCTATTAATTTAATCATGATAAGTGTCAAAATCAATGGATGATATGAAGATAGAGAATTAGTGGATGACACATGTCAAGTTTAGAAGTGAGTAGGCCTATGGGTAGGCACAAACTGTAGGCACACATATCATTTCTCTAATTCTAAATAGAAGTATGTATTTTTCAAATTAACGAGATAAAACAGTACATCTACGAACCATACATTTTGTTTGGCAATAGTTTAATGGCTCTTATTCCTTTTGTTGCTTAAAAGCAAGTATCTCGTCTTAATTTAGCGTCTAAGTTTGGCGACTTTAGTAAGAGGCCATTACTTAACATCAATATTTTAAAACCTAAGTTTTAAATCGCACCGGTCGGTATCTTAAAAACGGTGAAATCAGTTGATCTGGATTACAATATTCTTCAGCACATACGATATTTTCTTATTTACCAATTATGAAGATACGAGCATAAACAATTATAAAGATACGAACTATTATGATAAATTTAAAATACAATACTCTATCAATTTCTTGTTAAGATTTATTAAGTTTATAGTTTCAAGATTGAAATTTACCATCGTCAAAAAACAAAAAATTAGACCCAACCTGGTTTTATATGCCCGGTTCAACAAGGTCCGGTCAAAATCCAGGAGGTTCAATCCGACCCACTTCTTGCTTATTAACCCGCTATATCGGGCCGCACCACACATATTTTCTGGTGCAACCGCCCAGTACGACCCGATTGTTAAAACATTGCGTAAAATACTTGTGTAAGTTTCTCATATTATTATTACTAGTTTATATCCCGTGAAAATTCACGAGTTGTCGTAATTTTATTGAAAATCATATTTATATAATATATAATATTTTCTATAAGGTAATTATTTTGTTGAATCATTTATAATGCTATGGGCGAAATAATATACGTTTACAGAATCATAATATTTAAAACATATAATAAGATACATGAAATTTTTAAACACTCGGTATATGATCATAAAAATGGTTTAACAAAAATAAAGGTAAGTAAATAACAATTAAGATGACTTAATATATATGTTTAAAGACTTCGTTAAAAATAATATTTAATGTTTTATTTGCTTTACCACCATCTTTATCTTCAACTAATATTATCAAACATTTTATAATATTTACTCTAGATAACGCTACATATAACTGTCTGTGTGGAAAACTGATTTTCACAAATACAAATGAACATTTGACAATGATTGTACTTGAGTATTATTAATGGTCATAGCAAAACAAAGAGCTAATGAAAATTATCTTCTTTTAAACTTAAATGGAACTTTGTTGTCAGATGGTGTCAAAGACAAATTTTGATATAAAGGTACAATATCCAACATTATTTCCATATATAATAACTACCTAGATAATACGAGCACACAATACTTTGATAAAAATACATATTAAAGGATTTGAATTATATTATTAATATTACTTAAAAAGAGTCGCGTTCAAAGAGGTTCATTATTTTTATGAAGTCCCGAGAAATAAATTTCAGCTATTGATCAATAAGATCTAATGGTCAACATTAATCACATATTTTATACATTGATGGTATTTTCGTCATTTAAAAAAATTATTTTTCTATTTTTATTTTATTATTATTATTATTATTATAAAAAAATATTATTTTTCATTAATAACACATAATGTGATTGCATACTGAATCACATGTGATTGTGTACTGAATCACATGTGATTGCGTACTGAATCAGATGTGATTGAACTAAAACATCAAATATGATTAAATATACATTCACATGTGCTTTTACACTAAAATCACATGTGATTAAGTACTACACATAATTATCAAATAAATATTATTTTAAAAGAAAAAAATAATAAAAATAAATTTAAAATAAAAATAAAAAATAATAAAAAAATAAAAGAATTAATTTTTTTTAATTTAATTAATTTTTGAAATAATGAACCTTCTTGAAAATCTCTTATTTATTATAATAAAAAAAATGTTTTAAGAATGTCATGTGATATCTTTTAAAATCTTCAATGACACATGACAACTACAAAAAAAAAAAAAAAAAAAAAAAAAAATTAATTATTTAATTAATAACTAATATTAGAATTCAAACACTTATCTTTGATGTAACACCCGTATTTTTAAAACATCGTTTAAACCATTTAAAATACATTTTTTCAATATTTGACATATTGTCCAAAATACAGTTTAACAAAAACTTTAAAACCTTTATCAGAGTATATAAAAATACGGTGTCACCAAGTATATCAAAACCATAGGCAAACGGGATCTACCTACGAGCTCCCGAGCTAAACATATCAAGGCCACTTCTAGTGCAACCTTCTATCACTTCAAACCTGTACCTGAGTACATAGCCACAAAAACAACGTAGTACGCGAGACAAAATAGTCTCGTGAGATGCATGGGTTTTAGACCCCAATAATAATCAATTTCACAAATATATATAAACATATATATATATATATATATATATATATATATATATATATATATATATATATATATATATATATATATATATATATATATATATATATATATACTATATCAATACCGTCTAGTCACCCTAATGTGACCCTATCGATCTCTGCTCTTTTAGCAATCACGTCTAACTATCGGGTTGCCCCCGAACTAGTTAGAATCACTTACGTATCTAGTTATCGGGTCGCCCCCGAGCTAACTAGAAACAAGGTACCGGCAATAGGATCGCCCACGCTACCGATACCTGCCTTGCCCACCGGAATACGTCCAGTGAGTAAGACTACTAACGTGGAAGAGTCGATGGGAATCCACCCAACTGCCCCTCAATCCACACCTCATGATCGGGAGTCGCCCGTATCATCACATCGTCTACTAACGTGGAAGAGTCGATGGGAATCCACCCAACTGCCCCTCAATCCACACCTCATGATCGGGAGTCGCCCGTATCATCACATCGTCTACTAACGTGGAAGAGTCGATGGGAATCCACCCAACTGCCCCTCAATCCACACCTCATGATCGGGAGTCACCCGTATCATCACATCGTCTACTAACGTGGAAGAGTCGATGGGAATCCACCCAACTGCCCCTCAATCCACACCTCATGACCGGGAGTCGCCCGTGACATCACATCATCTCAATCCTACCATAACTCAACAGTTATGTCAATCTAGCTCTCGGCTATCACATCAATCATCAAACAAGTTAGTTATATAATAATAACTATATTTAACTAGTTCAACATAGAGAACGTACCCGTATAGTCCCATGGACCCAATCATAAGCAATCTACACATACTTCTACATCTATGAACCCTAGGAGGTTCATATTCACTTATTTCATAATATACAATTCTTGTCTATCGACACCATAATACTTTTATCTCTTCGTGACCGTAATACATAATTATTACTAGTCACATCATAATCATTTTCATATATATTCATTCATTTCTTTTATTAGTAACTATTACCAATAGGTACTCATTACTTATCAAATCATTTCCAATTGCTTTACTAATACATAATTATTAATAAAGACTCAATATACATTATATTACTCCATAACTTCATTATTATGGTTCCTTAGTAAAGATTTCATAATTACTTTAGTTTATCATATTTACTTCCAAATTCATCAATCATACTAGACTTATTCTAGTATCACATTACACCTACTTTCTTATCTTTTCAGTCACTATCTTTATCAAAACATTTATTAATAAAGACCCATAACATATCATATGTATTTTCGAAAACCATTTGCTATGTACCCAGTTTAAAAGTCTCATGTACTCACCTTAGCAAATAAGTGCTCCAACCGTATTCTTTACGCCAGTTTCCTTGCTTCACAATTCGGTCAACCTTCCAAGACCTCACCAAATGCCTAATACAATAATCACAAGATTATCAACATCACATTCTACTACCAATGTGTCCATCTATCTCTAGATAGCACTTATTAACTCATTTCCCCCAATTATGGTGATTTACCAAACCCTAGGTTTAACCAACCCTTAAGATTCTTACAAATCATAATCATACACTTGTTTCATTTGTTAATATACCATCTATTAAGTGTATACAACATTTATTCACCATAAACCATAACCCCCAATAACTAGGGTTTCAAACCCAACCATCAAAATACATAGATCTAAAGCTACCAAGATCAAGGAGTGAAGATATACCTTTAATCTTCAACTAGGAGTGAAATCTATCAAGATTCGTGGAGGAATCACTCGAGAACTGCACTAGAGCTCCAAAAATCGCCAAAGAGGTATCTAGGGTTTGAAAATAGCACAAATGACTGAAAACCCGATTTTAATGCTGCCAGACCAAAGATCACGACGCGAACAATAGTTCGCGTCGCTAACTATGCGTTTTCCATAATTCGCGATCGCTAAGTCGTCGCTAACTATTTCGCGACCAAATGCCAAACTCCCTGAAGACTGTTCCCGATCGTGATCCAAGGTTCGCGTCGCGAACTCCTTAGGGCAGCAGGGCTGCACTTTTTCATCTTTGTCTCGACCCGGTTTCGCCCATAACTTTCTCATACGGTGTCCAAACGACACGAAACCAATTCCTACGTTCTTTAAACGATTTATCCTTATTTATCGTATTTTTATACAATTTATTTGTTTACAAATTTCGGGTCGTTACAACTATCTACCCCTTAAAAAGGATTCCGTCCTCGGAATCGCTAAGAATTCCAACCCACAATCGACCGAGCATTCCGCTCTCATTCCCTTATGGTCATTACCATCAAACTTCCCCCATTCCTGTTCCGATAACATTACATAACCAAACGTTCGCTTATCCCTGCTAAGTCTGAACTGTCAAGACCCAAATTTTTTTAAAACCCATAATACTTAGACGGGTCAAATTCCACAATTTGATCAAATCACTGACATTCTCTCGACCGGTCCTTTCATTCTCATAACAATAGTATGACACAATCATACCTTTAACTAATTGATTTAAACGGATGTCAATCTCTAGCTTTGACCCAACCGATATATCCCGACATTGGTATATCCCCACATTGTCTACCCTTTGACTTAAGTACAAAGTCAACTATACTTTAATATTTTCCTCTCTCGTTAAGGATCCCATAAATCCTCCTTTCCTTTACAATTGACCTTTAATTTATGATCCACCTACAATCATATACTCGATTCCCAATTTCTATCTCGACAACACCCAAACGGGTCAAGGTCGAATAATCTGACCACAACTATTTCAATTATCCCATCAATCCTTGCACGACCATACAATCGATACGTTATACCCTCAACATTCACTAAACGTTCATAACGAGAGTCAAAGCCCATCCTTGGCTAAGTCAACCAATCGCCAATTGGTCACCCTTGACTTTTACGTGAAGTCAACCATACTCTTTCAACTAACCAATTTCATACTTACGGGCACCATCACTAATATCTCACTTCCGGTTCCAATCATTATTTTGGTCCCCTTAACAATTGTCCCCGTTTTTCCACACTTTCATTTTCTCTCCCAGTTATGCGAGAGTCGTACATTCACATATGGTCACATCGACCTTCACCGATTCTTGACCAACATTTGGCCACTCAACCCATCCTTTAGTTTTCTTTCAACTACCCTTGCGTCACATCAATCAATTTCATAACTCTTATTCTCAATTACCGGAATTAGTTCTCCTATCGCAACATATTCCACTATTTCATACAAGTTTACCATACTTGGTTATCAAATGATAATTTGCTCACTAGGAGTTTCTCTTTCCTCCTATTCTATGAATCGTAGGCATCTCCTACACATGCATGTCCTAAATGCAACCCGCATTTCAAACCGAATTCTCATTTACCATAACTTAATAGCAATACTCATTAACCACACGGTTCTACATTCATCATATAAACACATAAACATATACACACATATAGATATACACACCTATATCATGCCAATTCAATCTACACACTTCTATTGTGCACATATACAAAATATGTATATATCACACCAATACCATCTATACATCTCTTCGCATCCTGTAGCTTTGCTACTTTCTCACTCGTTCAATCGCCCAATTATTCATCATGCATTCTAGCACTATTCCCATAATATTACATTATCGTTCTCTTTCATATCTAACATGTTTCTCATCTGACATGTTACTCAACACGATCCACATGACGCTACCTTTTCATCGTCATATGCCCTTGATGGCCATCACATGATGCACATGCATTGAATCCCGCAGATAACTAGTAAAATCTCGTTTCGCTTACACATTAACTGCCATCAATCTGTTCATTTCCTTATTACCATAGTTCCAAATCTTTTGTCACCACCGGGGTAACCACCAATCCATTCCATTAATCATAACTCGCCGGTCATCCCGGTCATCCTTGAGTCAACCAATCGACTCCGGTCTACACTTGCCACCCATGACTTAGCACCCAATGGTCTAACACTCGATTTTTCTACTTTCGTACATCGTGGGGCTTAGGACTATTCCTTTCCCGATCATAGTCTTACACTACACTACGTCATACATTATCACGCTATTGCTATGATACTTTTACCGACAATCTTTTTCTTGTAACATCCTAAAACCGGCCTAGTTGTTTTAGGTATATAATGATATTTGATAAATGTATATTTGACCCTATGTGGAATAAATTGATTAAGTGTTAAATGAATTGTTTGACTTTTTGTCCTTTTGTGATATTTTAATCAAGGGATTAAAATATCTGTTTTCTGAAATGTTTAAATGAAAATGTGATTTTTATATCTTTGGATTCCCCTTTTTATATCGTCTCCGAATATACTTTCGTTTTTTTAAATTTGAACCCGTTTGGTATTTTAAATAAATTAACTACGAAAGGGACTTTTTATATTGTATTTGCTAAAAGATGGAAAAAAGCCAAGTGGGTCCCACCCCTCCCCATTTGGACGGTTTTAGTGATGGGGAAATGCCCATCTTTTTGTCATTCATCCATCTCACTCTCTCTCCCTCTCCATATGTATATCTCTCTTTCTCTCTCTAACCTCTCTCTAAAACCCCATTAGTGTTCTTGAGCTCCAAGGAAGATCTTGTGCTTGTTTCTTGGCCAATCTTTAATCCGATCACGTTTTTGAGTAGCTCTTGAGGTAAGCTTCAACCTATATGTGTTCATTTTCGATTTCATGATAGTTGATAAATTAGGGTTTATGTGTTCTTGAGATTTGGGTGGTGATTATGGTGTTAGATGTTATGTTAAGTGTTTATACAAAGTTTGACATGTTTTGTTGTATGGGTACAAGTATTTTAGCACAAGGTACAACCTTTTTAGCAAAATGTACACATGTGTGTGTGTGTGTGTGCGTGGCGGTGTGTGTGTGTGTGTATCAATTGTGTGGTTTTGGATTATGCTTCTAACTAGACTTAATATGGGTTTTAATGTTAATGTAGGTTAAATTAACATGTAGGAAGTGTTAATCTTGTAGAATTGGGTAACTAGTTATGACTTGCTAGTGAGATTGTGATTTATGGAATTCATGTCTAGTTATGTTAAATGACATGTTGAATATGTTAGTTGTGATTATAATCAACTATTGTGTTAATTGATAAAATGACTAGCTGTGATAGTGTGAGTCAAAATTGTTAGTTAAAGAGCTAATTGGTATTTTTCGTTTAAATAGTAAACTAGTTGTTATTTTGGTGTAAAATGTCATTTAGGTGTTGTATGACTTTTATTACTAGAAAGGTTAAATTAACATGCTAGAAATGTTATTTAATGATTTGTGTCAAGTTTGGTGAGATTTGATAAAAATGCTAGTTTTATAGTGTTTGGATAGTTTATGTTAAATTATGAACTAGTAAGTGGTATGTATGTGATTTTGTATAAAAGATAGAATTTGGTCTTGTTGAAATGACTAGTTAATTGGGAATTGTTAAATGGTATAATTATAGCAATTAAGGTTGTGTTTGGAAGTGTTAAAGTTCAATATGTGGTTTGACCCGTTTGGGCCAATTAGTAGTAAAATGACTAAGACACTTGAATTGCGAAAGTATAAGTATTTGGTCGGGTTTGTGTGATTAGAAATGTTATTGATAACAATTGGTAAATTGTAAGTTGATGATATGTTTATAGTGGAAGGATGTATTATTGTTTAATAACCCGGTTTGACCCGTTGAATGAAAGACTTGCAAAATGACTAGTGGACTCGCTATGTAAGTGTAAATGGTCATGCCATGTTTATATGATGATTTAAATGTTTGGTTATCTAATTAGTGCAAGTGTTAATGTTAAATGTGTATTTAACATTGTTTATGATTTGGTGGAATTATATACTAATTCGGTATTCCTTTGGTGTACAGGAATCGGAATCGAGACTCAGAAACATTAGACCTCTGAGTTCGACAAGTGGAAGTAACGGTGAGTGGATTTAACCTCCAACTTGTGTTTGGTTACAATTGGTTCGGTATATGCATACTTGGTAAAAATGCAGGAAATTACCAGACGTGGGGAGTTCGCGACGCGAACTCCCGTTCCCGATCGCGAAGTGTCTCCAGCAAAGTTGGTCGATGGTCGCGAAGTAGTTCACGTCGGAGTTCCCGACGCGAACTCGAGTTCACGATCGTGAACTTGAGTTCGCGATTGGGAACTCTGCCGTGACGTTTTTCGCGGTGTTTTTCGTAGCTAGTCTTCTTGTTATGTATGCCTACTGTTAGGGAATACCAAACATGATTAGGTGCACTTATGTGAAGAGACCTTGGCTTGACGGGTAGCTACAACTCGGTTTGACTTGGTGACCGAGGTTTGAGAAGTCAGTGCGCTGGGCAATGGGTATCGACTAAAGGGTATCCGACCTTACCTGTATTTGTTGCATGGTCAAGGGGAGGGAGTTGCCCGGGTGTTGGATACGAAACGCTATCGGTTACCGTGGTTTGGCCGACCATGGTTTAAGGCTCCGGCAGGACCCCGATCTTCTTGAACGAACCGGAGATGTTTTTAACTTCCGTGTTCCAGTGATGACCCAACCGGAGATGTTTTTTTTTAACTTCCGGGTTAAAGTGATTCCCCAATCGGAGATGTTTTATAACTTCCGTGTTTGAGTGATTAGTGTAGTGACTATGTGACTTTTAGACCGTAGAGATGTCTATGCTAGCTTATTGGGCTTTACAGAATTTGTAGATTATATTCATTCACTTAGCTTTGTGCTAATCCCTCCCTCGTTGAATCTTTTCAGGTGATCGTTGCTTTGGACGGGATGATTGACCAAGCTCAGTTTGATATGTTTTGAAAAAAAAGAGCCATGTCGTTTAAGTGACACCGTTTTTGTATTGTTTAAGTAATGTTCATTATGGAAGCTTATTGTGGGACCTTGTTTGTAAACTAAACTAAACTAAACTAACCTAGAGGATAACCTAATCGCCTTCGGGCATTTAAAAAAAAACGCTTCCTAAATTTTGCGGTGTTACAACTTGGTATCAGAGCTTCGGTTTGGCGATGGATACACGGGGTTGGTGTTCCATTCCCAAATCGTGGCTCGAGTTTGGTCAAGCATTCCGGACGAGTGGGATTAGAGCAAATGTGAATGAAGTTAGTTTATAGTTACTAACGATTTAAACTAAGCTTTCGTGAGTTGTTGTGATTGTTATAGATATGACAGGTAAAGAGAACCCGACCCCCTTTGCCCTAGGAAATGTTGGCACATCAAGTAACGATGCGGGAACTACCCGAGGAGCATATATACGCACGTGAGAAAATGAAGTACATTAGAGGTGGTCAATTTGGGCAAGATGGAAGTTGACCTTGGGAAAAGAGAATGGGTTGTGGGTCAAGGACGGGGGCGGTCGGGGGATCTTCACCAACGTTAGACCGACGATGATAGCTCGGGTATGCTCTAATAAACTCAATACTTGTGTTTATGTACAATTGTTAATTGAGAAGATTGTTTAATTAAGATTTGTGAAATGTTGTGATGAACTGAATTGATTACCTTCGGTGTGTTATGTCACTTGAATGAGAATAATTGATTGTTTATTGATTTGGGATACATCATATATGTCGGGAGTTTTGTGGATATAAATGATGCATGCTTTCATGCCTCTAATTGTTGGAACTTGGACTAAGTTTAGTGTGATATGATGTATGGGATAGTCTAGTTTGATCAAGGTTATGAATAAAAGTTATAAAAGATTGTTCTTTTCTTGTTTGTCGGGACACACATAGTGTCTCGGTGGTTAGGGTTGCTCGTTTTCATATTGTGTGAATTGATGATAAGTTGATTGAAATTGTTTTGGTTGTTCCTTCACTTTTGGAGAAGCGAAGAGAATCGGTTGTATGTCGGTTTCGGTCACAATATACGTGGCCATAGATAAATTGAGTATAATAGTAACTATTGTAAACTATGGGAATGTGATGGTTGTAATTAAAATGGATGGAATTGCATGCGTGAATCGAATAGTCCAAGTAGGACTAGTGTTTGTTATGTGAAAAAGTGAAACTTTTATTGTGACATGCCGGGTCACATGTAGTGATTTGTATAGTGAGAATCAGAAATGTTTGTGCAATATGAATAAATTGGTGTTTAATTTTGTTATAGACATTAATTATGGCGGTTAGTCGGTGTTAATTATCTGAATGACCTGAAATGCTTATGATACATTACCGAATTGTTTCATATGTCGAATTTGAAATCTGAAATGCGACTAATGAATTGTGTGTAGATCTTTTGAGATGACTTGTGATAGTATTAATTGAAGATGAATGAGTTGTTAAATGATTTGCATTGATTATGGAATTATTTGAGAAGGCTTTGAAAATGCGATTTATACTGTAATCTGGTTTTAGATTTAGTGATTGTATTGAATTGATGGAATTACCTTACTATTTGGATGTTAATAGGTAAGAGTTAAGAACTAGTTGAATTGTGATTGGTTGACTTGAAGTCTAAGTAAAAGTTGACATGTAATTGAAAATGCTTATTAGTCATCACATGAGTTTGACATGTTAATGAACTGTGAATTGTATGTTTGAAATCGTTATGATAAATTCCTCAATGTTGACCCGTTAAAGGTAGCTAGTGTCAAGACTTGATTGGATACATTTTAGTTGCTAGACCTTGATTATGATGATAATCGTTGTTAATTGTATAAGTTGGTTTTGTTAAATACTTTAACATGTTATGGATGTAATAAAACAATTTTTGGATAATAAAACTTGTTTTGATCTGTTAGGTCATAGGTATGACTAGTTGGGTATAAAAGATGTTGCTATTTGTACTGCCATGGTTGTAATGAAATATGTGGGGTAGACCTGAATTGTGTAGACTTCGACTTGTTTTGTCAAAACGTGCAACTTGACTTTGTAAAATTTTGTCATCCTTGTAATATGTCTAATTATGCATTAAACAGTTGATGATTGTTAGAAGTATTGTTAACTAAGGACTTTGATAGTGTCACGATGAATTGCTTGATTTTGACCAGTTCGTGCCTAGTATACAAAAAAAATTGATGTGACTTGATGTTATGAAAGTGTATTTTTTGAAATTAGTTTATTAAGACCGGAAATTTTTATTGGAAATTCTTAAAATTGCGGGTCAAGGTTGTAAATTTTGTTAGAATAAAGAAGAAAATGAGTAGATAATTGAGACTTGGGTTAATTGTTGTGACTTTGTGTAAGGAAATCTTAAACATATGCTTGTGGATCACTTTTTGGCATGGGGAATGCTAACTTGTTATGAATGGTAAATGCTATATGAGTAATGAGATTTTTTTTTTGGAGTAAGTGTAGACTGCAGAAATGAATTGATTGTTAATTGAAATGGCGTTGTTTTGCGGGAACATAATATGGAAAAGTTGGAATTGCTAAATATACTATGAAGTGTATGACAAATTGAATGAAATTTTATTTGAGCATGTATACGTGAAAGTGATTGGAATAGTGTCATAAACTTTTTGTGATGAATACGTGCTAATTGAATGTTGTTGTTGGATTCCGGGGACGGAATCCTCTTTAAGGAGGGTAGAGTTGTAACATCCTAAAATCGGCCTAGTTGTTTTAGGTATATAATAATATTTGATAAATGTATATTTGACCCTATGTGGAATAAATTGATTAAGTGTTAAATGAATTGTTTGACTTTTTGTCCTTTTGTGATATTTTAATCAAGGGATTAAAATATCTGTTTTCTGAAATGTTTAAATGAAAATGTGATTTTTATATCTTTGGATTCCCCTTTTTATATCGTCTCCGAATATACTTTCGTTTTTTAAAATTTGAACCCGTTTGGTATTTTAAATAAATTAACTACGAAAGGGACTTTTTATATTGTATTTGCTAAAAGATGGAAAAAAAGCCAAGTGGGTCCCACCCCTCCCCATTTGGAGGGTTTTAGTGATGGGGAAATGCCCATCTTTTTTCATTCATCCATCTCACTCTCTCTCCCTCTCCATACGTATATCTCTCTTTCTCTCTCTAACCTCTCTCTAAAACCCCATTAGTGTTCTTGAGCTCCAAGGAAGATCTTGGGCTTGTTTCTTGGCAAATCTTTAATCCGATCACGTTTTTGAGTAGCTCTTGAGGTAAGCTTCAACCTATATGTGTTCATTTTGGATTTCATGATAGTTGATAAATTAGGGTTTATGTGTTCTTGAGATTTGGGTGGTCATTATGGTGTTAGATGTTATGTTAAGTGTTTATACAAAGTTTGACATCTTTTGTTGTATGGGTACAAGTATTTTAGCACAAGGTACAACCTTTTTAGCAAAATGTACACATGTGTGTGTGTGTGCGTGGCGGTGTGTGTGTGTGTGTATCAATTGTGTGGTTTTGGATTATGCTTCTAACTAGACTTAATATGGGTTTTAATGTTAATGTAGGTTAAATTAACATGTAGGAAGTGTTAATCTTGTAGAATTGGGTAACTAGTTATGACTTGCTAGTGAGATTGTGATTTATGGAATTCATGTCTAGTTATGTTAAATGACATGTTGAATATGTTAGTTGTGATTATAATCAACTATTGTGTTAATTGATAAAATGACTAGCTGTGATAGTGTGAGTCAAAATTGTTAGTTAAAGAGCTAATTGGTATTTTTCGTTTAAATAGTAAACTAGTTGTTATTTTGGTGTAAAATGTCATTTAGGTGTTGTATGACTTTTATTACTAGAAAGGTTAAATTAACATGCTAGAAATGTTATTTAATGATTTGTGTCAAGTTTGGTGAGATTTGATAAAAATGCTAGTTTTATAGTGTTTGGATAGTTTATGTTAAATTATGAACTAGTAAGTGGTATGTATGTGATTTTGTATAAAAGATAGAATTTGGTCTTGTTGAAATGACTAGTTAATTGGGAATTGTTAAATGGTATAATTATAGCAATTAAGGTTGTGTTTGGAAGTGTTAAAGTTCAATATGTGGTTTGACCCGTTTGGGCCAATTAGTAGTAAAATGACTAAGACACTTGAATTGCGAAAGTATAAGTATTTGGTCGGGTTTGTGTGATTAGAAATGTTATTGATAACAATTGGTAAATTGTAAGTTGATGATATGTTTATAGTGGAAGGATGTATTATTGTTTAATAACCCGGTTTGACCCGTTGAATGAAAGACTTGCAAAATGACTAGTGGACTCGCTATGTAAGTGTAAATGGTCATGCCATGTTTATATGATGATTTAAATGTTTGGTTATCTAATTAGTGCAAGTGTTAATGTTAAATGTGTATTTAACATTGTTTATGATTTGGTGGAATTATATACTAATTCGGTATTCCTTTGGTGTACAGGAATCGGAATCGAGACTCAGAAACATTAGACCTCTGAGTTCGACAAGTGGAAGTAACGGTGAGTGGATTTAACCTCCAACTTGTGTTTGGTTACAATTGGTTCGGTATATGCATACTTGGTAAAAATGCAGGAAATTACCAGACGTGGGGAGTTCGCGACGCGAACTCCCGTTCCCGATCGCGAAGTGTCTCCAGCAAAGTTGGTCGATGGTCGCGAAGTAGTTCACGTCGGAGTTCCCGACGCGAACTCGAGTTCACGATCGTGAACTTGAGTTCGCGATTGGGAACTCTGCCGTGACGTTTTTCGCGGTGTTTTTCGTAGCTAGTCTTCTTGTTATGTATGCCTAGTGTTAGGGAATACCAAACATGATTAGGTGCACTTATGTGAAGAGACCTTGGCTTGACGGGTAGCTACAACTCGGTTTGACTTGGTGACCGAGGTTTGAGAAGTCAGTGCGCTGGGCAATGGGTATCGACTAAAGGGTATCCGACCTTACCTGTATTTGTTGCATGGTCAAGGGGAGGGAGTTGCCCGGGTGTTGGATACGAAACGCTATCGGTTACCGTGGTTTGGCCGACCATGGTTTAAGGCTCCGGCAGGACCCCGATCTTCTTGAACGAACCGGAGATGTTTTTAACTTCCGTGTTCCAGTGATGACCCAACCGGAGATGTTTTTTTTAACTTCCGGGTTAAAGTGATTCCCCAATCGGAGATGTTTTATAACTTCCGTGTTTGAGTGATTAGTGTAGTGACTATGTGACTTTTGGACCGTAGAGATGTCTATGCTAGCTTATTGGGCTTTACAGAATTTGTAGATTATATTCATTCACTTAGCTTTGTGCTAATCCCTCCCTCGTTGAATCTTTTCAGGTGATCGTTGCTTTGGACGGGATGATTGACCAAGCTCAGTTTGATATGTTTTGAAAAAAAAGAGCCATGTCGTTTAAGTGACACCGTTTTTGTATTGTTTAAGTAATGTTCATTATGGAAGCTTATTGTGGGACCTTGTTTGTAAACTAAACTAAACTAAACTAACCTAGAGGATAACCTAATCGCCTTCGGGCATTTAAAAAAAAAAAACGCTTCCTAAATTTTGCGGTGTTACATTTCTCACCTTAGATTATCGAATCCATCAATCCGATCACATAATTTGCTATGGCTACACGCCAACTTTTACTCAATTGTTTTCAACAATTAAGTTTCGTCGTCCCCGACGCTTATTCTTTCCACATATTTTCCACTTATAAAATCTAAAGTATCACTATACCTTAGTCATTCTTTCCTTTACCATTAGCGTATAATATTACATTACTTATCTGGATTCCCGCCGAATATCCAAGTTCCATTTCCAAAGTTTATATTTCGATAATTCTCATCCAAACTAGCAATTCATACCAAGATTTAGTACTTCAGTATACCATCATTCTTTTGTTGACAACATCTACCATTCTCATGGTCCCCCCCCCCCCCTATGACACTACATAGTAGCATCAACCCATATATCCTTACTACATGCGACACACCGGCCCATAATCATTTCCCATGTATGATTTCTATTCATATACTAACCGGGAAGACTATTCCCGAAATTAATTCTCCACATCATACAACTTATCTACAATTTCTATAGGCACCAATTCGTGCAACAACAACAATTAAGTCATAATCTCAAATCATTCATCTTACCCAAGATCTCCGAGGTGGCCCTTACGGGTCAATTCCCTATTTCAACTCACTCGTGAGTTCCTTTCATAACATTTTGTACCGTGCTCTCCTTCACAAAGTTTCATACAACACATTCCACCGTGACAACACCTCATCCTTCAATAATGGTGACGTCAATGTCGCCATATTGTTCTTCCTTCGTTTGCTACTCTCTAGCACTTGCTAAATCTACCGAATTCACCACATCGTGACCTCCGGTTCAAAACTTCCGAATTACACAACAGTTTTACATGCTATGAAAGTCATACACAACTCCCTTCCATTTCTTCCGACTATGTTTTGCTACCTTTTATGTAGACACTTCCCACTACGGGATTCACCATTCGATTATTCTTCCTTCATATGGGTATTGGAATCATTCCACCTACCCTCATTCATACGGTTATCAAACGTCTGGTTCACATTCTCATTCATAACTCTTCCCAATTTAGTGGGGTTCATTCACTTTTCACATTCATTCTTTCACCATACTAACGTATCCAACATACAAGATTCAAACGGTCAACTCGACCATCGAAAACAACACAATTAGATCAAAACATGGCATTTCTCATAGGGGCCGACCCTATCATACCAATGCCATACGGTCTCAAAAGACTCACAATTCATAATTCATAACAACTTCTATAGGTCCCCTAGGTTCAACCCTAAACTTAACATAAAGTCTCAAGGTCAACCTATCGATCTCAAGGAATCTTACATTCCTATTGCTACAGTCTAAGACTAGGATGGACATCCAACCTAATTAACTTAAACTATAGCTCTGATACCAAGTTGTAACACCCGTATTTTTAAAACATCGTTTAAACCATTTAAAATACATTTTTCCAATATTTGACATATTGTCCAAAATACAGTTTAACAAAAACTTTAAAACCTTTATCAGAGTATACAAAAATACGGTGTCACCAAGTATATCAAAACCATAGGCAAACGGGATCTACCTACGAGCTCCCGAGCTAAACATATCAAGGCCACTTCTAGTGCAACCTTCTATCACTTCAAACTTGTACCTGAGTACATAGCCACAAAAACAACGTAGTACGTGAGACAAAATAGTCTCGTGAGATGCATGGGTTTTAGACCCCAATAATAATAATCAATTTCACAAATATATATAAACATATATATATATATATATATATATATATATATATATATATATATATATATATATATATATATATATATATATATATATATATATATATATATATATATATATATATATATATATATATATATACTATATCAATACCGTCTAGTCACCCTAATGTGACCCTATCGATCTCTGCTCTCCTAGCAATCACGTCTAACTATCGGGTTGCCCCCGAACTAGTTAGAATCACTTACATATCTAGTTATCGGGTCGCCCCCGAGCTAACTAGAAACAAGGTACCGGCAATAGGATCGCCCACGCTACCGATACCTGCCTTGCCCACCGGAATACATCCAGTGAGTAAGACTACTAATGTGGAAGAGTCGATGGGAATCCACCCAACTGCCCCTCAATCCACACCTCATGATCGGGAGTCGCCCGTATCATCACATCGTCTACTAACGTGGAAGAGTCGATGGGAATCCACCCAATTGCCCCTCAATCCACACCTCATGACCGGGAGTCGCCCGTGACATCACATCATCTCAATCCTACCATAACTCAACAGTTATGTCAATCTAGCTCTCGGCTATCACATCAATCATCAAACAAGTTAGTTATATAATAATAACTATATTTAACTAGTTCAACATAGAGAACGTACCCGTATAATCCCATGGACCCAATCATAAGCAATCTACACATACTTCTACATCTATGAACCCTAGGAGGTTTATATTCACTCATTTCATAATATACAATTCTTGTCTATCGACACCATAATACTTTTATCTCTTCGTGACCGTAATACATAATTATTACTAGTCACATCATAATCATTTTCATATATATTCGTTCATTTCTTTTATTAGTAACTATTACCAATAGGTACTCATTACTTATCAAATCATTTCCAATTGCTTTACTAATACATAATTATTAATAAAGACTCAATATACATTATATTACTCCATAACTTCATTATTATGGTTCCTTAGTAAAGATTTCATAATTACTTTAGTTTATCATATTTACTTCCAAATTCATCAATCATACTAGACTTATTCTAGTATCACATTACACCTACTTCTTATCTTTTCAGTCACTATCTTTATCAAAACATTTATTAATAAAGACCCATAACATATCATATGTATTTTCGAAAACCATTTGCTATGTACCCAGTTTAAAAGTCTCATGTACTCACCTTAGCAAATAAGTGATCCAACTGTATTCTTTACATCAGTTTCCTTGCTTCACAATTCGGTCAACCTTCCAAGACCTCACCAAATGCCTAATACAATAATCACAAGATTATCAACATCACATTCTACTACCAATGTGTCCATCTATCTCTAGATAGCACTTATTAACTCATTTCTCCCAATTATGGTGATTTACCAAACCCTAGGTTTAACCAACCCTTAAGATTCTTACAAATCATAATCATACACTTGTTTCCTTTGTTAATATACCATCTATTAAGTGTATACAATATTTATTCACCATAAACCATAACCCCCAATAACTAGGGTTTCAAACCCAACCATCAAAATACATAGATCTAAAGCTACCAAGATCAAGGAGTGAAGATATACCTTTAATCTTCAACTAGGAGTGAAATCTATCAAGATTCGTGGAGGAATCACTCGAGAACTGCACTAGAGCTCCAAAAATCGCCAAAGAGGTATCTAGGGTTTGAAAATAGCACAAATGGCTGAAAACCCGATTTTAATGCTGCCAGGCCAAAGATCACGACGCGAACAATAGTTCGCGTCGCTAACTATGCGTTTTCCATAATTCGCGATCGCTAAGTCGTCGCTAACTATTTCGCGACCAAATGCCAAACTCCCTGAAGACTGTTCCCGATCGTGATCCAAGGTTCGCGTCGCGAACTCCTTAGGGCAGCAGGGCTGCACTTTTTCATCTTTGTCTCGACCCGGTTTCGCCCATAACTTTCTCATACGGTGTCCAAACGACACGAAACCAATTCCTACGTTCTTTAAACGATTTATCCTTATTTATCTTATTTTTATACAATTTATTTGTTTACAAATTTCGGGTCGTTACATTTGACATTATCCTAATTTATGAAAATATAAAACATCACTCATGGTAGCCTGTAATTATTAAGAGAAATGTTCAAGGAGGTCCATTATTTTTACGAAGTTCCGAGGAACAAATCTCAACCATTGATTAATAAGATATAATGGTCAAGATTAATCACATATTTTTGTACATTAAGGGGTATTTTGTTCATTTGGCACTTAAAAAAATTTCAATTTTTTTAATTTATTATTATCAGTTTTAATTTTTTTTATTATTATTTCTATTTTTTTCGTTAATAAATAATATTTGTTTTGTAGTTACGTGTAATACTTCATCACATGTGATTTTAGTGTAAAATCATATGTGATTGTATATTTAATCACATTTGATGTTTTAGTACAATCACATGTTATTCAATACACAATCATATGTGATTCAGTACACAATCACATGTGATTGATTATGCAATCACATTATGAGTTATTAATGAAAAATAATTTTAAAAAAAATTAATTAAAAGAATTAAAAAAATTAAGAAACTAATTCTAAAATATAAATTAAAAAAAATCATTTTTTTTAAATTACTAAATACCCCTTTATGTATAAAAATATGTGATTAACCTTGATAATTGCTTATAGTTAATCAATTGTTGAGATTTGTCCCTTGAAACTCTATAAAAATTAAAAACTTTCTTGAATACAACCCTACAATAGATAGATGTCAGACGCTGAACATAAGTTTTGAACTCAAAGGAGTTTTATGTTTTTTATGTAATAAGTTTTTATTGAATATAAATTTTTTATGTAATAATTTTTTTTTAAATTACGATATATATTTTATTGTTGAAATTAATGCTTTTAAAGCTATAGATTTAAACGGATTTTGAATAAAATATCATATTGAATAAAAAGATATATGTAAGCTTTATGAATGATTAAAAGATATACCATAATTTGAATAAATATATTTAAACGGGAGAATGACAAAATTGGGCATCTAATGAGCTGCCACGTGTACAGGGGTGTTAAAATAATGACATGTGGCTTAAAAGGCTTTGTTCTATTATAGTATAGTAGATAGATTATTATTATTATTATTATTATTATTATTATTATTATTATTATTATTTTGTTATCTTCAACCATTTATAAGCTTTGAAAAAAAGAGAAAATTTTTTTAGTCCTATCATTTGTTGTTACTAATATTATCATTTGAGTTTGACATGTGTAATTCACTAATTCTCTCTCCTAATATTATCCTTTGATTTTGACACATGTATTCATCTAATGAGTAGAAACATAAGTATGAATAAATGGTAGGAATCAATACCATTACTCAATACGTTTATATTAAGATAAATCCAACTTAATGGCATTGTAACTAAAGTCAAATCTTACAGAGATTTAGTAGTCTTCAATTTTATTTAACAAAAAAAAAAAACTAGTAACATTGGTCGTCTTTGTAATCAATGCAAAACTACGTGTTATTCATGACATTCGATCAACTAATTTAGATAACGAAATGAATAAACCAAATATCTTGTTCGTCCAAGAAAGTCAAAAAACCAATAACTCTACAAGATAACCTCATTCAAACCAATCACCATCATCTCTAGAGAAAACTTCATCAAAATAATGTTCCGTCAAAATTTTTGCCTCTTACGGGTTATCGGGTTTGGGTATTACCAATTACCATACCCTGGCTAAAGATCGAGAGATAGAACAAGATTGGTCTTAATTAGTGTTTACAAAACCCAAACTTTTACTCAACCTCGTCACCTTAAAACAAACAAGACCTATCGCGTTCATTCCCATGCCTTTTCCAAAACCATCACACCAAAATGACCAAATTACTAGGACACTAGAGCTCATACTCAGCTAAAGTTACTTTAGCTAGCTCAAGCTTTTGCTTAATAACTCGATAAGCTGCTTAAGCCCACCTTAAGTGGACTCAAACTGAACGTCGAAAAATGTATTGAAGTACATATATAAAGTCCAATAAAATCTTGAAAACCTCTAAAATTATATAAACTTTATTAGACGTGCATGTATATTTATAAGGCTCGGAAAGCTCGAGCGAATTAAGCCAACAAAAGTTGGAGCTCAACTAGTGGTGTATATGAGTCGAGTTAACTTGTAAGTTACTCAAGATCGGGTCGAGAAATACTCCAAAATCAACTCGATTTAAGTTGAGTTCTTGCTCGAACTACTCGAGCAGACTATCGAGTTGAACTCGAATACAATAAATACCCGGTTCGTAAGGCTCGCGAGCCTAATAGAGATTGTGATATTTTACATTTTCCTTTATGTATGTGCATATTTTCATAATTACAATATTTTCTAATCGAGTCGAGCTTGAAAGTACCGAGTCAAATCATGTCGAACTAAAAAATATCGAGTTAATCAATACATATTATTGATAACCGAGTGGAATCGATTCGAGCTTAAAAGTGTCGATTATTTAATTGAGTCAAGCTTGAGTTTGAAAATAAAGACTCGATGGAGCTCGAGTTTCAAGTGTTATAAAGTTGGAACTTGGCATTGTATCGTCCCAACTCGCCTCGATTACACCCTTAAGCTCAGCTCACTAAATTTGTAGAGCTCCTTGTTAGGGCTCGATTACACCCCTTGTTGGGTTAACCGGGTGTAGAAAAAGTCCTATGAACAACCCGTATTGCATGTAGACTAGTGGGTCAAATTTGACCGGGTATCAAGGGAAGTAGGTGTGCTAGGTGGGTTGCTAGAAAAGTTTGTTAAACTTCAAATTCATTTTCCTGTAAAAATATAGGAGTAGGAGTAGGTTATAGTGTGGAAATAACTGTGTTTAAATCGTGTATTTCATAGTCATGGAATTAGATGTATTTATTTCCACCACAGATCTCTTCTTCTTGTTGTTAATGCATATCGACAAACAGTATGTGTTTGTTCTTATTTTCAACCAGCAAAGGTGACAAAGTAAAGATCATAGATCCTAAACCCCTACTAAGCTCAGCTCATTAAATTTGTAGAGCTACTTGTTAGGGCTCGAACTCAAATCAAGAAGTCGATAAAAAGTCAAACTCATTGCAACCCTACAAGCTACAACAAACACACCTTAGAGCACAAGGTATGGTTTGATGTTAAAGATGTGTTAAAGCCAGTTTTGGCTCTTTACACACACTTCAAAATTAGTCTACTTGATTTTAGCACCTCTATTTCATTAACTTGGGCCCACAAAATACCCCAAATAATCACAATTTACCAAAAAAACACAAAAAAAAGCCAAACCACCTTTGATTGTCTCTTGTAGCCTTGGCAAGAATGCTATAACATATGTATAACATGTTACACCACTACACGGTATGGGAAATCACCATTCAGCGGCTTTAAACCACTTTTAACGGGGCTATAACGGTTGCACACTGTGTGCTCTCAAATCTCAATAACAGAAAGCTCCACTTTTACCATTTTTTTGTTTAAAAACATTTGTTTCATAATGTTAGGTAAAGCGGTAAAGAGTGATCAAATAGTTTTATCACATTATAAACATGATATATTTATCAAAAATTAAAGTAAGTTGATTGAAATCTAAGCATAACTATGAATGATTAAGAAGCAAGCATAAGAATTAAGATCCATTGAGATGATGTCATGAAGAATGAATAAGTGAGACTCAAAACCATTTAAACCAAGAGCCAAACAAACACAACCACCTAAAAACAATTCTCAAATCACTGCTTTAGAATCCAACCTTACAAATAAAATACACCTTCTGCACTTGTTCAAGGGCTTCATACAATTTTACTGCACACGAAATTTTCAATAAATAAATATCAGACAAAAATTGTAGAAATGTAAATGATCATAAAACCAGATGGCTCTTTGTAGCCACCATTTTATACGAAAATGGATCGAATCACTTATAGTTAATGGGTCACATGGGAAAATTAGAGAGAAAACCAGACAAAAGCTGCAGAGAATGTATTGTCAAATGCTATAAGCTTCTAAATTGTTTAACAAAGTTTTATAATCTCATATGTCAATCATTTATATGATTCTAAAAAATATTGACAAGAAAGTTAATACCGGTGAACCCAACCCGACCCACATTTGTAATATACATGTTCTGACCCATTAGTAATGAAAGTCACAATGAAAATGCCATATATGTTTTGCAACCTTTATTTAATCATATAAATGGAACTCACACGATAAAAAATGCTAGATGGTTTAAAATTGTGATTATGGATTGGTTACCTCTTCATCTTCTGCACCAGCTTTTGTGATCTCCATTTTCTGGTCTTCTGCATATGCAAGAAAAGTTCATTATATTTGAAATATATTCTACTTTAACTACTAATCATCAACCACCTTATGCTTAAAGAATTGTACTTTAATCACCCTTAACCAAGATCCTTAGGGCTATGCTTATCATTTTTCTATTAATAAATACAACTTCTTAAATCATTTTATTTGATAAACTAGATTATTACTGAAACAACATAAGTTTACACACTAACAATTTATAAATAATAAACTTTTTGACACAAAAGCTAACCGAATGAAATATGCAAATTACCTCCATCCTCTGGAATGTCTGAAGTCCACAAAGTGAGGTTGTCCCTCAAAAGCTGCATAATCAAAGTGCTATCTTTGTAGGATTCTTCACTCAGTGAATCAAGCTCTGAGATAGCTTCATCAAAAGCTTGTTTTGCCAGGTGGCAGGCCCTAAAACAAGCCAAAGTCAAAATTAAGGATGCATAGTTTAGCACATTCTTCAATTCAAGGATATATACAAGAATTGTTTTTTTTTTTTAAGTTTAAAATTACCTTTCAGGAGAGTTCATAATTTCATAATAGAACACAGAGAAATTCAAAGCCAAACCCAAACGGATTGGATGAGTAGGCGATAAATCAGCTTCTGCGGTGGTTGAAGCCAACTGTAAACATCACATTATAACTGATTAGAAAAGATAAGGAAAAAAAGATAAGATTAACAACCAAGCTTGAAAATAGATGCAGACAAACAAGTGCATAAATGATAAAGAACTTCAACTACCTTCCTAATTAAAAAGTGTACATTTTAAAACAATAAATATAAAGTTCTTTTTTTTAAAGTGGTTCAACGGTTTTGTAGCGTTTAAAAAGAAGAATTATAAATAATAAAAGAAAAGGCTACACTTACTTGATAAGCCTTGAGAGACTGATCAGCTGCCTCTTTCTTATCACTACCAGATTTGAACTCTGCAAGATACCTATAATAATCTCCTTTCCTGCCAAGAAATCATAAGAACAGAACAAACTTCAACTCACTAATTCCATCTGATTTCCTAATTAGATGATGATGCTCACATTTTGTAGTAGAAAACGGTAGATTCTCCAGCAGATGAAGATGGAATCAGATGCTCATCAATCACAATCATGATATCACTGCAAATGTCAGTCAATTCAGTTTCAACTTTCTGTCTATATTCCTTAATCCGTTTTACATTCACTTCATTGCCTCTAGATTTCTCTTTCTGTTCAATTGAAGATAATATTCTCCATGAAGCCCTACGTGAACCAACCACATTCTTGTACCCAACTGAAAGCAAGTTCCTCTCTTCAACAGTCAATTCAACATCTAACTTTGCTACCTTCTTCATAGCATCCACCATTTCTGGAAAAATAAAATTAATTGCAAGATTAAAGTAAGAGTTGAACCTCGAATCAACTTCTAAAAATTCAAAATCTGTACACTAGATGTTTCTACAGATTCTTATATACAATCAATAACTCTATTCAGAAATTCTGTTACAAGTCCTTCACAATACACCTGAAAGCTCAATACTTATTACTTTAATCTCCATTCCAAAATAAGAGCCACCATTAAATATCCGAACATCAAATCTACTATGTGTGATTTTATGAATTTTAGTAGAATATATTATCAGTTACCATTTGTAATTCTTCGTTACTTCTCACATAAATTTAGATGATAATTCAATATTTATCTCTAAAATTTAGTAAGATTCATATCATATTAAGCTTCTGACCAGCACTGATTAAGACAGCAATATTGCTACTTCTCACATACATTAAAAGTTAATTCAATAATATCCTTTCTTGTATCATCTTAAATCAACAAGACACTATAATTACTTTCTCGACAGATTTACAGATCGAACGAGTATGCTCAATACCTTCAGTGTGCACTATTTTACAGAATTTACTCATTCGTTTCAACCTAATTAAAATCTGAAATAAGCAACAAACTTCGACAACCGTACACAAATTTTGCTAATAGATTGTATATGTTTACATCTTACACAGATTTAAAGCTCAAACAACACTAGTAAAATAAAGGAATCAACATTTAAACAACGGATCTAGAAAAAGAGAGAACAGAAAAGGTGCTAACCGTCATAGCGTTCAGCTTGCTCAGCGAGCTTAGCGACATAGATGAAGTTTTCACGTTCAGTTGAAGAAGCCATGGCCGCCGATCTCTGAGCTCACCTACTAATTTCTCTCTCTGTCAAAAACGAGTGGAAAGCGGAGAGAGATCGAGGGTGACTGGTTTATTATGTGTGTGTCATGTATTTGGCGGAATTTTGCTTTGGCCACAGTACTTTATCAAGTTTGTAATTTGGACACGAATCTATCAAAAAATCAAAATACCACTGCATTACATTTATTTTTCAGACTTTTGGCTAGGGGTGTTCACTATTCAGATATAATCAGATTGTTCAATTGGACCTTTTGAATCGGACTATTTGGATTGATTATTTGGTTTTTTGGCTCGGTTTGGACTTGAACCAAATTAATAGTTTGGATTTCGGATTGGATTTGGTTTTCGTTGTGAAAATCGGATTGTCCAAAAAAACCGAATAGTAATATATATAGTAAATTGATTTATATACTAACACTTGTTGGTTTCCATTGTAAGCAATTATGGTTCTCATTTTCTTTACATTTCTTATAGTAAATTGATTTATATACTAACACTTGTTCCATTTTATACTGTATTAGTTGGCTATGTACCAATCTTTTGGAGTTTTTGCTAAACTTGATGTCAAGATTTTTGCATATATGATTGTAAATGTCACAAGCTATGAATTATACTTATTTTTATGTACAAAGTAGTTTATCATTTTGGAATTTTACATATCGAACTTAATATTATTTATGTTATATACTTTTGTAGTATTTTGAAAATTTTAAGGAAAAATCAAACGGATAAAACCAAACCAACCAAATTGTTATTTGGTTCGGATCGGTTTGGTTTTCGAATTAGTTTGGACGGTTCGGTTTGAACTTTTGAAAACCGGACTCTATTTGGTTTCACCTATTTGGTTCGGATAAAACCAAACCGTCCAAACGAACACCCCTAGTTTTGGCCATTGTGATAATATGATTGGATATTTTTAATTTAAGTAAGTGTTTTCAAAATTGTTAATTTAAAATGTGATATTCACAAAATTGTTAATTTATATGTCTTTTGTGTTAGACAACCAACATAATTTAACATAAAATACGCGATTTTAAATAGCAAATACGAATTCTAAGTAAAAAAATTATACATTCATACTTTCATTGTCATCTTTTCGTTCAACTAACCCAACTAACCCAACTAACCCACAATTAAATTATGGCATAAAATGGAAACACATTTATAGTATATTGCTTTTATAATTTTGGAAGTGTACCATATTAGATATTATCGTTGTTGTAATGTATTTTGAAACTGTTACTATAATTTTGTCGTATATATGAATACTAAAAATAATATATGACACTAAAACATACGTATAATTCGAATCTTTTTTAGTTTTCATATCTGAAATTTTGCGATTTACAAGTCTGTAATCAGAGTCATTTTGAATTAGTAAATCCGTCTTTTATAGAAGTTGTCATGGTGTATAAGAAAGGGTAGCAACGTATGCCCCAAGTCCCTAACACACCATTTTGCATATATCCTCAACTAAAGTTACATAATTGCATATTACCCCTTATAAAAATCTTTATCGTTTTTGCGGACATATACCAATGTTTTGTTTGGTTTTTAAATAGTTTAAAACAATATTTTTCAGAAAAGTGGAAAGACTAAAAATAATAAATTATTTGCAATCAACAATGTTCATCAAATAATGAACGATTTTCATATATTTTTGTATTTATTTTGAGTTATCTTCTACAAAAACGTTTTGACATTGTAAAGTAAAAGTTGCAACTCAACTTCCGTTGCAAGAACATTGAAACAAGAGAATAACATTTTTTAATCTTTCAATACAAGATTCAACCATGAGGAGAAAGAGAGATTACACAATAAAAAAAAAACACGAATGAACCTAATCAGTAAAGAAAAACATGTACTTCCTCCGTTTCAAAATAAGTGACACACTTTCTATTTTAGGATGTTTCAAAATAAGTGATACACTTTGAAAACTTACCATATTTGGTAAAAGGTAGTGGAGCCCACACCCACTAACTATCTTTTTTAATATAGTAAAAAGACACATGTACCCTTACTTTTACTTTTAAACATCATTAAATTTAATTTAATCAATATATTTGGGACCTCTTCCACTAACTATCCAATTTAATCTAATTAACCTTCATTATCATATTTTGCCTAAAAAGACGTGAACTCCAAAGTGTATCACTTATTTTGAAACGGAGGAAGTAATAAGGATGAAGATGGTGCATGAATCAAAGATAATATTAAAATTAAAAAAAAAAAAAAAAAGCAAAACAAAATGCAGGACTAGAATTTGTAACCTTAATCTAACAAGTTTCAAGATCAATTAACTAACTGGTTGCAAAAGCTAGTAGTACTAATGTTGATCTTTGTGTCTCTTCGATAACTTGTACATTCCAAATACATTTTTCTGTTCCCATAAATATGGTATGAAAAATGATCGGTGTAAAGCGGGCGAAAATTCTCTATCTAAGTATGGCAATGCAGCAACCACCTGCACACCAAAAAACTCATCATTACCAAGTGTGTGTCATTGTACAGGCCGGGTTGAGTGTTGACCTGCAAACATTTATTTTATCCATTTTTTTTCGAAAAATATAAAAAACAATTATTGCTTAATACAATTATAAAATAAATAAATAAATATATGTTGTTACAAAAGAAAATTTAGAATTAAGCATTTTAGATGGTTGTGTATATTAAAATTAAAATACACTGGCTTTCAGCTTGCTTGACTTCTTGTTTTACCCAGTAGAGATTAAACACAGCCCAAATCAACCCGTTGATCAGGAAATCGGTTAAAATGTGTGTGTGTGTGTGTGTGTGTGTGAGAGAGAGAGAGAGAGAGAGAGAGAGAGAGAGAGAGAGAGAGAGAGAGAGAGAGAGAGAGAGAGAGAGAGAGAGAGAGCGAGAGAGAGAGAGAGAGAGAGTACCTCCCATTTGGTCAAATCACTACCACGAGAAAGAAAAGGTCTTTGGAGCTGCAACTCAACAAGGAAATCGCAGCTTTCATCATCTTGAAGCTGTAATTCATACATTAATTATTAAATTTAAAAAACATAAAAACCCGGTTTTGATGATAAAATAAAACAATAATTAGAAGCAAAAGGCTTACAAATTGATGAGGTGATGCCTTATTTTTATTATTAAAATATGTTGGTGCAGCTTCAGTTCCACCAATTGTTGAATTAAATGGAAACGGAAGTAAACCCCTGAAACCATCATCAATCCACCTAACTTCCCCCACATATTCTGGAATAAAAAATGAAGATGGAAACCGATGCCACTCACTTCCCACACACACCACTGCACCTGAATTGAATTATTAAATTAATTTAAATAAAAATCCCATGGGTTATATTTTATATCCAAAAGGTCATATTGACCCGTTGACCGGTTTTCACCTGTTCCAGCATCATCATGATGTTCAAAGTGCTTGTAAATCTCTAAAGGAGCTCCATAACCATTCACAATAGAGAATGTTCTAGAATGAGAAACAGCTAGAATCAGACCAACAAGCAACGGTCTCATGTACTTAGCTGTCTGCACATGCAATTTAAAACCTTAATTAACACATAATGTAATTATTAAATTATATTTATTTAATACACAACTAATGCTTAGCTTAACCTTGTAGAGTAAAGATTGTTCGGTTCTGAAACGCTCATAAAAATAATCAGGAAAGCTTTCGATCACAGCTGCAGCAGCAACACATATAAGAGGGTATATTGGATAAAGGAACCTGCAATTCAGGAAACATTTAGGGCATGTTTAGGAAAGCTTATTTAAGGGGCTTTTAAGCTTATGAGCTTATTAAGCTTGAAAATTGCTTTGATTTTCGAGCTTAATAAGCTTAAAAGCCCCTTAAATAAGCTTTCCCAAACATGGCCTTAGTTCAAATTATTTAGTATATTTTCATATACTCTTCAAATAATATTGTTTCACTAATTCTTAGATGCTAATATGTTATAATGGATGTTTATTATTTACTTAACATTTTTTTGTAATTTTTTTAAGTAATTTATTGTTTATTACTCATAAAAAAATATTACATAATAATATAACTGAAAAAAAATCAGTCTAACCTTTCTTCTTTGTGTGGCTGCAAAGACATGAAAGCCAACCAGATATAAACAGGAGACACCAGAATTAGCATATCAGGAGCATATTTTTTCCTTGTAACGGGTAAAGTAGCCACAAATAGCAGTGCAAGAACGAAAGCAAAATTAAAATTATTAAATCCATTTTTAAAATAATATAACGGTCCTTCTGTTCCATATAAATGACTCTCACCACCTCCTAATACATTATACACCAACAGATTCATAACAGAAGATGTCCATTTTCCATAGTATTGGTAGTCCACAATTACTGACAATGTCTGTACAAAAAAATTTGGTACACATTATAACATGTGAATAAGGTTAGTTTGGTCATTATTGTGATACGATCCTAATTAATTAAAATTAGATAAGTATCATTATCAAATAGATAATACTTAAATGTCGAATGCTTATCCTCTTATTTTAATTTGTTTCCTTCTAGGATTAGGATTAGGTAGACGGCTCTATTTAAAGGACGGCTCTATTTAAAGGACCGAATACCTATTTGTTTTTGAGATGGAGAATTTAGTCATTTAGCTGTTCATTGTTTTAGGGAGAACACCGGGGTCTCTAATTTCCCGGATTATCTTAATAAGCATTCGATCGGTGACATTCTGTCACCGACTCTTTCGTTACTTGTTTCGGGTCGTATCAAATTGGTATCAGAGCAGTTCGTTCCCGTTACCTGCATACCGATTCAATATGTCAAAAAAAATAGCCGACGTCGACTCGGATTTGGCTCAGCACAAATCAGAGACGGCTGAAAAATTATCCCAGCTCGAACAAAACATGTTAGCCATGCGCACGGAGGCGCAACAACGCTTCGAGGAAGCAGACCAGAAACACGCGAAGCGATTCGAAGAAGCAGATCGGAAGCATGCAGAATTAATGGCAATTCTGTTAAATATGACAAAAACCCTACCACCCCCTCCACCAATGACAGTCGCCACCACCACTGTTCCACCCCGCATGCGAACATCGACGGCCGCCACCGCTCCCCAGTTCGCTCCAATACCCACCACAAAATCGCCACAGTCACCACCACCGATGATATCAACCAGTCACATGCTATTAGATGAAGAAGGGTTCCCGATTTTTGGGAACAACGGGACTGATACTCGCGGTAAGAACAAACAGCAACAGCCCCAAAGTTCCGATTATTCACAGCCGCGTGTGCCCTACTACGCGTCACGGGGCATGCCAACCTGGCTCAACGGGTCAGGATCCGGTACGACTCCTACGGGGGATAAGATGTGGGCACCCAGTGCGGACCATCGTTTGCGCAAATTAAAGATGCCTGAATTCGATGGGGAGGACGCGTATGGGTGGGTGTACCGAGCAGAAAGGTTTTTTGACGTACAGGGGTTTGCAAATTCTGCTGATCGATTAAGGGCCGCGGTCATTTGCCTCGAGGGACCAGCACTCGCGTGGTATAGGTGGAGCGACCGGAGAGACCCGTTTAGAGGATGGGATCACCTGAAGGTTAAGCTATTAGAACGGTTCCAACCCTCCCAAAACGGTAACATGCACGAACAATTCCTGAATATTAATCAACACGGTACGGCACGGGAATATGTTAGTCAATTCGAAACAATGGCAGCCCAATTGGACGGTGTCTCCGAACAGGTACTAGAAGGTACCTTTATCAAAGGATTGAAGCCCGATATTCGAAGTTCGGTAAGATTATTGCAACCGGTGGGATTAAACCAGGTCATCCAACTAACACTCATGATTGATGAATCACGGTCCGATTACACGGGTGATAAAAGTGGTAGCAAGCAAACTGTGGCCAGTGGTGGGGAAACTAAATCAGAGGTACTCCCGGCAACTGGGGAGACCCGCCCACCAACAACACAGATGAAACAACCGTTGAGGAGGATGACCGAAACTGAGTACGCCGAAAAAAGGGCAAAAGGGATTTGTTTTCGTTGTGACGGAAGGTTCACTCCGGGCCACCGATGCCCAGAAAAAAAATTGCAAGTCCTTATGGTCACCGAGGTGGACGAGATGGAGTCACAAGCTGTACCATGGGATCCCGGACTCAAGATTGATTGAAATGAGATTCAAAGCCACACCTTGAGGACAAGGCGTGTTTTGGGGGCGGAGTAATGATACGATCCTAATTAATTAAAATTAGATAAGTATCATTATCAAATAGATAATACTTAAATGTCGAATGCTTATCCTCTTATTTTAATTTGTTTCCTTCTAGGATTAGGATTAGGTAGACGGCTCTATTTAAAGGACGGCTCTATTTAAAGGACCGAATACCTATTTGTTTTTGAGATGGAGAATTTAGTCATTTAGCTGTTCATTGTTTTAGGGAGAACACCGGGGTCTCTAATTTCCCGGATTATCTTAATAAGCATTCGATCGGTGACATTCTGTCACCGACTCTTTCGTTACTTGTTTCGGGTCGTATCATATTGTTAAGCAAATAGTAAGACGTACCAAAAGAATAACAGAAATGAATGCCCCTGAGAGAAAAGCTTGTTTAAATCTTCTAAGTAAAGAGTAGACTGTTACTGGAAGAAAAGCAAGTATTGAAAATGGCCAACCAAGAATAACACCACTTGCTGCAACAGCAACTGCAGATGCATGCTTGCCAAAGAGAAACAATGCTGATGATAGAGAGATTGCATACATTGAAAAAGAACTTGGTAAAAAACCTGCAAAATCAGCAACAGTTAGAGGTCAAAAGTCAAGAATTATTGGTCAAAGGAACTGAAAATGCTACTTACTAGTGCTAGCAAAAAAACAACCACTTGTTAAGCATAATAACGCAAGTGTATAACAAGCAAGACGTTTTCCGTATTTTCTTGAAATTGCAACTACTAAAGCAGCTTCAGTTATGACAGAAAGAAGGCCAAGAAATATCCTCACAGAATAAAATACTCTAACCTGAAATGAACTCAACAATTAGATGAATTATGTTAATGGAGATAACAATTAACAAGTTTATAGATATTGAATTTTGTACTTTTTCATCTTCAAGCCAATTATACAACATTGAAGCTGGCAAGCCCACCATATAATGGAAAAGAATGTACAGGTATGAACGCAATGCAAACTCAGAACTGCAAAATAATAAATAAATAATTAACTGAAGCAATAATGAAAAACTTCATAGAATTAGCAACCAATTTGTAACAGATGTTCATAGTTATTTTTATAGTATACATGTTTGGGAGACATGATACACTGTAAAATTGAGTGTTTAGTCAACCACTGCAAGTTAAACATGCACATAAATATGAAAATGCCCCTGTTAAAGCTTAATGAGCTATGTTGAGCACTAAACTTACTTAAATGCATATTTTGAGATGTGGATTATCAAATTCTCTGTATATACTAGATTTTAGTAATATAGCTAAGGAATTCACTGAGCTTTACACCATCAAAACACTGGAAATATGCAAGTAATTGTTGAAAAAAATGCGAAATTAAGAGAGATCGTTAGAGAATACCTGTACTCCCAAGTCTGAAAACCTGATTTGTAGAGAAGAAAGTGAAGTGGTTCCCAATAATTGAAGACTTCATCACAGTCATGAACGATATTTGTAGTTGCACTCATATACCTCAATAATCCTAGGGCAAATACAGGAAATGTCCATGATAGGCCTTTTTCGACTTCAGTGTCTGGTTTTTCCGGCGGTTTATCTACCTTCGTGTAAGGATCCGTCGACGTTGACGGCAATAAACGTTCGGATTCCGACGGTTTTCTTCTCCTTGGTGCAAGTGCTGCCATTGTTGACTAAGGATCCTTCTCCAAATTGGGAAATACAGTGTGTTGGATTTGCTTTATGTTTGTTACTTTTCTGCTTTTTGCTTTGAGAAAGCAAAGTAGCAAACTACAAATAAGCCGGTCGGAGACCCAATCGGAAACTTTGATTCCTTGAGGAAAAACCCAAATGCATGGGTCACCCGTTATTAACTGAAGCCCAACCCGCTTTTCGCTTTAAAATGAAAATGGGTTTGGACCTTTGGGTGTTAACGTCAGAGTGGTGTCAAAAGTCAGAGTACCAGCAAATTTGTACCCGACTTGGTTAATAATTACTTGGTCAAGCTTGATTTGAACTCTAATACGTTTTTAAATTTTATTGTTCAAGCTAGTTTATACCCCGTGATAAATCACGGGCGGCTTGTAATAATTTCATAAAATTTGTTCCAAAAAACTTTATATGTGAGACGACAATAAAATTAAGAACACAGTATTTTGACGATAATTGCACATCACATTTTATCTTATAAAGTGTAGACAAAATTTATAATAAAATACATATTGTTTACAAACATTTTTAAATCTTTTGTAAAACTTCAAGGTAAATAGAAATTTAGGCAAAAATCCTTCTTAATGTAGGCATAAATCATATTTGGCTATAAAAAATTAATTAATATATATAAGCAAAACGGATGGTGATCATTTAAAATTCTGAAAAGAGATTAATTGAAAGTTTAATACGTTTTCATTTTGTCTATTCTTTAGGCCACAAGTTTATTCTTGAAATTGTTGGATTTCCACAACCTAATCATTCTTAACATTTCCGGTCAATTCGTTGATGAAATATATTTTAGAAGACATTGTCTACAAATCGTAAAAAGTTAGGACTTTCAAATCAAAGAGATTTGTTTTTTATTTAATTATACTAAATTTGTATAAAAAAATGTTTAAAAATTTAAAGAAAAAAATATTCAACCACTTACTAAGTTTAAAAAAATGTCAAGTTTTGATATATACTATAAAAGTCTAATAAAGAATAAAGATAAATCAGTTTCTTAAAAAATACAATATTTATTATGACCGCCTTAGGAAATTGATTACTTTTTTAAATTAAGATATATATGCAATTATTTTAAAAAATAACAAATACGTTTTTTAGATTAGTTTATAATTTTTTTTATTATATATTGAAAAAAATAAATATGTTTTAGGAAATCATATTTATTTTAAACTTTAAGTTGACGACAAAAAATTCAAATCATATTTATCTTAAATGGTAGTTATCTTAAATGATGGTATGTGGATTATGTTTATCTCAAAAGGGTGACGTGGAATGCTTTCATTGGTGGATGATTAATGACGTGGTAAAGGTGATGTAAAGGGTGGCGTGGAATGCTTTCATTGGTGGATGACGTGGCAAAGGTGATGTGGATTAGTTGACGTGACATGCTTTCTTTTATTATAGATAGAGATATCTATATATTGTTCGAGTTTGATATTTATTTATGATTTTTTTTAAATGAACTAATTTACAAAAGAATTTTTTAAATGATCCAAGTCTTGTACCGATGCAGTGCTTGTCCTGTCTTTGAGTTCCTAGATCTAAACCAAAATATGCATCATCCTTTGGTCGAGATGTAGGACTTGAAATAATCATAGATCAAACACCATTTTAGAAATAAGAGTAAATTACACGGATAGTCCCTGTGGTTTGACCTGAGTTTTGGATTTGGTCCTTAAGTTCTAGAAATTACACCGGTGGTCACTAAGTATCAGACTTCATATTGATTTTGGTCCCTAAGCCTAACAAACGTTAAAAATGGCTGTTATATATGGTCATATGCAATACACGTGAGGGTATATTTGTCATTTTCCCTACTTTCTCCCTCTTCCTTAGGGCATGTTTGGATGTGCTTATTTACCTCTAAAAGGACTTTTAAGTAAAAGGATTTATTAACTTTTTGACTTTGAAAAGTAGTTTTAAAAATAATGTTTGGTTTAACTTATTAACTTATTGACTTATTTATATTGAAAAGTTAATAAGTTGGATGAAAAGTAAGGGGAGTCTTACTTTTCAAAAACTCCTTTTCAAGCTTTTCCAAAAAGTCATTTTAAAACAACTTATTCACTTACATAAACAACTTATTCACTTATTAACTTACTAGCTTCAAAGCCCGCCCGAATGAGCGAACATGTTTCAAGATATATATTACAAAAAAATACCAACAAATATTAATAATTTTAAAAATGAGATAAGAATCGATAGCTGTAATGATGAATTTGTACAAAATTTGATACATGAACAAATGTTACATAAAATTTATGATAAACAGTTGGTTATCCCGGATTTTGACGTTTTTCTTTTTGGGGTTTAGACCCAAATGTGTCATATTACAAATTTACAAGTGAAAAGAGTAAACATAAACTAATAAATAGTTTAGGGACCATTCCTGTCATTCACACATATTTTATCAACAGACATGAGACAACGCTACTCAAAGAACAAAAAGCGACTCCTCTTTGTTTATCCCGGATTTTGACGATAATCGCCTGCAAAATCGAGATCCCAGGCGCAATTACGCAAATCATCATCAAATTATCGACCAAGCATATACGCCCCTTCGGATCTGCACCTGTTCGGAGTTCATCTTTCGTTTTTTCTAAAAAAATCAAGCCCTCCGAATCAAGTAAGTCGTTGATCTAATTGCCCCAAGTTTGTCTACTTGATCCCTAAATCTCTGATAAACCATGATTTAGTGGAGTTTGTTTAATAGAAATTAGTGTGATAGTGTGTATAATATGCAAATAAGTCTATTGATATTGCTTTTAGCATTCAACGACATGAAAGTCAGAAACTCTGCAAGTGGATCGTGTTAGACCAATTCATGTAAGACTGTAATCTGTAACCAATGATTTAACAGAAAATCTAAAGTTATAATTTAAGTATGTTGACAATAACAAAATTAATGCATGTTTTTGGATAATGTAATGTTTAGCTCCTCTACATTTGTACGTCATTAACCATTTACTTATAATTCGATTAAATTATATAAATCATGTATGTATAATTAGGGGATCTGTCAGGGTTAACACGTTGTAGAAGAAAAGGTTTGAACTTTAAAACATTGATTGAAACATGCAAAAGAATGACCTTGTTATATTTGCTCAGAGATGACTTGTTGATTCAATCTATTTCTGGATCTTCTAACATTTTAGTCAGATAGATACAGGTTAGCTTTTCTCTAATTGATTGATCTCACATACTTATATTTTATGCACACTGACATTCATAGTATCTGGTTACAATTATATAATTGCTTCATAAATATTGGTTTTCATATAATTAGGTCACACTAACTTCAAAATTTGTATCATTGTCTCAGGTCCATTTTCAGAAAGTTGTGCGCCATCATCATCAAATAAGTCAATTTCATGGAATCACATGGTTCGCTCCTTGAACCTTTTTCCAGTTTCATCATGAACATTTTATTGACTAATGTTTACAACAAAGTAATTCTTGATTCTATTTAACATTTATAAGTAGTCAAACTGTTGAATAAAAACTGGTAGACATAATATTACAGAAACTGGTAGACAACCTTTTTCCAATTTCATCATGAACCTTTTTCTCATTGTTTTTATTGCAAAGCTGTAAATTTATAGAAACTGGTAGACATAATATTACAATAATAAATGACACAACAATGTTGAATGCAGATCAAAACTTCGGTAGACACTAAATTACCGTTCAATAACTATAATTCGATATTATATTAAACCTTTTACTATATTTCACATATGTGTCTTAATTATTATTATTGTTATCATGTAGCATAATTTTGTTAAAACTTTATAAAGTTGTGTTTTTTTGCATAGTCATTAAAAGATAAGATGAAGTTTTGAAGTGTCATAAATGAAAAGTAGACACCTAAAGAGGAATGTAACATAGAGAAACCTTGTCTTGTTTCCCACCCCTTCAAATCTTACCCGACACTTCCTCACATATCTCTCATTCTTTATAATAAACCATGATTTAGTGATTTAGTTTCCCGCCCCTTCAAAGATTATTATAAGTTTTTAAATAACCTGGGTTATTTAGGGTTTAAAAAACTGTAGGTAATACTGATTGACTTTTATAGTCAAAATTGAAAATCAATTATTAAAAATCGTAAATTGATTTTAACAGTTGAACTGTTTTAACTGTTTGACTTTGAAAGTCAAACTGTAGGTAATACTGTTTTTTCAATTTAAAATGTTATTTTAAATGTTTGGCTTTAGAAGTCAAATTGTCATAATACATGAGTATAAATTTTAATTGATAAAAAGATTAAAAAACAATTATGTGGTTATTTAATAAAAGATACACGTGTATTAAAAAAACAGTAAAACCGTATTGAAACAGTAATAAAAATTTATAAAAAATTAAAAAAATTAAATTGATGTAAATTTAAATGAATGGTCACGTTGTTGGACAGTTTGACTTTTAAAGTCAAACTGTTTTAAAAGTCAAACTGTATTTGGGCCAAATATCTTCTCCCATATAATCAAAGCACCCAAACACAGTGTTATTTGAAAAAAGTCAAACTGTTTTAACTGTTTGACTTCATGTATCAAACTGTCCAAGATGATTATCAATTTTAATTCTTTAAAACAGTAATAAACAATTATGTGGTATGAGTTGAATTATGTGGTTAAAGAATTAAACAATTAAACAGTATTTATTAAATTTTTAATAAATACTGGTAACACATGTTGGACAGTTTGACATTAAAAGTCAAACTGCTTTTTCAATTAAAACTGTTATTTTAACTGTTTGACTTTAGAAGTCAAACTGTCATAATACATGACTATATTCTTCATTTGATAAAAATATTAAAAAATAATTATGTGGTTATTTAATAAAAGGTACACGTGTATTAAAAAAACAGTAAAACAGTATTGAAACGAAAATAACAAAAGTAATGCAGGAATTCGAAATACCTTGAATCTGAAGATGATTTTCTCACGGTTCTGCGAAGAAGTTGCCTGCAAAGTAAGACAGTATATTTAGTCTTTTGTATTTATACAATTGATACTCATGTATTAAAACAGCATGCACACATATAAAAATTAAACCGTGAGATTGGATTTACTATATAGTCAAAAAGATTATTTGGAGCATAAATCAATGACCATTGACACAGTTTTAAAAAAAAATAGATTCAGTCAACAAAACGGAAGAAAGATGTTTAAAAACTGTATATTTCGAAATAGAATTGAAATTGATTATTCGTTGTTGAATGCAGAACAAAACTGGATTAAAATTGATATTAGGCGACCTATTAATCAAGGAGTATCAAGCAGACGGGTTACCTGCTGTTGTTCGTTTCTGCTCGGCAATTTCCTGGATTTTGCTTAAAGTAAGTATGCAATTCATATGTAGAATACATCTATAAATATGGTCAATGGTTATCGATTTTCAAATATGGTAAAGATCATGATAAGGCCATGATTTATGGAATACATTCAAATGGGAATCCAAATTTCGGAATTTTGGTTAAGTTTTAAAGTTTTTCGTATGTAATTATGGTAAATATATTTTTTTGGTATTAAAACTATTTTTGGCCGGTATTTAAGAGTTTTTAATTGATCGAATCTTCAAAATATTAGCCCATAAATGTCGCCCTTTACTAACTGATTTTATGAATGTGAGATGCAGCAAACGAATCCTTGAGGCATAATCGGTGGCAAATGATAGAATTACATGTGGCATTCTCCACCAATGAGGAAGCTCCATCATGCCAAGTTGTCAAAAGTTTATCAAATTAGGGGCCATATGTAGAGAAAGATTGAAAAAGCCAATAAGTTAATAAGAACTTTTCAAAAGGTTTCCCAAACACCCTCTTACTTTCTCTCGTTCTTTTAGATAGAAGGGATTACACCAGTGTATAACCACAATCCATCTTTTAATTTTATTTTTAACTTTGAAAGAAAGAAACAAAGCAACTCTTCTGCAATCCATCTTCTTTCTCCATCAACACTCTCTCCACTCTTCTGCTACCATCTTCAATATCTCCATCAACATTTCTTCAACGGCAATTTTGATACATTCCACCACCAACGAAACTCCTTGATTCGCCAAATTTCAACCAAATCCGACCACCTGAATCGATTTTGACTTCCGTACCAGTAAGTTAACCATTTTTTTACTTGTGCGTATGAGGTTGAAGAAGAAACTATAAGCTTCGTAGTTGTTACTGAATCTCTTGATTTTAAAATATATAGAGTTTATGATGCACTAATTGGAGTGATTTCATCAGAATTTGGTTGATAAAACCCTTCTTCTTTCTTCTTCATTTTCTACCAACAAATGCCCTTTACTCCGGTTTCTCTCATTCCGATAGAATTGAAGACGGGAGTGATTATTCAAGTTGATTCCGGGAGAATTCATTTAACGGGAGTGACGATTGAAGACGGGAGTTATATTCAAAGTTGAGTTTTCAGGAAATCCTAAATTGGGATGAATAAATTGAGTTCTCCAAAATAACAATTATACTCCAAAATCTTGTTTGTGTTCCTTCTAGATGTGGCGTTAAAATGAGAGAACAACAAGAAAGGTTCTTGTAAATTTTTATAATCTGGAAACAATACATGAAGAAATTAATTAATGAGGATGAAAGAAATCATTGAAGGAGAGGAGGAGAAGGTGTAGCAGTAGAGAGAAGAAAGAAGGAAATGTGCAAACATGAAAAGACAAAAACACCCTCACGTGGGTGTGTCTGTTTAACGGAGGAAATAAACAGGGACCAAAACCGATACGAAGTCCGTAACCTTTGGTGTAATTTCTGGAAGTTAGGGACCAGATCCAAAACTTTAGGTAAACCACAGTGTAATTTACTCTAGAAATAATCACACTTTTGTGATTTACATATAATTTTGTTTGCTTTTGAAAAAAACTTGGGTAATAAACATTAAAAAGCAGATATCAAATTTATTTTTGTTAAGGTTAAGAATGAACATGAATATTTTTTTGGGTTTGGATTTATTCGGCAAAAAGGATACTAAAAATAAACAGAAAAAAGATTGACCCATTTATTTAAAAAATTACAATAAGTCATCTGTTTCACGGACAAGGGAAGTGCACTTCACTCCGATAACTAGCAACAACCATCAAACCAGAATAACTGAGCATTTCATTGGAAAGGAAAAAACAAAAAATAATCAACCCGTGTTTTGCATTCCTGCAGCAATACCCTTCATGGTCAAGATGAGGGTATCCTCCAAACCCGGGGCATACTCGCTCTTTGGGTTGAGCTGGATAAGCTCATCAGCAGCATAATCTTTGGAGATATGAGGCCTTAAAGTCACATGATAAGTTGGATCACGGATCCGTTTGAGTGTGTAAGCTTGGCATACATTTAGGGTTGTGATGTATGAGTCACGTAGACGCAGTCTTTGTCTCAAATAGGGATCCCCTTCTACAAGATCCTTATGCCCAGCAATCTATAACAACAAAGGGAAGGTGTTGTTGTACTTAGAAAGTTGTATATTGGTTTAAGTTTCATACCCCAAGGAGAAGATTCTTCATAATTGGCTCTCAAAGATTCACCAAACGACCACAAATCTTCAGAAACAAGCAGCTTGTCATTCAAAGCAGGGGGTCACCTTTAGCAAACACCATTTCAACCAAATCAATAGTAACCCTAAAAAAGGGCCATCTTTTGTACATCTCTTGCAACATGTGAAGATTCTTGATATCTTTTTCAATCGCGTATTTAAAAGCTGCCCCGAATCCCAACCAAACCGGGAGATGGAACCGGGTTTGGGCAAAGATCCATGGGATGGCCCGAAGTGATTCTATGCCGCCACTTGGTTTCCGTTTTGACGGACGGCTACCGATGTTCATTCGTCCGTACTCCAGTTCTGGTGTGGCCTGTGAAACAAATTCATAGATCATAATCCGAGTATTATAAAATATTAAAAAAGACAAACTAAAATGGAAATAATATTAACTCACAAGGCGGAAATACTCGACAAAACGTGGTTCCTTAAAAACAATCTCACGGTACTGCTCAGTTGCATGAACCGCAATCTCATCCATAAGTGCACGCCATTCGGGTCGAGGTGAAATTGGTGGGTTCATCCCATGTTCAAGTGTAGCTGCACAAAACCTTTGAAGTGTTCTAAAACACAAATGCTCTTCACCAAACGATTGCTCAATAACCTCACCTTGAACCGTAACCCTAAGTGACCCGTGAATAGTCTCAGGTGGTTGAGACAAAATAGCAAGATGTGTGGGCCCGCCACCTCGCCCAACGGTCCCACCACGGCCATGAAACATAGTCAACTTAACTCCAAACTTTTTAGCAACGTTTATAAGCTCTTCTTGTGCTTTATAAAGCTGCCACGCAATAAACTTGGGGAATGATTGTCTGTCATTATACGTGGGATTGTGTTACAATATATAGACTAGATATTTACACTCTAGACCTCCTATTAATGTAATATATAAATATATGACTAATACATCTAATTGTCTAATATTCCCCCGCAAGCTAAGGCCGAGGTGCCAGCCTTAGCTTGGACCGTAGTAACTCGAACCGTTGTGATGATAATGGCTTAGTGAAGATGTCTGCAATCTGATCGTCGGTAGAGATGAATTTAACAAATAGCTTTCCTTGGGCTACCTTTTCACGAACAAAGTGAAAGTCCACTTCAACATGTTTTGTCCGAGCATGGAACACAGGATTTGCAGATAGGTATGTGGCCCCCAAGTTGTCACACCATAGTGTGGGAGTAGTTTTGAGAGAAACCCGAAGTTCACTTAATAGATCTTGAAGCCATGTTACTTCAGCAACTGTATCAGCTAAGGATTTGTATTCTGATTCTGTAGATGAACGGGAAACAGTTCGTTGTTTTCGGGCAGACCATGAAACAAGATTCGAGCCAAGATATATCGCATATCCCCCCGTGGATCGACGGTCATCGGGGCATCCGGCCCAATCAGCATCCGAAAAGGCCGTGATATCCGGGAATGTAGCATCAGAATATGCATGGAGTCTAGTATCGGAGGCAGACTGAATACGTAGGCCCAATGAGGAAGTTCCTTGTAAATACCGTAATATTCTTTTTACAGCAGACCAATGATTTGTTGTTGGAGAGTGCATGAACTGGCAGACTTTGTTGACTGCAAACGCAATGTCTGGACGAGATAAAGTAACATACTGTAAGGCCCCCACAAGCTGACGATAGCGAACCGGATTATCAAATGGAGAACTATCACCAAGATGAAGATTCGAGCTGGTTGTCATTGGAGATGGAACAGGTTTTGATTGAGACAATCCTGCACGTGCAATAATATCCTCAATATATTTCTTTTGAGATAGGATCAAGTCACCCTTTTGTCGATTTATTTCAATGCCCAAAAAATATGAGAGTGCCCCCATGTCCTTAACCGCAAATTGAGTATTGAGGGTTTTGACAACCTGTTCAATGGCTTGTGAGTTATTACCTGTCAAAATAATATCGTCAACGTACACAAGCATATACATCATAGTGCCACGATTTGAGTAGATGAAGAGAGACGGATCTGTGGAAGAGCCACGAAAGCCAATACCCTGTAGGGCACTGGATAAACGATGAAACCAAGCACGCGGAGCTTGTTTCAACCCGTAAAGTGCCTTATGTAAAAGACACACATGATTCGGTTTACGAGCATCTACAAAGCCGGGTGGTTGTCTAAGATAAACGGTTTCTTTCAAATCTCCATGTAAGAAAGCATTCTGAATATCTAACTGGCGTAGTGGCCAGTTATGTGACATAGCAATAGATAAGACCACACGAATGGTAGTTGCTTTCACAACTGGGCTGAATGTCTCTTGATAATCAATACCGGGTTGTTGATTAAACCCTTTGGCTACCAAACGTGCCTTGTAACGCGTAACTGTTCCTGTTTGGTCGCGTTTCAATTTATATACCCACTTGCAATCAACTATATTATCATTCGGAGTCCGTGGAACAAGAGACCATGTGCCATTCCTTATCAGGGCAGAGTATTCATCGCACATAGCTTGGCGCCATTGTGGTATGGTGTTGGCAATGGTAAAAGATGGAGGTTCAGTGTTCATGTAGTTTAGAGTGGTGTGATACGCAGAAGGATCATAATGTTCAGGTGGTTTCGTGTTGGGACGGAGATTAGAAGGACGGGTGCGAGAAGTAGGTAGTGGAGCAATGGGTGGTTGTGGAGTTGGAGCCGTGGGTTGTGGTGATGTTGGAGCAGTAGTAGTATCACTCGGTGGTGTAGGTGTGGGAGGTTTAGGTCGTCGGGTATATGTATGGATGAGAGGAGGAAGAGGTCGGTTAATGTGATCAGATTGTAGTGGGTTTGGATTTTGGGTACTTGACTCGCTGGGAAGAGGATTAGGATAGGAGGAGATGTAAGGATCAGGTGGTGCCGTGAACGTGGGTTTAGGAAGAGGTGGTGAAACCCCAAAGGGGAAAGAAGACTCATCGAATCGAACATGTCTGCAAATGTAGACACGGTCAGTGGTGGGATCAAAACACCGATACCCGTGATGGGAAGTGCTATATCCTAAGAAGACACAAGGAGTGGATCGAAAGTCCATTTTGTGTTTGTTGTATGGTCGAAGGTGAGGGTAACAACGACATCCGAAGATACGAAGAAAGGAAAATTTTGGTTTTGATTTAAAAAGAAGTTCAAACGGAGAGGTACTCTTGTTGGTACGAGATGGCATGCGATTTATTAAGTAAACCGCAGTGTCATAGGCAAAATGCCAGAATTGTTTAGGAACATGAGAGTGAGCAAGAAGGGTGAGGCCGGTTTCAACCACATGTCTATGGCGACGTTCAACAGTACCGTTTTGTTCACTGGTGTGTGGACAGGAGAGACGGTGATGAACACCAACGGAAGCGAAAAAGGAGTGAAGGTTGCGAAATTCACCACCCCAATCAGTTTGGACAGATTTAAGTTTGGTTTGGAACTGTCTCTCAGCCATGAGCATGAAATGTTTGAAAGTAAGAAATACATCAGACTTTTGTTTTAAAGGAAATATCCACATATAGCTGGAAAAATGATCAACACATCAGAAAATAACGGTTGGGACACTCTGATGGGATGTGTCCAATGCCGCATCTGTTACAAGAACCAAACACTGTATTCTGAGTAGAAGCCCATGAAAATTTACCTCCACCAGTTTGTTGGGATCGGTTATTCGATCCAGTATGGTACCCACGTCCTCGGCCTCGGTTACCTCGATTACCTCGTCCTCGGTTCGCATAGAATGCAGTAGCAGGTGCGCTGTTTTGTGGTTGAACTTGAAGACCGAACTGGGACAGCAGCTGTTGAAGGGCTGAAAGCTGATCAACCGATGGACCGGTGGTGTTGCCACGGTTTGTGGTGGCTGTGACATTAAAGGCTTGAGCGGGTGTAACCTCCGGCTGAGTCTTTTTCAACATATAATCGTAATCTGCGAGTATTCCATGTAGTTCTGCAAATTGTCCGGGTGGATTTGTAAGAAAAGTGGATTTGAGATTATTATATTCATCACGAAGGCCCGAGATCACGAGCATAATTACATCTTTTTCTTTCATGGATTCTCCAATGTTGGAGAGAGCATCAGAATACTCTTGGGCACGGTTTAGATAAGCAGAGGAAGACTCATCACTCTTCATCTCGATTTTCAGCAGCTGGGTTTTTAGGGTGTATTCACGTGATGATGTATGTGGGGCATAAGCACGCTCAAGGGACAGCCATATAGCACGAGCAGTAGTACCCTGAACATGCTGGAATGATGATTCTGAAACAGTGGAGATAAGAAGCATTCGAACATGAGCATCATTACTGATCCAGGAATTGTACTCTGGATTTATTGAATCTGTGTTGGTGTCACTGCCACCTTTTGATGTGGTAGTTGTGATATATTGTGATGGGCAGGGAATGGTGCCATTGATGTACCCATATAAGCCATTGGTTATGAGGAATGGTTCTAGCATTGTTTTCCAGAAACCATAATTTGTAGGTGACAGGGTGAACCCAAACTTGTGTGAGTTGTGGGCTGTTTTCTCTTGTGTAGTGAAAGCAACAATTGAGTTAACCATCGTGAAGAAGAATTAGGGCAGTACCGATTAGGGCAGAAAGTGTAGTGAAATCAGAAAAGGGAGAAGCTCCGTTGATGTTGTTTGTATTGAGAGCAGCACCGATTAGGGCAGAAAGCAGAACAAAAACTTCGATTTAGGGCAGAAAGTGGTCAGGCGGCAGTTTTAGATTTAGGGTTTTTTTTTTCTCACGCTCTGATACCACAATAAACTTGGGGAATGATTGTCTGTCATTATACGTGGGATTGTGTTACAATATATAGACTAGATATTTACACTCTAGACCTCCTATTAATGTAATATATAAATATATGACTAATACATCTAATTGTCTAATACCACGCAGCTGAAAGCCGGCCCGCATCTTTACCCGAATCAGAATACCCGATCATAACTTCCTGTTTACCATCGATCCGGTTTCGGTACCACTCGATTGAAAACAAACGGGCCACTGCAGCAGGGGCTGCATCTAAGTCATCTAGCTTTTCAAAAAGTGGGACCACACGTAACGGGCTTTTCACATGGCATTCACGCTGTAACAGCTCAACAGCAAGTACATCAGAAGGTGATGTAGCCATTGAGATGATATAAGCACCGAAGCAATCAGATGGTAATTCTGCTAACACAGAAAATGTGTCCAAAACATCTGCGATTTCCTCTGTTTTGGGGAGATCGGGCCCGAATAACGGGCGTTTTCCACTGAGTTCAGATAAAAGCCATTCTTGGCGTTTTTCTTCAGACCATTCTCTGTATGACCCGATTCCTAAATGCTGAGTTATTGCATCGAGTACGTCTGTGTGTCGGTCGGATTCTTGACGAATATCAAGTCTTACAAGTGAGAGACCGAAAGTGGAAACTTGTCTCAAGAAATCCAGAAGACTTCCATCAGCAATCGCACGATCACCACATGCACATAGTGATCTGTAGCATAACTCAAGTGGTTCCAAGAACTGTAACATTTTGGAAACAAAAACAAATGTGAGGAACTTACCATAAGAATTTATCGGGTTAATCATGTTTTAGCCCTCAAATTTTCACAAATTTGACGATCAACCCCTTATATTTTTTTTGCTTAATTTAGTCCCTTAACATCGGTTAACTTATAAAAGCCATTAGTGACATGCTATTATAGGTTAATCTCAAGTTAATACTTGTAAAAACCATTTTAACCCCTAAACTTTTTTTTTCCACAATGGTTCAGTCCCTTACTCTCTTAACTTTTATATAAAATTTAAACGGGTTTTTTATAACAATGTAAAGTAATAATTATAATAATAGTGTTGTGAAGCTAAAATATATCTCAAATTCAGACCAAAAAAAAAAGTTTGAGGGTTAAACCATTAAATAAGTGTGAGTTTAAGGATTAAACCATAGCTATCCCTAAAAAACTTAGACCTCAACAGAAAATGACCGGTAACAGGTCAACAAAAGGGATAAAAACACCATTTTAACAAAATTTTAAGGGTTAAAATGTAGTCAAATTAATGTAAGTTTGACAATTAAACATAATTAACAGAAATTTATGTAATAAATAGAGTGAAGTGTTGCCGGTGTATCTTATGAGAATACCTGTTCAACATTGGTGTAAACTAATTCCTCTGGAATATCGGACACATCATGAGCTAACAGATGGCGAGATCTTTCACAAAGATCTCGTGTGTTATACAATTTGTCTCTCACATCACCAAGAATAACACGGTATGGTTCAGTAGGAGGAACTTGCTTCCAGAATTCTGTAAAAAAGTTGAAAATTGAGCAACTTCGCATGAGCCAGATTCATTTTATAGATGCATATTAAAGGTGGTAAAATGGTTGGGTCAGGTAATATTTCTAAACAGGTTTGGTTAACCCGAATCACTTTTCGTAGAAAAATTAATTTTTTTTCTTATAAATAGAAGATTTCAAAATTATATGATTTTAATATATAATATAATCTGTGGAATAACAAAATTATACTCTCAACGAATTTTTACATAATATTGATCACAAAAAGTTTCGCTTTAATTACCGATGTAGTGTTTGACATCTCCCTTTGATGATGATCTATGGAGTTCTTCAGCCCGAACACGAAGTTCATCACTACAACGCCACATGGACATCTGACAAGAACAATCCTTTTGTAAGAAAGATAATCACAAACACACACACACATATCACATATGTATGTATAGATATAGAGATATATATAGAGAGAGAGTACGAAGCAAGAGTAAGCCGCTACTGATTTTGCATACCTCAAACATGAGATCCTCAATCTGGGAGAAGTACATGTTTGCAGCCATCATTCTAGCAAGTAAACAAACATCCCTTGTAACTTCAGGAGTTACCCTTGGATTACCTGAATTTTTTCACACAAGACCGTAAATAATTAGCTTTTACTAATAAATCATACCAATAACATTATATAAAAATGTAAATTCTATATACCATCACGATCACCACCCATCCATGAAGAGAATTGTATAAGTGGAGCATTATAAGGAACACGTTCATTGATCCCAATGTTTTTAAGAGCAGTGTCAACACGACGTAAGAATTTAGGAACACCTTTCCATATTGTTTCATGAAAATAACTCATTCCAGCTCTCATTTCATCTTGAGGTGTTGGAGGTGTTCTCCTGATTTCATCAGTTCGGAAAGCAGCTTGAATCTACATTTTTATAAGAAAATAAAGAAAAAACAATTATCTCACAGTTCCAATGTTTGATATGTTTGATATGTTATGAATATAGAGCTTTAGTAAAGATTTGATACATACTTCTCTATGTAAAGCCTCATCGAGTTCCTGCTTATCATCAGGAGTGATGTCTTTGGCATATAACTGGGCAAGACAGTCCCGAATCCTGAAAAGAACACGTTAAAAATATTAAAATAAAATAAGAAAATTATATGCTTCAAATCAGACTGGATATCAAATAAGAGTGCATACCTTCCATGCTTCTGCAGCAAAGATCTCCTGACAGATTGAGTTGGATGAGCAGTGAAGACAAGATCAACAGTTTGATTCTTGAGTGCATCAAACACTTCTTCAGGGGATTTTTTAAGTTTATGTACAAGTTTTTTAAGTGTTTCTTCAATGTCTGATTCAGTTGTTGCATTAGCTTCATCAGCAAAATCACCTTTTTTTCAGTTTGATCCTTCTACGATAAGCAATTTGAACCTCTTCAGCCAGATTGGCCAAATTAAGCATGTGAGAGAAAGCTTTTGCAATAACAATGGAGTCCCCTGGATCTAAACTTGTCAACACCTTTCCAAGCTCCTCAAGCTTCTTAGGGTCATGTTTTCCTTCATACTCAGCAGAAAGCTCATAACACTCTTGAACCTACACAAATAAACATTACAGTCAGATGATTATTAGTTTATTACAGCTTAAGTATTTCAGTGCTTTATAGAACAGTTTACAGTCAAAGATCATGGATTATATCTCTGTGAATGTTCACCAATTGGAGTTTCATCCATCATACCACTTCACAACTGGCGTTATATTTATTTGTTGAATAAACACTAAAAAAACAATCAAACCCACAATTCTAATGTGATATTGAATCGTTAATACCAACGAAACACCTCAAAACAATGTCACACTGTTTAATCTCGCTAATTTCACTGATCTATTACCAGAACATAAATTAGGTTATAAACTAAAATAACACCAAAATATATAAATAATATCAAATTACCGTTTCTTTGAGATCCTCTCCATGTAAGTCCTGAAGAATATCGAGAAATTTATCCAAAAGCAAAGCATCATACTCAATAAGCTTATCATCCTCCGACACTTTACCAGGAACTAAAAGCCTCAATTGCGCATCGATCGACGCCAATTTCTCCAAATTCCGAGTAGCCATTAACCACACACACTCCTAATCAACCAAAATTCAAATCATATAAAAAAATCACAAACAGAACCAAAAACATCATGAATTCGGTAAATCTATCACAGCCTACTGATCGCAAACATGAAAACAAGCAACGTGTATATATACTTGATCGCAGTACCTGATTGCCTGTGAGCGAGTGAGTGAGATGAGAGTAAAATCGTTACAAAGAAAGGGGTAGGTGTGAGAATGTGAGTTGTGGAGATCTAAAGAGCATGGAATTGGGGTTTAGGTATTTATAGAGAAATGAAAGGGTGATCGTAATGCACTGATAAACATGACAAGCTTCAGGGCGGAAATATCAGTATTCAGGTATGATGATATCACCATCCCCCTCCAATTTGGCCTTACTCACGCCTTCAATTATGTTCAATTAAGTTATTAATATTTATTTATTTATTTTTAACAGCAAAAATAAGATAACGAGTCGAGCTTCGGCATTGTCATCACCTTCCCGGTGACCTCAAAAACTTTTATTAATAAAACTTGAGTCTAGTAAAAAACTAGACTAAACAAAACAAAATTACAAGGGGAACTTAACCCAATCAATTAAGTTATTAATTAAAAATAGAAATACTTCGTACATTAAATATAAAGTGAGTAATTATTATTAGGGTTATGTTTGGATGTGCTTATTTAACTTCAAAAGTGCTTTTAAGCAAAAGTCTTTATTGACTTTTTTGTTTTAAAAAGTAATACTCCCTCCATCCCACAAAAAAGTTTACATTTATCTTAGGCACAAGATTTTAGGTGATAGTTAGTGGTGGGGTCACTAGTATTACTTTTGATTAAAATATAAGGTTGGATTGGAGAGAGAAAGATAGTTAGTGAATATTAATGATGAATTTCTTAGTAATAATAATATTTTATTATGTGGGGTCCATCAAATGTGAGAAATGTAAACTTTTTTGTGGGACAAAATTTTAGTGAAAAATGTAAAGTTTTTTGTGGGACGGAGGGAGTATTAAAAAGTAGCGTTTGGTTTAGCTTATTGACTTATTATCTTATTTGTAGCTATTTGAAAGTAAGCAACCTCTTACTTTTCAAAAACTCATTTTCTAAACTTTTCCAAAAATTATTTAAAAAACCACTTCTTAGCTTATCCAAACAACTTATTGATTTCTTGACTTCTTGAAGAAGCCAATAAGTCAATAAGCAATTTTTAAATGAATTCCCAAACACCCACTAGGTTTTTCTAATATGTGTCTAAAGGTTATGCGGTATGGGTCTTTCTTCCGTGGTGTGTTTGTAACACCGCAAATTAAAACCCGATTTTTTTTTAAATAACAATAACGGAAGCGTAATATTCAAACCATATAAAATTAAGTCATTTTAGAAAATACAACTTCAAACATAATATTAATCAAAATATCAAAACGGTTTAACGTGTTACTATAAAAACGGCTCGATTACAAAATCCTATTAGAGCAACCATTGGTCAACCATTCCTAACAATCACACCTTGACCCACCCATCAACCGAACCTGCAAAAGAGTCAACGAGGGAGGGATTAGCTAACAACTAAGTGAATGAACTTAAACAACCAATATATAATAGAACAAACGGTATAAATTCACACTTTTCCGATCAGTTAATTTTGAAGAGTAACGGTGGTTCTGCCGAAGCCTTAAATCATTGTTGGCCTAACAATGATAACCGATAGCCCTATACTCAATGACGGTGTGTACCTCCTTAGAACAACCAGTGCTTCTAAGGACGGTACACCGTATCATTAGTAAACATATGCCCAGTAGAATGTTCCAATTACTGACCTCTTCCCTAAATGTGCACATAATTAATAATTAATAATCTTCATTAATTATACCGAAGTGTGGACTTGCAATAAAAATTGCACCCAAAAACCTGCACCTGAAAATGTTCGCGTCGTGAACTCAGAGTTCGCGTCGCGAACTCAATGTTCACGACCCGCGAACATCTTCACGGTCACAACCCAAAAATCTCTGTCGAAGGTTCGCGTTCGCGAACTCAAGTTCGCGTCGCGAACTGCCCAAATACCAAAATCCTGCACTTTTTACCAAAGTATCCAATTTCTACCAAAATTGTACACATATAGATTGAGGGCTAAATCCACTCACCTGAGCTCTCTAAGCTCTACTCAGTGGTCTAATATTACTGAGTCTTTCCCTTTTCCTGAAATCAATAATGAATACCAATTAATAACTCGAATTCGCCAAATAATAACAATAGTCAATATAGGTTCAAAACTAGTATTTATCATCAACAATACTTCCATCTAATTGAAATATACCAATTGTATAATTACCATTCTACTATGACTTTTACAAGTCAAAGTCAACCAACATATTAGCAAATAATTCCATTTTGACATATTGTGACCAAACGGGTCAAAACCAAGCAAACTAACTTTAACACTTCACAATTCATGTCTTGTAAAACCTACAATTCCCAACTTATCACAATTAAACTTCTAAAGTCACATATAAACCAAACAATGCATTTTTAGACCAAATTTAACATATAGGCCCAAACTGGTCAAAACCGAGAGCAATGTTCTAATACTTCAAAAACATAATTTTTATCAAGTATACAATTACCATCTTATGACAAACCTCATGTTAACATGTAATGTTTCAAAACACCCAAACTTTTCAATACATGTTTAACCCGAAAAAGAGACACATCCGACCACCTGTTACTAACTCAGAAATCTGATCACTTTTCTTACCATATCAGTTCACGGAAATATGATATAATTAAACTAGACTCATAGACCTTCGAAACGACTGGTCGCACGCCCAAAACGGAGTTACAGTTGATTTTATATGATTTTTACAAAGTCATCAAAATTCTGACAAAAAGCTGTTAAAAATTTACTTACGGACTTTTTCTTCAAAATTCATCCAAACACTATCTAAATCATAGAAACTTCATCAATTCAAGTAATCATTCATCATCAATCATAATTATTGTATCCAACATGTCATTTTAACCTAAAATATCAACATTTACACACCAAATCCCAATTTTAAGAATGTGAGTTTTGACTCATCTTCTTCAAATCACCTACCATGGTGATTTCATGAAACCTTCAACAAATCAAAATTCTAGTTAACAATCTTATACATATAACTTGAATAATCAAACACAAACACCATATAACTTACTAATTTAAGTTTTAAGCAAGAATTCACAAAAACCCACCAAAAGCTAAGAACCCTAGTTTTTCATCAACAAAGATATGAACCCTGGCAACATAGATGAACTTCTTACCTTGTGGAATGATTAATTTCGAGATTAATAGCTGGAATGAAGTGATGAAACTGAATCTTTAATTGAAATCTCAAAAATACATGAACTATGTGTGTGTATGTGTTTATACGTATGAAAGAGAGAAAGAACCAAACATGCATTTTCAATTTGACACATACACACTCCCTTAATACGTGTAGAAACATGGGGAGGGTTAAAATTCCATTAAACACAGTGTAAAATACATGTTATCTAATTATACACTGATAAATTTTAAGGCCTAAACGAACTCTGATTTACACAACGAAAATATATTCGGAACCTTGGTTCAAAAGAGAATCTAGATATATAATTATCACTAAAATACTTCAACATCTCAGTTTTCACTAATTTTAACCTCATGGTTAAAATATAATTAAATTTAGACAAATTAGATAAAATTATATAAATATTAAATAATAGAATATTATTTACCAAAAGTAATAAAATAACAGGCCGGGTGTTGGGATGTTACAGTGTTGATGATGTGGAATGCTTCCACGACACCCCCTCACACGGTGTGGTCCAATTATGTGGTGCGGCTGTGACCGCTGTCACATGAGGCCATAGTGTGGCTGTGAAAGAAGGTGTGGATATTTGGTGGGTCCGTCCTTCATGTGTGGGTGGGTGGTGATGGTGTGTATTTCATCCAAAATAGGGTGGTGTGATCGCTTATGTGATATCTAATGTGTCAAAATTTTATGTGCCGTCGATGATATTCATATTCATCAGCTTATAAGCACATGATAATATCATTTAAACGAGCTCAATAGTTTCAAAAATGAAACAAATAATATCAATGATGCTCAAAATTTCTATTTAATTGGGTTGTACTCCCTCCGTACCATAAAAAACTTCTCATTCCACTCTAATTTTTTGTCCCACAAAAAACTTCTCATTTCTCATATTGGATGGACTTCACACAATAAAAAACTATTATTACTAAAAAAACCCACAACTAAAAAGCCCACAATAATATCCACTAATTATCTTTCTCTCTACAACTCAATCTTATATTTTAATCAAAAGAATTATCAATGACCCCATCACTAACTATCACCTAAAAACTTGTGAAAAAGGCAAATGGGAAGTTTTTTGTGGGATGGAGAGAGTATTATTTTTTTTTTTTTGTAATTTGAAAAGTTTAAGATTATTAAATGTCTTTATCATTATTATTTTAAAATTTTACGAATTTTTTTCTTCCTTATAAAACCAAGATTTCCATAAATAGAGATAAAAATATCATAGTTAACTAAAGTTTTAAGTATGTTTTTTTATGTCAATTTAGTTGACAGGAGATAAAAAGAAAAAGCAAAAGGAGTGAGAACGAAAAAGAAGTTTTAGTTGGAAGATGAACATCAAAATGTAGATATTGGTATGTTTGGCAAATTAGCCAAATTTAGTAGATGATTATCGGAGCTAGAAGTTGAATATTTTATTTATATACGGATGTTTAGTAGAGTAGCCGAAAGTTAGAGTTAAAAAATAGGGTGTGATTTTTACATTATAACTTTTAATGCATCTATCACATCTTATATTTGATATACTTGTACAGTTAGCTGTAAATTTTTTTGTGTGATATAGGAAGTAAATATTGTGATACAGAAATGAATTCCCTTAAAAAATATGAAATGACATAAAAAGGTACATAAGACCCCTGCCAACCCATGCGTCACTAACCCGTCAACACCAATTTTGAACCATCCTCGCACGACGCCTTTGACACCAACCCGTCATGAGCCGCGTCAGTAAAACCCGTCCTTGTGGCGACGAGTTTAAATCTTGCGTCGTGTGGGACTGTGTGGGGGGAGGGGGTTTGGGTTAATATTTTAATATTCTTTTTAAAGGGAATGAGTTAGTGATGGGTTAGTGATGTGTTGCTGTTGGCACGTTCTCGTCAGTAACCCGTTGGTAGAGAAGGGTTTAGTGATGTGTTTAATGACGCGTAACGGTTGGGAGAGGCCTAACGTGACTATATATGGTAGAATTTAATGGTCATTTTTATCAAGTTCCGTCTCTTTTTAAAAGCTAGTTGAAATAGTATTTTGTTCTGTAGCTTTTTTTTTTTTTTTTTAAAAGAAAAAAAAAAGAAATTAAAAACTATAACATCCATACAATCTTTTATATTAATAAGAGTGTATTTTTTTCTAACCAGAAAGTTAAAAACTGCAATAAGTTTCACATCAAACGTTAATGGAAATAAAATGAAATTGATGGTTCAAAAATCAAAATGTCAAAGATACGGTGGAAGAATCCCAAACAAAATCAAATTCCAAGAGTATATGCTTCCCAAGATCCCAATTCTGTTCTCTTTGATTCTTTATGAACGTTATAATGGATGCTATATATCTTGCCTTTTCCTGTTGAATTGTTCCAACGACTAAATTTAGTTAGTGATATACATATACAGATACAGATTTACTAGTGTGATATGATAAAATATTAAAATGTATATTTTTAATGAATGATGATAAGTAGCTTTACTGTTTTTTAAAAAAGGTATGGAACTTTATTTATCATTTTTCCTTTTTAATAGCCATTGGTCATTTCTCTAATTATATTCTTTAATTACTTATTTTATTATGAGTTTATTTTGTTCATTAACGAGTGGTTTGTTACTTGTAAATTGTTGCGGGTATAAAAACGTACATTTACATTACAATGTCTGCTAATTATGCTGAGGCATAATAAAAAATGTTAAGAATGAAAAAAGTTGACAAAGGTTAAACTTGTGTTGGGTCTAGTTGATACAGCAGTGATAAAAATAACCTCAATAATAACATTAATTATTAAGGATTAATAACATTAATTCATAAGAAAAAAAAAATCTAAAAATATAACAAAAGAAATTATTTAACATTATCCATAAATCCTAAGGGGTATTTTTTGTTTTGTTTTGGAAGATGATAATTATCAAAATTTATCTAAATATGGCTAATAAATTAAATAAAATCTTAAAAGCGATTGGCAATTGATGTAATTCAGTAGTTATAAACTAAAAAAAAGGAAAGTTATGAAGTGAAGGGCTACTTATGTACAGGTCAAAGTAAAGGGGCTATTTGGTTAATTGATTAAGCACTCCAAATGGAGTAGGAGTGAGCATTTGGGCTAAAAAATCAATCCGAACTGAATATCAACTGAAACTGAATCCCAACTGAAAATCAATTGAAACTGAACCGAACCGATACCAAAAACATGTAATCGGTTCGGTCTTCGTCATACCCGATCTAACTGTTGACGTGGTCGTTTCCAAGTCTTCCACTGGTCATTTAATAAATGTTTATTCTGTGAGAAATCGAACTTATAACCTTCAAAAAATAATACATGAATTCTACGGTTAGGCTATTACCAGATGATTGTCAAAGACGTCAATGTTTATTATATATAATTTGCACTAAGAACATTATAAAGTCTAAGAACGGTCTTTTTCATTAGATATCATGATAAAAATTGTAGAATTTTTTATAACCAATAATACATATTACAAAAGCAAATTCTCTTATTAGATAATAGATTGTTCTTTTCTTATGTTGCTTTTAAATTATTTTTTAGAATACATTACTTGTGAAGGTTTTATTACTCAACCCGACAATGAATCTGATTCCTTTTTGCTGTTAAGACTTCCAAAACAAAGTGGGAATCTTTGTTGATGGATTGGTTGTTTGTGATAAATACAAATTATAATTTATACCATCTTTAATTGTAAAGCCATTATATTTCATCTGTAATAATATTTTATAAGTACAGTGATAGTTCGCGCTTTACTGCGGAATTATTTATCGTATTATTTATCTATATTTGGTGCATGTTTAAAAAAGAGTAAAATGGAAGAAATTATTATTTAATGTGGATTTTCAATCAAACGTATATACTTCTTCCGTATAAAAATAAGTGATACAAATTGGCTTACACATTTTTTGTGCTAAAAGATTAAAGTACATGTTAAAATAGATTAAATGTAACATCTCAAAAATCAGGGGAAATAAAAAAATTTTAATAAATAAAATAAACAATTTCCCCCCAAAAGTACAAGTAACTCAAAGGTCCAAACGTATAAATAAAAATATAACATCGTCTCGTGGTTTAAATGTGAAATAATTAAAGGTTTTAAAACAAAACATGTTTGACTCGAAATAAATGTTTTAATCCAAATCCATAAATATAAAAATAGAAACGCAGCTCATCAACCACTGACCTTCTCTTTGCCCTTACTAGTACCTGCAAAATGGGAGGGAGTGTTTGGGGTCAGCCACCGCTGAGTGAATAATCAACACAATAAACATACACATACAAACAATCCACACCACATAAGTGATCCCTAAAGACTTTACTCATTCTCGATTATTAGGCCTTTATTAATTCTCATTAGGTTCGCCGTGGGTTGTGACGATGCTCAACGTACGCCCACCTCCATACGCTCGTCACAACACCCTCTTCCAACACCCGTACTCTAGGTGTTCCACAGTACCAGGCTGACAGTCGTGTAGTGTACTTTGGCTACTCATGGGAAGAGTTGACTCTCGCCGTCGCCTCTTGCGATCGGTAATTAAAATCTCATAGTTATTAGGTTAGTTTTATTAACGTGTTGTATCATACAACATGTACTCATATAAAACAAACCAGCCCATACTCACACATATCATCTCAACAGATATGTAACCAATTAGCACATCTCAAATGCATAATAACTCATAAACAAAACTCATGTACACAGATCAACACATAATGATATGGTACCCAGCTCGGTTACTCAGCATCCATATCTCAGTCCAGGATGAAATTAAAATAAACAACACATAGCACATCAACAATAATAAGGTCATCTCAAAGTAATAGCAATTCATGACATATAACACACAATCATGAAGTGAATGTAAACGCAAGTTTATAGTGAGATCACCCACCTCAATCAACGTAAGCTCCTAGAAGTATCCTCGGCACGTACAAGTCACAACTCAGTTCTTAGAAGGTCCTACATCACATAACGAGGCTAGAATTAAAACTCGGCTCAAAACTCAACTCATAGTAATCTGCCAGAACCCGACACCCCCGCGGGAACTGTTATAACTCCCAAACCGTGTGTTAGATTATTCCTAAATTTTAACCACTGCTAGAAAACTCAGATTACTATAATTTTCTGTCTCACGACCCCTGTCCAAAACAGAAAATAAGTATCTCAAAAACAGGTTACAAAACAGGATAGTTGAACCGAAAAAAACTTTTGCGTCACTTTATTAAAACAGTGATATATTTTAAACCGTAAATCAGATTAACAAGCCAACAGCGACATTGGAAAGAGGACTAAGAATACTAGAGACCATTGTTATTATTATTATTAATATTTTAAACTAAATGTCTTCAACCGTAATTTTTAGTCCTAAATTATTATTATTTTATTGTAATTAATATAATGAATTACAAATATTGTCGTATATGATTAATGTTTTGAATTTGATTTTTAATTAACATTATCGGCATATAGAAAAAAGGGAGGAAAATGCAACAAATCAATTACTGGATTTTATCGATTTAAATAATGGCATATGGATGAAGAATAATGTTCACTTCAGTTATTGTTATATGAATTTGAAATGACGATTAATGGTGAATTTGTAGGAAAGTTGGAGGGCAGAGTGGTCAATTTAATCCCTTGCCATGACGGAATGGAAAAAAAGATGGGTATGGCTATTGAATGAAAAGAGCAGTTACAAAGGGAATGCAATTGATTGTGGAATACTCCATTCCATTCTAAAAGTCAAAACAAACAACGAATTTGTATTCCACTTAAATGCTTTATTCTATTCCATCTCTCATTCCTTTCAACCAAACATTACCATAGGGTTGGCTAATACACAGATTAAATGCAAAGGAAACTTTGCCTCGATAAACTACTCGGCTATGAATATAATAATTAGGGAGGCCTTGGCCTACCGCCGGCCATCCCAAGACTCAAACTCGCCACTAAATCTCGTCACGACAATATCTAACTAACTCGTAAATAATTTTTCATAATTTAACAACACTCTAGTTGTTAAATAGACGTCACATACATTTATCTCATAATTAATTTCACACAAGTTAAATAACATTCTAGTCGTGTAATTAGTGGGTCACATATTTATTTACTCACATTTAATATATAGTAAATGCACATATAGTCTCAATAAATAAATAACTCGTAATTTATTTATTATAAAGTAAATAATTCAATTACATTAAAATTTAAGGCGTTACATTAAAGTACATAGTTAATGTAGGATGAGTCCCACTTTTCTTAAATAAAGTGATATTAATGAGTTTTAAAAGTAAAAGTAAGAGTATAATGGTAATTTCACTTTATTAAAGTGAATAGTTAGTAGGTATGAGTCCCACTCCTTTTACCAAATAAGGAAAGTTTAAAAAGTGTGTCACTTATTTTGAAACACCATAAAATGGAAATGGAAAGTGTGTCGCTTATTTTGATACGGAGGAAGTATATTGTATGTTGTCTGCGCAAGATAGCAAAACCCAATTTTATTATTTATAGCGCATCTTAAACTACGACAAATGTATAATATAGTAATAGTAATGTACATTTTGCTTCTCAATTTATACATATTTGCTAAAAAAAAGTAATGTAATTCGGTTTTAATTTCGATCTCAAAGCGAAAATCTAGCTTCCAGGTTCGAGTTCAACGTGTGTGGATCACCTACAACTGTTCCGTATAGTTTCCTCACACGAACCAAAATCCAATTCGCGAGGTATAAAATTTCGATAACAATCTTTTACGAGCTGATCCAACTTGCGGTTCATCACGGTCCTTTTGTGTTCTGCTGCATACGTCTTGAACCCCAACATGAACAATATAATATTTTTACTTTACCAAGTAAACATTAAAACTAAACAAAAAGTTATTATACTTCAGTTAAACATTTAAACATCTTTTTATATGACGGGCCACTCTTTTTCTATATAATATTTTTGTTGAAAAAGAAAAACTGTCCATCAAACATCATGTTCCTTTGGGATGGAGAAGGGAATTATAAAGTAAGTAAATATTAATATTAAATGCGACTAGCAGGTACCCACGCAATGCGGCGGCGGGTACCTGTAACTATATTTTGAGGTGGCGTTAGTGATGGTGATGATGACAGTAGTGATGGTTGTAGTGCGTAGTTATGAAAGGATATCGACAATAGTGATGGTAGTGGGTGATGATGTGTAATGACGGTCAGCGGTAGTAATTGTGATTGCGGGTGTATATTGATGGTTAATGACGCCAGAAGTGATTGAGGTGGTGCGTCGTGGTGGGGGGTGACTGGGTGAGTAATGACAGTGGTGATGACAATCAAGAAAGCAAAAAAAAAACAAAATTAAGTATACGATAAAATACACCCATTTATATGACTGGTAGAAGTTGGGTGCAGCTGATTAGAATGTGACTATATGAATGAGCTAATCTTCAACATCCTAGATAAGTACCACGTAAAAAACATAGAAAAATAAATTGTTTAACTGTATATCAATTATTGACAAAATATGGAATATGGCAATTTAATGCCTAAATCATCAGGACCGTGCGTGTATAAAATTGGTAGGCGTAACATAACTTATAAAAAATGCAAGATTATACATTTACAATTTCCAAAAAATGAACAAATCACAAATTACTTCATTTTATATATTGCATTCAATTTTGAAGCTTCTTCCTCATCAAAAGTCTCAACTCCATTGCTCAAGAACCTAGTTTATAGACAACTACCAACTGTAAAAAGGGTCAATTGAGAAAGATTTCAAAAATGCAGAAACTATAATCCATAAAGCAAGTTATATATAGAATATATAATAAGAAATAATTGTATATTTCAACAAAATCTGAAAAAACAATTTAAGAAAGATCAGGCAACCTGTTGGTGAACAACGGTTGACCCACCTTGTAAATCCTTAACATATGAAAAACCACCTTTGAATAATTTTGAGCATTTTCTAATGACATGTAGGAGATAAGATACAATTGATTTTTTTTTATCTTCATTTCAGCCTTTTTCAGTGAGTTTTTGAGGGCCCAACGCTGTGACAATGGAAGTTATATATTAGATTACAATCTGTTTGCTTATTGTCTCACTTAATTCAGTTTAATTGTTATATGTATTATATAGTTGATTAAGATCAATAGTTACAAATACAATTGGTAAAATTGGTGGGTTAGAACATTTTTAATGTTGGTCAAAATGACACCTATTGTGCTTCTTTTAGTATAATTTAAATAAATAACATATTCAAATTGCCTGAGAACCAATTGTTTGTAGGAGAATATCTTCAACCATTCCAAGACTATCTTACGTGGCATATATTGCCTACAAAAATTTTTATATACATAAGTCATCATTCAATAATAGAAATACAGAAAGAAAAAAAATGCTTTTTAATGTTTAAAAGAGGGATATTTACCGGATAGTATAAGAGATGGCTTTAAAGAGTGTTTTTTTTTCTTCTTATTTTTCTTTATCTCCTTAGCAAAACAACCTAATATAAGTGATGGTTTGACTTCATCCAACTGAAAGTAGTCAAGAGTACATTAGTAAGTTTGACTAAAACAATTAAAAAACCGAGTATCAATTAAAAAAAGTCAAAGTCACCCGACATTATCATAGTCCCGTATTTCAATCGATGATTACACTGAGCTCATGGCTAAAACATTCCTTGCAAGCATAACAAGTCAACAAGAATCCAAATTATAAAGAAAAGGATGATTGTTAGATTTAAGTAAGCCTAATTTCCATATTCCCATAAATATTTTAGAAAATGATGCAAAATTACCTTTTTTTTTCCTCCACCTTCAATCGAGAAATCAAGCCACGTTGTACACAAAGGAAATATGAAATAAGAATATCATGATGATGTACATATTTGAATCAACAATACAAACCTATCTTTACTATAAAATCACATAAATTATTACACCAAAACTTCATAGAATAGACCCTGTGCCATTTTCTGCTTTGACCTAATATATAAATTACAACATCAGATTCAATCAAAGAAATAATGATACAGTTAAATCCGAAAACCTAATTTACATTTCTTCACTTTCACTCAAATTTCTAGCAAACCAACTTAAGAGTAAACACAAAATCTGAACAAAGAGATGCAAAGAATCAAACGAAAAACACAAAAGATCAACATAATTATACCTACCAATACCTAGGTCTTCAAACTTACAAACATATCCACTGTTGTATCTGTAAGATTCAGACGAAATCAAAAGATTCACAAAAACAATTTACACGAAAACTCAATAAAGCGCTAATACAAATCACACGTTGTAAGAAATGAAGAAGTTTGATAACCAACAAATGCTCACCTTATAGTAGCAGCAGACAAATCTCAATAATCAATGAATGGAGAAAAGGGGCTTTCTAAAGAACCCTAGAAGTCGATTATTTGATTCAAGAATGCCATTAATGTAATGGTCGATTTCCTTTCCATATTGCGATTTACCAAGAGCCATTTCCACTTCCCGATCTATGGACGATTGAAATGCCCCAGGATAAGAACACGCTACCAGGACTAGGGGTGTATGGGGCGGTTTGGGGCGGTTTTAGGCTCAAACCGAACACTATCCGCTAATTTCGATTTTAGAATTTTCAAACCTAATGGTTTCGGTTTTTAACGGTTTCGGTTTTATAGCCTTTAACGGTTCGGTTTCGGTTTTAAAACTGAATCCACCTCTTTTAAAACATAGATATATAATTTCATGAACTAATCCTCATTTTTTTAAAATTATATACAAACTTCAATAACAATATCTAATTTATATCATTAACTTCAATGTCTAATAATGTATTTCAACAATGAATACTATTTTCAGCCCAAAATTCAAATTATAAACGTATTTTGTAGCATATAATAACGATATAAACATTAATGAATCATGGTAGATGGACTTTCAAATATTTAAATAGGTAGACTTCTATTTAGTAAATATAAAATTAAAAAATATATATAATATATTAAATATTAGCGGGACGGTTTCTTAATGGAGCGGTTTTTGGCTAAAACCGAAACCAAACCGAATCCATCGGTTTTTTCAAAATCTAAAACCAAACCGTCGGTTTTGAAATGGTTTCGATTTTATCGGTTTGGTTTTGTCGGTTTTAACGGTTTGGTTTCGGTTTTTCGGTTTTTATGCTCACCCCTAACCAGGACCACGTAAGTATTTTGTTCTGTGGGCCATAGCTTGCTAGATGATTCGGAAACCCATTAAGGAACCATCTTTTGTTTAGTGTTTTATACTTAGTTGTTCAACGCATTAATGTCTGCGTTGTAGCTCAGTTGGTTTGGGGCTCATGTTGAAGACCTGTACGTCACGAGCTCGAATCTTGCTTCCTTCATGTTTCATAAACGCACCCATTTCCATAATTAGTAAAGATGTTAGCTGAATTTTCAGCCTTACTAATTATGGAAGGGATAAACTCTTTATATATAGTAAAGATACGTGAAAAATGATATTCCAGTTCTCCAATAAAGTCTGAATGTCCCTTTTACGTCATCCAATACGAATGTAATAAAAAAATTTCCGTTAAAAGCATATATACATTGCTACTTTTATACAGTAGATTTTTTTTACATCCAAATTAATGGTGATAATTCATGTAAGATTCACAGGTTAGAAATATTTTAATTGAAATCGACTTATTTACACAGATGAGTCAAATATTCCAACTCAAACTTATTTACTTTCAACTCACACCTAACTAATATAACTCATTTAATTAAACGAGTTAAACAATTTGACGATTTGAATGAATGAATTAGATCAAACATGTCGACGTATAAAGAACATACTTTGTACATCTATTTTTTCTAAAATATATCAATTTTTCAAATGCATCTATAAACTATTAAAATATAAATATATATATTTTAAACATATTTTAATAATTAATCAGGTTGACGGGTCGACCAATTTAAATTTTAATCAACCCGAACCTAATGTTTAGTAAATGGTTCAGTTAAGTCAACCTAAAACCGAGCTGAAAATTGTTGGTCTAAACTCTAAGCTGTTATATTCGAGGTCGTGTAAGAAAATGTCACACCTAATTAGTAGGGCTAATGTACCCTTAGGTTACTGTACTTGACTACTTTCTGAAAAGGTTCAATTTGGTTATAGTACTTTGCGAAAAAATTAATTTGGTTATTGTACTTTGTGAAAAAAAATCTTAAATAATGGTGGCAAATTGTTGTTAACTGTAACAACCCGAATTTTTTTTGTAAATAGATAAAATGTATAAAAATATGATAATTATAGATAAATCATATAAAACTCGTAGAAACTGGTTTCGTGTCGTTTGGACACCGTATGAGGAAGTTATGGGCGAAACCGGGTCGAGACGATGATGAAAAAGTGCAGCCCTGGCTGCATACGAAGTTCGCGACGCGAACTAGGTTCGCGAAACGCGAAGTAGCGACAGGGAAATTGGCCTTCGATCGTGAGGTAGTTCCCGGCCAGTTAACGATCGCGAAGTTCATAAGGACGCAAAGTTAGCGACGCGAAGTTGGGGTTCGCGACGCGAACTCCTTCGAGCAGCATTAAAATCGGGTTTTGGCTCATTAATGGCATGTGCAAACCCTAGTTCCTCCCTTTTGGAGATTTTCGAGCTTGAGGACTGATTGAGGTCGAATCCTTCACAAATCTTTGATAGATTTCACTCCTAGTTGAAGATTAAAGGTATATCTTCACTCTTTGATCTTTGTAGCTTAAGATCTATGCATTTTGATGTAAGGGTTTGAATCCCTAGTTCATGGGTTATGGGATATGGTGATGTTGATGATGTATACACTTAATAGATGGTATATTATCAAAGGAAACAAGGGTATGATTATGATTTGTAAGAATCTTAAGGATTTGGTTAAACCTAGGGTTTGGTAAATCACCATAATTGGGGGAAATGTGTTAATAAGTGTTATCTAAAGATAGATGGACACAATAGTAGTTGTATGTGATGTTGATCATGTTGTGATAATTGTATTAGGCTTTTGGTGAAGTCTTGGAAGTTGATTGAGCTATGAAGCAAGGAAATTGGCGTAAAGAATATGGTTGGAGCACTTTATTGCTAAGGTGAGTACATGAGACTTTTAAACTGAGTACATAGTAAATAGTTTTGAAAATACATATGATATTTTATTGGTCTCTATTAATAAATATGTTGATAAAGATAGTGACTGAAAATGTATGAAAGTGTGTAGAATGTGATACTAGAATATGTCTAGTATGATTGATGAATTGGAAGTAAAATATGATAGATTCAAGTAATTATGGAATCTGTGTTAATGAACAATAATAAGGAAGTAATTGATTAAAAGAATGTATACGGAGCCTTTATTAATAAATATGTATTAGTAAAGCAATTGGGAATGATTTTATAGTAATGAGTACCTATTGGTAAGATATACTAATAAAAGTAAAGAACGAATGTATATGAAAAAGAATATGATGTGACTAGTAATAATTGTGTATTATAGTCAAGGAAGAGATAAAAGTATTATGATATCGATAAAATAAGAAATGTATCTTATGTATAAAGTAAGTATGGACCTCATAGGGTTCATAGATGTAGAAGTAAATGTGGGTTGCTTATGATCGGGTCCATGGGACCATACAGGTACGTTCACACTGTGTTGAACTAATTATATGTTGTTATTATTAGATAACTAACTTGTTTGATGATTGATGTGATAGCCGAGGGCTTTAATTGGAATAACTGATGAGTTATGGTAAGAACGAGATGATGTGATGCTAGTTAGTTCGGGGGCAACCCGATAACTAGACATGGTGATGTTTCTAGCTAGTTCGGGGGCAACCCGATAGTTAGATAGGATAGTGCTTCTAGCTAGTTCGGGGGCAACCCGATAGTTAGATATGTTTGTGACTCTAGTTAGTTCGGGGGCAACCCGATAACTAGATATATATATTGGAGTTCTAGCTAGTTCGGGGGCAACCCGATAGTTAGATAGGATAGTGCTTCTAGCTAGTTCGGGGGCAACCCGATAGTTAGATATGTTGAGATTCTAGTTAGTTCGGGGGCAACCCGATAACTAGATATGATTGCTAGGAAGGCATTGGAACGATAGGGTCACTATAGGGTGGCTAGCTTATAATGATTTAGTATATGTATATATATATATATATATATATATATATATATATATATATATATATATATATATATATATATGTTCATATACATCTAATTATGAAACGACTATTATTGTTATTTGGGTCTAAAACCCATGTATCTCACGAGACTATTTTGTCTCACGTACTACGTTTGTTTGTGACTGTGTACTCAGGTACAGGTTTGAAGTGAAAGAAGGTTGCACTAGAAGTGGCCTAGAGATGTTTAGCTCGGGAGCTAATAGGTAGATCCCGTTGCCTATGGTTTTGATATACTTGGTGACACCGTATTTTTGTAAACTCTGATATAGGTTTTAAAGTTTTTTTTGTTAAACCGTACTTTGGACAATATGTCAAATATTGGGAAAATGTATTTTAAATGATTTAAACGATGTTTTAAAAATACGGGTGTTACAACTTGGTATCAGAGCTATAGTTTAAGTGAATTAGGTTGGATGTCCATCCTAGTCTTAGACTGTAGCAATAGGAATGTAAGATTCCTTGAGATCGATAGGTTGACCTTGAGACTTTATGTTAAGTTTAGGGTTGAACCTAGGGGACCTATAGAAGTTGTTAGGAAATGTGCAATGTGAAGTCTTTTGAGACCGTAGGGCATTGGTAAGATAGGGTCGACCCCTATGGGAAATGCCATGTTTTCATCTAATTTTCGACTGTTGAGTCGACTGTTTGAATCTTGTTTGTTGAATACATTGTTATGGCGAAGGAATGAATGAGTAAAGTGGGTGAGCTCCACTAAGTTGGGAAAGGTTAAGAATGATGATGTGAACAAGATTTTTGAATAATTGAATAAATAAGGGTAGGTGGAATGATTCCAATACCCATAGGAAGGAAGAGTAATCAAATGGTGAATCCCGTAGTGGGAGGTGTCTACATAAAAAGGTAACAAGACCTAGTCGGAAGAAATGGAAGGATGTGGTATAGGGTTTTCATAGCATGTAAAACCGTTGAGTAATTCGGAAGTTTTGAGCCGAAGGTCACGATGTGGTGGATTCGGTAGATTTAGCAAGTGCTAGAGAGTAGCAAATGAAGGAAGAACAATATGGCGACATTGACGTCACCATTATTGAAGGATGAGGTATTGACACGGTGGAACGTGTTGTATGAGACCTTGAGGAAAAAAAAGCGTGGTACAAAATGTTGTGAAAGGAACTCACGAGTGAGTTGAAAAAGGGGAGTTTTTCCCGGAAGGAAATCTAGAGGGGGTCATGATGCAACCTCGGAGGTCTTTGATGAAGATTGAGGTTATGTGAATATTGCTTAATTTCCTGATGGTTGCACGAATTGGTGCTTATAGAGATTGGAGACGAGTCGTACGTCATGGAGATTTATATCTGGGAATGGTCTTCCCGGTTAGTTATGTGTATGGAAGTGTGCATTGGAAAGGATTATAGACAAGTGTGTTGCATGTAGTAAGGATAGAAGGGTTGATGCCATTATGTAGTATCAAAGGAAAAACCACGAGGATGGTCAATGTGTTTCAACAAAAGGATAGCAGTACAATGGAGTACTAAGTCTTGATAAGTATGAATGGAAATTTTAGAAATAGAACCTTTGGAAATGGAATTTGGATTTCCGGCGGGAATCCGGATAAGTAACGTGATATTATACGGGAACGGTAAAGGAAAGAATGACTAAGGTATAGTGATACCTAGAATTTATAAATGAAAAATATGTGGAAAAGAATAAGTGTCGGGAATGACGAATTTTGATTGTTGAAAACGGATGAGTAAAAGTTGGCGCATAGCCATAGCAAGTTTCGTGATAATATTGATAAATTCGATGTCAAGAGTGAAAAGACAATTATTGGTAAAATACCATAGTAATAAGTGTGACAATGTATGTCATAGCGTAGTGTAAGACTACGATTTGAAAAGGAATATTTCGGAGTCCCACGACGTGTACAAGTAGAACACCGAGTGTTGGGCTTTTGGTTGCGAGTGTGGACCGGAGTCGATTGTTTGACTCAAGGATGATTGGATTGGTCGGTGATTTTTTTTGGCTAATGGAATGTAGTGGTAGCTACTCCGGCGGTGACAAAAGTCTTGGAAATTGTTAAGGAAATGAACCGGTTAAGGACGGTTATTGTGTAAGTGAAACAATAAATAGCAATTAGAGAATGTTATTAGTTACCCGCGGGGTACAATGCATGTGCATTATGTGATGGCCTTGGAAGGCATATGATAATGGAAAGGTAATATTATATGAAATGTATTAAGTAGTATGTCCAATGGGAGATATGTGAATAGGAAATAAAATGATAATGTGATTTTATGGGAGAGGTGCTAGAATGCATGATGAATGATTTGATGATCGAATGAGTAAGATAGTAGCAAGGCTACACGATGCGAAAAGATGGATGTCAGATGACATTGGTGTGGCATATACATATGTTTGTATATGTGCACAATAGAGATGTATAGATGGTATTGGTGTGACATATACATATGTTTGTATATGTGCACAATAGAGGTGTTTAGATTGAATTGGCGTGATACATATGTGTATATATATATATATATATATATATATATATATATATATATATATATATATATATATGTGTGTGTATATGTTTACGTGTTTAAATGATGAATGTAGAACCATGTGGTTGATAATGTATTACTATTATGTTATGGTATATGAGGACCTAGTTCGAAATGCGGGTTGCATCTAGGTCATGCAAATGTAGGGGATGCCTACGATTTATAGAATAGGAGGAAAGAGAAACTCCTAGTGAGCAAATTATCATTTGATAACCAAAGTATGGTAAACTTGTATGAAATCGCGGAATATGTTGCGATAGGAGAACAAATTCCGGTAATTGAGAATAAGAGTTATGAAATTGATTGTTGCGATGCAAAGATGGTTGAAAGAAAACTAAGTGATGGTGTGAGTGACCAAGTGTTGGTCAAGAATCAGTAAAGGTCGATGTGACCGTATTTGAATGTGCAACTCTCGCATAATTGGGGAGAAATTGAAGGTGTGGAAAAACGGGGACAATTGTTAAGGAAACAATAATAAGTAGAACCGGAAGTGATATATTATGATAGTGCCCCGTGAGTATGAAATTGGTTAGTTTGAAAGGGTATGGTTGACTTCACGCAAAAGTCAAGTTCGACCAATTTGTGATTGGTTGACTTAGTCAAAGATGGGCTTGACTCTTGTTATGAACAATTAGTGAATATTGAGAGCATCATGTGTCGATGTTATGTGCGAGAAAAAGGGTAATGGAATAACTAAAAGAGTTATAGTCGGATTGTGCGACTTTGACCCGTTGGGTGTTTAGGGTTGAATTTGGGAACCGAGTATATGATTATTGATAAAATCATGAAATTAAAGACGATAGTAAAGGAATGAAAAATAATGAAACCTTTAACGAGAAGGGAAAATGTTAAAGTATAGTTGACTTTGTGCTTAAGTCAAAGGGTAGACAATGTGGGGATATACCAATGTCGGGATATATCGGTTGGGTCAAAGCTAGAGTTTGACATTCGTTTTAATCAACTAGTCAATGGTATGATTGTGTCATACCATTGTTATGGGAATGAAAGGATCGGTCGAGAGAGTGGCGGTGTTATGGTCAAATTGTGAAATTTTGACCCGTTTGGGTATTATGAATTTTAAAAAAAAATTTGGGTCCTGACCGTTCGGACTTAACGGAGTTAAGTGAACGTTTGGATATGTAATGTTAACGGAATATGAATGAGGAAAGTTTGATGGAAATGACCACAAGGGAATGAGAGTGGAATGCTCGGTCGGATGTGGGTTGGAATTCTTAGCGATTCCGAGGACGGAATCCTTTTAAGGGGTAGATAGTTGTAACAACCCGAATTTTTTTTGTAAATAGATAAAATGTATAAAAATATGATAATTATGGATAAATCATATAAAACTCGTAGAAACTGGTTTCGTGTCGTTTGGACACCGTATGAGGAAGTTATGGGCGAAACCGGGTCGAGACGATGATGAAAAAGTGCAGCCCTGGCTGCATACGAAGTTCGCGACGCGAACTAGGTTCGCAAAACGCGAAGTAGCGACAGGGAAATTGGCCTTCGATCGTGAGGTAGTTCCCGGCCAGTTAACGATCGCGAAGTTCATAAGGACGCAAAGTTAGCGACGCGAAGTTGGGGTTCGCGACGCGAACTCCTTCGAGCAGCATTAAAATCGGGTTTTGGCTCATTAATGGCATGTGCAAACCCTAGTTCCTCCCTTTTGGCGATTTTCGAGCTTGAGGACTGATTGAGGTCGAATCCTTCACAAATCTTTGATAGATTTCACTCCTAGTTGAAGATTAAAGGTATATCTTCACTCTTTGATCTTTGTAGCTTAAGATCTATGCATTTTGATGTAAGGGTTTGAATCCCTAGTTCATGGGTTATGGGATATGGTGATGTTGATGATGTATACACTTAATAGATGGTATATTATCAAAGGAAACAAGGGTATGATTATGATTTGTAAGAATCTTAAGGATTTGGTTAAACCTAGGGTTTGGTAAATCACCATAATTGGGGGAAATGTGTTAATAAGTGTTATCTAAAGATAGATGGACACAATAGTAGTTGTATGTGATGTTGATCATGTTGTGATAATTGTATTAGGCTTTTGGTGAAGTCTTGGAAGTTGATTGAGCTATGAAGCAAGGAAATTGGCGTAAAGAATATGGTTGGAGCACTTTATTGCTAAGGTGAGTACATGAGACTTTTAAACTGAGTACATAGTAAATAGTTTTGAAAATACATATGATATTTTATTGGTCTCTATTAATAAATATGTTGATAAAGATAGTGACTGAAAATGTATGAAAGTGTGTAGAATGTGATACTAGAATATGTCTAGTATGATTGATGAATTGGAAGTAAAATATGATAGATTCAAGTAATTATGGAATCTGTGTTAATGAACAATAATAAGGAAGTAATTGATTAAAAGAATGTATACGGAGCCTTTATTAATAAATATGTATTAGTAAAGCAATTGGGAATGATTTTATAGTAATGAGTACCTATTGGTAAGATATACTAATAAAAGTAAAGAACGAATGTATATGAAAAAGAATATGATGTTACTAGTAATAATTGTGTATTATAGTCAAGGAAGAGATAAAAGTATTATGATATCGATAAAATAAGAAATGTATCTTATGTATAAAGTAAGTATGGACCTCATAGGGTTCATAGATGTAGAAGTAAATGTGGGTTGCTTATGATCGGGTCCATGGGACCATACAGGTACGTTCACACTGTGTTGAACTAATTATATGTTGTTATTATTAGATAACTAACTTGTTTGATGATTGATGTGATAGCCGAGGGCTTTGATTGGAATAACTGATGAGTTATGGTAAGAACGAGATGATGTGATGCTAGTTAGTTCGGGGGCAACCCGATAACTAGACATGGTGATGTTTCTAGCTAGTTCGGGGGCAACCCGATAGTTAGATAGGATAGTGCTTCTAGCTAGTTCGGGGGCAACCCGATAGTTAGATATGTTTGTGACTCTAGTTAGTTCGGGGGCAACCCGATAACTAGATATATATATTGGAGTTCTAGCTAGTTCGGGGGCAACCCGATAGTTAGATAGGATAGTGCTTCTAGCTAGTTCGGGGGCAACCCGATAGTTAGATATGTTGAGATTCTAGTTAGTTCGGGGGCAACCCGATAACTAGATATGATTGCTAGGAAGGCATTGGAACGATAGGGTCACTATAGGGTGGCTAGCTTATAATGATTTAGTATATGTATATATATATATATATATATGTTCATATACATCTAATTATGAAACGACTATTATTGTTATTTGGGTCTAAAACCCATGTATCTCACGAGACTATTTTGTCTCACGTACTACGTTTGTTTGTGACTGTGTACTCAGGTACAGGTTTGAAGTGAAAGAAGGTTGCACTAGAAGTGGCCTAGAGATGTTTAGCTCGGGAGCTAATAGGTAGATCCCGTTGCCTATGGTTTTGATATACTTGGTGACACCGTATTTTTGTAAACTCTGATATAGGTTTTAAAGTTTTTTTTGTTAAACCGTACTTTGGACAATATGTCAAATATTGGGAAAATGTATTTTAAATGATTTAAACGATGTTTTAAAAATACGGGTGTTACATTAACGGTTGTAGGTCACCTGAGTGACCTAAGTCTCTATTTTTAAAAAGTTTGGTATCCAATAATTAATACTCGTGTAATACAATGCCGTTAATAAAAAAAAGTAGAATAATAAAAATCATTTTTTTTAAAAAAGTATAACTTTTTGTTAAGTAAGGTTATAATAAATCAATTGATCTAGATCAATTGGTCACCAAGGATAGTCTTTGGGGTTTAGATTCAAGATTTGTTGGAGACATTCTTTGGAGAGAAAAAAAGGTAGTGAAATTTATTCCCCAAAAAATGAGATAGGTTTGAGGAATGTCTACTACCCGCTTGAATATCACTGCTTGACTCAAACCACTAACTAAGGTCCCGTTTGATTAGTCGGATTGAGTCGGAATCGGATTGAGTCGGAATCGGATTGAGTTGGAATCGGATTGAGTCCATGTGTTTGATTAAATGAATTAAATGTGATTATTTAACTAAAATATAATTTGAATAATTATAAATATTAAATAAATAATTATTTAATTATATAATTAAGTAATTAAATCAAACACCATATTAAATACAATTTAATTTAAACTAAAGAATTATTAAATACCTAAATTAATATAATTTAATATAGTTAAAATAAAAAAATAAAAAAATGGTAAATATGCATATCCATACAATGCAGATCGGAAATAACGTCAACACCACCGCCGGTAAATATGCATAATCCATAATTTAAACTAAAGATGCAGATCGGAAATAACCGGCGACCGGAAATGACCACCGCCGGTAAACAACACCACCGCCACTACCGGCGACCGGAAACGACCGGAAATAACAACGCAGATCGGAAATAACCCATCTGGACAATATTTATAATCGTAAATATGCATAATCCATACAACACAAGCCCTAATCTAGACAAATGATAAATCTGAGGAAGACGGAAACAACAAATAACTCACCTGAGGAAGACGAGCGCACTTACGGCGACAGGAAACAAACCCACCGGCGGAGGAAGGAGGAAGACGGTGGAAGATGGTTGCTGTGTTGTCGGCTGCGGAATGAGGAAACGAGGGTCTGCGTGAGTTTAGGGCAAACTACAGAATGAGTCCAATGGATTTTTTAATCCGACCGAATCAGAGAAATAAATCGGATTGAGTCTGGTATCCGACCGAATCAGAATCGACTTGAAGCAAATCAAACAGTCCTCTTCGGACCGAGTCCGAATTCGGAATGAATCTGACGATTTGGAAGCAAATCAAACAGGACCTATTAGTTAAAAAAAAACTAACGTTATGATAACAAGTTTGTCTAATTATGGGACAATTATTTAGTAGCAAGAGGGCACGGCATCACTTTGCGTCTTTGAAGGCTAGTGTTACGTGTGCGAGGGTGTAAGTGGATAAAGTGTTCAAGCATGACCTCACCAATCACGCGTCTCATTTAAGTGGATACACACATTTGCCATAATAAACTGTTGCTGGATATTTAGATCTATTGATTCTTTACTTTTGATTGCATAATTGCGCACATGGTAAGTGCAAATATTCAATGTGGTAACATTTGGTGTTGATTGGACACATATTTGAGGATTACCTTAATTTGCAGACATGGTCATGTTCCCACAATATTTGTTAACTACAAACAACTGTACATAAACTATCTGGTGATAGCGTAATTATAAAAATGTATGAAATAATTTCATCATGGGTTTAATCCTCTCTCTATATAAACATTAGCAGATGTTTAGAAGAAGGTTCAGAAATAACCACAACAATAGTTAGACTACGTCGTACCTCATATATGACAATAATGTTTTTAAGAGCTAGCTGCACATGACTTTAAATTGCTGACATAGTCATGTTGCATAGTTAATTGTAGGCCACTTCAAACCAACTGAACTAATCGCACATTTAGTATTCAAAAAGCCATTCTTATGAACTTGCCCAATATAATGAGGAGGCATGATATTTAGTTGTATCATTTGTGTCTACTCATATTCCTACTTACTTGATAGGATGACATGTGTAATCCATTAATTCTCTTTCCTAATATTATCTCTTGATTTTGACACATATTTTCATATAATGAGTGAGACTATGAATATGACTAAATGATAGGAATAAATACCATTATACTATAATGATATATCACTAAAATGCCATCCAATACAAATAACATAATTGACCTTTGAAAACTAATAAAAAAAGAACACAAATTGCAAAGGTTTTTTTTAACGGCATATGTTCATTAGAAAGACCCTAATAAGGAGCTAGGCCAGAAAATTACATTGCGAGTATCAAATTACCTCTGGATTACACAACCAAAGGCCCTATTAAATTACTCATATTGCTAATCCGATTAAAAGAACAAGAAATTGTGAGATCTGACTAAAGAGTTTTTAATGGGCTTAATAGCGTCAAACACAACCACTGAGCTTTATTCAGTTGACTGATTCTATATGTGCCAAAAGTAAGGTGTGATATATTTGGAAGCCGGTGGGGGAAAAACTGGTTTGTGATCCTAAACCGGTTTTAAACCAGATTAGAATCGGATTGAAGCGGATCGTATTCGAATCACAAGTTTGGTATCGGTTCGAGTATCCTTAAGCAAACCAATTTTCAAACTGGTTTTAGTTTGAAAACCGGATTAGAGAAAACCGGATTCAAATCGGATCATATTTATAATTGATTTGGGGTGGCAAATGTACAAAAAAATAATCCGGATCCGATCCGGTTTATATCGGATTCTAAGTTTTCGATCCGAATCTGATCCATTTTTTACCCGACAGGTTTTGCTACCATTGACCGAATCCGTTCCGGTTTGAAACCGGGTCTTTTTTTAAAACCGGTTTGTGCAATTCGAATTCAAACTGTTTTATTAAGAGGATATTAAATTTGGGTATACACTATACATTATCCGGAAATCAAAGTAGCGCCCAAAATCACAAAGTAAAATATAATTTGCGTACAGCCCAATTTACTATGACTATGATAAAAGCCCAGTTTGTCCTGTTTGGACTTCTAAGCTGAAGCCCAATATATTCGATAACAATGGCAAAAAAGTTATTGATAAAAAGACGCAGCATATAAAAATGTCGTATTTTATATAAGGTCTTGATAATTAGGGCTGTCAATAATAATGGATAATATTTACAATTACCTCCTTTAAACTTCATTAGTCAAATTGTCTTCCTTCTTTCTAGCAACATTTAATCTCTTCCACCAATCAAGATCCAAACTGCTCAATCTTATCTATTGTTAGTGACAGCCCTAAGAACTGTCATTATCAAAACCCATATATATATTTCAAATCGAATATTTGATTAAGAAACTGTTGATAAAATATTTATATATGTACAATCAAGTTAATTGTATTAGTTTAAGTTTAATTCTAACTAAATTAAGTAACACGGTTGATGAATTTGTGTAGAGGATTGGAGAAACAATGACATGGCGAGGATATGGATATGAATATCCGAGTTATGCATTTTGCTGGTATGCTTAATGTATTTTGACCATAAAAGTTTAGCTTACTAAAAACCTCATCCATGTTAGAGCATTTATGCTTCAATAGTTTTAAACCATGATAAATCAGCTATTTAAAGCACCTTAACCATAGCTTGTTAGTGTTATATTTATCATTTTTCTTGAATTACCGATGATTTACTAAGGTCAAAGTATCAACTCAAAAGAAATGAACTTTTTAGACGTTAACAAAAATTACGATTTGAATATACATATAAAGAACGTATTACCAATAAGGCAATAACATTAATTAAAAATACTAATTTTAACAAGGTGAAGTACACGGAATTTTTCCGCTTGTTAAAAAGGGTAAGAGTAAATTTTCAGCATCAACTAAAAATACCACTAATATATATTATAGGTGGGAAATTGCGAAGTAAAAGTATAGGGAGTCATTTACTTAATGATTTTGGGTTATGAATAGGGGTATAATCGAGTCGAGACAGCTCGTGAGTTACTTGATACCGACTCGCAAAATACTCGGAATTGACTTGTTGTGAAACGAGTCGAGCTCGAGCTCGAGCTACTCGAGTAGGGCTTCGAGTCGAGTTCGAGTTCCAAAATACACAGCTCGTTAGGCTCGCGAGCCTTATCGAGTTTTTATTTGATTACCTTTTTACCCTTTTTCATATACAAAATTACCTTTTTACCCGTTTTTATATACATATTTACAACAAAAAAAATGCACTTTTAAAAAATCAAAATTTTTCGAGCCGAGCCGAGTTTCGAGCTTTCACCGAGTCGAGTTCGAGCTTAAAATGGAAGCTCGTTGAGTTTCGAGCTCGAGTTTTAATTGGCGAGTCGAGCTCAAGCTTGGCAGAACTCGGCTCGACTCGACTCGTTTACACCCCTACTTAAGCTAATGAGTTAATAAATACTTTTTTGATAATTACTCCCAAACATCTATCTTTTATATATATATAATAAAAGAAGCTTTTTGTCAAATGTATAATGCCATGTCATAATACCACCTAATCACCTTGCCACGTAGGTTGCCATGTAGAGGCACTCATATTTTCCATTTGACATTGACTCTGCTCCGTCTCTCTCGCGTATGACATCGTAGCTATGCCAACAGAGTTTGAATCCAACCGTTTCAACATAATCTTTGCAACCCTCCATCTTTCTGCTTTAAGAAATTTCAACATAATATTTGCAACCCTCCATCTTTCTGCTTTAAGAAATCGTCGGTTTATGTACAAGAGCTCCATCAAACGCGGGTTTATCTATGAAACCGCCGTTGATATACTGATTATACTCTACATCATCGCAATTACAATGTTTCACAATTCCGCCGCTAGGTATCCTTTTATTCTGACTAAATTTCTTACCTATTCAATCTATTTTTTTATTAGGGTTTATCGTGTAAATGAAAATTATGGTTTAATTATTAGGATTGCCGTTGATATTCAGTCTGTTTAATCAACTTTTTTTGTTTATCAGGGGTTTATTTGATGCTTAATAAACCAATTTTGTAATGATGTGAGATGAAGAACGGAGATTGTTCTTATGTGTGTGTGCTTTTGAACTGAGATTGTTGTATATCTGATACCGATACAGCTTGCACTCTCCTAGAATCTTGACTGAAATCTGAATCTCTTATATACATAAAAGACATTAAACTTCTTAAATTTTTGTCATTTTTCGATAAAATTCACAATTGGGTATATGAATTTTCATTAAAAATCCAATCTTGGTGGGGTTTTATGTTAGTGTTTTTTTGGTTACATATGAGCAGATTAAAACAATTACCAAATCGGAATATATTGGTTTATTTGATTTTTAGTCATATATGTTGACATGTAAAAATAAATTTAATGATATAAATACCACTTTTTGTTGCAGAATGAGATTTGGCCGGGTTTTCCTGCCTGGTTACTTACTAAAGATTAAAGAACCCACAATCAAACAAAGATATTCAGATGCAGCATACCTTGCTTTGGTTGGTAAGTATATAAAATATGTATGGCTTATACTAATGATAAGAGTTTGAAGAAGTCAAAATGGTGTCATATGATAAGAGCATGTTTATAGTTGCTAAATTTAATGGTTCGATCTCATGTTTATAGTTGTTTATTGAAATCAGCAAAAAAACGTCAAAGAAATTAGCAGTCTAAATATCCCTGTTTTGTAAATTCAATGGTTCGCTCTCATGTTTATAGTTGCTTTTGGTTGCTAAGTTGCAAAAATGAACAATTATACTATGTGTAGGTATGGAAAACCCGACCCGTTTACTTGCGAATGGCTAAATTTATCATGTAAATATAATTATGAACTTGAGTAGGTGTATGATGAGATGCATAACGAGTGTTTGATAAAATGCTTCAATGAAAATTTTATGCAGTTTGATAAAATTCTTCGATGTAGTTGTTAGTTCAACTTCAAATGCTGATCCAGCATGCCTAGACGAGTAAGCTTGATCATTTGATTATTCGATTAGTTTAGTAAATTTCAAGTTTAGATCCTACCGAATACTCATGTTTTTTGCATTTGAAGGTCCAAATCAGGTCATTTAATGGGTTGTATTTCTACACATCGGTTTTATTATGGTTATTTCATAAGACTACCCGTAATGGGTGACCAAACTAAGTTTGGTCACCCCTGCCACCTCTGCGCCACATCAGCTTTCTCTCTCCTGATCAGACACATGACCAGACAGCGACCTATAGCCCGTAATGGGCGACCGAATCGGCGACCAAATTTTTTTTTTTTGCAGATTATATATATATATATATATATATATATATTACTTATTTTATATATAATATATTATTAAATTATTTATATATATATATATATATATATATATATATATGTGTGTGTGTGTGTGTGTGTGTGTGTGTGTGTGTGTGTGTGTGTGTGTGTGTGTGTGTGTATAGAAAGAAAGAGGTGTAGACGACCAACAACTATGAACGGTCGTGGAGTCGACCATTCGGCAAATAGGACGCGTCGCCGGAAACGGGAGAGACGCGTCGCCGGAGGGGAGGTGGCGGTCGTGACCGAACGAAAGGTCGTGCGTTACGGGTAGTCTAATAGTCTTCATTTGACTTGCATTGATAGTCAAATTGACTTTTTTATGCTTACTTAATTTCCATTAACCAACTTTCACTGCAGTTTATAAAATTAAATCACATCACAGCAGATTGTTGGCAGTATACTTCAATGATTCTTTATCATAAATCATATTATGTAAAAATCTCAATTTGACTTGTATTAATCTAATAATGCTGTTAATTTGCTAATTTGCAGTTATCAGTATATTTATATTCCTAATGGGCTAACACTCCATGATATAACTTTATTGCTTGCAAATGGTCAAAGTATTGCAACCAGCAATAGTGATGATATGTGTGTAGTTTGTGGGGATAGAGGAGAATTGGTTATATGTGATGGATACCCTCGTGCTTTCCATTCAGGTGCAACTTTATATGTTCAAGTTTTTGTTTAATAGTACCATTGCAAGAATGTGGCTAATAGCACTGGGAATAAAAAAATAAATAATGGTTGAATCCGGTTTACTCCAAACATATTCGTCATTAATCAACGCATGTGCAAACGTAGGTTTAGTAGATCAACCATTTATATTAATTAAAGAACTATTTTTTTTCTAATTGTAGCGTATGTCAATTCGACCTTTTCATTTTGACAGGTGTTGACAACTATGAGTAGTTCTAACTGGTCTTGTGAAAGGTGTTGTAAACATTTTGATGATTTAGGGAACGTTTTTGTTTGTTGATCTCTATAGTTTATGTTCTATAAATTTCTATAAGCCGCCCGTGATTTATCACGGGTTATAGGCTAGTATAATAATAAAACAAGGTTTAGAAGTGGCCACGTGGCACCCCTTATAGCCAAGATAGACACGTGGCAATTCCTTAGTTTTTTCAATTTTTCTATTCGGCAATTATTAAAAACTTAATTTAGATATAAACGCTGTAAATAACAAACTTCCCTAAATCAGCCATTATTAAAAGGTTAAATCTTTGGAAATAACAAACGGCCAATATTAAAAGCTTAATATTGCATTTAAATTCGCTGGAAATAACAAACTTATCAAGTATGCAGGTTTGACTCTTTAAATACCAAATACGAAAATATTAATTAAAATCTGCATATCTGACCCATATTTGTAGCTTGAATACTTGAATGTTTACTTTCATCTTCAAATCTGCAAAATATACAATTGAAGAAAAATATTTTAGCTTTGATTAAACATAATTAAAAATATTTAACGAAATAAACTTGCCAATTAGAAATATATGACCCATATATTTAAATCTGCATAAAGATTGAGCAATTCAAATCCGCATATCTGACCTATATTAAAACATATGTGTACTGCAATATAAATAGTCATATTCAATAAACATATGTGTAACTGTAAATTTTTTTAAAAAATATACTGAATAAATATTTTTGGTAAATCAACAGTTCATATTCACAACATATATAAATATATATTCCATAATTAAGAAAACTACGCCTACTGTTATTTCAATATTCACACTTTTTATATTTTCGAATACATGTACCTGTTTTAAACTTAAATGCTAATACTCCATAATTATCGCTAAAATATTAACTACATCCAATCATCTCTACAATATTTTAGGAATGATGATTATTGGATATTTAATAAAAAAAACCACTTACCGTAATTTATCAACAATTTTAAAAAAACCCCAACCTATATATACCCTACATAATTTTAAGTTATTTATTTCGAAAAACATTAAGCTTCATTATTAGAGTTTACCTTCTACGCAAAATTTTGAGGTATGTATCCCTTTATCGTTTAAATCTTTCAGTTTTTCTGGGTTCCATCATCCAGTGTTCAATGTTTTTTATTTCATTCATACAACCTGTTAAGAAAAAAAATTATTTAAAGTAAAATCATATATTCAGAATCTATCAATATATCTATATTGTGCATTGTTTTTAATTACATTTTAAGAACAAGTAAACAGTTTCAGTTTCATAAAATTGTGACAGTTTCAGTTTCAAATTTTTTAGAATTATTTCTCTCATGAGCAGCAGGTGTTTTCTTATTATGTTTAATTTTTGTATCAGAGTATATATATACGAGTTAATTATGTATATTTGTTAATTATAAACTGTTTTGGCTGTATGTTATTTACTTCAACTAACACATTTGTATAACACCTACATCAGAAATATATTAAAATTGCAGGAGACACTTAAGAATACAGTCAATAACTTTGTTTCATTAAACCGCTATTTTTTTCTACCTATTTCATTATTTTGCATTTAAAGTAAAATCATATATTCAGAATCTATCAATACATCTATATTGTGCATTGTTTTTAATTACATTTTAAGAAAAGTAAACAGTTTCAGTTTCATAAAATTGTGACTATCGTTATATTTGCAGTCTGTAATGTATATTATTTTTAATTTATTTCTGCCAAAAAAAATTAAAAATCAGAAATATTAGGTTTTAAATTTAAGTGTAAAACAGTTCATTATAACATGTTTTCTAACAGACTGTTTGTTACTTGACTTATGTTTTCATACACAGTTTGTGTATCATCAAATTGTAATATTTGATATAAATATCTCCAAATAATTTAAATTTCATATGCTGAATATCTGGTTTCTTTGTTTAAAATATTTTATATTAATATGATTTTATTAATTCCTAAATTATCTATTAATTTCCAGATTCTATGTTTATATAATAGATTACTATTATTATATTAAATATTGTTTAAACAACTAATATGGTTAGGTTTTGAATATCCACAATTATAGTTTATTTCTCTGCCTCAAATTTTTTAATACTAACCTTATATATCTGTTTTTTAGGAAATCGCGATTAAATATGTCTTCTAACGAAATTGTGCTAATCAACGAAATTCATTATAACAAAGATTGTTTTGCACTCAAAGTGCGTGTAATTCGGTTATGGCTACAATATGACCGTTACATTAAAACCAAAATTTATGCAACAGAGATGATTTTAATGGATGAGGAGGTACATACCCATTAAATTATGAAAAAAAACACGTTAATATTGTTACTGTATTTTGTTTACTTAACCTTACTTTTTTTTTGGTAAATTTTTCAATGTCATAGGGATCCAAAATTCAGGCCTATGTTTTGAACAAAAATGTTGGATATTTGAAAACTACTCTCAAGCAAGACAAAGATTACTACATAACTTGTGCTTCTCTTTGTACAAATCCTGTGTCGTTCAAGATAACCGAACACCATCAAAAGATTTGTTTGGGAGCAAACTCAAAAGTGAAGGAATGTACTGACTTTGCTGGATCGAAACATGGTTTTCAGTTTGAAGATTTTGAAAAAATTAATTCCAACCAATTGATGGTTGATGTATCAGTTGGTAAGTTCATACATTCAACACTTTTAATACAATATAAATATTTTATATTCATTGTTTAATTTACTAACTATTCTTATATCGAAATGTAGACATCATCAGAGAGATATTTGAGGTTGAAACTTTGGATAAATCAAACCCTAATCAATCTAAACACAGACTCACTATGACTCTCCACAACATAAAGTATGTATAGTATTAATTCATATATCATGTATTTTAATTATGTTTTTCAAACTGTTATCAATTTTAATTGTTTTATTTTTTTATTTTAATTAGCTATACACCGTTAAAGCTTACTCTATGGGGAGAAACAACGTATAACATGCTAAAATACATCGATGATAACAATAGCAATAGAAAGATAACCATGATTGTTCAATTTGGAAAAATCAACAACTATCATAGTAAGATTTTTATTAAATAATTATACATTCATATCCATGTAATACTTATTTGCTTATTTACTTACATTTAATATTTTAATGAAGATTTTATCAGCGTTGGGACCTACTATGAAACGTCAAGGTTATTTATTGACGCTGAAGTTGATGAAATTAAAGATTTTAAAGCCAGGTAATATTTTCATTCAATAAACTGCCAGATTATTTATTTAACTATTCGAACTAACTACGTTCAAATGTTTTTTCAGAATGACAGCAAAATATGGACTTCAGAGCCCCACCATTACGTATAGCAAAGTGCAGACAAGAACTTACTCTATGAATGATGATTTTTTGAAAAATCATGAATGTGCAAACATTGCTGACATTTTAGTCCCTTCTGAGGTATTGTTTATCCTAAACACGTTAAATTTATTCCATTTCTTCTAAATCAGTAATAAAAACATTATTGTTAGTGTGAGCACGTTATGATTTTATAAATATGGGTTAGGGTTAATTATAAACCAATTTAAACTTAAATGCAACTTTATAAAAATATATAAATATATTTTAGTGAACTGTATTTTTAGATGCTAAACACGTTGAATTCAGATATAAATATATTTTTATTTTTTAGTAATAAATACAGTTTTTAATATACTGAAAATTTAAAAATACAGTTTACATTTATACACATAACTTTTATAAATAAACTGTATTTTCAGTATTTTAAACACGTTGAATTCAGATAAATATTTTCTAAATTAGTAATAAATACAGTTTTTAATATACTGAAGATTTAAAAATACAGTTTACATTTATAGACATAACTTTTATAAATAAACTGTATTTTCAGTATTTTAAACACGTTGAATTCAGATAAATATTTTCTAAATTAGTAATAAATACAGTTTTTAATATACTGAAAATTTAAAAATACAGTTTACATTTATACACATAGACTGTTTATAAATAAATATGATTATTTATCACAATAAACAAATTATAAAACGGTTTAACTAATTTATATATACATAAACTGTTTAACTAATTTAGTTAATACAATTGTTGCTGTTTTAAAATATTTAAGGTGGAATAGACCAAAATACTAACACATTTTAGAAATATTAACAGCCTAAGCAAGTAATCATCGTTGCTACTGTCGTTGGATTTTTCAAAGCTGATAAAGATACAAAGTTTTTCTACAATGCATGTGGCCATTGTCGTAGGGGTTGTGTGAAAATAAATTTAATAACCGATAATAATGATGGGACTGATGCTGTTGACTCAACCGAAATGTATGAATGCAAAAATGAAAATTGCAAAACTGAGAAAACATCCGTTGGCCCAAGGTAAACAAGTGTTTTTTTTGGTTAAATACTATAGTTTTATTTTTATTATGCTATATAGATGCACACATCTTACTTTTTAAACTTTTATCTTAAAAGGTATAGGATCCCTCTTCGTGTAAGGGATAGTACTGGATCTATCACCATCACATTGTTTGATGGCCATGCATACAACTTTGTGGGAAAGACAGCAAAATACTTTGTTGATAGAAGTACTAAGGTGATAGATATCATTTTAATTTTTTCATATTATTTATGTTTGCTAATTAAAATTACAATAACTCACTAATCAGTTTATGTATGGTTCAGATGGGTGTTGGTCTAGAAGTATTTCCGGAGGAGTTGAATGTGATCAAAGATCGAAAAATAGCTTTCAAAGTGACTATCGGGAAATTCAATGTTGACACAGGAAATAATTTGTATTCCATCTCTCAACTAACTGAAGATGTAGTATCATATCTGAGTTGGAAAAAAAAATTAGATGTTCAACAGGTGAGAATAAAAAAAAAACTTTTTTTTTAAAAAATTATATAAATTTAAAAAAACGTGGCTAATATCATGTGATGACCAGATTGAAAAATCAGAATCATTTTGTGATGGTCCAACAACTCAATCCTGTGATCGATCAAACGTTGTTAAGGTAAAAAAGTTATTAGCATTTTTTATATTCTAGAATTATTAAATGAATTGTTTGTTAAAAATACTTAATTTTCATATGAAATGCAGGATGGTTTTTCTGAAACCGGTGACAACATAACACCGTTAGCTGTCGATACATCAAAAGCAATGAGTCCGAACAAAAAACTCACCCCACCATCCATTTTGAAAAGGAAATTAGTAGATTGCTTTGAAGAAGGTGAGGATGGACACGGTTCATGCTCAAAAGACAAGAAAATGGACAGTGGAGGAGTTAAAGAACACGATGGAGAACTTTTGATACCAAAAGTTGAGAAGTGATGAATTTTTCGTTTCGTGGTGCAATGTTGGTTTATTTCAAAAACTATTTCAGACTTTTGAATGACTTTTTTTTTCATTTATTTTATTTTCGTAAGACACGGTTTTATTTTGACGGATGTTTTTGTTCTTTAACACATATTTTTTCAGTATGCTAATACTGATTATTTTGGGTTATACTAGCTTATTTTAGTTTTATTTCCTATTTAATTTTATTTTCGAATATAAATCAAGTCGCTTAAATCACTGATAATCAACATTTGATTAGTTGTTAATGTTATTATGAAATTACTTATGGGGTTTATTAACTGTTACATTCACGGTGTTATTACTTATTAACACTTATATGCTACATTATAGTAAAACAACTTTGAAAAAATATAGTCTATAGTCAAATTATATAAATTCTAACTAAACTATTTTATCTCAAAAATAAAACCGTGAATGTCAATAGTCCTAATACCAGTATAAATGCTGCATGCGGGTCCTAATATAAGTTGACAATTATTTCAAAAAATTATAATATTCATAAAAATGACGGTTATTCCTAACAGAACAATAACAAAAAATTCTTTTGTATCATATAAAAATACGAAATCTGTAAAGTTAATGGCATACCGTGAATTCCGTCAATTATGTCGTGTGTTAGTTTGATATCATTTTAAAAAAACACAATCAGAGCGTTTTTACACAATAATTACATACTGTATATGGAAATTAAAAATAATTAAAACAGTCTTTAAATAAAATAATTACATAATAATCTTTATTTCCGAAATTAAATCTCTTTAATAATTTCTTAAAATATACCATTAAAAATGATACAGTATTTCCTTATAATTGGTGAATAAAATCTTATATTTTATAAATTTCTTTTAAAAATCCGAATAATTATAGAAACAAATCATTACTTTTAAGAGATAATTACTAAAAATCCCTGATTTGAATAATTCCATTGTTATCAACTAAATTATCTCCTTATTCTGGTAATTCACATATCTACGGTTATATATATATATACGGCCTACCACTGGGGTTTTGTAAACATTCGGTAATTATCTCGATACTTACTAATATTCACCCCTGTGTGATTAACAACTCTCTCAGGATCATACAAGTTCGAACAGGTATGTTATGGTTTAACTGTATATTTTAGACAGATTTATTAAACTTGAAAAAATTCTTCAACTGGTAATTTTATATTTAATCTGTTATTATATGGTTTAACTGTATATTTTAGACAGATTTAAATTTTTTCGACAGTTACTAACCAAAATTATTAACCAGTTACTTTGTTGAGAATGTTTTCAAGTTTTTTTAATCTTTGTTCGTATAGTTTTTATGACACTTGAAGTAGCAAACCAACCTTTTTTTAACCACTTGATTTACGAAAATTATAAACAATCACTTATACGTTTAAAATCCTTTGATTTTATTATTAACAACCAAATATTAATTATAACTTTTCATCTAATGCGAAAAACTACATCAAATGCTACTTAACGAGGCAAAGGTACTTACTCTTTCGCGTGTGAAGACATCATTGACGGATCTTGCGGTAATTTTCACCCATAAATCAGGTATTTCAATCATGAACCATTTCTTCATTTTCTCCAATCCAATTTTGTAAACTGATACACGAGGACAGCGAAATTAGAAACATACAACCGATGAACACTGCAAAAATCTTTTTAGTCCAAAATTTTTAATTTATACAATCTATATAACATATCTATGCATTATATTTCCATATTTTATAACTATAAAGTAAAAATACAGTTTGACTTTTTTTAGTCAATTCAGTTTTTTTTAGGAAAATCTTAATATTGGACTAAAATGACGAAGTATTCAAAATAAAGTTAAATATTTTTTAATTTTCAACAGATTTATTAAATTTGAGTAAAAAAAGTAAAAACATATGTTAAATTTTATACTATATAAATCTGATTTTAATAAATTATGGAATGTTATCATATTTGGGATTTCATATCATACAATTGCTTTTTTTTTTTTTTAACATTTTGACTTTTTTTTTGTCAAAGTTTTATTTAAATTCCAAATATGACAATGTATGGCACATTTGAAACAATTTAAAAATTTATATAACATTATGCAATTTAAGCAGGAAACTAAATGTTCACTGATTCATGCAGCTAACGAACTGGTCACTAATTTATGCAGGTAATTGTACAAAAAAACATTATTTTACTTTTTATAGTATGCAGTTAATTTTACAAAACTATATTCTCACTGAAAAGGATAAAAACATTTTCATTTTTTCACCTTCAAATAAGTTTTGTGTATACGCAGTTTTGAACCAAAATATTTTGACTTTTTTTAGTCATATCTGTAAACGCAATAGTGAAATCCATTTAAAGTCATTTTGACTTTTACAATTACCTTTGCTCCCAAAACTGCGTATACTGCCTAAAGACATTATTTGACTTTTTATAGTATGCATCTAAAAAGAACCAAACTACATTTTCACAAAAAAGGATAAAATCATTTTCATTCTTCAGCTTCAAATCAAATTGATGTATGAACTAATTTATATGCCATTACCATATTGACTTTTTTTACTCATATCTATTTTTTTGTAGTGAAATCCGCTTAAAGTCACGGTGACTTTTACAATTACCTTTGCTCCTAAAACTGAACCTGCCTATTCATATTAATTTAATAAAAAATAACAACACCAAACATTTAACCTAACAGCAGATTAATAAGAAAGAACATACCTCTTCAGAATTTATAAATATGTGAGCTTGAACTGGCTGTATTGATCTTTAATTTCGGGCTTTTACGATTTTAAGAAAAATCAATCGCCGTTATTGACTGTATCTCTTCGCTGCTCTGGAATAACGACAAATTCATCGATCGATAAGCATCTATTGCAAGGTAATCGTAAAAGTAAACAGGATGAAAGATTGATCGAGAGGGGAATTTGGGATTCAGGGCGGTGGCGTTCGGCATGAAATGGAGGAAACGCAGAGGTTTTTTAGATCTGGATTTTGGGGGTTAAATCTAGAGCCGATGTTGAAGTGTGACACGATGGAAATGAATTTACCTTATTAGTCAAATCCAATGAAATAATTGCTTAACCCTACTTTTAATGGCCGATAAAAGTTAAAGATTTTTAACTTATATAATAGATAGTAAATTTTAAATTTTTTCAACGTATTAAAATATTATTACTCAAATATTATACATTGCCTAATCATTTTTTATTAATGCATATTAAATATCTATATTCATGTTTATTTCACGTTTTGATATTTAATCAATTATTATCATAACCTATTCACAAGATGGATGTACAAGGAAGTAAAGAGAGAAGAAAAGCTAGAAAACTTTATTTGGATGGTAAAAAATCAAAACAACTTTCATCTGCATCAAAAACCGAACAAACTAATACGTATCTCGGTAAGGATAATGAACTACACGACGCAAAAGAGAGGATGAAACTTCGAAAACTTTATTTGGATAATAAGAAGACTAAAAAATTATCTACAATGTCAAGCATGCTAAGTCCATCAACTCCAAATTTTATACAAAGCTACCAAAAAGGTATTGGGTTTATTCTTTTTTGTATCATTATTTTTAATATTAATTTTGTAAATACTAATACTTTTTTACTATATGTTTTTTGCAGTTATGTCAAGTCATCCACCTGGATTTACACCCTTAAATAACGAAAATAATATTATTTATGGAAATAAAAGTAACAATCTCCATAAAAACTTGTGTTATGGGATTAAAGATATACCATCTTCATCTTCATCAAAAAGGGTTAGAACACCATTTTCTAACATAACAAATGGTAAGCCTTTTGAATTAAATACAATTTAATTCATACTTATTTTTCTAATAGACCTAATATTTGAAATTCGTGTATTGCAGTAAATTCAAGTAATACACCTGGTTATAACACAATATTAACATCATCATCTTCATCAGGAATTGGTAAAACTCCATTTTCTAACATTTCAAATGGTAATTTGTATTTAACATATTATTCAAGTATTTAAAATTGATAAAAATAGACATTGCTATAATCTATTAATATTTTATTCCCTACATATCTAAACATATAATTTAAAACTTTGCAGTTACTACCTCATCTAGCAACGGTAGAATTATAAAAAGAAAAGTTGGTTATAACATATCAGATATTCCTTTATTTGATTTGGAAGTATATGAAGATGATGTTATTGAAGATGTAATTCCAAGTGATCATGTAGGCTTTTCAAAAGGTATCCATTCATGACAAATTATGCATTCTACTTTTAAATATAAATCATATTTTTATAATCATATTTTGGACGTACAAATTATGTTGTTAATATTTCCTTTTAACAGATTATCTGGATCACGGTGATCAAAAATTTGTGTGTGGAATGTGCCATGTAAAATTCTGGAAGGCTGAAGCTGATAGATGCAAACATAAAAAAAAAATAGTTATTCAATCTGCTGTAATTATGGTAAAGTTGAGTTGCCTGATTTAAAAGTTCCACCGCAAAGCTACCAAAATTTGTTCCGCGCAATGGATCAAAAGAGCAAATATTTCCTTAAGAACATACGTAAATTTAACTCAATGTTTGCATTTACATCAATGACTGGAAAAATTGATAACTCGATCAATAAAGGCAATGCTCCATACTTATTCAAAATGAAGGGCAAAAATGATCATAATATCCGAAGTCTTCTACCAACAGATGGAGTCAAACCCAAATTCTCACAGCTATACATATATGATACAGATAATGAGAATTCAAACAGGCGGTCATGTTTCAGGTATATAGAAATAATTAATTCTTCTTATTATTATTAATTCGATTTAATAACTTTGAATTATTTTTAAAATCAGACATTAAACTAATTTGTTATTACATATTTATAATAACATTATTGACTTGATTTAATATGTACTTGATATAAAAACAGTTATTCAGCAAAGGATTCAACAATGGAGCTATCTATTATTTAAGAAGTTAAACAGATATTAGATGAAAAGAATATTTTAGTTAAGGTTTATAGGATGGTAAGAGAAACATTTAAATGTTACCCTGACTTAGATCTCAAATTACGAATTATAGGGAACAGAATACAAGATGGAAGAACATACAATTTACCGACCGCTTCCGAAGTGGCCGCCTTAATTGTCGGTGACATTGGTGATGCAAACAAAAGTTTGGACATTATTGTTAAAACAAAATATGGGTCTCTTCAACGTGTTAACGAGACACATGCTTCATATATTGCACTTCAATATTCACTAATACTTCCTTTTGGTGAAGATGGATACAGAATTGACATTCCTCATAGACATGTTATTGATACGACGAAATTAACATGGGCTAAATGTACAATGCGTGAATGGTTCGCGTTTAGAATTCAAGATCGAGATCACATTTTTTCATTAATTCTTAATTCAAGAAGATTGTTACAGCAATTTTTGGTTGATGGCCTTTCTATGATCGAGACCGAGAGATTAAATTACATACGGGGTAAACAAGCTGATCTTAGGTGTGATACTTTTGAAAATATACTAAATCAAAACAACCAAGGTAATAAAAATATGGATACCATCGGTAAACGTGTTATATTGCCTTCTTCTTTTACTGGTGGTGCACGTTATATGAGGCAAAATTATTTAGATGCCATGTCCCTCTGTAGCTGGTATGGGTATCCTGATTTTTTCATAACGGTAACATGCAACCCTAAGTGGCCAGAAGTTAAGAGATTTCTTAAGGACACAACACTACGTCCAGAAGATAGGCCTGATATACTATGTAGATTATTTAAAATCAAGTTTGATGCCTTAATTAAAGATATAAAAGAGAAGGAATGTTTTGGAAACACTCAAGCTGGTACGCTATTGTTTAATTATCTTTATTTTTTATAATTTAAGACTTTTGTAATTCACCTTATAATTTTTGTAATAATGGTATTATGTTTATAATGCAGTTGTGTATACAATCGAGTTTCAAAAACGTGGATTGCCTCATAGTCATATATGTGTTTTGTTACATTCTGATGCAAAGCTTCATACAGTTGAAAATATTGATCCTTTCATTTCGGCAGAGATTCCTAAGGTTCATGATGATCCGGAGTTGTATTCTCTTGTAAGCGAGTTTATGATTCACGGCGCGTGTGGTGGTGAAAACATACATTGCCCGTGTATGGTAGACCATAAATGTTCAAAGAATTTTCCCAAAAAATTCAACAATCAAACATCCGCTGATGGCAACGGTTACCCTGTGTATAGAAGGCGAGATAATAGAGCTTTTGTTGAGAAATCGGGAGTGAAATTGGATAACAGAAGTGTAGTTGCTTACAACCCCTATCTTCTGAAACGATACCAAGCACACATTAATGTTGAGTGGTGTAATCAATCCGGGTCAATAAAATATTTGTTTAACTATATTAACAAAGGTCCTGATAGAGCTACTCTTGAAGTTGTACAAACAAACAATGAAGGCGTAAATAAAGAACCGATAGATGAAATTAAAGAATTTTACGATTGTAGGTATTTATCTGCTTGTGAAGCTACATGGAGAATTTTTGGTTATGACGTCCATTACAGGACTCCTTCTGTTGTCAGGCTTCCTTTCCATCTTCCTGGTAAACAGAGTGTTGTTTACGGTCAAACTGATCATATGGACAATGTTCTAAATAAACCGTCAGTTGCTTCTTCGATGTTCTTATCTTGGATGGAGTGTAACCGCATTTATAAACAAGCTGAACACGTAAGCAAGGTTTTTCAATCGGTAGAATCCACTCCGTTCCTCCTAACTTCGGTGAAGCATATTTTTTAAGAATATTATTAAACAAAGTCGTATGCCCAAAAGCTTTTGAAGATCTTCGTACTGTGAACAAACGTTTATGTCCAACATTTAGAGATGCGTGTTTTGAAAGGGGTCTATTAGATGATGATAGAGAATACATAGATGCTATTAAAGAAGCAAGCTTCTCTGGTACTGGTTATTATTTACGTTCTTTATTTGCAATAATGTTAACAACAAGTAGTTTGTCTAGACCAGAAGTAGTATGGGAAACTACATGGAAGTATTTATCAGATGGCATTTTGTATCGTTAACAACGAAGGTTCAGTATTCCAGGTAACACATGAAATTGTTGTTTCACTTATAATAAAACTTTATTTTACGTATTATTTTTTTATTATTTTGTTGCTAACAGATTTTTTTTCCATTTCAGATTTATCTCTTACAGATGATCAACTCAAAAATATTACTCCCTCCGTCCCATAAAGAAGTTTACATTTCTCTTGGGCACAAGATTTTAGGTAATAGTTAGTGGTGGGGTCACTAGTAATACTTTTGATTAAAATATAAGGTTGGATTGGAGAGAGAAAAATAGTTAGTGGATATTAATGGTGGGGTTCTTAGTAATAATAATATTTTATTATGTGGGGTCCCTCAAATGTGAGAAATGTAAACTTTTTTGTGGGACAAAAGGTTAGTGAGAAATGTAAACTTTTTTGTGGGACGGAGGGAGTACGTTGTACGAGATAGAATCTATTTTAAACCTTAACAATTCTAGCCTGAAAATTTTTGCTCATATGCCATATCCTGATGACAATTCTTTAGATTCATCAAACAATCGTATGATTGCAGACGAGCTATCTTATGATAAGACAGCCTTGCAAAACGAATTTCATCAAAATTTACATTCATTAACAGATGAACAACGAAGTGTTTTTGATGATATTATGACATCTGTTGATTCTGATAACGGGGGTGTGTTCTTTGTTTATGGTTATGGCGGAACTGGTAAAACATTCGTATGGAGAACTCTTTCATCCACCATAAGGTTTAAAGGGGAAATTGTGTTAAATGTTGCATCGAGCGGTATTGCTTCTTTATTACTATCTGGAGGTAGGACTGCTCATTCTCGGTTTCACATTCCTTTTTATCTTAATGAATATTCAATGTGTTCTATAACGCCAAACAATGATGTGGCGATGTTAATAAAAAAACATCGCTTATAATATGGGATGAGGCGCCAATGGTTCATAAGCATGCTTTTGAAGCGTTGGATAGAACACTTCGACACATTTTAAGATCTGGTAATAATGTGAACACTGATCTACCATTTGGAGGAAAAGTTGTTGTTTTTGGTGGAGATTTCAGACAGATTCTACCGGTTGTACCAAACGGGTGCAGACAAGATATAGTAAATGCATCGTTGAGTTCTTCATATATATATGGCAAAGTTGCAAAGTTAAAACGTTAACAAAAAACATGAGGTTGACAGTAGGAAGTGATATAGCTGATATTGAAGAAACCACATCATTTGCAAATTGGCTTTTAGATATTGGCGAAGGCAAAATTGGTGGGCCGAACGATGGTAATGCAATTATTGATATTGACCCAGATCTTATAATTTCAACATCTGCAGACCCGTTAAGTACGTTGATTGATTTTGTTTATCCTTCTTTGCTAGAAAACATAAATACTCCTGGCTATTTTCAAGAAAGAGCAATACTTACCCCTAAAAATGAAGTTGTTAGGGATATTAATAATCGTTTTTTAGCAATTTTCCCGGGAGAAGCCAAGGAATATTTAAGTTCTGATAGCATTTGTCCTGAAGAGTTTTTGAATGAAGGGTTTGATGATAGTTTGTACTCACCGGACGTGCTTAATGGTATTAAAATAGGTGGATTGCCAAATCATCAGTTAGTTTTAAAAGTCGGTGTTCCCGTTATGTTATTAAGAAATATTGACCAGAAAAATGGTTTATGCAATGGTACAAGAATTCAGATTGTAGCTTTGGGTGTCCGTGTTATAGAAGCAGTTGTTATATCTGGGAATAATGTTGGATACCGTACTTTTATATCAAGATTACCTTTGACACCATCTGACGCCAAAATCCCCTTTAAATTTAAAAGAAGGCAATTTCCACTTTATATTTGCTTTGCTATGACAATTAATAAGAGTCAAGGTCAATCATTGTCGAAGGTGGGTCTGTATTTGAGAGAGCCTGTTTTTTCACACGATCAATTGTATGTGGCATTATCTAGAGTAAAAAGCAGAAAAGGACTGAAGATTTTAATAGAAGATAAAGATGGCGGTGTGACGAATTAAACTTCAAACGTTGTATTTAAAGAAGTTTTTAGAAATTTATCTTGACTTATTTTATTAAACATTTTCATAATTTGTAATTGAATTTTGGACTTCCTTTTAATCATATTTTGGAATTTTGTCTTTTAAATGATGTACGTGTTTTGCAACCCACTTGGCACTCTTATAAATATATTCCCTTTTTATTTTATATGATAAAAAGTTAATACAGGTCAAACTAAATCTGGAAAAATACTTTGTATTACATATTTTTAACGATCAGTATAAAGAGTTACAGCCCGTGATTCTTCACGGGTTATAACCTAGTACGATATCGCAAACTTGGATAGTTGGATCCCTAGATTTGTCAAATCTGAAATTTACGCTTATATTTATCAAATATTAAACTATTTCTTCCAAATATACAAAATTAAAATTTCATTACACCTGGAGAAGTCTATAATAAGTTAATAAGATAAATATCTTTTTCTCTATTTTTTTTTTATTTTAAGTATTATTCTACTCATATTCTTGTATCTTTTGTGTAGATAGATTATTTTCTACTCATAAACAAAATTATTAGTTCAGCCTTAAAAGTAAAGATTTTTTTATTTATTAATTATTTCTACATTTATAATGCGTTATTCATACCTTTTCCTACAATGAATTTCTGCCGTCTTTTCAAATGTTATTTTTCACATAAAAGTTATGAAGCCATATCAACTTTTTTTTGTTACACACTTATAAATCATGTTGAGTAAGTTAGAAATTTTCTTTCAATATAACACAGCATACAACTTTGATAACTACAACATATAAAGAACATCACGTGTATGTTTAGCTATACTATTTCTGTTTGTACTCCAGACGCTGATTTGTTTTGTGACTCGATTAATTACAAGGTAATCACCTGATTTGTGGTAGCACGGAGATGGTGTGAGTGGACCTCTGTGGCCACAAAGGGGTATTTCTTTTGCTCATACGGATTGAATGTGTGACTAACTATAAATTTTACTTTTATAAAAATCAAATCTAACTAGTAGTCCACTATCCTTTCGTTAATAAGTTTGATCCTTCATGGAATTGTCTTCTTTAATACGAAGGAAATTGAACATGTTAGAATGAGAGAGTTCGAATCTCTTTGGGAGCGTTGCAAGTCGTGAGTTCGAATCCCTTTGGGAGCGTTGCATTAGCGTAATTTAACTCATACCTCACACGGGCACATATGGGGAATTTTCCTTGGAAATCCCTTTGGGGGGTGGGTTTGCCCGCTTATGCGGAGCTCGAACTCGGGGTGCTCGCTGAAAAATTACGAGTAGGCTTCCGTTATTTAATTTGCCGTTTCCAAAAAAGAAAGAGTGAGAGGAAATATCACAATTGAACCATAAATGCATGTACTATTTATGTTGAAATTTTGTCAAGTGAGCTCCTACTATGGAAACATTGTCTATTTTCACACCTTAGGCATCTATTATTTTGTAGGCTTATTTTCAACAAAATATACAAAAGGGGGTCAGGGAAAAGGTAAGTTTTTTGGAAGAAGAAAGGTAAAAACACAACACAACATCATCACAATCACTATCATGGAATAATTATAAGGTTTGAAGGTTTATTTGTAAGAAACTCATTTCATAATTAATTGTATATTTAACTCTTTGTATCCATCGTGGGATGACGTCGTTCACACGTGGAACACAACATGACACTACCATTTCGGCGCTACCATACCGCCTCCTCTGGGCGCCATTTTCATCTCTAATACCGTGGAGCGGTGTTAAGGTAGATTTTGTGTGTGTATGGTGGGTCGAAAAGGAGTGTAAGAAGGTAGGATAAGATTTCTCGATCTCTTCTTTAAATTATCATTTTATGTTTTTAAATAGTTTTCAAGCAGCAGGACATCATATACATTGAATCTAAAGAATCAAAAATTCAATTTCTGTAGGCTAAATTAAGTATAATAATATTTAAAATTAAACCTATGAAAATAAATCATGTGTGAAAAAGGTATCAAAACGGGAAAAAAACAAAAACATCACTAACACAAATTAAAATAGTAATAAAATGAAATTGAGTAAAAACATTTTTTCCTGAAACACATCATCTCAATTTGTTGTTGGTGGTGGTAATAGTAATTTAAAATAATACTTCCTCCGATTCAAAATAAGTGATACACTTTGTATTTCACGGTTTTTGAGGCAAAAGATTATAATGATGGTTAAATTAGATTAATTGGATGGTTAGTGGGAAATGGGTCCCACACTTTTTGAATAAAGTAGGGTTAATGATGTTTAAAGTAAAAAGTAAGGGTAAATGGGTCATTTCACTTTGTTAAAGTAGATAGTTAGTGGGTGAGGGTCCCACTTTTTTTGCCAAATAAGGTAATTTTTAAAGTGTATCACTTATTTTGAATCACCCCAAAAAGGAAACTGTATCACTTATTTTGAATCGGAGGAAGTATATTAATTTCATATAACCACGAAAAAAATAGATGTGCTTTTCTTTACGTGGGATCTTCTAATTGGAAAATTTTATCAATCTTTTAACTTCTTCAAATAAATTTATTTAATACTCATCCCATAAAAAAGTTTTCTCATTTCTCCTTTAACTATTGTTGTTGAGTCATATTTAGTTGTAATCAATAGTTTAGGACTAGTTATGTAACATTGTATATTAGTTTAGGATTAGTCTTAGGACTAATTAGACAATTAGGGAGATGGTATATAAACCAAAGATGTAATCCATAATTGTAACTTTTGCCATTAATCATTTCTAATTTCCAGCAATTGTTCTCTCCCTTCTCTCTACTTTCTCTCTCTAAAAACCCTTCTTCTTCTCCAAGTTTTCATCAAAACTCATCATCTAATCATCAAGCTATGGATTGATTGTTGTTTTAAGCATTTCAATTGGTATCAGAGCATAATTTCACTCTGAAAACGATCCATTTCCATTGCTTGCTGTCCAAATCAGAAGATCAAAAGGGTTTATCAAGTTTTTGAAGAAAAAGGGGTCAAAAATCAAAAAACGGATTTGAGGTATTAATCCTTGTTCTTATGAGTTAAATAGCTTCATATTGTGATTATATTAAGCTTAGAATCAAGTTTAGTTCGAATCCAATCCATTTTGATGAAGAAATTGTGATTTTTATTAAACACCATTAAAGCCTCAAAAACAATCAAAATTCAAATTTTCTATTAGATCAAGGTTGTTTTTCGTGAATATCATTGAAATGGATTGAAGGAAAACGTTTTTGGATCATTTTGCAAAAAGAATCATCGATTCTGGTTAAGAAACGAGCGTTTTAGGATCAAATTAGTGGGTTTTTCTTGGCTGTTCGGAGTGTTCTGCTCAAGAACAGCGAAACAGTTCGGCCCGAGATCCATCAAGTGTTCGGCCCGAGGACTCCACTGTTCGGCCCGAGATCCATCAAGTGTTCGGCCCAAGGACTCCACTGTTCGGCCCGAGATCCATCAAGTGTTCGGCCCGAGGACTCCACTGTTCGGCCCAATTACTGTTCGGCCCGAGAACTTCAGTGTTCGGCCCGAGAACTCCACTGTTCGGCCCAATTAAAGTTCGGCCCGGGAACACTTCTTCGGCCCAATTAAAGTTTGGCCCGAACACCATCTTCGGCCCAAACAACAGTTCCGCTCAAAGTGTTCGGCTCCAAGAGTTCGGCTCAAGGACTTCGGCTCGAACCAACATCTCGGCCCAGGATTGCGTGACAAAAGGGACTGTACTAAAACGATCATAAGTTTCAGCTCGGGTGTCCGTTTGAGAGATCTAATGTGATTGAATTCAAGCTAATTCATGATGATTTGAGAAGAATCGAAGATTCAAGTGTGTGTGTTCTTGGTGTTTTAGTGTGTGTAGTTGAGAGAGAAAGATGGAGGGAAGGAATGCTTTCAAATGTTAATTCATTCAAAGTGTGGGAAAGCTTACAAATTAAGTCAACATGAAAGGTATTTATACCTCCCTTCTAAACATGCTCAATTAAGCACTAACTAAGCCTAAGACTAGTTTATCATTTAGACAATGTTACACAACTAGTCCCTATACTATTTGATACAACATATTTGATCCTAACAATCTCCCCATTTGTATCAATAGTTTGAATTAGCCTGTTCTTGAAATCTTCTTCTCTAGCAATGTCTGAGATTGAATTATCAGTTGAATAGTTTTGATGTCGTATCAGCTTCAGCTTTTGATTGAACAGTGAAAAATAATACTTTTTATTGACTTTTCAACCAATATAAAGTATCTCAGAAGATTTCATGAATTGTTGACTTAATATGTCTTTATCATTATCCAATTTCCCTCTTTTTGAGCTTTAAAACTATATCCCTGTCTTCCTTCAAAGAAATATATTAAAGATTTGAAAATTCTGAAAATGAAACATCAGTTTGATAAGGAGTTGACTGGGATTTTGAGATGTTGAGGTAGAGGTTTTTGTTTGGATAGGATGATAATGTTTTGAATTATGTAAAGAATGATTTGAAAGTTAAAGATTTTGGATGTGTCTGTAAAAAGTAATAATGATTTGTACGGTTAAGTTTATAATTGAATTGAATGATTTGTATGGTTAAGCTTGAGATAAATGTGGTTGAGATTTTGAGAGAGCTTTCTGTAGATTAATCGGTTTTGTTTTTCTTCACTTGTTTTTCTGTTAAGTACACTGATTATCATTTTCTATTTCTCTTAGTCACATGATCTAAAATGTTTCTGATTTTGCAGTTGATTTTAGTACATGAGTCATGAATTTTCTTCTTTGATGGGATGTTTGTGGTTCTTTTTTATGTTGTTCAGTTATACATCCGATATTTGAACTATTTCTTGCTCTTTTTCTCCCCCTCATGAGGATCATGACCAGGGTCCTCATGATAAAGCTGAATAGTGGCGTTTTGGAAACGGAGAGAGGAATGGTGTGTCGGTGTAAATCGAGAGCCAAGATCGGAATGAGAACCAGAAACATGTAGTACTCATGAAGGAACCAGGGACAAATTGATTTAATCCAAGAATGTTGGAGAAAAATATTTGAAAATGAAGAATAGTAGTGTCAATAATCACGTGAAGTCGTAAACAGATGCAATCTTTACTGAAGAACTTCAGTAAAGAGATCGTTTACGGATATGACAAACACGATGATTAGAGACATTGTTAATCAAATATTTGAAATTTAAAAGAGATCAATTTGTTTGGTTATATCAAAGATCAGTGAAGTATACCACTTACAAAGATGCAATCTTCTCTGAACGTGTGCAGTGAAGAGATCTACGGATATACAAAGATCAATGACATAACAATGTGCATTTAAAACGATTTTGAGTGTGCGAGAACTGGAGAAAGTCAGGATTGAATCTGAACATTTTGGAGAAGATGAAAAATGATTTCTCCATTGATCGTTTAAGGATGAAAATCGTTTGAAAAATAGTAAGAACAATCAATCCAAGATGGTGTTAAAAACAGATGCAATCAGTACTGATTGAAATCAGTAAAGAGATCGACGAATTTAACAGCAAATTGTGTTGAGTGTTGCAAACAAGTCATTTAAAAATGAAAAATATTATGTGCAAAATCAGAATTTTGAAAAAATGAGCCACAACGCAAGAGACAAAAATTTGTCATAAACAGATGCAATCTTTACTAATCAAGACTAGTAAAGAGATCGTATGACAAAAATTTGTATCATACGTTGTGAACACATCATGGTGAGCACAAAGTGAGTTAAAAAAAATTGGAATGTTGAGCATCACAAATTAATAAAGAATTTATGAGATTGTGATGTCAACAACTCAATATGAGTAAAAAAATATTTGTAATTGAGTATCGATTTGAAAAATGATAATTGAATTTGAAAGGAGAAAATTTTGATTTACAATTGAAGAATTTCGACAATAAAGGAACACAAAGGTAGCAATGAGAAATAAGAGAATTTGCAATAAACAGATACAATCAGTACCAACCTAGACTGGTAAAGAGATCGTTTACGAATATTGCAAAAGCTAATACTCAACATTGATAACCTTGTGTGATTGTAAATTTTGAAAGAGGTTGAAAAACTGTTTGAGGTAAAAAAAAATGTATTAGCAAGATAGAATAAGAAAATTTGTAATAAACAGATGCAATCAGTACCAATTGAGATTGGTAATGAGATCGTTTACGGATATTACAAAAATTGATACCCCATATTGATAATTAAAAAAAAATATTTGAAAGGAGCACCAAAACAGTATGTAGTGATTATAAAAGGATGCTCCCCCTCGACTAGTGTGTTTCAAAAATCATAAAGCAGTTATGCACCCCTTGACATAAGAATGTCTATTTTCTCCCCCTTGATAAGTGAATATAGAAATTCTCCCCCTCAACCAAGTATGATATTTAAGACCGGGTTTCAAGCAGATGTACTTGAAAGCCATTGCTTTGAAGCGCGGGTTATACACTTACGTGTGCATAAGCCATAATCCATTGAAATGCGAGTTATACACTGAATTGTGTATAAGTCATACTCCTGCAAAAACACATCAAACAACTTTTGGTACCCATTTTGTTTTGGGTCCGATGGTGTTAGTGTTTGAGTTAAACCATCTATAAGTTGTATCAATTTGATTTACAGATTTGGAATTCCATGAAAGACTGAAACTTGATGTTTCACTTTCAAATAATTTCCGGGGAATTATTTGAGATGATGGAGTTTTAGGAACCCATTTTGCTTTTAAGATCGTTGGTGTTTTAGGAGATTTTGTTGGCACTTGATGAAAAGTTGATATTGGAGCCAATGAAAGTAAATCTTTTCTTGAATATTTCAAAGATTTAGTTTTGGAAAAGATTTTCTTTGAAGGAATAGAATATTTCAACACGGTTGATGGTTTGGTCTTATCCATCCGAGAATGCTTAAGTTTAGAAGAGGAACCTAATTTATTTAGAGTTTTAGGTGCAGAATTTTCTCTAATAACTTGTTTGAGAGCATTTAAATGCTTATCAGAGTTTAGTGGGACCGTGGATCTCCTAGGCTTAGGTTTGGTAGAGGAACTTACTTGTAAATTCGGTTTAGGTTTTGAATTTCCTCTATTAATCTCAGATTGATTGATTGTATATAAATCACGATATGCCATGACAGGAGAAAATATTCTGGACTTATTACATTTGTTCGTTGCAGTTAAAGGAGAATCTAAGTGAATAGATGAATTAGGCTTCTTAAGCTTTGAAAGATGAGATGTGTTAGATTCTAAATGTTTAATTTGTAATTGCAACTTTAGTTTCTCTTCATCAAAGATTTATGTGACTCTTCAATTTTATTTTCTAATTCAAAAATTTTGGTTTGTAAAACTAATTTGTCGTTGTCAAAGATTTTAGATTTTTCTTCTAGCTTTATTAACAAACCTTCGTTTTTATTTTGAGACAAAGAAAAATCAGTTTCAAGAGATGTAATTTTATCTAGCGATTTTGTTTTCTCAATATTAAAAATATTGATTTGTTTTTATAAATCAGATCCAAAATTACATTCAAGTAGTTTAATTTTATCAGTCAAAATACAATTTTCAGCACAAACAGAAGCATATCTTTCGATGTTCAAAATATTAACAGTATTTGTGTCATGAAGTTTCTTTGTTAATTCAGCAATCTGAAGTTGCTTTGTTTCAGAATCTTTTGTTAGAGTTTCAATCTTTATGAGTAAAGCTTTATTTTCATAAACTTCTTGATTGATTTTGGCACTCATTTCCTCAAAATGTTTGATATGAGAATTCAATTTATCATTTTCATTTTTTAGTGTCTGAATCATATTTTGTTTGCTTTTCATTTCATTTAATGAAATTATTTGTTGTTCATTAAGATTTTCAGTTAATTTTTTGATTTGAGAGTTTAAAGATTTAAACTGTGTTTCATTTTTATCAAATTCTTTTTGTTTACGTTCTAACCAGTTTTTAGTGATTTGATATTCATGAAACGCTTGAATATACAATTTGTAATATTTATCATTTCGTTCATTTGATATTGAATCATTTGAATTTTTAAGATTCTGTATTTCAATGTCTTTTTCTGAAATTGAATGTAAATTTTTTTTTAATATCAATCTCATATTTAGCTTTCAATTCTGATACTTGAATTTGTAAATCCAGATTCTCGAGTTTGAAATTTTTAATTTGTTTAATATGTTGAACAAGTTGTTCATTTTCATTTTGCAAATCATTTAAACGTTCTTGAAATTGATTATTTATATCTTTTTCATCTAAAAGGTTTTGTTTTAAAGAATCAATTTCAGATATCTGGGTTTTAACAACACAAGTATCCGGACCAATGAGATTATCAGAATTTGACAAGAGAGAACTGATTACCTCGATTTCTTTGTTGGCTTTTTCATTGATTTGATCAGAAACCTCAGCACTCACTTAATCCTTTGGATCTGAATCTTCCATCCATTGAAGATCTTCAACTAATAACACTTTTTTAGTCTAAATCTGTTTAGCCATCAACATCTTACGTTCATAATACTCTGAATCACGAACGATTGGTTTCTTTGTAGCATTCAAAAGTGTGGTGATTGGCTTTTCAGTTGAGATTGTAGCAGATATATCAGGCTTAATGTCGAATGAAGATCTCAGATTATTGTTTGTAGGCTTTGAATTATATTTCTTCTTATTGTTTTAGATAAAAGACAAAACATTTTGTACTCTTTGAAGTTCTTGTTCCAAATCATCAAAATCTTGTGCAGGTTTTTCCATTTTTACTTGTCAACGGTTGATAAGTAGAAAATCTCGTGTTTTAAAAATGTAAAAATTTTCTTTTTAAAAAAAATTTATGCCGAACACATATTTAAAAAAAAATGTTTTAAAATTGATTAGAAAATTTATGTCTTACACATATGCCGAAAATTTATGCCAAACACATAGCAGCCGAAGACATATGCCGAGAATTTAATTGGGCTGGCAAAGGGCTGGGAAAGACCGAGATCAGATTTTGGGCTTAATAATAGTTATTGGACTGAGTTTTGTTTGTTTTGGGCCACAAATCAACTTGGGTCGTAGAGTTATTTGGCTGGTCGAACACTTTGAGGCGGATAGGGTCGAAGATTGTGATTTTATTGATCGTGTATTGGCAGATCGAAGCAGATAAAATCGTGTGATCGAATCAATTGTGATTTAATAAAATCGTGTATTGTGATTTGAACAGGAGCGATCGAAGCAGATTGAACATGAGCGAAGATTGTGATTTGATAAAATCGTGTATTGGCAGATCGAAGCAGATAAAATCCATTGATCGAATTAATTGATGAATCGATTGGAGGTTTGAGATCGTGACAGTACTCGAACAGGAATGAATCAATTTAATTTTGTTGAATCATTGATTTGTTGATCGAACTGAGTATATGAAGTCGATGGTTAAGAAGCCGAACTCTTCAATTTAATTTCTTTGATCTTTGAATTGAATTGGCGGCATATTACGAAGTATTAAAGCAGATTACGAAGTATTTTAGTTAATTGTGATTTTGATTTTAATTTGGTATTGAAAATCACGACATTGGCCGAACTTGTTGAAGACGAGAACATTCAGTTTTGTGATTTTGCCGAACAATTGAACTGGGCCAAACAGTGGTAATTCTCTTTGGGCCGAACTTAATTAAAAGCTTACTTCGGGCCGAACTTGGTGGTGTTTACTTCGGGCCGAGATTCAGTACTAGTTCGGGCCGAACTTCAATTTGGTAAGATGTAGTTCGGGCCGAAGAACAACTTGGGTCGAATATTAAGCTCGGGCCGAACATCTTCAACGATGTTCTTGAAGTCGAAAATTGTACGCACGAACAAGCTCGTTCATTTCTTCACTCTTTTGATCCGATTTCACTCAATTCTTGATCAATTTCAGTGATTCTTTTTGCTAATTGCTCGAAATTTAATTGCTAACACTTTGATCCGATCATATAATCCAAAACATAACACATTTGATCGAATTTTGCAAATTACAGTCACTTTTTGAGTTTTTCTCTTTTTCACAAAAATCTTCAAATTGAGAGCAATTGTTGATGGATTTGATCGAAATTTGATTCTATTCCTATTAGAATCAATGGAGAAACATGAATCTTCAATCAAATCTTCAATTTGAAACAAAAATTTACAACATTAAATTCACAGCTCATGAACAACTTTTTCTTCAAAAATCTCAGATCTGGATCAAATCATCACGAATTTGGATATACTCTTAGAGAGTTTATGCTCTGATACCAATTGAGAGATCTAATGTGATTGAATTCAAGGTAATTCATGATGATTTGAGAAGAATCGAAGATTCAGGTGTGTGTGTTCTTGGTGTTTTAGTGTGTGTAGTTGAGAGAGAAAGATGGAGGGAAGGAATGCTTTCAAATGTTAATTCATTCAAAGTGTGGGAAAGCTTACAAATTAAGTCAACATGAAAGGTATTTATACCTCCCTTCTAAACATGCTTAATTAAGAACTAACTAAGCCTAAGACTAGTTTATCATTTAGACAATGTTACACAACTAGTCCCTATACTATTTGATACAACATATTTGATCCTAACAGCGTCTCAAGCCCACGAGTAACCAAATCGAAGCTCGAGACGAAGGCTACAACTTGGTAAACTGCACCCGACTTCTCGGTCCAAAACCCCTTGTTTTAGACACTGTATTTGCGTTTTTGTGATTTTTCGGTCAATTTCCAAACTTCGTTTACCCCTAGGTTCTAACCCGATCGTCGTTTTTGACTAATTCGAAAATCTAGACCATATTTAAAGTGTCTTTTGTAATATGAGATCTTTTTGAAAAAAATTTCAAATTTAATTTTTTTTTTCTTTTTCTCTCTCAGTCGTACCTCATACAATCACGGGAATCTGATTAACACAAGATCTTCTACATATCAACCCGAGAATTCAATCAACACTAATAATCACAAAAAATGGAAAAACTTATACCAGCTACAAATGAGTATGTGGATAAAGACTTGGAAAATGCGATAAAGTATATGTCTCATTTCAAATCAGTTCTATCTGCCACAATTTCAACTGAAAAACCAATCATCATTGGACAACCAATCATCATACCTTTGGATGCTACAAAGAAATTGATCGTTCGTGATTCAATGTATTATGAACGAAAGATGTTGATGGCTAAACGGATTGAGACTGAAAAAGGGTTCTTTGTTGAAGATCTTCAATGGATGGAAGATTCAGATACTAAGGATGAAGACAATGCAGAGGTTTTTGATCGATTCAATGAAGAAGCCAACAAAGAAATTGAGATAATCAGTTCACTATTATCAAATTCTGATACTTCCACTGGACTGAGGACTGATCTGTGCATTCCAGAAAATGATGAGAAAGAGGTACACTTTTCTTCTTTAGACTTAGATACTGATTTATCAGAAAATTCCTTGTTTATTAAAAATCTTTTAATTTAAATTGACGAGAAAGCCCAGTTGACAAAACAAATAACAGATTTAGAAACTGAAAAAGCATAATTTTTAAAAGATCTAAGTCAATGTTCTCTTCAATTATCACAAATGCAAACCTTTGAACAATTAAACAAGGAATTGCAAAATCAGTTGTCTACGTCACAATCAGTGTTTCAATTTAAAATATCTGAATTAAAAGAAAGTCTACAGCAACAAGTAGACACAAATAATACTTCAAATGCACAAATCAAGCACCTAAAAGCAGAAAATGACACATTTCGTAATCAACTTGAATCAATTCTCCCCCAAGTAACTCAAAATAACTCTTTTCAAAAACAAACTGAAGAGCTACAAAATCAGTTGTCAACCTTTTATGTTGCTCACACCAGTGAGGTCAACCAATTACATAAAATGATTTATGACAAGGATGCGGAAATATCAAACCTTAAGAACATGAAAACGGTGTCAAGTGAGAACGACAACTCCAAGAAGCTACTCAGTGACGTAGCTATTCAATTAAATGGAGAGCGAACTTGGATAAAAGCCGCAGAAGTCAAGATGAAAGACTACCAAGATCAGTTGAAGACGGCTGACATCGAAATTCAAAATTTAAATGCACAAATCAAAGATATAACCAACAGTTTTATAAAGGAAATCGATGAACAATCATCCACAATACACAGTCTTACTGTCAAAAAGGAAAATGCCGAAGAACACATCAAAAAATTGGAGCAGACGATTGTGAAAGCCGGTCATACAGAACAAACAATCAAGTTCAATGAACCAAAAGAGTTCAGATACTACAAATCAAAAGCGGGTCTAGGAGCTGAAAATCCTCGTTATCTGGAAAAAGCCGCTGATGTGCTCCCAACACCGTACAACTATGACTACATGAAATTGGGAATCTGGCAAAGCTTTCTTCATGTACCAGACGAAGAAGCAGAAATTGAGAAGTTCAACAGAGAAAAACAAGAATATGCTCAAATCAGTTTCAACTATTCTGCTTTGAACAAAACATATGAACAGAAGAAAGCAAAATTTGAAAATCATGAATACTTTCCAATTGTCACTCCAGATGAATTTTCATTATCTGAGGATGAAGTGTTAAAACAAACCGTCGAACCCAAGCTTTATGTTCCATCGTTAATTTTAGAAAAGAAAATCGTCCAACTTGAATCTGAAATTGATGAAACTCATAAAGCCTTTGATAAAGAAAAAGAAAATCTTCAAACAAAGATACATCAATTAGAGGATACGATTTTAGAATTAAAACATAAAACTGACAAAAATGTTCTTCAAAATTCTAAATCGTCATTAATAGGACCGGCACCTGTTAATTCAGTACCAATTACTTTGAGAAGAACCTCTAATTCACCAGCCTTAAACGTCTCATTTAGAAAATTAGAGCCTCAGAGCAAGGAGCCCAAACCCAATGGAGTCAAAGGAGATGTGCAGTCTAAGAAGCCGAGTTCGTCTAAGTCTAGTACGCTTAAGAAGCCATGCGTGCTTAATAAGTCTAGACCATATACGTCTTCAGTTTCTTCGTCCACTGTTAAAATTAATTGTAACAACTCCAAAAATTTTACATCTCCAGCAATTGCGTTTGGAACAGTGTATGACGCTTCTGTTTATCGTCCTTTAAATTACTCACCTGATTATGATACTGTGTTCTTTAAACATGATGAATTTGGTAAAAAGAGACTTTATGATAAACTTACAAAGAAACAAATTTCTCAAACTGATGATCGATTTTTTGTTAAGCTAAATGCTCCATGTGGTTTAAAAATCAATGTTTTCCATCAATCTGGTAAAATTATAAAATCATGCAAAACATGCTTTTCACAATCATGCAAGAAATCTGTCTCTCGTCCACACAAACCTAATAAAAAAGGTTCATCTTCACATGCCTCCAAACAGACGAAGAGTTCTTCCAAAACCCCACCAATCTCTGATAAACACTCGTCTTCTTGTCGCAACGTTTCTCGAGGATCTTCCGCACCTAAGCCAAAGTCTTAAGGTTCCTCAAACAGCGACAACAAAACAACGACCAAATCTTCAACGTTTGTGAAATACACATGGATCAAAAATGAAAAATCTCATTGGATTATCCAATCCTCTGAACAATCTTTAAAATTGGTCGTCAAATCCACAACCTCTGAACTGCCTCCTTGCAGTTCTCCAAATCTCTAAATTGATCATAAAACAATTCTACATAAACCATATGTCACTAATCGTTTTGGACCCATACATAATTGGGTACCAAACATGTTTTAATTGTTTTATGTAGAATAACCAGCAAGGTGTTTGGAGTTTAGAAATGACTTATACACACTTCAGTGTATAACTCGCGTTTCAACGGACTATGACTTATACACACTTCAGTGTATAACTCGAGCCTCAACAGAATGGCTTGTACACACTTCTGTGTATGACCCCTGCTTCAAAGAAATGGCTTTCAAGTACATCTGCTTGAAACCCGTTTTTCATCGATATCATTGGTTGAGGGGGAGAATTTCTATATTCACTTGTCGAAAGGGAGAAAATCGATATTAATATGTCGAGGGGGAGCATAACTGATTTTATGATTTATGAAACGCAACTGTTGAGGGGGAGCATCCTTTCAGAACTGCTAACCAGTTTTCCAGTGCTCCCTTCAAATATTTTTATAATTATCAATATGTTGTATCAATTTTTGTAATATCTGTAAACGATCTCTTTACCAATTTCAGTTGGTACTGATAGCATCTGTTTATTACAAATCTTCCTACTCTATATTGCTAATAAATTTTTTATTTTCATCAAACAATTTTTCAACCTCGTGCAAATTTACAATCACACAAGGTTATCAATGTTGAGTATTAGCTTTAGTAATATTCGTAAATGATCTCTTTACCAGTATAGGTTGGTACTGATTGCATCTGTTTATTGCAAATTCTCTTATTTCTCATTGCTACCTTTGTGTTTCTTCATTGTCAAACTTTTCAATTGTAAATCGATTTTTCTCATTTTTAATACAATTTTCATTTTCCACTTTGAATTTCTCTGATGCCACACAACCTGGCACATATCAATACTCAATTAAAAATATTTTTAACTCGAATTGAGTTGCTGACATCACATTTTTTTTTATCAAATCTTTATTAATCAGTGATGATCAACATTCCAAAATTTTTATCTCACTTTGTGCTCACAATGATGTGTTCACAACGTAGGATATAAATTTTTGTCATATTCGTAAACGATCTCTTTACTAATCTCAATTAGTACTGATTGCATCTGTTTATGACAAATTTTCGTATATTGCGTTGTGGCTCAATTTTTCAAAACTCTGATTTTGCACATAAATTTTTAATTTTTCAAAAATACTTGTTTGCAACATTCAACACAATTTGCTGTTAATTTCGTCGATCTCTTTGCTGTTTACAATCAGTACTGATTGCATCTGTTTTTAACACCTTCTTGGATTGAGTGTTCTTACCATTTTTCAAACGATTTTCATACTTAAACGATCAATGGAGAAATCATTTTTCATTTTCTCCAAAATGTTCAGATTCAGTTCTGACGTACTCATATTCTCACACACACAAAATCGTTTTTAATGCACTGTTAGCTCATTGATCTTTGTATATCCGTCGATCTTTTCACTGCACACGTTCAGAGAAGATTGCATCTTTGTAAGTGGTATACTTCACTGATCTTTGATGTAACCACATAAATTGATTTCTTTTAAATTTCAAATATTTGATTAACAATGTCTTTAATCATCGTGTTCGTCATATCCGTAAACGATCTCTTTACTGAAGTTCTTCAGTAAAGATTGCATCTGTTTATGACTTCACGTGATTATTGACATCGCTATTCTTCATTTTTCAAATATTTTTTCCAAGATTCTTGGATAAATCAATTTATATCTGGTTACTTCATGAGTACTACATGTTACTGGTTCTAGATTCTGAAACCCACAAATATCAAAATATTGGCTCACATATTACATCGACACACAATTTCCTCTCTCCGTCTACACAAGACAAACATTCAGCATTAGCATGAGGACCCTTGTCATGATCCTCATGAGGGGGAGAAAAGAGCAAGAAATAGTGCAAGTACTAGGGTTATCACTGAACAACATCAAAAAGAACCACAAACATCTCATCAAAGAAGAAGAAGAAACCGATTCATCTAAAGAAATCTCTCTCCAAAATCTCAACCACTTAAATCTAAATCTTAACCGTACAAATCATTACTTTCAAATTCTCTATCATCAAAATCCAAACCTTAACCGTTCAAATCATTATTTACAAAACTCAAAACATTATTATCTTGTCCTCACAAAACCTCTATCAAAAAAACCAAAACAAAATCTCCAATAACTGAAATCCCAGACAAATTCTTCCCAACTGACGTTTCATTACCAGAACTTTTAACCTTAAATGAGACATTTTTAGATCTTTCTTACACCAACTAATTCAACGAAAAAATTTCTTTGAGTGTTTGAAACTTGGAAGTTCTGTAACGAAAATTATAATTGCTTCTACTTCCACTCAGATGTTATTATTGAAAAACGAAACCTAGAGATGTTAATTACAGCATTTGACAAAGAATTGAAATGATTAAATGTAATTCACCATCTTGAAGTACATCTGAGAATACATGAACATTGTAGCTTGCCCATCTTTTCACAAGGTTACGCAATCCTCTATCAACATTTGATCAGATCAAGGATTTGCAATGAGATCTTGAAATTACTTCATATGTGAGAAGGAGAGCAACGGGCCAATAGAAGCAACTGAAGACGGAAGACTGGGAGGGAGTGCATCAAAAAAAAAGGGAGATTGTTAGTGGTGATTAGTGAGAGGAGGTATAAATATGTGAGATTAAGGCTAATGATTGTTTAATCCAACTCCCGTGAAGAAATAATTGTTTGTTTGAGGGGGAGCGTAACAATTATCAATATTTTACCTCAACAACAATTATCAAAAACAACAGATCGACATAAAGTCACAACTTCAAGAAAAGACTTCCGCTGTTAATCTTTCTATCATTATGGGTCTTATTTTTAGTCGATCAATATGTATCTTCAGTCAAAAGTCTTCAAAATACATCTTGTTGGTTGAAAAGCTACAAGAAGTATTCATATTCGCTGTTTAACAAAGCCTAAGCTGATCCTGATACATCATTATTCAACGAACTATCTACCAGGTGCAGATTTGGCTAAAGATGAAGACTTCGGATATACGCTTCCCAGACTATTGTTACAAAGGGGGAGATTGTTGGGTCATATTTAGTTGTAATCAATAGTCTAAGGACTAGTTATGTAACATTGTATATTAGTTTAGGATTAGTCTTAGGACTAATTAGACAATTAGGGAGATGGTATATAAACCAAAGATGTAATCCCTAATTGTAACTTTTACCATTAATCAATTTTATCTTTCTTGAAAGTTCTCTCCTCATTCTCTCTTGTTTCTCTCTCTAAAACCCTTCTCTTCTTCTCCAAGTTTCATCACAAATTCATCATCAGATCATCAAGCTATGGATTGATTGTTGTTTTAAGCTTTTCAATTGTCCCACAAAAAATTTCTCATTTCTCAAATTTGAGGGGCCCACTTAATAATTGTGTCCAAGTGAAAATAGAACTTAGTTACTTATTTTATATTTTAAAATGTATAGTGTATGGAAGTTAGTATAATTTTTTTTTTTGAAACGGCAAATCTAATCTACTCCTAATTACCACATATGTCCACGATGGGATTCGAACTTCTAACCTCACAGTTGAGAGACAAAAACCACACCACTAGGCTAAAAGCCCTTTTGATGGAAGTTAGTATAAACATCGTGCATATGCAAGTATGTAACATTATAAATTATAGTTCGTATATCATCAATACAACTTACAAGTCTAACGGAATTTTCTATAATTTCCAATAAAATTAAAGGAACCCAAAATATCCACATTTTAGTGGGATTTTTTTAATTACATTTTTACACTTTGTAACTTTCTTCTAATTTTCAGCAGTGCAGGTGTACAAATTAACGTAATGCTTGATGACATATCCTCTAGCTGTTACTCGTGAATTATGCCAAAACGATTATCGTACTCTTTCTTATAATTTCATAATTAATTATTATTAACGAAATCTTTGAGAGTCAACAAGATCATCTTAGAATATAAGATATGCTTACCACCATTAGAATCAATAAATTAAAATAACTAAAGAAAGTTTAAAAGTTGGGACTAGGATTTGAGTGTGTAGATTACTTTCTCTTCTGATATGGGGCACCCTAATTATATTCTTTATTTTATATATTTTTTAAAAGGTATACTTGTTTATAACAGAATCTCAAGGGTGACTGATATTTGCTCGTGATGTACACGATATAACTGTTATCATGATATTTTCCAAACCTTCACATGACTATTTGGTATATATTTATCTAGAGAAGAGATCGTGCTCGTGACATTGAAAAGATCATTTAAAGTGTCATTATCGTTCAACCATCACTGTATGGTTCCTAATTGTATTCTTTAATTAATTGGACAAACTGATAACTTTTGCATTTAACTGAAGCAATTTCTACAAATATAAATTTGTAATTTTGTGGAACAATTTGATTTCTTTAGAATATGGAGTATTTTCAAGAAAGTTGGCATTTCTTGAAATGCCAAAAATGCTATATTTGGTATCTTAACTAATCTTAGATTCCTCTTCTTTAATGGAAAAACATTTCTTAATCAAATACCCAATTAATAATTCTTTTTGAATATTTGTATGAATTTCATTATAGTTTTGCAAGAGTAATCCAAACGGATAATTAACAACGATGAGATGGCGATGGTGAAGTGAACTAAAAATGATTACTCAAAAGAAATGGAATGGGACATACCTGCTTATCCGACCTATCATACATGTTCCCGCCAGAAGACACGAAGATTTCTGTACAATTTCATAAAAATTCCATATGTCATAGATAATTCAAATTTATTAAAGCTATAAATAATTCATATTTATTAAAGCCATAAACCAACAAAATTTCAAGAATTTTCTACAAAACAATAATAATAATTAAAGATGAAAGATAATTAAGGGGACAAGATCTTAATCACGTAAAGTTTGCGAATTATTCGATGTTTAATGACTTTTCTTAATATTAACTGTGTCTTATAATTAAACTAGGTTATAACCCGTGAAGAATCACGGGCTGTCACTCTTTATACTGATTGTTAAGAATATATAATAAAAAGTTTTTTACCAGATTTAGTTTCACCTGTATTAGATTTGTAACCGATAAAATAAAAAATGAAAATGTTCATAAGAGGACCAATTGGGTTGCAAAATACGTACATCAGTTCAATAACAAAATATCAAAAAATGATTAAAAGGAAGTCCAACATTCAATGACAAATTATGAAAAATGTTTAAACAAATAAATCAAGATAAATTTCTAAAAACTTCTTTAAATACAACGTTTTAAGTTTTATTCGTCACACCGGTATCTTTATCTTCTATTAAAATCTTCAGTCCTTTTCTGCTTTTTACTCTAGATAAAGCCACATACAATTGACCATGTGAAAAAACAGGTTCTCTCAAATACAGACCCACATTCGACAATGATTGGCCCTGACTCTTATTAATGTCATAGCAAAGCAAATAGAAAGTGGAAATTGCCTTCTTTTAAATTTAAAGGGGATTATGGCGTTAGATGGTGTCAAAGATAATCTTGATATAAAAGTACGATATCCAACATTGTTCCCAGATATAACAACTGCTTCTATAACGCGGACACCCAAAGCCACAATCTGAAGTCTTGTACCATTGCACAAACCATTTTTCTGGTCAATATTTCTTAATAACATAAGTTTACTCATTTATAATTGTTATTGTCAAACAACAATTTATTATTAATTACATGAATATTACTTGTAGAATAAGAAAATTTGTAATGCTTTTAAACGCAAATTAAATTCATTGATCCTTACAAATTATATTAACATTATAAAATTTAAGATTACGTGAAAATAAAATGATAAAATAGAATAAGATATTAAAAAAACGATCAATTAAAATATTAATAAGTAAATGTTAAAATGTCACGAAAAAATTTCTTTAACAAAATAACAATTATGAAACAATCTAAAAGATTATTAATTAATTAAATAGTTGATAACGCTATAGATATTATTATATGCATTATTGGAATAATCATATTAAAAACATATGAAATCATTGGTGCAAATTATAACATTAACTAAATAATATAATTGGAAATTATTGTTTATATTAAATTATGCGAATCATGTTACGACTACTAATAAACTCTTAATTGTATGATTAAAAAATAAAAAGTAATAAAAATATAGAGAATAGTGTTTTGACTACTCAAGTGAAACACAATTACCTATTTATAGTTACTTATGTCAAGACTATTGTCTTAATTCTATGCACTAATAAAAAATTAAAAAAAAAATTGATTTTGACTACTACTTCAATCAAACACAATTCTCTATTTGTAGTCAATCGTGTTTTTTTTTTCAACGCCAAATTCTAATTTACTCCTAATTATCATCTATGCACACGACAAGACTTGAAACCCCATGGGGCAAACACCATACCGCTAGGCTATAATGCCCTTTGGTTATAGTAATCACGTTAAGACTACTAATAAATTCTTTATTTTATGCACTAATTTTAAAATCATAAATATTTAAAAAAAATCAAAATAATAGAGAATTGTGTTTTTAACTACTACTTAAATCAAACACAATATTATTTATATTGAATCATGAAGATTACTAATAAAGTCTTAATTTTATGCACTAATTTAAAAATCAATATATATACTTCCGCCGATTCAAAATAAGTGATACACTTTCTATATTTTGGTGATCCAAAATAAGTTATACATTTTAAAATTTTACCTTATTTGGTAAAAAGTAGTGGACTCCACATTCACTAACTACATACTTTATAAAGTGAAATGACCCTTATACCCTTACTTTTTACTTTTAAACATCATTAACCTTACTTTATTCAAAAAATTGTGGGACTCATTCCCGACTAATCATCCAATTAATCTAATTTAATCGTCATTATAATCTTTTGCCTAAAAAACCGTGAAACTTAAGTGTAACACTTATTTTGAATCGGAGGAAGTATATATATATATATATATATATATATATATATATATATATATATATATATATATATATATATATATATATATATATATCCTACCCTATATATGAGGCCTAAATTTGAAGAGGGTTTGACACCATGGCAATTCCAAGCATTCCTATTCGTCCATAATGCCACTTGGAATTCCCTGATTGGTCCACGTCATTTGTACTAATACAAACGAATCTGGTACGGCTTACGGTCTACATTCATATTTATATGCTCCATATACGGCAAACGAATATGGTACGGCTTACGGTCTACATTCATATGCTCCATATACGGCTTCCTACATACAAGGAAACAAAAAACTATTTAAAATATCGTACATACAAATAACTATTTAAAAGATCCTACATACAAGGAAACAAATAAATATTTAAAAGATCAATCAGCGAAGGAAACAAATAACTATATGTAACATTTATATGTAACATTTCTTCATTTACCGTTTTTTGTACAAAATCATCATCACATCTATCGATTATTATGTCATTTAGAAGTATATAAAGTTTTTGGACATTTTTCTACATACTAAAATTTACAGCATACCCGCCCATCGGGCGGGTTTTGTAGCTAGTATATATATATATATATATATATATATATATATATATATATATATATAGAGACAGAGAGAGAGAGAGAGAATTAAGTTTTATCTAATATTTAAGTCAAACACAATGATCTATTTTAGTGTAATTACTATTAAATTGCTAATTGTATATTTTTACATATCTCTCTATATAATAAAAGAAGCTTTTTGCCACATAGATAATGTCACATCATAATACCACCTGAACCCTTTTACCAAATCTGATATTTACAAAAATATAAAATAAAATATTCGTTTTTAATTTAAATATTAAAATTGGATATTGACGAACATATTCAAATATAAATTGTAACTCTATCAAAAAAGAAAAGTAATAAAGATTTGGATAAGATCATTAACAATAGTTAAAAATCATTTATTAAATTTATTGAATTTTTTAAATTTATTAACAATAGTTAAAAAATATTTATTAAATTTTTTAATAAGATCTTGAGGGGTTTGTGTTATAAATTCTTAATGTTACATTTTATTTACAAATTTACGGTAACATATACTAAGTAATTGACAATTTGGAAAAAAGAACAATATGGGTATACGTATTTTGTTTACTCATGTTGATTGTTGACAACTAAATTGTCTATTTTGTTTTTTATAAGATAATTACCATTTAATAGTTCTTAGAATTTGAATATTTTTTCTTTAAAGATAAAAAAAAATGCCCATGACAAGTTTGATCCTAGCTTCTATCTATGGTTCAAGAAATGGTGCTAGAATAAAACAAGTTCTTGTATTTTCCTTCCTTTAATCTAAGACCAATAAAAGTAATATCTTTTTACTAAGATCATTTGTTGTTGATATAACATAGATTTTGATAAATAACTTAGGTTCTAGAACTATTCATGCCTTTTATGCATAATTTAAGTCGTTGGGCATAAAAGTATTAAGTAAAAGAGTATGAAATTTTCTCAAATGATTATTTTAAATTATAAATAAACTATTATGAAAATTATGAAAATATTATGAAAAATCGTATAAGTCACCCCGTGATTATCACGGGTTATAGACTAGTATATAATAAAACATTATAAAATGTACGTATAATGTATATTGTTATTGACTTATTGCAACTTCAAGTATTAGTGCTATGGTTTATTCGAAACTAAATTCTACAATACTTAAGATTTTTTCAAAAAGGTATAGATTAAAACCAAATTCAGTAATATTTAGTTTAACATAAAGAAATAGATCAAATGGTTCATTTAAGGTTAGGTTTCAATCAAGACACGCCAAATCGACTCATGTACACTTATAATCATGAACATAGTTGACTTTAAAAGTCAACTGTTTTGAATTTAGATGGAAATCTGCAGGGAAATCGAGTATTTATATTAGCAACTTTTGTTCGTTTATGTTCCAATAATTATAAAGCCCTTAAAAACCCGTTAATTATGTTAAAACTACTAATAGAGTCTTACTTTTATTCACTAATAAATGTTTTTAAAAAAATCAATAAAAATATAGTATTGTGTTTTGACTATTATTCAAGTCAAGCACAAATACTTTTTAATGTGAAATATGTTAACGCTACTAAAAAAGTCTTAACTTTATTCACTAATCCAAAAAATTCAAAAAAATAGAGAATTGTATTTTTACAACTTCTCAAGTCATAAACAATACTAAAACCCGTGAATTATATTAAGAATACAAATAAAGTCTTAGTTTTATTTGCTTTGCTTAAAAAAATTGACAATTGGTTTTTGACAACTACTCAAGTCAAACCCAATTTCATTTATAGTGAATTATGTTAAGACCAAAAGTGTTACTTTTTGTTCACTAATTCAAAAAAATCAAATAAATTAAAATATCTATAAAAAAAATATTATGTTTTGACTACAACTCAAGTCAAACATAATACTCCCTCCGTCCCTAAATAAAGTTCCCATTTCTCCTTCAAGTTTTGTCCCTAAATAAAGTTCCCATTTCTCTAACATAAGGGGCCCACTTAATATAATAATATTATTACCAATACTTTCACCACTAACTATCTCTTAAAACACTTTCTCTCTCCAATCAAACCTTATATTTTAATCAAAAGTAATACCAAATACCCCACCACTAACTATTTCCTAAAATGTTGTGCCCAACACAAATGGGAACTTTATTTAGGGACGGAGGGAGTACTATTTACAGTTAATTATGTTAAGACTACTAATAAAATCTTACTTTTATACACTAATTTGGGTGCAGAAATTACAAAAAATTGTAGGTCTTTATAGCCATCACGATTTTATGAATTAGGGTTTAATAAGTTGACTAATACAATCAAATATGGATTAAAACCAAAGTATGTATCCAAAATATGCAGTAAATTGTGTACTTCATATCTATTAATTTAAACATTAATCAGTGTATAAAGTTTATCATCAATCACTTGATATTATATAAATTTGACTTTTATAGTTAAATTTATTAAACATAAACAGTTTGAACAAAAGCATTGCTGCAGACTATATAGTGAAAAATAACTACTTTATACAAAAACTAACAGAAGCACAGCACCATTGGTAGAAATATGTATTACGACCCAGATAATATATAGTGCAAAATATATAAACATAAGCAAAGATAATCTTCATATAAGCAAATATATAAAATAAAGAGGCCAGCAAAACTAAAAACATAAGTTTCATTTACCTGACACAATAAGCATATCTTTAAAAAACCCGCAAACATAAGTTTCATTTACCTGACACAATAAGCATATATATGTTGTAAATTTAAATACCGAAATTAAACACCGAAATTAATGGCTATTAATAATTAAATAGCGTTTATATGCTGTAAATATAAAATACCGAAATTAAACACCGAAATTAAACACCGAAATTAATGGCTATTAATAATTAAATAGCGGGATTTAAAAAATGGAAAATTCTTTAAAAAATGACACGTGGCATACTGGCTTCTAAGGGGGACATGTGGCAACTTCAAAAGCTTGTTTTATTATTATATAGATTCCTCCTGTAAATATCAAAGTCCTGATGAGAAAAAATAAGTACTATTTTTTCGAACATAAGATTATATTAAATTAGCAAGGAGTTGGATAAAAAAAATGACAAAAAAATGAGAAATTACATGGAATGTGAATTAGTACTTCAATTTACCCAATTTAAATTATATTTTTATCTCTACTATTTATCTATAGGAACCTTTTTTTAACATTATCTCCTAACAAATATTTTACTTTTTATTTGGGGTAGATCATCGACAACATATCACAAACCTCTTTTTTTTTTTTTACTTTTCTTATCGACTCTTAGATTAATTACCATCTATTATCATCATTTTCTTAGAAGTCATATATCATCATGCACGATATGAAGGAAGTGTATCATTCTCCTGAAATAATTTCATTAGGACATTACTTTCATATTCTTTATGAATTAACTTCTATGTTGTAGAAGTTAATTTTAGTTTGATGCAACAAATAAATTTCCCGACCACTAAAATATTTGATTGAGAGAATTCTTTTCAAATTTTATTATTAGAGGTTTTAACAGACAAAAAATTCAAAAAGAAAATATTTTCTTTATTAATTGGAAAATGACATACTTCGTATATATCATTAACTTGGGTTACTTACACTAGTTACTTCCTTGGTTAAGAGTCTAATCATAGTCTCATATTTTGTTAATATGCTTAATGATTGCACCCCAAGATGATGGATGCATAGTGTAAAATGACAAAGAAATAGTATTATATGTAGTGCATGAAGTATTAAACTAAATAACTACATATTTCTACTAGAGAAACATTTAAAGAGGTCCATCATTTTTGTGTAATCCCGAGTAATAAATCTTAACCATTGATCAGTAAGATCTAATAGTCAAGATAAATCACATATTTTATACATGGAGGAGTATTTTGGTCATTTGGCAGTTAAAAAAAATTCCGATTTTTTTTTATTTTAAATATTTAAAATTTTTAAATTTTTTTTATTATTTATTGTTATTTTTATTTTTTTTCGTTAAAAAAATATTTATTTGATAATTACGTGGTGTACTTAATCACATGTGATTGTAGCGTAAAATCACATGTAATTGTATATTTAATCATATGTAATGTTTTAGTACAATCACATGTGATTCAGTACGCAATCACATTATGTGTTATTAATGAAAAAAAGTTAATTTTTTTAAATAATATAAAATAAAAAAATATTATAATTCTAAAATAAAAGAATAAAAAAATATTTATTTTAAAATGACCAAAATACCCTTGCATGTATAAAATATGTGATTAATCTTGACAATTACTTATAATTAATCAATGATTAAGATTTGTCTATTGGATTTTATAAAACTCAAGTACTTCCTTGAATACAACCCATCCCTACTAATATATAAATTATTTACTTTGCTCCCCTCTTCATTTTTAAAATTTTAAAATAACGAAACATAACGTATTTTTTGGGATAATATATAACGAGAATGAAGAGAGTTATTGAGCTAATAAATTTAGTCTACATATCATTCGTTGTACAATTAGAAGAACCCAAACTGGCCTCATCACCGTGAATCAATTTGATAACAGAAACCCATAAAAATTGAGGATTAGAAACTATCTCCAACGCCATTTGATCAGTAGAGCAAGGTTGAAAGATTTAAAACTTGCAACGACTAACTAACCATCATGATCTAAATAAGCTAAAACTTAATTGATCCCATTTAATCCAAGCTAGCTTTTTCTTATAGAGATATCACTATCCCAGAAGAATTGAGCACGGAAATATTGAAGGAAATTAATAATCTCATGAACTTTAAATAAAAAACATATAATAGATACCTAAGCTAGCTACAATGAATTTATAAAATGAAACTATACTTCATGATTTTAAGGACGTAAAGCCAACAAAAGTTAGGTCTAGCGATAATTAACCAGAATGTATACAAAAGGTGCTCCATTAACATATGGTTGTTAAATAAAATAAAACAATAGGATATGTGAGCTTGTCGTTCAAAAACAAAAAAAAAAAAACCCCCCGAAGGACGAGCAATAGATATTTTCAGTAGCACTTGCTTTTCTTGATAAACTGTAATTAATATGTTTTCCTTTTTGCGTGAATTAAAAAGCAAGAAGATTAAAATTACAAACAAAATTTACCCTTAATTAATAAAATATATTTGAAGAAAAGTATTCTATGAGAGGCTAATAGTGCCAATTAAAGGATGAGAATAATACAAATTGATGAAGAAAATAAAGCCTAATTGCCTCAAAGCACTTTCAAATGGACCCATGTCTTGTCTTCTCAATACCTCCCCTCCCCCATGATTTGATTTACCAATTCCCATTTTTTCCATTTTAATTTCTCATCTCTCTTCAATTATATTTCATCTTTAAGTTCCTTTCTCTGTTCTCTCTAAACCAATTATCTATTTTTTCAATAAAAATATTGATCATAATATATAGATAGTATCACTTGCTATAATTCATCAGATGTCTAGTCATGATCATGATCAGCATATCATTAAGGGAAAATCAGAAATAGGTGAAGGATCATCATCTAGGCCGGGTGGTGTACTTGTACCTTCTGATTCACAACAACCGCCACCAGCACCGCCACAACTAAGCCGATACGAGTCACAAAAACGACGTGATTGGAACACTTTTGGGCAGTACCTGAAGAACCAAAGACCACCAGTGGCTTTGTCTCACTGCAACTATAGTCATGTACTTGATTTCCTTCGGTACCTCGATCAATTTGGAAAAACTAAGGTTCACTTACAAGGTTGTGTTTTCTTCGGCCATCCTGATCCGGCTGGCCCTTGTACTTGTCCACTCAGGCAAGCTTGGGGCAGCCTTGATGCTCTCATCGGACGCCTTCGGGCAGCTTATGAGGAAAATGGTGGACTGCCCGAAATGAATCCGTTTGCTAGTGGCGCAATTCGGGTTTACTTACGCGAAGTTCGTGATTCACAGGCTAAAGCTAGAGGGATTCCTTACAAGAAGAAAAAGAAGAAGAGAAATACTCCGATTATAAAGACGACGAATGAAGAAACATCGAATTTTCGAATGCAACAATCATGATCGATCTATGGTTCATCTTCAAGAAATTAATTGGTAATCTTTTTGATGAATTAATTAATGTTAGATTTATTAGTTTCTACCAATTAATATAATATACGATTATATTATATGGGTTTACTATAAAGATTAACAGATCATATACTTGCATATATGACAAACCCAAGATCTACAATCCAAAAAGCAAAATTTTTTTGGGGAAAAAGCAAACCCTAGAAGGCTAGCTCCATGTATTTTAGAAACCCTAATTTGCATGGAGAAACACTCCAGTTCGCTCTCTGTCTGCATAACTGGCTCCCTTTTTTGAAAAATAAAAAATAATAATAAAAATAAAAATAAAAATAAATTCAGATTTTTTATAATTAAAAGTCTGAATATTATTGTTAATTTTTTTAAAATTCTCATTATTAGCTACTATTTAGAAATAGCTAGTCTTGTCTCTTTTGGGATTCTGCAGTATATATGGAGTGGCCATCAGGATTTGATCTTATTTACTTCAATTAAATACAGTTAATTATATGAATAGTACTCATCGATCAACACATCAACGATTTAACGCGGTGAGTGTGTGTGGATTAATGCATACACAGACTAGTACGCGGCAACTTGTGCCATAATTTCTTAGTTAGATTTCTAAATTAATCACAGAACTAATATTTAATATTATTCATATCATTTGCTTATAAGAAATACTTCATTTGAATATAAACTAGCGACTGCAACATTTTAACCATATTAATTTTGTTTGTATCATATGCTCAGTAAAAGGAATATACATCTCGAAATTTAATTAACTGGAGTAGATTTTTTTCTTTCCAGAAACGTACATGATATTAATGTACACGAATATACATGGCCGAAAGAGTTCAGAAAATTGACATGCTAATAGAGCAATATGGTTATATGTGTAATTAATAACCAAACTTTGTGATATCTCCGTTTGCTCTTTTAAATTATTCTTCTATATTGTTTTTGATTACATTATTGCATTAATTTGTCTCTTCACTATATAGTGTTTGAATAATTGCGTTCTATGCCTAAAGAAACAACTTATTGTTTTTAAGATAGAACTATCTGAATCATTTGACGCTTCTTCTCACTCAAGAGTAGCCCTCGACTTCTACTTCAGGGAGCTAGCTAGATGTATGATCAATGATATGGTTCTAAGTGATTTGTGCTTGTGCATATATGCATTAGCGTATATATCATAAAATCAGAATTATTTACACATGTGCATATATACACATGATATAAACTTATGCTAAGACGTAAATTGATTTAAGTGACAGTTAATATTTTAATTGATTTAAGTGACAAGTAATTTTCGGTTTCAATTAGCACATCCAAAACTATTGACTAGCAATTTTTCACACAAATAAATATAACACATGCAAAAAATTCTCTTTATTTCTTGCTAATTAATTAATTTTCTGATCATTATTGATTTCAACATCTTTTTACTAATAATACTATTCTTGTAACCCCATTAATTAAGTCTATAATTAATTATTTTCAGGTGGACATGGACAAACAATATTTTAGGCTCTCGAAATACGTCAAAGAGTAAGTTCTATTAAGGGAGTACTGGATATGCAGCTGCTGGAACTCCATTGATGCAAAATGCCTGATTCTCTACAGTCTGGTTTGGTTATGATGACATATATAATTAATAAGAGAATAACTTATTATTTTTCTATAATATATAGTAAAAATGTTAAAGATAATTAGGTAATATCTATCTAAATATATATATTGTTTAAATTACATGTTTTCCACTCCTCGATGTTGATTTTGAAAATGGGTAATGAACAATACTAAATTTTAATTTAATACCCACTTATGTTTGTCCTACAAATCATAATAAGTAAAAAATTTATATACGAAGCATAATTGGTTGAGAAATACAAATATATAAATATTATATTCGGCATAATAATGATGTGATAATTAGGCCCACTTATAGTACCATTGGATTCCTCATGAATTCCTAATTATGATACATTCTCTAACTCATCAGTAGATACAAAATTGATAAGTTTGTGCCAATAATATCTTTTTATTCCCCCCCCCCCCCCCTCCACGTCACACACACAGAGCCGGTCCAATCAAATTTAGGACCCTAGACAAAATTTTAAAAATGGACCCCATGAAGTAATTTTTTTTCCAAATAACTAAAAAGTTTCCGTCAATTTAAAAGTGTGGCCCCAATCCCCAAGTTAAATGTCTGGATTGGACCATGTAGTCCGCCTATTTTCAATATTCTGTTTGATTTACACTGATTCAAATAAGTTCACATATATATATATATATACACAATTTTTTTTGAAAATGGGCCCCTAAATTTTCTGGGCCCTGGGCGGCCGCCCTTGTCGCCCGTGCGCATGGACGGCCCTGCTGACACACACATATTCCTCGATCTTTATCTCTTTCTAGAAATAAAAAAAATGATAAGATGTTGTAGTCTTCGGGAATCTGATGAATTTTAGGAAAGACGAGCTGTATGCCAATGGTGACGAGCTTCGCATGAAAAAAACAAGTTCTTTGTCCCATGGTTGGCAGTTTGGCACTATCCTAATGGAGACTCGAGAGGACACCATTTCTACTTATATATCCTAACTCCCATAATCTCATCTCATTCTTTTATATATGTACGTGTTAATGTGCCCTGGAATTCATTTGTTCTGTAAGACATTTTTTCATTCAAAAAGCAAATTAAAATTATTTAACATTTGGGTGATGATCCTTGTAGAGCAATTTTTAGTGATATAGAGCAATTTTTTAGTAAAATGACAATTATAACCTTCTTCCCAATTACCAATATTATACATCAGGAATCATTACCGATTTCGTATCCAGAAAATGAATTCATCTCCACATTTCCCTATTGCGAATGCAGAAAAATTGTCCAATTCAAACGGATTCGAGCTAGTGTGGCTGACAGCATCACCATCGTCATCATCTTCTTCGTAGTTTATGTCGATTTCATTGTGAGATCTTATGTCGTTTTTACTCAAATCGAGCTCGCATTCGACCGTTTTCGGCTAATTCAACGATATGTTCCTTGCAAATTCTTCAATTCGACGAGTTTTCTCACTTGAATGAATTCTATACTCTTCGGAGTTAAGATTTTTGGCGAATTTGAGTGCTTCCATATTCAAATTCGGTTTTGATTTCGATTCTACTCCATACACAGATTTATGCCCGCACTGTTGACAATCTTCGTCGACGATTACACACACCGGATAAAACATCACAAATATCTTCTTGTTACCGCTTAATTTAGCTCTTGACGATGGAGTTTTGCTCAAACAAGATCCTGAAAACGAAGATGATGAACAATAGGCAGATTTTGATTCTCCGGCGATACCGGTTGCTTCACCTTTCTAGACTACCTCCCGAAGATATCGGTTGCTTCACCTTGTTTAGGTCACCATAGATCTCCAATGCTCTTGATTTCGTTTTCACGAATTTTCCTTCATGTTTTGGTTTCGATTGTGAATATTCAAATTGCGTGATTGTACGGATCGATTTTGCTGAGTTTATCATCTGTAGTCTGTACGATGTGAACGAAGTAAAAATTTTGAGCTCAGGAAGAAGTTGTAATGAGATTAGCTTCTACTAGGTTTTGGGAAGAAAAGGGTTTCAATCGGAGGGAGGGGTAAAATGCTGGTAGAAGGGGTCAAGGGGGAGAATGGCAAATTTGTCTTTTTATTTAAAATTGCTCTGCCCTACTAAAACTTGCTCTGTAAATATCATTACCCTTAACATTTATACTCTTATAATTATCTTACCTTTTATAATTGTCAATTGTTAAATGATTTATAATTCACCGGATCTGTTATTGTCTTTAACCGCTAGTAACAATATTTTAGAGCATAATAAGATAGGTTACAGTAGATGATAGATAACTTGGTTAGTTAATCAAGTGCATTATGCATGTATTACGCACATAAAATTTACAATACACCGCATCTATTTTCTTTTATAGCTATTAGCAAGAGATTATAGCATAATAAAATAGGTTACGGTTAATGGTAAGAACTTGGCTAGTGATCACGATATCCGAAAGGCGTTTTGTTGGGCTTATAAACATCAAAAATATGTGAGTGTTGCAGTGCTGACAAATGTGTTTCAGTTCCGATGTCGTCATATCCATTAATTAACGAGGGCCTACGGGCGAGATGGATCAAACTCTCCCCTAAAAGAAAGTTAACATTAATTATTAGAGATCGTAAGTGTAAGGTCTCTTGGGTTGATTGGATTAAAAACCCGCTATTGTAATTGCTAGCTTCTTGCTAGTTTTCTTTTTATATTTTAATAGAAGTTTCGTGGGGATTCTCGGAAGGGTGATGATATTGCCGAAACTCTACCCGTTACTCTCTTTTTATTGTTCAAAAAGAAAATAAAATTAGAGGATTGCCCAGAATCTGGGGTAATAATTTGTGTGGTGTACTGGTGTACAATTCATGTATTTTGATTGGCGTGTTTACGGGTCATATGTTTTAATCCTAAGGTTATGGGGTATGGGGTACAATATCTACATCAATTTTTTCTGCCACATCATCTGTTACCTCAGTAACCATACCACCCCCTACACCACATCATCTCTAGGAAATACCCACTACACCACACAATTTTACTCCATTTAATTTTATATAAAAAAAAGAAAATCATGACAACCAATTACAATCAAGCATCTTCACCCCCCACAACCGCTCCCTCACGTTGCCCGTGCCCCCTCCCCACCTACCCCCCATGCCGTGGGGGGGGTGTTCCGGACCACCACCACGCCGTCACCCTTTCCACCTCACCCCACACTACTTTTTTTGTGGCCCATTCCTACCAGCCTAACCCAAACACATTTTGTTAATCATGCCTAATAGTTCAACTAACCCGACTAATTTATTAAACGGACCGTTTACAATTCCCAATGGGGTAAAAAAAATCAAATGATATATACCCGACTAATTTATTAAACGGGCCGTTTACAATTCCCAATGGGGCCGGGTAAAAAAAATCAAACGATATATATTAGAAATTTGGAAATCGTAATATTGAGTATGTGATAATATTAAGAAATAAAGATAAAATGAAGTCATATTACGTACACTTTGAAAATACATAATTAATATTAAGACAGAACATAAGTGGCATTAAAATATATGGATCCTTGGAAAAATGAAAGTAATTATATATAATATGAAATATTTATTATTCCATTTGCATTTTTACATGAATTGGTAGGTTGTAAACGGATTAAAAAGATAAATCATAACCCAATTTATTTGTTAAACGGTAATTTGTGTCGCACTATTTTCGATTTGGACCTATTTTTTCAACTCAAACTTATTTATTTTCATGTCAAATTTATGACGTATTTCATTTTGTGTTTGGAAACTGCGACTCTATGTTACAATGTAAAATTATTCTTTTTTCTATGTGGATTACTATGAAAAGCGACATCCCTTTATTGGACGGGATTTTGTAATCCCGTCCTAACTATATTATATTCTTCAATGATAATGACATTCTGTCAATAAAAGGCTAGATCATTCACAAAAAATATCGAAATTAATGTAACCACCCCTTAAATTTTAGGAATTTCATTCTCCATTAATGAGTGTACAAACATTTTATGCATGTTAAAAACAGCCCTTATGGCTGTCATTAACGAAACTATATTCTTCTTTTGCATTAGTTTTTTATCAGTACCAAAGGGCCAATGGCCTAGCGTTAGAGGTGTTTGCCCAGGGTTCAAGTCCCTTAGTGGACGTATGTGGATTTAGGAGTAGATTAAGATTTATTATTCAAAAAAAAAAAAACTAAGGAATTTAATATCGTTTACATTAAAAAATAATGACCATTTAACGATCGAATAATCTGTATGGTTAAGAATCTTTACTATTCGTACCATTTGAATTAAAAAAAACTTCTTCATCGGGCTAAACCTTCTTTGAACCAAATCCAATTTTTTCAGAAAAATAGGGAAAGTTTTGCCGAAAATACGTAGGGAATTTTTAAAAAAATATAAGGATATCGAATTATTTTATTTAATACCTCCAAAAACATACAAACAAAGATAACTAAGAAAATGGCTGACTATTTTGTCCTTGATTTGGCCTAAAGACACTTGAAAATTCATAGAGACTAATGAAAATATATATATATATATATATATATATATATATATATATATATATATATATATATATATATATATATATATATATATATATATATATAGGGTTTGAATTAGTTTCAGAACCAATTAAGGCTACAAAACCAGCAGAACTCAATCTAAACCATTGATTTTTGAAATGAAATGATCATGGAAGACACATTAATGTATTTGATGAGGGTCCCCCAAATATTGGTTTGCATGGATGTCATTCATGCATGTATACACCAATATTTGGGGGACCCTCATCAAATACATTAATGTGTCTTCCATGATCATTTCATTTCAAAAATCAATGGTTTAGATTGAGTTCTGCTGGTTCTGTAGCCTTAATTGGTTCTGATTTTAATTCTACACTATATATATATATATATATATATATATATATATATATATATATATATATATATATATATATATATAGAATTCCAATGACCATATTGCCCTCTTAAGTTCATTGTCACACCAATTTGCCTTTGATATGGCCCATAAATATTTGCAAACTATATACTCAATGAAAATATGTTATAAGAAAGTACAATTACTAAAACAATTATTTGAAAAGTTGTGTGAAGAGTTGTGTGAATATTTGTCATATAAAAGAAATAAAAGAGAAAAGAGGGAAATGTACGTTTTTTTTAGGATTATGGCTATCAAATAATATATGAGACTCGTACTCGTGGTCTTTCTTCAATAATGTAGTTGTGTACATATATACAGTAACATCATATATTTATTAGTCATTTAATGCATGCACGTGTGCCTTGGTTTTATTCATGTACTTACAACTATAACATTAACTGACATTCTAGTTTTTACTACCTCAATAATATATCAGCAGATATTTTAACGGACACACATTGCTACCAACAATCACCATTCACCTAATATTTACAGGCCCGCAAATTATTTACCTTATATAAGAGCCCACCTGAAATTTCCAAATGAAAACACTGTGCCAATGGATTCAATTAAGTGACGTCCGTAGAATGCACTGTGCCAATGGTTTTGAAAGTCAGTCTCTACTCCAGGTAGAGCTATAATTGTCTACAGTTTATAATCTCACTAATATCCTACCTTTAACAGGATTGAGTGTCGTTGTTGTCGTATATTACCGTAACTCACTCATAAAATCTAAATACATATACATTGAAAAATATTGGATTTATGTTAAAACCGAAAAAGTACGAATAAACAACCAACAATTGGTCAAAAGAACATAAATGCAGATGTAGAAAGGATTTTCATGCATCAAATCCATGAGTCCCTACCAAGACAACGACAATATAAAAAGGGTTGTCATAATAATTTTATATGGACAAACACATCAAAAAAAAAAAACCCACCCCCACTCTGGTCTCAAGATATATCTAGTACAATTCCCTCATTCATCGCATATCAATCAAACCCTAAAGATATATAACTTTTCCGACCGAAAATAACTTAATCTATAGATGTTTAAATCAAATGTAAACGCTTAAAATGTAACATTAATCCGACATTGTCACTCCAAACACGGGGCAGGTACAAAATGTTTCGTCTCTTGGCCCGACATGCTGTACAATCACGTTTGTAAATCTAGGCAAAGGATAAACATACGTCACATGTAAGTCTTACTAAGAAGGTCCACATTATTCAATGTAGCACTTGTTGACGCAAATAAAAGATTCCCTTAACACATGTGGCATCATATGAGTTAATATATGTTTTCTTTCTTCTGTTTAAGGTATGTGTGTTCATTCTGATTTATTGACTTGTTAGATCAAAATACACGTATTTGAATAGATATGTAAAAAAATCTAGTTACCGAGTATAATTACCTAACTACCCCTAGTTTTAATCAAACAGTGGTTATTTGATAGTTGTTGACTGAGTTAGCTCTGACTGATTGAGAAGTCTGACTGAGTTCGAGCTCTGACTGAAACCGCATCCGACTAAAACCATGATATTTTACTGTGTCACTAAAAATAAATGGACATGACTTCTCATTTGGGTTATGAAAAGGAAGATCAGACGATCATTTCTATCAAGGAGGTGTTTGAACCAAAGGGTTTGTAGTTTAACGGTATTGGAAGGTATTTTTCATTAGTTTATGATTATAAGTTAGAGAATGATGTAGATAAAATAATGTAAATTTATGAATAGTTTAGAGGATATGTGTTTGCTCTTAAAAAAAGATATTTGAATAATTGTATGTGCGTTTTAAATGTGGTTATTTCAACATGAACCTGAAGAATCATAAAAAGAGAATCCGTTTTCCTACAACTTCTTACATGTTTGTCCAAGTGCAACTATGTTGACCCTAAATAATTCGAAAAATCATAACCACAATCACTTACAACTAAACACTTCAAACTGATTATTCCTCTTATGTGAAGTCACATAAAATAACTAATAATTTGCATTAATAAAAAGAAAAAAAGGCTTCCAAATGTGGCTTACTAACCTGTAAAACGTAGTCAAAGGTTGTACGGTCTCCATGAGGTGGCAGTGTCAACCCATTTACCAACGAATGGACTGATTCGGCTTATATTTTTTATTCTAATGAGTCGTAAAATAAGAAATTAGCCTAAAACAAACGGGTCAAACATGTTAAAAGTCGCCCAAAGTGTATCTTTTATGCATAAAAAACATCCTAAATCATTTTTTATGACACACTAATTAGTCATAAAACAAACAGTATAAGACAATAAGCGTTGCGGGTCGGGTCAACCCGATCCGACACATAGCAAATTTTGTTCTGTTACCAACCAGGCCGACCCAACTATTCTGCCATCTCTATTTCTCATAACCTGGAATAAGACCATCATCTAATATTACTAATAAAATATAAAAAAGATAATAATACAGTCGCATCAAAAGAAAAAAAAAAAACTAAACGGAACTGTAAAGAGAAATAAAAATTACAAGACCCTTTAAATTGTATGACGATCGGATAATACTAAACCGAATCTTGATTTTCTCTTTTTACTACACTTATCGCTTTCTTTATCATAAATAATCGTGTAATTGGAGCTGCTTATATCTCTAAAATAACAGAATTTATCATCACCATAATTATACGTCTCTTGTGTACTCCCTACTCCACTAACCACCAAATTTCCCTTCACAAGCATCGAACCTTGCCCATTTTGCACCTTTTTAAGAACACTTGATGAAGATTTAGATCCCACCTTTTTTTCATTAAAACCCAAAGTAATATTTGCCACCTCAGCAAAACTTCCATTCCCTTTATCAATTGTATCCGAGTCTATGTAAAAGGAAAATGATTTTAAAGATTCGTATAACAGAAAAGAAGACGGGTTTTTAACGTTCACACTGTCATTAAATCCGATTATCTGATTAACAATTTGTGAATCTCCGTTTTTTCCCATTATCATACTGTTACTGTAATCAAAATCTTGTGATGATTCGGTTACTATTTTCCCGAATGAGGATTGTACCCACCCGGTTGACTTTATTGACCGTGTGACTTTAGTAACAAATGTACCGTTTAAACCCGTGTAATTTGAGACCAAAGAAACATGAAGTGGTGAAATGTATTGTGTTAATAATTTCCCCTTTGTTTTCTCGCTCTTTTTATCAATCCAAACGTGTAAATTTGCATCGACATACCAGACATTTAAAGCATTTGTGACAGTAAAAGAAAATTCATGTGATTTTCCGTTTAAAATTGTTCCTAAAAACGGGGTTATCTCGATATCATAAGTAGGAAGATCAAATGACCCGATACCCGTAATGGGTCTCCACAATAACGGGTTAACACCACCCGTGTAAACAACTGTAAAAGGCCAAATCCCACCAATTACACCACCATCTAAACTTACAACAACCTCCCTAAACGGGCCATTACCCGAATAACCAGTCAAATTATTATCAGATATATACTCGTTAGGTAAATTTGTGGGCCAAAATTCATCGTTTTCATGAAATGAAACGTACACTTCGAGAACAGCCCGATATGCATTTTGGGGGATGGTAAACTGTTTCGATTGTACATCGGTTGAATTCTGGATTTCGAACCATAACCCGTCGTTCATGGGTAAGTTTCTCGAAATGGGTATGATCAAATCAGCCCATCGATTATGTAAATTATCATAATTAACCGCTAATTTTCTCATTTTCGTGTTTTCGGCAGGATAAAAATGGATACTAACATTTACATGATATACACCTGTATAAGTATTATCAACAATATTGCCCAAATAGACAGAAAGTGTTTGATTTGTCATAAGCAATGAATAATACCTAGTGATGTCTTTTTTAACAGTCCAAATTATCCCGGTGGCTCGCGGCTCAGCCGTGCAGCTTCTGAGCAGCTCAACGCCGCCGAGCCAGACGCCAAAAATCCGATCAAATTGACGGCCTTTACACGTGGCAGTCCATTCAAGAACAATTTTTCCAAAATCGGTTGATTGGCAATTTGACGGTGGGGAATATTGGGCGGAAACCGGCGGACTTCCGTAAGTGTATCCGAAATCATGCTGTAAAACTAGGGTTGAACAGGGTTTCGTGTTTGGGAGTTGAATTGGTTTTGTAACTTCAAAGAAAGTGGTGGGTGGGGTGTCGGTATCGGTGGTGAGGTGTTGCCGGAAAGTTGTGGGTTTGGTGGCGACGAGGAGAGAGAAAGAGAGGAGGAGGATGATAGAGAGGAGGGTGGAAGCCATTGGTGAAGATGGTGATTGAGATTGTGATTCTTGTAGAGATCGAAAGGGGGAAGAAACAATGTGTTTTAGGGTTGGAGTGTAGTTTGAAGTTGAGATTTGAGATTAAGAGGGAAAAAGGTAGTTAGGAGAATATCAAGTTTTACCGGTTGTTTGGATATATATTAAGGAATGGATTATTGTTAACATTCAAATAAAGATAACGATATATACCGGTAGAATAAGGATCAAAACTCAAAATAGGTCAATTTAACAATATATAAATAAATTCGTTTTGATCATCTAACATGTTTATATAGAGATAAAGACCATATTATCAATTTACATAGTCTTCTAATAACACACTAGTTAACATATCATTTTCATTTTTTACATATGGATAGTGATTTTCTGTCACATACCTAACTATGAAATCATCCATAATTACATGGTTTTTATTAAAATAATTTGAAACTCGTTTCAACTTAGATGAATTAGTTAGTGTACTTACCAAATGTTCGCTTAATACTAATTGGTAAATATGCAACTTCCTCTAACAACTTTATATGTTAAAATTCAAATATGGGAAGGTTCTTTTTATTTATGTGCTTAGTTTGATAATGAACCATATCGCCCTAGCCAAAGCACTAATGAAGATTAGAAACGGTCTCACAATAGTACATCGACTTCTTAAGTCACTTAGTCACCTTCACCTTCAGCTCTCTCTAGTATTGTCATATATATTCTCATTCGCATTCAAAAGTTATACATCTATCTTGTTTTCTATAAAGAGGTTGTCTACGAAATAGCGAGATGGTTGACTTAAAAGCAGTGTTTTAAAACCCGGGTTGAATCGGTGTAACCGCAACCCGGTGTAAGAGGCGGTTCAACCATGACAGGGTTTTTGCTTAGAATCGACCCGGTTCGACTCGGCCGGTTATGGTGAAAACCGGCGACCCGGTTTTTAATTCTTTTAATTCAAATGTACAAACTTTTGTGCATGATGCATACATCTTTTATATAATATTTTTATATGTTGTTAGTTGACCCGTTTTTTAATTTTTTTTTTTACTTCAAATATATAATATTGTACAAATTTTACTGCATGATGTACATATCTTTTATATAATATTTTTTTATATGTTGTTAGTTCATCGGCGGTTGAAGCGGTTGACCCGTGATCCGGCCATCTTATCGGGCCGAGTAATAACCTGGGTTTTATAACATTGCTTAAAAGACTTTGGATTCGCATGCAGCTTTATTTGGTGATGTTTTGTTCCACGTCCAAAGGAAAAACCAAGAAACCATAATCCTAAAAAGCATCCTCCGGTATGACCGCTATATATGCCTTATGGTTTGTTTGATGAATTAATCACATCAACTTTTGAAGCCATATTAAATGATAAACAATGATAGTATAAGACGAATGGGCCTTGAACTCTTGAAGCCAATCTCTGAATTTTATCCATGCCGACAAAGCGTTTCTTAGATCACATAGTATTGGAAATGGGAAAATGAAGATTTATGAGGAAGATGAAGTGACTAGTTTGTTTAATATATTTATAACAGTATGGGAAAATGAAGATCGCATAATATTAGAAACGGGAAAATGAAGATCACATAATATTGGAAACGGAAAGTGAAGATTTTATCCATGCCGACAAAGCGGATTGGATTTGATCGGTCTCGGGGGAGTCGGAGATATATGATTAGTTTGTTTATTACATTTTAATTTTTAAGACTTTTAAATTTTTGTCTTTAAATTATGCATTTTTTTACTTGTAATTTTTTTAATGAATGTATTCATTTATTTTTCTTTATATTTAATTTATTTGTTATTTTTCTTAATTTATCTAATTATTTAAATTTCAAAAATTAAAAAACAAAAAAACAAGAGTTCAAAACACTATCCACTGCTCCTTCATTTATCAGCAACATCGTTATGACGGGAACATTGTAAAAATAATGTCCATCACTTCTCTTACTTTCATACTTTCATTCTCAAAATTATTATCCACATACAAAAAGCAAATAACTTAAAAAAATTATATTTATTACATCATACAACCAATAAAATTTGATCTTTACTATCTACCTGTATTTTAGTGGGTTGAATTTTTAAGTTAACAATAATTTTAAGAAATATTAAAAAGGAAAGGTAGACAATAAAATTAGGACGGAGGGAATAATATGACAATTTTGTTTGACAATTTACTTTTAAATAGTTGATCAATAATCAAATGTCTATACAAAAAATGCTTGGATATCTCAAGTTCAAATCTTATTGGGAGCGGAAAAAAAAAATAAAAAAACTTTTTGGCTACGAAAGTTTATTTGCGTTGAGTCTGGGATATCCGCAAAGCGAGACAGAACCAAGGGAAAAAAAATCAAATGCCTAAAATTATTAATACGTAGTATAAGAGAAATGATATTTGTGTCTACAGTCCTATTTTCTACTTACTTCTAAACTTGATATGTGTAAAATATTAATTCTCTTTCCTCATATCATCCTTTAATTTTGACATTTGTTATCATCAAATGGGTAGACACATAAATAATCACAAATGATAGGTACCAATATCATTCCTCTTAATATAAACAAACTAAAAAATATGTAAATAATAGTTCCAAAACTAATTTTAATGTTGGTACTTGGTACAGAAAAGTTATAAAAGAAATGCTATATTGCTATAAATCTCTCCCGTTACAGTACAGCTTATCTCTTTTCTTTCACTGGTTGCAAAAATGCTTCAACAAAACCCTTCTCTCTCTAAAACCCTATACCCTTATTTCTCCACCTTCACACCTTATCCCATAACAAAATTCTCAAACCCTTTCTACAAAACCTTAATCCCATTTCAGCCATCTCCTAAAATCCCAAAATCGTTAACAATCAATTCGTTGTTTCAATCAAACAATACTTCCTGCAGACCAGATGTTCGATCATATGCCGGCCGTAGCAAGAAAACCTCACCCGGTCGCATCGAAGGAAATGCAGAATTGCGTCGTGAAGCAAAGCGAAATGCTCGAAGAAAAAGCAAGAAGATTGCTGAAAACCTGTTTTATCGGCTTAAAAATCCTCGCGGCAATTACCCCAATAATTTCTCAGAAGATGAACTGCAAATGATCGGGTTAGGGTATGATCGAATGGTTCAGTTTATGGAGAAAGATGACCCGAATTTAAAGCACCCGTATGATTGGTACAAATACGGTGAATTTGGCCCGTATTCATGGCGTGGGGTGGTTTTAGGAGAACCAATTCGAGGTCGGTTTTCAGACGAAAACGTGACTCTGATCGGTGAAGTTAGGGATCAAGAAGAGTGGGAAAGGATTGAACAATTTGAAATGAGTCAAGATTTTGGTCAACGATTGGAATCAATGGATAAAAATGTCGGATTTCGATACTTTTGGGTGTTTGTTAGGCACCCGAAATGGAGGGTTTCAGATCTCCCATGGGAGCAATGGACTCTAGTTAGTGAAGTTGTTGTTGAAGCTGGAAAACAAAGGTTAGATAAATGGAATTTAATGGGTCGACTCGGGAATAAAACCCGATCTTTGATCACAAAATGTGCAGCATGGATGAGGCCCGATATTATATACGTAAAACGACCGGTTTATCAATGTCGATTTGAGCCACAAGATGAGTTTTTTAAGTCGATGACGCCTTTGCTTGACCCTGAAACCGAGCAAGATTTTATGTGTCAGTTGGAAAGTGATGATGGTGGGGTGGAAATGTGTACTTATTTTGGCGGGTTGTGTAAGATTTTGAGAGTTAACCCGAAAGCATTTGTGGATGATGTGGTGAAAGCGTTTGAGAAAGCGAGTGATGAGAAGAAGTCGAAATGTTTGGAGTTTTTACTCGGAAATCATCCGATTGAATTGCTTCATCCATATACTAAGGAATGGAAAGCTAAATTGGAAGAAATGGAGTTGGGTTGTGATGCACCTGATGAGAATGATGATGTAAAAACGGATGTTTTGGATTGGGTTGAAGATGATGATGCAGAAGAAGATGAAGATGATGATATTGTGTTGGATGCAGAGCTTAGTGATGTAGAACAAGAAGAAGATGATGATGATGATGTTGATGATGATGATGTGGAAGAAGATGAAAAGTATTGGGAAGAAGAGTTTAAAAAGGCGGTTAATAGTAATGAAGAAATGGAAGTTATGGCGAGAAGAAGCATTAAAATGACAACAAAAGTGTATGAGAATCAAGCACGGGTGATGGAAGAGAGGAAAATGAACAAGAAGAAAGAAGATGAGAATGCTGAGTTGGCGTTGAGGGGTGTTCGGGCTAAAATAAGCCCGAAAGAGTGGAGGCAATTAGGGTATGGCCCGAAAATGAAGAAGATCAAGAAAAGTAGGATTCCACCGGGTCAATTCTTGAGAGCAGCAGTTAGACCGTTTTTGTATAAGAATCTTGTTAAAGAGATTGTTTTGACAAGGCATGCAATTATAGAGGGTGAGATTGGTGGTCGAAAGAAGAAATGAAATTTGTCAAAACTCCAGTCCTGTAAAATCTTGAAATAGTTTGGGGTATTTGTTCTGTTGTAACTGAATTATCATTCCATAATGTGTCTTGATGTGTGCTTTATGCGCTGAAAAATCGTACATTTAACAATGGGCATGTTTGGAAACTTATTTAAGAGGCTTTTGAGGTTGACAGCTTAATTTATTAAGCTAATAAGCTCAAAAACCCGTTATATAAGCTTTCCCAAACATGCCCTAAATCATCATAAGAACTTAAGTAAGTTTTTGAAGTGAAACTATCACTAATTACATAGATTACAAGTCTACTTTCATAGGACAAAAGTGTAGGCTTGTTAGTAAGTTTTTGAAGTGAAACTAACACTAATTGCATAGATTACAAGTCTACTTTTATAGGACAAAAGTGTAGGCTTGTCTGTCATAAGAAAATGTAATCTTCATACATCAAAGTATTCCTCAGGAAGGTAAAACTTCAATCCAATACTCTACAAACACAAAAATGTAACTTTAGCAAATAAATACTCAATTATACATTTATATTATTAATAAAAATGTGATTATGAATATATATGCAAAAATGATATGATGATGAATATTACCTCTGCAAACTTCTTATCTGCATCACTATGATCATCTTTTCTTCCAGCGGCATCACCAACATAAAACGACCTATCAACATAATCATAAATCGTTTATCAAAATCAGATTAAATAAATTTAATTCATAACCAAATAAATTAATCAAAGAAAAGAGCGAGCAATACTGATCCATATTGATTGGAATTCCAGAATTAAATTGTTGTTCCATAATTCGCCACATTCCAGTTTGTGGTTTGCGAAAAGGGTCCACTTCTTTACCTTTACTTACACCACAAGCAATAAAAACCTGTATATAAACATTTTATTTAATTATAAGCTCTGTTATGTGTTTAGTGAATCAAATAAGATAGTAGGGATAGATATCTACCTGAATTGGGACATTCACGAGCTTAATAAAACTGTTGAGTCTTCCAATTTTAGAATCTACAGCTACTTGACGTTTGTTTTTCCAACGTTCAATATTTGCTTCATTCGTGAAAATAACCTGCTCAATCATATTCATATTTATTAAAATAAAATAAAAACTTAGTCCACTTTTTTAAATTTATTTTTTAAATATTAAAAACTTAGGGGACAGTTGCAAACCAATTTGTAGCCATCATTATACAAGGTCTGCAACTTTTTTGGAATTGACGCATACATGAGAGACCAAGCATTTGCACCTACTCTGTAATTATATATACATAAAAAGTAATTACATATTCAAAATATATATCTAGAGATAAAAAGGAAAAACAAATAAACTGTAAAGTAAAAGTGTAAAACTAGGAGTACCTTTGAACGGATGTTTTTGCAAGACATCCGTCAAAATCAAAGGCAGCAATTTTATTTGAATCATTGAGACCATCATCCTGCAAATTAAATGATTCATTATAACATATTGACTTGTTGACCTTATGATACACTTGCCTCTCATCCTATACGATTTACATATGGTAGAAGAAAGAAGGGGAGAAGGGTAGTATGGGGAATTCACATGAGAAGTCGGTTAGGGTTGCTATAAATAAAGAAGTTAGGGAATAATGTTGATGCTTGGTTTATGGTATAGTTAGGATTAGTTTAGCCTTAGATAATTCTCTCTCTAGATATCTAGTTTTACATATCTGTATTCTCTCAATTTCATTCCTGTAATCGTTCCTTTCACAATCAATTCCACAATTGTTGATTGTTTCGTTTGAATCACTGATCGATACTACTAAATTGTATCACCTTAACATCTTGTTAGGTAAAAGAACTCACTCGTTCAAGATATATGATGGTTTGGAATGCCTTCCATTTTGGCTGTAACGTTGCACCCTAATAAAACGAAATAACCATAAGTATTCAAAGTAACTATAAGCTTCAAATCTTGTATAAACTGATCAACATCTTTACCTTGTAATTGTCCTTGATATCACTATCAGAAAAACCAATCTTTGACCCAATGCTTTCATCAAGTGTATCAGATTCCTAAAAATGGAAATCAGGTAAATAATGAAAAAAAATGTTAAAGTTAATAAAGATCATAATACCTTTCCATTCTTTTGATCCTGTTCCTGTCCCTCCAACTCAGTTTCACCATCTTCATTCGACTGTCACAACTCTCAAAGAAATTCAAACAAGTTAATATCACATGAATGGCATTTGTTTGTTAATAATTTCACATATAAGCTCACATTTACTACGAAATTAAATATGAGCTTTAATACCCAATAGTAATATTATAAAATCTACAATACTCATATAATTTTTGGCCAAGAATATAAGTAGTCAGTCATCCAGAGTGTTCATAGTAAGCAGTACCTCCTTAGAAGATTGATTCCCTTCAGTCACAAGTTTCTTCAACTTTTCTTGATCATTACTCTGTACAGCAAAAACAGAAAAGGGTATCAAACAAATCACAACTAACATTCTGTACAGAAAAAAGGATACCAAACTTATTTGAAAAATAAAATCTGTATTTCACCTTCAGTTCTGAAAACCCTTGAATTGATTCTGCTGAAATTAGGTCTGAATCTAGAGGGAAGAAGCAATCTAAGTGATGCCATTTGGTGTTTTCAAACCCTCGAGGATCCCAACTACTGAATCCCAATCTTAGTGATTTCGATTCAATTTTTTCAGAACATTTTTTGCATGAAGATCTTCCTGATTTTGCATACTCTGCAACAATCTTCATACAAGTACAAGAAAAAGTTACATGAAAAGGATTATTACCAAAAAAAAAAAGAATATTTAAAACAATAGAACATAACACTACACCTTTTCATTTGTTACGTTCTTTTTCTCTTGTGCAGATTCCTCGTCTTCATTTGTCTATAAACACAAAACAGAATCATATGAATGTCATCAGTTTCCTCAAGATATGTTAAAGTGAAGAACATGAGATAAATACCATATCTCTATACCTTTAGTTTCTTTGATTCCCTTTTGTCTGAGTCAGTCTCATCATCTCCTTCTCTCTGTTTCTGAATAGCAGAAAAAATGGAAAATATATAAATAAAAATTAATTAGTAGCATTCAAAGCACAATTAGAGAGTAGTTATACTATAATTCAATTCGTTTCCATCTGGCTACCTGTTAAAATCTTCTGATTTTCCCTCATGCTATGTATCCTCAATTTATACAATACTATAATACACATGCATGTTTTAAGTTTTTATTTTTTGTCATCTCTAAGACCTAGCATCCACATTTAACACATAGATATGATCATCAACCAAATATTACTTACCTTTGCAGAAGATTGATCTCCCTCACTCACCATCTCCTTCAACCTATCTTGATCACTGCCCTGAACAGTACAAGTAAGAATATACAGCTCAAAAACAAACAAAACATAATGTGATAACATTCAGTAACGAAAAAACCTAAACAGATAAACAGAATCAGGTTAAGCTTCACCGTAAGTTCGGAAAACCCCTCGATAGTATCAACATCAGAAACCGGAACGGAATCCAGAGAAGAAAAACAGTTGAAGTGATGCCATTTGACGCTATCGTAACCTCGAGGGTCCCTACTCTTCAGCCCTAGTCTCAAAGATTTCGAATCAATCTTCTCGGAGCATTTCTTACATGACGATTTACCTGATTTTGCGTACTCCGCGACGATCTTCGTTGTAGAAGACGATGACATTGTGTAAAAGTCAACAATTAGGAACCTAGGGTTTTTTGAAATGAGTGAAATTCGATGATTAAAGGCTAAAAACATATAGTGGAGCTTTACTGATGAAGAATTATTAATCAAAATAAATTAAAAATTGAAGTCTATTGGAGTGGAGACAGTATAGGGTTTCTGGCGATGATGGTGTCTATTCCCGCCTTTCTTGAGAAACGTTGCAGTGTAGGCTGTGTAGCCCAATGTGTATATTTTTTTACCGTGTATATGCAAAGGAGATATTGTACTTTTATACTTCTTCCGATTTAAAATAAGTGATACATTATTGGTTTCATGAGTTTTGAGGTAAAATATGATAATGATAATTAAATTAGACTAATTGGATGGTTAGTTGGGAATGGGTCCCACAAATTTTGAATAAAGTGAGGTTAATGATGTTTAAAAGTAAATATAAGGGTAAAGATGTCATTTCACTTTATTAAAGTAGATAGTTAGTGGGTGTGGGTCTCACTACTTTTTACCAAATAAGGTAAGTTTTCAAAGTGTATCATTTATTTTGATACATCCAAATATGAAAAGTGTATCACTTATTTTAAATCGGAGGAAGTAGTAGTATTTATCTCCATTTTGATAGTGTAATAATTAGTATTTAATCCTTGATTAATATACTTGATTTTTTTTAAGTGTTTTTAATGACAACATAATTAATCTTTAAGCATTTGTAGGGATAAATTTTCATATTTTAATTTTTTTTGACACTTTGTTTGGAGAAAGAAACTATTGTTATGATCTTTGAATAACCTTTAATAAACTAACAATTTATCAAACTTGTGTATAACTAATATTAATAAATAAAATATTTTCTAATATTCAAAAATACATTTAATAATGGCCAAATTTCTACAAAAGTTAAATATAATTTTTAATGTAAATAATAATTATAATGATCTTTATCTCATGTTAACACCCTATAAACTAATAAACTCATAAATAAGTGTTTCCATAATTCATAATCTCCTTCATTTTTATACCTGAAAACCCTAAATTCTCAAATTTCACACTCGATGGATCCATTCTACGAACAGAAATTACGAGACGAGGTAATTTACCTCCATTCTCTATGGCACCAAGCTTCTCCTTCAACATCACTACCAAACACCAATTTACAACCTTTCAATTCAACGCATTTCAAAAAACCTAGAAAGAAAACCCCCAAATTTAACGCCAGAAAATTCAAAAAGGTCGGAAATTTCTCCGGAAAAGAATGGCCGGTGAAACCTCTCCCCACCGGCCCTCCGGTAACTCAATCTGGATGGCCCGAATTGAAACTAAACCCTACTAAACAAACAACTCGTTTGCCCACGCCACAAGAATTAGAAAAATACAATTGGAACCGAGTTCAGCTAAATGCATTAAAGGACGCTAAAGAATTTTATTCCAAAAAAGGCGAAGAGAGTGATGAAGATGAAGATCATGATTACGATGATGACGATGATATGGATGATGACGATGAAGATGATATTGAGGATAAAGAGTATGAGTTCTTCTGTAAATTGTTCAATGATGATGAAGAATTTAGGGCTTATTACGTGAAACATTGTGGTGATGGAGGTGAGTTTTCATGTCTGGTTTGTGGTGTTGCAAATGAGAAAAAACTGAAAAGTTTTAAGGATTGTATTGCGTTAGTTCAACATTCAATTTCAATTGCAAAAACGAAGAAGAAAAGATCACATAGAGCTTATGGAAAAGTTATTTGTAAGGTTCTTGAGTGGGATATTGACAGGCTTCCTTCTTCAATTGTAAAAGATCACAAGTCTAGTGAATTACAACTATACTATTTACAAACCCGTAATTTTGTTGTTTGACGAATAGAATTGAATGTTTGATTACTTAATTAATTTCTGGTGTTTTTGCAGGGGAATGATGCTAATGCTGATAAAGATGTTAACATTTCTGCTTGCGATCAAGGTTTAAACAAGATTGTGGATAATGGGAATCTGAATGAAGAAACTCATGATGATTCAGAAATTGTTGGGGGTGAATCTATGGTTTGTGAGGTTAGTGATGTTTGTATATCATTATAAACATCAATGCATACAGACAGGTTTGTCACATGAAGTTATATTATGGCAATGATTTTGGTGTTTTTTCTTGCAGGATGTTTTAATAGAAGAAAAGGTAGAAGAAGAAACTAATGGAAAACAGGTTTTAAATGAAGCAGAAGGCAACGCAAGGGGCACTGTCAGCAATCTTGTGAGAATTACATTATCTTTATCACAAATTTTATATTCAGAATTCCCTTTTTTTTTAAATGTCTTTGCAAGTTCTTTCTTGTTTTAGCTTATAAAAGTAGCAATTTTGACCAGTTTGCTTGTTAAGGGTTGATTCAAGTTATCTTATATCTCTAACGGGTAGAACAAAGAACATTAGCTAAAAATATAAACGGGTCAGATGGATCATAAGTTGCCCAAAGTGTAATCACATTTGACATAAAAGTAAAACGTTCAAACTTTTTGGAAGGAAGATGTTTCAGATCAATTCATTTCAACCTGACCCCACCCGTACAAACAAAATACACATTTGACCCGTCACTCAAACTGCCCGACCCACCATTTGTGCCAGCTCTAGACCTCTACTAGTGTACATATGACTAAATAGTTTTCCAAGACTTGTTGGGGGCAAATCTTTGACAACTGGTAGTTTATATAGTGCAGGAACTTGTCATCAACAATGGTGCTGGAAGAACCCGTGCAGTTGCAGACTAATTTATGAGCAAATTTTAATAATGTTTTCCGGGGTTCTGTACCCCTTACCCAAAAAAAAAAGGAAGGGAAAAAGAACACTTATGGCAGTTGCAGATTAATCGGTAAACATGATTGGTATGCCTCTATGGAACTTTGTATTTTGAGTTTTTTGATTTTTTCAATATCTAGTAAAAGCTAGAAGAGAATTTAAAGGTTTGAATTCCATTAAAAAAATTTCAACAATAGAGATAACTTTGAAACACAAATGTGTTATTATTGCCTTATTGGAATCAAACTCTAAATGCAGAGCATCATAAGATTACATGTCTAATTCATCCATCTAAAAAACAAGTCTAATCATTTCGATATCTAACATATGAAATGCACATAAATTTTCCTCTCATCTTGTATCCCACCTTTGATTTTTAACATGAATACCAATCGCATTTTAAAGCATACTCTTAGGCCTACTTAACTATCATTTTCCAGAAAAATAATAACAATGTAAGAATGTATGTCATATATTTAAGGGTCGAGAGTAATCCAACACTTGAGCTACGAACATTAAATGGATAAATCATCTACCAACACCTGTAACGACGAATAGTGAAATTCAAAAGCAAGGTGAAACTTATTACTTATTATACAGGGGAGGACCTAGTATGTAGCATGGGGTTGTCCGTGCAACTTCTGAATTTTTTTTAAGTAGTGTTAAAATCTTTTTTTTTTTTTTTTTTTTTTGTTAGTGTAGGTGACATTCCTGAAAAAAAAATATGCATCTGGTGACACCCTTCAATTTTTTTCCCGGCTGTTCATAACTGTTGCTATAAACGTGCAAAGGCTCAAAAATATAGGAAACCAAAAACAGAACATTTTAACACATGTCGTATAAAACTTATTATGAAAACTTCTTGTTACAAGCTTGTACTAAAACTTGCAACCATAGTGCGGAAAAAAAGCATTCTAACACATGCCCACATGCATCATCCACTTATTCTAAGTAACCTTTATTACCAGGACATTTCAAACTAACACGTTAAATGATCAAGAACTGGCGCCATTTTATGCGCCCCAACATAACAAAAAAATAAAATGTAAACGTGTGGGTTGATGCGACAATGACCCATCGTCGGTGCAGGTTATAGCACCGGTGGTGGGTCATTAGAGGATGATGGATTATTAGTATTGAGAAGTTGAGTATTTCCCATTCTTATATCTCTTCTCTTGCCCCACTCATGTAAAGAAAGATGTAATTTCTTAGATGCCGTTAATAGCTCCACTGCTTGCAATGGTGTCAAAATGTCTATGATACCCTTGAGGGTATTCAACCTCAGCTTGTCTGCTTCTATCAACACATCATACAAATCAAGGGCATGATTGTCCATTGCTTTCTCCACCACCTCGTTCTGGCTAGATTCCCCTACTTGTTTACCGTCATTTGCTAGCAACACCAGTGGCTCATCTGCTATCATTTCCTGCATACACTCATAAATAAAATAAAAGTTTGACAAGGGTAGGCACTAAAATAAAATTATATTTATTTAAATTACATAGTGTATGTATGCCTGTAAGCTTGCCATACGGGAGGTGAGTTGATGTTCATCCTTAATTATATTAGCATGGAGATGATCGATTCTTTTGAGTTGAGAGCTTGATATTTCTCCTAGGTTTCCATGTCGTACACCTTCTAGAAACTCTTGCAAATGCGCATTTAACTGGGACCCACATAACACGTAAACAAGCCGAATGATCAAAGAAGGCCTGCAACCACCGATCCAAAGAAAGGAGTTTTCAAAAGTGGTACCCCATGATGGAGCCAAGAAGGAAGGCCCGTCATGTTTGGCGAGTTGGGCTCGAGCCGTGTTGTAGTTTTCAAAGTGTGTGGTGACTTTTTGGGTTATAAGTTTAAGGTATTCGGTATCGGTTTGGTATTGAGTGTTTGGAGCAATTCATCGAGATCGAGCCGTTGTTGAGCCACCCAATTTTGGTAACAGCATTGAAATTGTTGGTGTTTCACTTGTTTGGCCATGTTTTGGTGAGTGTGTTTATGAATGGCTCTTGACTTCCCCACACACATTGGCTAGCTTATGATGTAAAAGTGGATATATATATATCCACCAAAAAGGGAACGTATGAGTGAGAGAAAAGGGTAAAAAGGAATATACAAATGAGCACATAGATATTTTACAGCTATTGCTCCCATTATAGCAGACAATTTGAGGTTATCTATATCCATAAAGTATCATTTAACTTTCAATTGTGCAACGTAAACTTTGCAATTGCTTTTTAAATCACTGCAATTACAAGACTTATAAATTATCAAAAGACTTTCATATTTTGAAAATAAAATGTACAGTTCGCTTTCATATTCACTTTGCAATATAATTCATTTGCAATTGATTTGATAAGAGCGATGTGGATGCCCTGCATCTCCAAATTTTTGGGACCTAAAATTTACTACCAATAGTCCAATACTAGTATATCTAATAAAATATTTTGTCAACCAAAATTAGTTGTTGGGCAAAAAAAATTCTATTGGTTATCTTATTGTTTTAGTTGAAGAGTTTATACATGGTCCTCCAAAGTCTCAATGATAGGGGTGTTAACGAGTCGCGCAATTAGCGATCTACTCAAATTTGTGTTGGGTTTTCTTAGCCTACTTAGGTTTAGCCCAACATCTTATTTAGGCCCAATTTATTGGCTCATTGTCTTACTTTATATTTCAGTTTTTAGGGTTAATTCATTCAACACAAAAAGAGAGAGATAACACAAAAGTAAAGAAGAAGAGAGAATTTTCGGAGTTCCACCAGGGCAGCTCACTGTTTCGTCGATAACCAGAGTTTGCACCGTCGGATCGTCACCAAATTTGGACAGCAGCTTCGTGACATATAAAGGAAGGTTCTGACCGTTCGGATCTTCATTATGAGGCCTGGAAGTTCGTTTTTATTCCCGGGCAGATTCTGCAGTTTTTGGTGAAGTATTTCCTTGTTCTTGTTCTTTGATTATTGCCATATATCTTGATGTATGATTCCAAGATTATGATGTTTATTGTATTCCTCTAGTTTTATCTAGAGAAGACTTTGTATTGCTCTTTTGTGGTTAGTGGATTTAAGCGGCACTAGTTGTCCCGTGGTTTTTACCCGATTTTGGGGTTTTCCATGCTAAAAATCGGTGTTCTTATTGTGTGTTTGCTATTTACCATATTACTAATTACATGGCTGATTTAATACTGATTTGGGGCTGCAACAAGTGTATTCGGTTTGCCCTAATTGTTTGCATCCTAATAGGTTCAAACGGGTTGGGAAAGTATTGTCAAACGAAGGTTTTATTCCGCATTTGTTTTTTTTTTTTTTGAACGGCAAGTTAGTAAGTTAGTGGTTCGAGCCTAGATAGTGACATCCACAAGGGGCAGTATGCCTTCCCTCGAACCTTCCACCTTTTTTGTCCACGACGGGACTTGAACCCATGACCAATAGGTCATGGGCAACACCTTAAATCCACCTTGGATACCACTAGGCTATAAGCCTTGGGTTATTCCGCATTTGTTTTATACCGTTTGACCCGTTATAATTTCCCGTCAAATTGGTATTAGAGCTTTAGGCTATTGATTTGGGATTTAACCTATTTGAACAATGGAAGCTAATACAAGCATGATGATTAATTTGAATGGTTCTAATTATCATATTTGAAAAGGAAAAAAGGAAGATCTCCTTTATGTTAAAGATTACTACTTGCCTGTATTTTCTACTGATAAACCTGAGAACAAAACAGATGCAGAATGGACTATTTTGCATATACAGGTTTGCGGGTATATTAGGCAATGGGTTGATGATAATGTGTTGAACCATATTTGTGAGGAGACACATGCACGTACTCTTTGGAACAAACTTGAACAGTTATATGCTCGAAAAACTGGAAATAACAAGTTGTTCTTAATCAAGCAAATGATGAGATTAAAGTATAATGATGGGTCTCCTCTTACTGATCACTTAAATGCTTTTCAGGGTATTATAAATCAGCTTGCAGGTATGGGTATTAAGTTTGAAGATGAGATACAAGGTTTATGGCTTCTTGGCACACTACCAGATACTTGGGAGACTTTTAGGACATCTTTGTCCAACTCTGCACCAGATGGTATTATTACTATGGAATTGGCTAAAGGCAGTATTCTAATGAAGAAATAAGAAGAAAGACTCAAGGTTCTTCTTTTTCACATTCAAAAGTCTTGGTCACAGAAAGGCGGGGGAGAAGTCAAAGTAAAGGCCCAAGCAATAGAGGTAATCACCGCAGTAGTTCCAGCAAAGGAAAAGTTGCTGATTATGAGTGTTATAACTGTGGTAAAAAAGGACACACTGTTCGATATTGCAGACAGTTGAAAAGGGAGAACAAGAAGAAAAATTACAACAACCAGAAGAACAATCACAAGAAAGATGATAATGGTGATGACAAAGTTGAAGTAAATGCTACCACAGATGAGTTCTTTGTTTGTTGTGATTATGATATGGTTAATCTTGCTCATGATGATTCGAGTTGGATTTTTGACAGTGGAGCTTCGTGTCATGTTGCAACACGAAGAGATTATTATTCATCTTACACTCCAGGTGATTATGGGGTTGTTAGGATGGGTAATACCGGGTTATCAAAGATTGTTGGTATTGGAGAGATTTGTTTGAAGTTTGACACTGGATGGAATTGGTTTTGCATAATGTAAAACATGTCCCAGATATGAGACTTAATGTTATCTCCACAGGTCTACTTGATGAAGACGGTTACTACAACAGTTCTGGTAATGGTTTGTGGAAGGTGACTCTTGGATCGTTGATTGTAGCAAGAGGTAAAAGGGAATCAAAGTTATATGTGGCACATCCAAAGATCTCTAATAGCATTGTCAATGCTGTAGAAAATGATGATATGGCTGAGTTATGGCATAAGAGACTTGGTCACATGAGTAAAAAAGGGATGTCTATTCTTTCAAAGAAAAATGTGTTATCCGGTGTGCATGATATTAACTTGAAGAAATGTTCTCACTGTTTGGCAGGAAAGCAAACCAGAGTTGCTTTTAAGAGTCGTTCTTCTTTCAGAATGGAGAACATACTTGATCTTGTACATCCCGATGTTTGTGGTCCCATGAAGACTAGAATACTTGGTGGGTGTTCTTATTTTGTCACTTTCATCGATGATCATTCAATAAAGGTTTGGGTATATACCTTGAAGACTAAAGATCAAGTGTTAGATGTGTTTAAGCAGTTTCATGCTTTGGTTGAGAGGCAGACAGGGAAGAAACTTAAATGTATTCGTACTGATAATGGAGGTGAATACATTGGCCCGTTTGATGCTTATTGTAGAGAGCATGGAATTCAGCACCAAAAGACTCCACCAAAGACACCGCAGTTGAATGGCTTAGCAGAGCGGATGAACAGAACTTTGGTTGAGAGAGTCAGATGCTTGCTTTCACATGCAGGCTTGACCGGTTCCTTTTGGGGTGAAGCTTTGAATACGGCGGTTCATGTTATTAATTTAACCCCTTGTGTTCCTTTGAATTTTGATGTTCCTGACAGGGTTTGGAGCGGCAAAGATATTTCATACCGCCACTTACGAGTCTTTGGATGCAAGGCATTTGTGCATATTCCCAGAGATGAAAAATCAAAGCTTGATGTGAAGACTAAGTCATGTGTATTCCTCGGGTATGGTGAAAATGAATTTGGGTACAGGTTTTATGACCCAGTTCAAAAGAAACTTGTTCGAAGCTGAGATGTAGTGTTTGAGGAAGATCAAACATTAAAAGATGTTGAGAAGACTGATAAAGAAACAATTCCTCAATTTAATGATGATCTTACTGATTTGGATCCAATTCCTCCTAAACATGTTGACTCACAGTTAGGAGATGATGTTCAGAATGATGAAGAACATGGTACTGATAATGTTGAAGTTGATGCTCAAGAGCAACCAGATTTAGATGAAGACGTTCATCCTGAGTTACCAGTACCAGATATGCCACCATTTGTTCCGCTTAGGCGGTCTACTAGAGATCATCATCCTTACACACGATATTCTACAAGTGAGTATGTATTACTCACTGATGGGGGAGAACCCGAGTGTTATGAAGAAGCTATGGAAGATGAACACAAGAAAGAATGGTTTGAGGCCATGCAAGATGAGATGACTTCCTTGCATGATAACAATACTTTTGAGTTGGTGAAGTTACCTAAGGGTAAGAAAGCTTTGAAAAACAAGTGGGTTTTCAAATTGAAGACTGAAGAACATACTTCTAGACGATATAAGGCTAGATTGGTGGTTAAAGGCTTCAGTCAGAAAAAGGGTATTGATTTTGATGAGATTTTCTCTCCAGTTGTGAAGATGAGATCTATTCGAGTTGTTCTTGGTTTAGCGGCTAGCCTCGATCTTGAGGTTGAGCAAATGGATGTTAAGACAGCTTTCCTTCATGGTGAACTGGATAAAGAAATCTACATGGAGCAACCTGAAGGTTTTCAGGTTAAGGGGAAGGAAGACTACGTTTGTAGACTTCAGAAAAGTTTGTATGGGTTGAAGCAAGCACCAAGACAGTGGTATAAGAAATTTGAGTCGGTCATAGGGAAGCAAGGCTACCGAAAGACCTCTTCAGATCACTGTGCTTTCTTTCAGAGGTTTGGTGATGATGACTTCATCATTTTGTTGCTATATGTTGATGATATGCTGATTGTTGGCAAGAACATTGAAAGAATTGCTAAATTGAAGCAAGATTTGAGCAAGTCTTTTGCTATGTAAGATTTGGGGCCAGCAAAACAAATCCTTGGCATACGAATTACTCGAGATAGAAGTGCCAAGAAGCTGCATATATCACAAGAGCAATACATTGAGAAGGTGCTTAGCAGGTTCAACATGGATAAAGCTAAAGTGGTTAGTTCCCCTCTTACTACCAACTTTAAGCTAACTGATAAAGATTGCCCTACTACAAAGAATGAAATTGAAGAGATGGATAGAGTTCCATATGCCTCAGCGGTTGGTAGCTTGATGTATGCTATGGTGTGTACAAGGCCGGATTTAGCTCATGCAGTTGGTGTTGTCAGTCGATATCTGTCAAATCCTGGTAAAAAGCATTGGGAAGTTGTTAAATGGATATTTAGATATCTGCGAGGTACTTCCAAATTGGGTATTACATTTGGGAATGATCAGGCAATGCTTGTTGGTTACACAGATTCAGATATGGCTGGAAATAAAGACAACATGAAATCCACTTCTGGATATTTGATGACATTTGCAGGGGGAGCTGTTTCATGGCAATCTGGATTGCAAAAGTGTGTGGCCTTGTCTACAACGGAGGCTGAGTATATGGCGGCAACGGAAGCGTGCAAAGAACTATTATGGTTAAAAACGTTTTTGCAAGAAATTGGTTTCAAGCAACAACGTTATGCAGTTCTTTGTGACAATCAAAGTGCTATTCACCTTGCTAAGAATTCGATGTATCATAAAAGAACAAAACATATTAATGTTCGTTTTCATTGGATTAGAGATCACATTGAAGACGGTATGTTTGAACTTGATAAAGTTCATACTGATGATAATGCTTCAGATATGTTGACAAAGGCTCTAGCAAGAGAAAAGTTGAAGGTATGTTGCTCGATCGCCGGGATGGCGAACTCATCCTCATAGGCAGAAAACGGGGGAGATTTGTTGGGTTTTCTTAGCCTACTTAGGTTTAGCCCAACATCTTATTTAGGCCCAATTTATTGGCCCATTGTCTTGCTTTATATTTCAGTTTTTATGGTTAATTCATTCAACACAAAAAGAGAGAGATAACACAAAAGAAAAGAAGAAGAGAGAATTTTCAGAGTTCCACCAGGGCAGCTCACTGTTTCGTCGATAACCAGAGTTTGCACCGTCGGATCGTCACCAAATTTGGACAGCAGCTTCGTGACATATAAAGGAAGGTTCTGACCGTTCGGATCTTCATTCTGAGGCCTGGAAGTTCGTTTTTATTCCCGGGCAGATTCTGCAGTTTTTGGTGAAGTATTTCCTTGTTCTTGTTCTTTGATTATTGCCATATATCTTGATGTTTGATTCCAAGATTATGATGTTTACTGTATTCCTCTAGTTTTATCTAGAGAAGACTTTGTATTGCTCTTTTGTGGTTAGTGGATTTAAGCGGCACTAGTTGTCCCGTGATTTTTACCCGATTTTGGGGTTTTCCACACTAAAAATCGGTGTTCTTATTGTGTGTTTGCTATATACCATATTACTAATTACAGGGCTGATTTAATACTGATTTGGGGCTGCAACAAGTGTATTCGGTTTGCCCTAATTGTTTGCATCCTAATAGGTTCAAACGGGTTGGGAAAGTATTGTCAAATGAAGGTTTTATTCCGCATTTGTTTTATACCGTTTGACCCATTATAATTTCCCGTCAATTTGAACTCCATTAACTCAAGTTTGATCTTGATAATTTACGACTTCGACTCGAACTCAAATAAATTTGCTAGTCGGTTGTGTTTATTAATCGAGTTAAGAAAAATAAAATTTTGCTCGACTCGCTCAGAATCTCATTTGATTAATCGAGTCGAACGAGGTGAACGAGACGGTCGATCCTAGTTTATATGAAGTTTTTGTGTTTTAAAACTTGATATTAATGAGAAATGGGATTTGAACCGAAGAACTCATGTACAAATCCATTAAGCTTTACCAATTGCTTATCAAGTTCTTATTGTTAATACTTTGGTATCATACATGCATACTTAAGTTTCTTTATGATCACATACGAACGTATGGAGCTCAAGCTAAAATTAGTAAGTTAATAACAAACAGCCAAACACTATGTCCAAACAAGGTGGTTGATGGATAAGTGTTTAATATGTAGTTTTGGAGTTTCCAATAACGACAATGGGGTGATAATATAGTTGGGCACAATATTAAAGCGGCTTGGAGCAGGCAATATTTGAGTCTACAGTAAATGTACTAACTTTAGCACTGAGCCTTGCTGTTTTGGGAAATATCAACTTTTGAACCTTATCTCATATTAAAAAAAAAAATATAGTTATATTGTTCTATACTATATGTTCCTACTTCTTTCCTCTTACATATCCATAAAATGATTGAAATTTTTAAATCTACTCATTTGCTTTTTCTAATCTCACCATTTGACATGGATACTTGTATTGATAAAATGAGTATGGAGATAAGTATGTAGATTTGGGCAGTCAGCTGTGCTTCAGTTTGGAGGCACCGTTGGTGCACCTCTTCGGTCGGGTGCTGTCAGTTTTTTACTTCGGTTAGGTATCAAGCTAACGTGATGTTGATTTGACAAAAAACTGATGTTTTAGTTGGTGTTACGGACTTACGGTTTACATTGATGCTAAACATATATCAAATTCCGAAACAAGAAAAGACGCACAGCATAGGGCAGCAGCAGGCTGGAAATCATCATGGAAGTTCAGAATACGACAAAATAAGGTATACCAAAATAGAAATGTTTACGGGATTCTTATTAAAAATAGAAATGTTTATGGAACAGAGTCCGAAAAGGTCAAAGTTTGACATGCAAATTGGCAAGTTGGTCTAGGTACATCATGCATTGCATATTTGCTACTTGCAGATTTAGCTGCTCCCCAGCTACGGATTTTCTTTTTTTGGGACAAACACATGAATTGATGTATAAATAATGTAAAAGTCACGTTATTTAACTGGTGAGATACTCAGGATTTTGGCATCAAGTTATTAACTAGTGTCGGGATGTCAATAAAACAAACAAGAGAGATATTATTAATTTCACTAAATCTTCAACTTATATTTATACTCATTTATCAATATAAATAGCGGACAAAATTATCAGATTGAAAAAGAAAATTAGTAGATTACACATGTAACATACGTGTTTTAAATTGAGTATTTTAATTGTTCAAATAGATAATAACGGGAAAATGATAAGGTATTAGGCTTTGTAGCTGAAAGTATTGTTAAAAATCTGTGTTTTTAGGTATTTTATTAAGTGGTATAAAATAAAAAGGAAGAAAAACATAAATTTCAGCATTCTGGGTAGATAGCAGCACTATCTATGGATAGCGGCGCTATCTTGGGTAGATTTGGAGCAGTGATCCGAAATAGCAAAGGGTAAAACGCGGAAAATTTAGAGATAACGGCGTTATCTCTGGAAATAGCGGCGCTATCTCTGGAAATAGCGGCGCTATTTAACGCAGGGCCGAGATAGCGGCGCTATCTTGGGCAGATAGCGGCGCTATCTTGTGCTGTTAGGCATAAAATGGGGTTTTCACCCATTTCAGCTCATTTCTTTCTCTTTACGGTTTGGTGCGATCTTCAGACGATTTTGGTGAATCAAGGACGAATCTTGGTGCAAATCTAACGGGTTTTCATCATAATTTCAAGCTATAAAGGTATGATGCTTAATTTTCGTTAATGCAAGTGATATATGGGGAAATTGGGGGAAATCAAGAACCCTATGTTAGGGTTTGGATCATAAGTCTGAATTTAGATTGCATGTAGTATAACTGAGTATTTAACTATGAGAGTTGTAATTATCATATGATCATGCACAAATGTAGATAAGTCGGTAATTTAGGGTTTTGGTTCATCACCAATTTGGGAGAAATGGTGATTAGGCACTATAATGGATATGATTATGGGTTGGAATGTTGGCTGAGATATTTGTGATTGTATTAGATAAGCAATTGGAAGATTGTGATAACTCTATTGATCGGTGACATTGGAATTGCTCGGTTTGTTGTCAAAGTTTCTAAATCCCATGTAAGTTCACTATGTGCAATGTGTATACTTTTAGTTATATATGTGCAATGTAGTTAGCTGGCACTTGTTTCAATTGACATCCTCGAGTAATGCTTTGGTTGCTTTGAACATTGAGATCCTTTTGACAAACCTTATCTCGCTTGACCCGTTTGAGTGGAATGCCTTGAGTGATATTTCATTTCGTGAGGACCTACGGCAGTTCGAGTATTACTTCGTGTAATATGTCGGGCGGTGGACGCGGGAGTACCTGGCGGAGGAGTGGTATGGACCGTGGTGGTGAAGCTGGATCATGGACTCATTTAGGGGTGTCATAGTCACCTTCATCGGCCTCATTCCCTAATGGTCTAAGGGGGAATGGCGCACTTTGTTGAATCCGGAATTGTACTCTGATCGTTGTTGACCCGGTATTGGTACGTGATTCTTCGTTATGATGTTGTTGTGATAACCCGGTTCTTTGATTTGTTGATATTCATTTGTTTAATTGTGTTGTTTATATAGTTATTTAGTATAACATTATACATTGTGGAACTCACTAAGTTTTTATAGCTTACCCGTTTAGTTGTCACCATTTTCAGGAAAAGATAAAGGAAAGGGCGAGTGTGAGTAGATAGTTGAAGTCGGTTTTGCTTGAAGCTTTGGATAGCTTCACTTTTGGTATAGATTTTGTCTGTTGGTGTATATGTTTTGGGTTGTTGTAGTTGGTTTGTATCCGGACTAGTTAGTTGGTATCTATAAACTTGTATTTTGGTTACGTATGGAAGGTTTGTTGTAAATGATGTTCAAAATGGTCGTTTTTGGAGTTTGGTCCTTACATCACATCTCAATCATTTTATTAGTATAAGGATAAAATAAGAAAATTTATTATAAATTAATATAATTTTTCAACAAATAAATAACGAATTTACAAGAACTTGTGAAAATGTGACAGGCTGAATAGGTCCCCGGCCACAGAATCATTTAAGCATCAAGCCGCCTTAGGGTGTGAAAATAGTGAATGAAAAATAACGAGTATAATACACTCCGCGCATTGGAGCAGTTTTTGAAATCTAACTTGTTTAGTGTTTGCTATAAAGTATTGATTTTGTTTGTATTTGATTTGTTTAAGTTAATTTGGACATAAAATCATTTGTGGTTTTATATTTGTGGAGTATTTGTGCATAGTTATAGTCCAACAATATTATGACACATGTCTAAATACATATTACATATAATATTATAGATGATTTTGCTCTTTAATAAATAACATAAAAATGTTAAATAACCCAAAAGAACTAATAAACTTGTATAATATTATAAATCATTGGATGAATAAATTTAATAAATTTAAATGAAATATTATTAAATTTCGTTTTTAGTCGATGCATGTCAATATAAAAAATCTAGAACAATGATCATATATGAAAAATTAATGGATAGAAACTTTTAGAATTTTACAAGGGAATGGATATTAAACACTTTTTTTAAAACATATATTTTTTCAAATGGATAAATTTCATTAAATATATATTATCAAGGTTAAAAAGGAGTTTGAAAAATAAAATAGCTCAGAAAACATATCTAGCTATATTATATGGGTTTTGATAATGACAGTCCTTAGGGCTGTCATAAGCCATGCATAAAAAAGTTGTACATTCATCTATAACCGACTGCTGAATTTTCGGAATTACTCATTTGTACCATTTTTAATGCACTTAGAGACAGCCCTTAGGGCTGTCATTATCAAAACCCATATTATATTATGTCTAGGAAAAAAAGCATTATGTGATAATAAATGAGATAAAAAAGAATCGAGCATCTCAACTTTCGGTTGCAAATTCAAGTCTTACCAATGGATCAATGGGAATTTTACTTCTAGCTTCCCTTTCCATAACTATATATAAAGAAATTATTGAAAAAAATAATAAAAATATCTTGTGAACAGTAAATGGCTACGCCTAATGTATATATAGATATCTAGCTATATTATATTATGTCTAGGAAAAAAAGCATTATGTGATAATAAATGAGATAAAAAAGAATCGAGCATCTCACTTTTCGGTTGCAAATTCAAGTCTTACCAATGGATCAATGAGAATTTTACTTCTAGCTTCCTTTTCCATAACTATATATAAAGAAATTATAGAAATAAATAATAAAAATATCTTGTGAACAGTAAATGGCTACGCCTAATGTATATATAGATGAATTCATTTTAAGTTTAGTTGAACAAAAATACATAGACAAACAATTTTCAGCTTCATCAGGCTTGTATGAAAATAAAGTTGCTCTTTTGCTTGTCTTCATTTTGGTAAGACAATAAACAAACAGTTTTATGTACCCGGACAAAAAGTTTTGTGTGCCCGTGCAGCACCCCTAGACCCCCAGGGGTGGCTCCTATCAGCTTATTTGGTAGCGGGACCCCAACTAGGGGTGCTGCCCCTTGACCCGCACTATCTTTTATAAGCGGTTTCGAGTTATCTCAAAGGAGTGTACAGTCCGCACTCGCTTAACTCGAATTTGAGCTTAACCTAAAACCATTCGGTCTAAAATAAATCACAATCTTACTAAATTACTAATCACACACTAAAATCATGTCAAACAATAATCCAACTAGTAATTGTAGAATAGATTCTAAATAATATCCATCACATAAGCGAACTAAAATGAACATATAATAGGATAGAAGGTAAATGAACAAAATCCATCTTTGTTCATTATTGTTTTTTAATTGAACGAACTAAAAACCTTGTTTTGTTTCCGCTCATATTAATAACTTAATAAAACTTCCTCCCGAATGGTTCAGTGAACATTCGATTCGTCTACAAACCCACTATTAAGGTTATATCAAGTGCATGAATTACCTTTATCAGTTAAAAGTTCTAGAGTTTGTTTGAGACATGTAAAATATAAGCAGTGATTCCAATGTAAACTAAAAAACGAGAACACAGATCATGTTGATTCTTATAATACTCAGAACAAGCTAATCTAAAATGATGTTGATTCAAAGAATAATGTGTATTTGGTCTCCAAAAATTGTTCAACACAAGAACATGAATTTTCAGGAAAAAACTCATTTTTCATAAAATTTAGAATTAACTCTTCCAGAGCCTCAACCGTGCATTAAATAAGCCCCGAAATTTTTGAACGGGACAAAAATCACAAATGGGCTGAAAACTATGCCTAAAATAAAGTCCATATATAAAATTAAATAAAACTAATAATACAAATAATATCCCAAAATCAATATTTTTGGACCCGAAAGTTATGTGAAGATGAAAATTAACATTCACATTTGAACTAATTTATTTTGATTGTGTCAAAGAAACCAAAAACAACAACCATTCAAGGGGAAAAAATAGAAAATTAAACTGGGAGAAAATCATTTGAAAATTCAATCAAATCTGAGAATACGGAAACTTTTTTCGCTTTTTGACAAAAAATGGACTCCGATTTCATATGTAAACATGTGAATTAAACATGAGTAAAAGTAAATTTCAAATGAACTAGAACCTATTTAAATTTGAATTTTTGGTTTTCGAAGTTTTTCTTTTACATGTGTAAATGACTAAATGTACCATTGTACCATACGACCATGGTCTATTCAATATGACGGAGAGCCAATATCAGGAAATGAGAAACCAAAAGAGCCAAATGCTAAAATTAAAAAGAAAAATAAAGGAAAAGGAAAACAAATATATATATATCCTTAAATATTGTCACGTTGCTGTAACGTGCAATTTTTTATCAATAAACACTACCAATCGTTCATTACGTGACGTATTCAATAATTACTCAAACATAAATCATTTATAATTTAATGTACAAATCTAAAAAATGCAAACCTAAAACAACAAACAAAAGCGACAACCAAAACCAGAACCAAAACATATTAAAAAATAAATAATACATTTGTTTATATTTAAAATTCTCAGCGTATATGCAAAACTAATACTTCCTCCGATTCAAAATAAGTGATACACTTTCCATATTTGGATGTATCAAAATAAGTGATACACTTTGAAAATTTACCTTATTTGGTAAAAAATGGTGAGCCCACATCCACTAACTACCTATTTTAATAAAGTCAAATGACACATTTACCCTTACTTTTAATTTTAAACATCATTAACTTTACTTTATTCAAAGATTGTGGGACCCATTCTCCACTAATCATCTAATTAATCTAATTTAATCATCATTACAAAGTTTTGCCTCAAAAAACGTGAAAACAAGAGTGTATCACTTATTTTGAATCGGAGGAAGTATACAAAGTTACATATAATGAATAAAACTTAAAGAAAGAAATATCCTTTAAATTGTGTTTCATCATGTGCAATAAATTTAACTACTTTACTATATAACATATGCCCCAAGAAATATTAACAAAATTGGAAAAAAGCCTTCAACACAGATTTAAAGATCATGTTTCACTTTCAATCTCAAAGAAAACAGGACCACCGTCCTATCCTAGTCAGCACCACCACAACCACGTGAACTATGTTTTCCGGCAATCCCTATCAACTTACATTCCCACCAATTCAACCAATCAAATCAGGTACACCTGACACTGAATGACACTTTTACCCACCCTAAACCCCGGAACCACCGTGAAAGCAACTTCCGGCGAACTCTCCGGCGACAAAAACGCCTCATCATTCACACTGTCCATAAACACTTCAGAAAACCGACCACCTTTTGCGATTTGGAAAATTGTTGCTTCTTCGGGCCCGAATGAAAAGCCCAAACAATGCACGAGCCAAACCCGTTTTGCAACTTCCAAAAACGAATCGAAGAAAGCGGTTTCCGGAAACTTCCGGGCGTTGACCAGATTTCGTTGACAAAAATTCCCGAAAAGTGAAGCTTCCAGTTTGGGATGAACAAGTTTTAAATACTTACACCTGCAGAATTCTGCAAACATTGAAGTCGGTTTCCATGTTATGTATTCCCGTGCTTTTAACGATTTCAATTCCATAAATTTATCAAAGAAGAATTGTCGTCTTTTTTCATTCTCGGGAATGGAACCGGAATCGGAATGGGAATCATTCCCGGGTATGGAGAAACCTGGGAGATTAAACCCATCAAACATCTCTCTACAAACAAACGATTCAATTGCATAACAAATATGAGTTGTATCCCAATAAACAACACCCGGTTGAATCGACTCAGCAGCTGTAACTAAATCCCAATTTATAGATTCCATTTCACTGATCATAAATTTCACAAAATTTCTAACCGATTTAGTCGTTTGCTTAACATATAGAAAGAAATCGGTTGGATTTAACGATGAGATATTCAAATTCTCACGAGATGATGATGATGAAGTTGATGATAAAGAGCCACTTGAATTCAATCTCTTCTCAATCAGCTTATTTTCTCTTCTCGATCCTTCCAATTTCTCTTTTAAGAAGATAATTTCTGATTCTTTGAGTTTATTCTGACTGTCTAATTTCTTTCTTGCGATCTCGTATGTTTTTAAGAGATTTGCCTGTTCTTGAATTTCGGCAAATAATTGGGTGGTTTCTGGTGATGAGTCATCAAGTTGTTTTTTCAAGAACAACTGTTTTAATTCAGACAAACTTTTTAATTCAGATACAACCATTTGATCAGCTGACTGAATTCCATCTGAATCATAAGGAAATTGAGAATATTGCATTTGTGCGTATGCAGATTTAACAGATGAAATTGAAGCAAAAAGTTTAGCAATGAAAGCTTCCATTACTGCTCGGTTTTGAAGCTTTTCATCTTGATTGTTGAAGAACATAGGCTGTTGAATTTCATCATGCTTGACTTTTTCCCATATCTTTGACTTTGATTTCTGAAATTTATCGATTCCTGTTGCAGCTCGAATATGCATAACTTTGGCAAAAGTACGAGCTAATCTGCTCTTGTTTGAGGAATTCTTATTAACTGAATCCATCTGAAAGAAAGAATATGAAATGATTTGTGATTTAAAAGGAAGTATTATATTGTGTCCAAAACGAAGACAATGAAAGATTGTGGGAAGGATATTTCATTAAAGAAAGAAAAAATCTGCTGGCATGACATTATTATTAATTAATAATCCAATTTAATAATTCTAAAAAACATATACTAAATATAAATCAACAACTAGGAAGAGAATGTCTTAATCGTGATGTGTAATCCTAATAAATACAAATGATGGAAAAGTATACCTACCTAAATTCCCACCTAACATATACAGATACAGAATATAATTCAAAATTAATTAGTAATACAGATCCTTATTTTAATTTTAAAATTAAAAGAATTTACCTGAGATCAGAAAAAAAAGTTGGGACAAAAAGACATAGAATCATTACAATTTAATTCACTTTTACTATAAGATCTAGCATATCAAATTTAAGGGTAACGGTCATTTTAAACTCTATAAAAAGTCGAATAAATACGAGGGAATAGTGGAATACTATGATTCATAGATTCTCTTTGTCTTCCCCTAGAGTCTACATGTCAAAAAAGGGTTCAATTTGAAACTAATTGTGTCCCACACACTAGAGAATAATTTAAGAAATATATAAAAGTTGGGTATTTAAATCCACTCATTATTCAAAATTAAATTCTTCTTAGTGATAAAGTTGAAAGAAAATATTCTGTGTTTCCTACCGTTAACAAAATAGAGATATTGAGCAATATAATTATATAAACTGCACATATTCAATCAGGTAAATGAGCCAATAAACATAGATTAATCACTCTAAATACACAAAGATCTGAAGCATAATGAAAGATTCTGTATAAAATATTAAAGTTGAAAACTTTACCTTTCTTTGATGTAAAAAATGGTCAACTAGACAAACTTTTGTTTCTGCTATGATGATTAGCCCTAAATCCCAACACTAATATGATATTTCCTACCATTAAGGATTCTGCATATAGGTTGGGATACTAATTATAACAAAAAAGAGCTATTCTGCACATAATTTATACTGTAATTAGCTATGATTATACCTCATCGAACTCTTCAACGGCCAAATCCCTACCAAACGCGTGTGAGATATCTATTAATTAACATAATTGTCCCACCATATGATATGATTATTATCTATCTCTATCGTGAGATCGTACATGATTATTCAATTTAGACCCCACTAATTCAATCAATTGCTTAAACAGTATGTAATAATTAAGGAACCAATGATAAAAGGGGGAAAAAGAAAATTAACTGGTAAGGTGCTGTTTGGTAGCATCTGAATTATTAAGATCTGAATGATGCAGAGGTCTAAACGATTCAGACTTACCCTTACATCTGTCTGATTAAGAGGCAGAACATGCTCAATTTCTGATTCAGAGGCTGATTAAGAGGTCTTACCAAACACTCTGAAGCTGTCTGATTAAGAGGCTGTCCTCTTATCTGTATCATTAAGAGGCTTACCAAACAGCAGCTAAGAGGCTTACCAAACAGCACCTAACTAAGTGCCCTTATGGAGACATTCAATATTTCAATTACACTTTCTACAACTGGAAACACACAAAGGTAAAATCATCAAGTTCAATTAAACACAAAAGAACAAAAAAGTAGAAAATCATGAAAGAATGCATAGATACGACAGAAACATGATCACATGCAGATCAAGTGGCTATTTTCAGCCACGAATAGTAACTTTGATAATAAACAGAATGAGAAATAATACAGAGTAATGAATAATGCATCATTGTACGATCAAAGAATGAAAATTACCTTTAACGATTGACTAATTCCACAAGTTAATTTCTATTCCCCTGCATCGCAGCGTAAATCTTAAGAAATTATGGAATCGTTCCTCTAGGCTCTAATGGCGAACCTTCGATCATAAACAAAAAAAATTCAAAATATCTTCAGAAATATAAAACTTCACACACATGCACACACGTAGGGGTGTCAAAAGGGTCAACCCGACCCGACCCGGACCCGAACCCGAACACAATTATGCTAGTCGGGTCATGTGTATTCGGGTCTCATTTTCTTATCGGGTTGGTTTAACCCGACCCGACAAACCCGACATTAGAATCGGGTCGGGTATCGGGTTAGGATTACTCAACTTTGTCGGGTTTCGGGTTGACCCGATTAGACCCGACTGAAATTTAAAGGTTTTCCCTTAAAATTTCAAATATGTTTTACATACTGCAAGTTGCCAAGTTAGGTTATATCAGGAGGTTTAGATGTTAATTTTTTTTTTTACATATGGAAGTTAAAATATATTTTAAAATTTAAAAGTATCTTGGTATCTTTGCTTTTGATCTGTAGTGTTTATCTCACTCTTAATGTTATTTAATATAGCAATCACCTAAATATACGTACATACAAATCAATTAAATCATAAGATACGAAATCAGACACTAATAAAATTTGAAAATTTTAACAAAGTGATAAAGTAATTCTTATTTCTTTCCTTGCTTCCTCTCTCTAAAGGTTCATCATTGATAAATGGAGTCAACGGTAATTTCATGCATTTGCACAGTTGACCAAGAACATATTTTGCTTTTGACTTCTAACATACCCGTAAGAATATTAAAAAAATGGTTATATCTTTAAAAATTAGCTTGAACTTGCTGACCCGACTAACCCGATCGGGTCAACCCGACCAACCCGATACCCGATCAACCCGAACCCGACCAACCCGAACCCGACCAACCCGATTCCTTATAGGATCGGGTTTCGGGTTAGATTTTTTTAACTTCAAACCCGATAGACCCGACCCGATAAGAGCCAAACCCGATCCGACAACCCGAATTGACACCCCTACACACACGCATCAGAGAAATTAAACAAGAGAAAAATCTGGAAGCATCTGGTGCATATTCAAAACCCTAAATAACGTTTCTGCTACTAATAGCAAATCGTAACACCAACTGACCAAAATAAAATCATGATTTTGCTGTAAGCATGTGTTTTTAAATAAGGAGCTATACAATAAACAAATAAACGAAAATATATCTTATAATTTGACTGTTAAGATTCTTGTACACAGATTCCAAAAGAATCGACATGAAATTGATTTAAGAATTAAAAACGCGTCTTACACCTACCAAATTAGCAGAACGAAGTTTCGTGAGTTGGTATTGCGAAGCTGGTGTATATTTTCACAAGCGTTTAATCATCAAGATTTAAGAAGATCCTGCAATGGCGGTTTTTGAAGGTTTTTTTTATGTGGGATTTTTTTACAGGTTTTAACTTTTGGCAAAATGCCGTAGCGCAGCAGAGGGTCATATTGGGAATTTAAAAACACTCAAATTTAGGTTTTGAGACGTGATTTGTGAATTTCCGGTTTTACCCTTGACGTTTACCGAAATGAGTCTGAAAGTCGGGGGTGGGTTTGTAATTTTGTAGAGCATGGGGACATGGGGTGGTCACCGAAATATGCTATCTTGTCTGATTGGACCACTCGTTATTGGGCCCCTGTGACTTTAGTCATGGTGCGGCTGTTTGGGCCCAAATAAACTAAATTTCGGTGGAAAATGATATGGAAATTACTGTAAAATGAAATGTCCTACTTGTTTCTTTGAAAATAAAGTGAAACATACTGTAAGTTATATAACTTTTATTGAAAGATTTAAATATAATATGTTTTTTGAGAAATATAAAGATGTATACTAAAAGACTTGGATAAAGTTGAAGTAGACTTAACAATAACACTTGGAATTGGATCATATAATATCACTTGTTTACGGACCAAATTCAAAGAGTGTAAAATTATGATTAAAAAGATATTAGAACTCATGAGATCAAATATTGGCATGTAAAGTATATGAGTACTTTTTCTCCCAGAGCAATCATTTGGGTAGCAAATATCTATATTAAAAGGTGGGTAATAATACACCCACAGTACGTGCGGGATTTCAAACACACACACACACATGCAACAAAACATACAAGGGTCGACAGGGGTGAGTCCTCTCCTGTTACTCTGTTAGTTGGGTTCCAAAAGAGGAATCCTCCATACAGTTGTAAAATGACTAGCATCTAGACAATTAACAAAATTAAAAGACATTAATCTATTCCATTGATAAACAACACTGGTATTCTTGTTTTGCTTGCGGAAGATCCGTAATTTTACAATTTTTAGTTTACATATTAACAAGTTACTCAGTTCAATAAATACACAAATGTTTTAACCTTTCTAGTTATGGCATTATGCTATTTTTTAATAATATATTGATAAACTTGAAACAACAATGTTAGTGTGCTAAACTACGCTTTCCGTTTTTATTTATTTATTTTATAAATGTAGCATGAGACTCTCAATCGTGATCATGACACCGACTAACAATTTAATTTTTGTCATATTAGTGTCACGTCAGCTGACACTCAAATGACATATGCATGCCAATAATATCAATTCACTTAATATTTTATACATAAAAAAATACCAATACATACTAAATTACCCATTTCCCTCTTTCCCTTCGTCACGTAGCTGAAGTAAAAAACCAACGACACCCAAGCGAATTGGCATGCTAAGTGCTAATGGTTCAATAAAACCAACATGAGTCGGCTGCCAACCGATCTTGGCAGCGATCTTAGAAATGGAAACAACGGATTATGAGATGGAAGCCGATGAAAGCATAAACAGAAAATGACCACCATTTTATAAAAGATTACAGCCCAGATAAATGAGTCATCCGGCCCAACAAAAAAAAGAAAAAAAATAATACTAGCCGGCTAAGTCTCGGGCCATCCCCGAACACCGATCACATCATGTGACAAAAACTCACAACAAAAATTAGCCATTTCAAACCACAAACATTGGACTCAACGTCTTATATCAGAATTTATAGTTTTTTTTATAAAAAGAAATCAATTTTCATTGTCAGATTCAAAAATACTCGTCATAAGGCGTGTCTTAATCACGCCTTATCTTACGCCATGCATGGTATATTTCGTAACGTGGGCGCCGCTATGGCGCGCCTTTCTTGATCTAGTGAGTAATGATATAAATAAGCATAAATAGGCACCAATGCCATTTCTTTTTTTAAAATCATATCATTCATACATCTCCATATATAATACCTGGTCGTCCAAATAACCGCTCGCCAAACCATTTTAAGGAACGAAGCTTTCTGAGCACCGTAGAGACGATGCATATTTTTTTTTAAATTACGCTTTTATTTTGATCCTTGACAAAACTTTCACCTGCACTCTTTACTTGGAAACTAAAAATGTGGTTTGTGTTCCATTTTGTGTTAGCAAACTTTGAATTAGTTCTGATCTTACGCTTTGATTTGATACGTTAAACAAAGAAACATATAATCACAATAGAAATATATAGTATATATAGTTTTTATTCATTTTTAAATGTAACAAAACAATACAAACCAATATAACACCAGTATAGAAGACATTTAACATTAGATTAGGTCTGACACGACCTGAAACCCGACATGACCCCACACGGAAATAATCAGGTTTTGGGTTAAGTCTTTATGGGTTCGGGTCAAAAACAAGTCGACACTTCCAACCCGTTTATAAATCGGGTTGTTTTCGGGCTGTCTCTTGTATAAATGGACCGTGTTTGGATTACCATGATTTAAATATTTCCAGGTTAGGGTTGATTTTCCTATCCTAAAATTTTGAACATGTCGGGTTTAGGTTGAATGATTCCAACCCGTCAATCTGCCAACCGAAACCCGATAACCTAAAAACCCAACCTGATTGTCACCCCTACATTAGATGATACTTCAAAATTAAAATTTCTACTAGATTTGATTAATGACATTGATGACAACTTGAAAGCCTTTGCAAGAATAACTCCAGCAATGTTGGTGTTTGATCCAAACACAGCATTTGCAATGGTAATGACCTCTGGATTTTGACTACTCAAAGCTGCAATAGCAAGAGCATAGCCATTTTCAACGTTTTTCTGGAAGTGAATTATACCTTGTGGACTTCTCAAATGTTGTTTTTGTTCAAGTATCATTTTCCTAGACTATTGATTAATATATAAGTAATTTATTTTAGCTTGTCACGTTTTCGAGTTAGACATTACTTAATTTTCAACTTTATAAGGAATTAAAATGTAAATGTCAGAAAACATTTTCGAATAAGACGAACATCTACCAAGATAGTGGTTATTATATCAAATCAACATTATATGATTTTCCAAGTCTTGTTCATTAAAAGAAAAATACTTAACTCTATTATTCATGTGCTCAAAATCATATTGCTAGTTAATTGGTATTAATAATGGATGGTTAGAACTTAGAAGCATCTTTTAATGGTTATTTAAGGTTATAACTTTAATTTGTTTAGCTAAGTTGGGAAGTAAAAGAGTTAGGTAGTTTTTTTTTAATATGCAGTATATGGATACAAAAAGTAGCTTCGTTGAAATATTTATTTTACTTTTAGTAGGTTTCAAATATATGTACTAAGAGCATATATTAAAATATTTAATTAACTCATAATTTCTTAAAGAATGGCTTTAAATACATTAACAAAGCTACTTATTTACTAATTTAACAAAAAGAAGTAAGAATCATAAAAGCATAAATCATAAGAAGTATTTTTTTACTATAAATTATAAAAGTATCAGATATGGTCACATAGATCTCGCCAACATATTTTTGCACATTATTGCCACATTTGACTTAATTCAACACTACTACCACCATATTTTATCATGTTATAGTCCATACCAACCATTACTTATTTTTTCTAATTAAAAAAATAAATTAATCATACACACACTCGGCTTGAAACAAACCTCACACCCACTGCGACCACATCACCGTCTGTGAGTTTGTGGTTTGCCCACCAAGGTACCAGGGCCTTGGAGCTCGTGGCGGCCCCATATAGCTTGCTCCAAGGATTAAGGAAGTGTTATGAATTAGTATTCTCTTATTGAGCATGCAAAAACCGAGGCCTCTTTTATATTGAGATTTGGCGTTAGGAGCACTAAATAAAAAAAAATATATGTAGCAAATCATCCCCACATTGGTATAAGGAAAAAAGAAAAACTTTAAACACCTCTGGAGTCTTAACTCTTAAGTTGTAGGATGCCAATATCTTCCACGGTTTTAAATTGTGATCGAAAATTATTTGGCTAATCTATTACTTTCGACATGTGAGTTATTATAAAACTGTAGTTTAAAATATTAATATTCTGTGATTAAATGTTCAAAGATGTATATGTCACGGGTCATGGCTAGGGGAAGATTCAAAACAACCACGGCAAAAGTTATGTGTCAAGGGGCCTTATGATAGAAATACCTTTATAAATAAAATAATAAATCCAAACTACTTAATTGATCAGTTTTGTCCAAACCGATAAAAAGACCCGAAAATCTAAACCATCCAGTCAAATATGCTTGTACAACTGAGTTTTACCCAAATAGTTAACTAGTGAACACCCCTACACAGGACACCTAAAAAGAAATGTAAGAAATTTAATATTGAGAGCATCCATTAGTCTATATGATGCCCTATAGATGCATTTTCCATTTATTATTAGGGTTTGAGTTTGGATCTTATGATCGAGTCGATGATTTGATTTTTTGAACAAAGAAATTTGAAATCACAATAAAAAACCGCATATATTTTTTATTCACGTTTATAACAATACAATACAAACCAGTATTAGTAACTTGAAGACAAGTTAAAGTATTAAACTCAACATTAGATGATGATCAAAACTTTAAAATTTTGACTGAATTTGATTAATGATGTCGATGTCAACTTTAAAGGCCTTTGCAAGAATATCTCCAGCGATATCAGGGTTTGATCCAAACACGGAATTTGCAATGAGAATGACACCTGCATTCTGACTACTCAAAGCTGCAATAGCAACCGCAAATCCATTCCCGACGTTTTTTTGGAAGTGAATTAGGCCTTGTGGGAACACGAAAACATCGCCCTTTTGAAGTAACTTTGTGATGAGACGGTTGTTAGGGGTGGATGTGACAAAACCGACTAGAATACTGCCTTCGATGACGGTCAAGATCTCGCTACCCCGTGGGTGCGTGTGCGGAGGATTAATACCCCATGGACAAAAGTCAACACGGGCCATTGAAATACCTAAAGTGTTGAGTCCTGGCAATTGTGCTATAGTCACTGCAGTCACGTTAGACCCGAAGTCATTCGATGTATTTCCCGCAAGATGGAGCCCTCGGAAAAGAAAATCGTCTGCTTGCACAAGCGTTGGATCTTTGCAAACCTCGCCATTCACGAGTACTGCTAAAAGCAAACATATAGAATTTAGACTAAGTGTAATGTTGATCAAATCGCGTCACATCAATACCACATCATGACTAAACCCCTGTAGTGGTGAACAAACTCATGACCAAATCTTAAAATGATTTTATTAATATGTGTACCGCTTACCATGCATAATGTACAAGTCAACACACAAACGTACAACGACCTCCATCAGTCACCAGAGTGACCAAACCCACACGAAATATCATGGGGGACGCATACAATAATCCAAGATATATAAAGTTTTACCTTTGCTTTTCGGGTCGGCCACACAAAAGTCCTGGAGAGGACTTGGGTCCAAAGCTGAAACAAGCGAACAAGTTGCCAACAAAAGACTGAATAAAATCAAATGAGACGCCATTAGCAAGAATAGAAAGCTTGTTTTTCGATGAAATTTGGTAACTCAGAGAAATTTATGATACAAATTTTGTAACATGGTAATGTTTATATAGTAAAACATTTGAGCATAAAGCTAGCATATGTTGTCTCACTATCAATGATAGATATAAACTTTGTGGAAAAAGTTAAACTACGATGAAGTCATCAAATACATCCAAGTTTTCTTCAATTCTAAATTAGGTAAGGATTGAAGGTGTTGAAATATCATGCTGGATTCATCTAGTTTTATACTTGAAGGGTATGAAAGATAAATGTTTAATTCATCTTCTTTTATATTGTATTTTGTATAAGTACTTGCAGGTACAAGTATGGAATGTTCAAGGGTTAAAAGTGTAAGTTTAGATATTTGTTTATAGGTGAGAGAGAGCCGAGATGTAATTCACTTTTTTCATTATTCAGTTAGTTTTTCTATTGTATTTCTCTGCTCGTTCTCTCTCTCTCTCAAGAAATTAGGGTTTTCCTGCCATAGATCGGTCTTGTTGTTTGGTCATGTGCAGGTAGATTAGAAGAGTGTTTGAGTGTTATAGAGAGTTATTTCAGCTGTAATCTATTCTTTTGAGTTTAATGCAAGAGTTTTTGATTATATTCTGAGTTTTGTCCAGATCTATAGAGTTGTAGTTTTCTTCATGGTATCAGAGAGTGGTTACGTCTGATCTGTGTTCATCTGGTGTAGATCTTGAAGTTTTTCGATCGATCGTCAAGGAATCATCGCTTAGGGTTTCCGTTCACGATTACTTGAATCTGAAAAACATCGACCTCTCATCGGTGTTTTTGTTTCTCGAAGAAGCGTTTATCAAATCGCTCTTCTGTTCCTGAAAATCTGTGGTTATTGCTCGACGATTCGTTGACTTTCCTAGGGTTCTTTTTTTCTGTTCGATTCGTTCAAAGACAAAGGTACGCTCTTCTGTTCTTTACCTTTCCAATTACTAATCGAATTTCCTTGGTTTGTCTGCTCCGCTGCGGTTCTGGATTAACTTTGTAAGAAGTTATTTGGGCTAAATCACTGTAAGTATCTCGTTCCTACTCTGAGGTCGTAGCAAGTAACTGTGTACATTTGGAGTGCTCCGAATTACAGAGAGCTTGACCTACACCAGAGATCAATCTGTGTTTAGTCTAATTGTTGTTTACTTGTTTGTTAGCAGAGAAGGACCTGAGTATCGCATGTCCAGGCTCCATTAGAGAGTCCTTGGAATCTTGTTTCCGCTCAGTTTTTCCTTTTAGGTTCAGTTTTGTTTGTGTGTGTTCTTTATCTTTTTTTTTTTTGTTAATTGTTGCTTATATTTCCTTTGTTGTTATCGTTATGGGTGATGATAATCAAATCACGCTGGTAAGTAAACTAGACTTTAGTAATCCTTTATATCTCCATGCAAGTGACACCACTGGTGCTCCCTTGATTTCTTTTAAACTTAAAGGAACTGAAAATTATAACGTTTGGTGTAGATCCATGATATTAGCATTAGAAACAAAAAATAAAATCGGATTTATAAATGGTACTTGTTTGAGGAGTGAAACTGATGAAGTGTTAGGAAGACAGTGGGATAGATGTAATTCGGTTGTGGTGTCATGGATTCTGGGGGTGTCTCAGAAGAACTATATGCTGGTCAAATATTTAACTCTAAGGCTTCTGTAGTTTGGACTGAACTTAAGGAAACGTACAGTAAAGTTGATGGATCGGTTGTGTTTAACATTCACATTGAAATTAACTCATTAAAACAAAAAGGGATTACCTATATCTGTCTACTATCATAAACTGAACTCCCTGTGGAAACAATTTGATTCTCTTATTGAACTGCCTAACTGTGTTTGGGATGCTAATAATCTGTTAACTAACCATAATCGTTTTCTGAAACTTATGCAATTTTTAATGGGATTAGATGATTGTTATATGTCAATTAGAAGTAACATTCTGTCTAGGGAACCAATTCCAGATGTTAAAGCTGCTTATGCCATCATATTTAGGGAAGAATCACATAGAGGAGTGACCACAAATGAAAACAGTAATAAAAATACAACAAGTGCTTTTGTGTCCCAATTTGACAACAAAAAGAAAGTTAATAAAGGACCAACTACAAAATTACTATGCACTAATTGTAATATGACCAACCATACTGTGGATAGATGTTATGAGCTAATAGGATACCCTGCTTCTTACAAGAAGAAAACTAATTTTCAAACTAAAGGGAAAAGTTCTATTAATCAAGTTAATACCTCTGAAAATAATTTTTCAAAATGTGATAATTCAACTACTGGTTTTACAAGTGATCAAATTCAGAAATTAATATCTCTCATTTCAGAAAACTCAGGTCCCAGCTCCTCCAATGTTCAATCCAACATGACAGGTGTGCTTCATAACAACAGTAAAATATTCAACTCTAATTTTGGAAAAAATTTCAACTCAAATAGTGTTTTAAATCAAAATAATAGAAATTCTAAAAGTTGGATTGTTGATTCTGGTGCAACACAACACATGACAGGATCATGCATGAATCTTGTTAATGTTGTTGATGTTGGAGCCTTAAATATTTTTGTATGTCACCCAAATGGAACACAAGCTTTTATTAAACATACTGGAAACTTAAAACTTAATAAAAACCTAACCTTGTATGATGTGTTTGTTATACCTGAATACTGTGTGAGTTTACTTTCTGTACACAAACTGGCTAAAGATAGCAAATTATTTGTGGGATTTGATGAATCACATTGTTATGTTCAGGATTTGAAACCAAAGATAACTGTGGGGACTGGTAAAGAAATTGGTGGTTTGTATATGCTAAATGTAAGTGAACAAAATATTAATTGCAATGCTATGTCTACTTGCTACTTGTCTAGAACTTTGTGGCATAGTAGGTTAGGACTCCCTGCTGAACAAGTTTTAGATCTACTTGCTAATAATCTTAACATAGATAAAAACAGTAGGCCGTCCCCGTGTGAAATATGTCATAAAGCCAAACAAACTAGAGAACCTTTTCCTCTTAGTGATCACAAGACAACCAAACTAGGAGACCTTGTGTAACACCCGTATTTTTATAATATCGTTTAAAACATTAAAAATACGATTTCCAACATTTTCCATGTAATCCAAAATACAGTTTAACAAAAACTTTAAAACCTTTATCAGAGTATACAAAAATACGGTGTCACCAAGTATATCAAAACCATAGGCAAACGGGATCAACCTACGAGCTCCCGAGCTAAACATATCAAGGCCACTCCTAGTGCAACCTTCTATCGCTTCAAACCTGTACCTGAGTACATAGCCACAAAAACAAAAGCAGTACGTGAGACAAAATAGTCTCGTGAGATGCATGGGTTTTAGACCCCAATAATAATCAACTCATAAATATATAAACGCATATAAATACGACATCAATACCGCCTAGTCACCCTATTGTGACCCTATCAATTTTTGCTCTCCTATCAATCACATCTAACTATCGGGTTGCCCCCGAACTAGCTAGAAGCACAAACATACCTAATACATAAACATATATGTACCAGAATCACATTAACTTACTAACCGAAATCCATCGCCATTAGTAAGCTTCACATTGACTTATTAACCGAAATCCATCGCCATTAATAAGTTCCACATTAGCTTATTAACCGAAATCCATCGCCATTAATAAGCTTCAAGATACCGGCAAGAGGGATTCACCCAATCTACCGATACCTGCCTTACTCGCCGGAATACGTCCAGTTAGCAAGACTACTAACGTGGATGAGTCGATGGGAATCCACCCAACTGCCCCTCACTCCACACCTATCGTGGATGAGTCGATGGGAATCCACCCAACTGCCCCTCATTCCACTCTCTCATGACCGGGGGTCCCACGCATCATCACATCATCTCATTCTTACCATAACTCATCAGTTATTCCAATCAAATCCTTTGATTATCACATCAATCATCAAACAAGTTAGTTATCTAATCATAACTATATATAACTAGTTCAACATAGAGTGAACGTACCTGTATGGTCCCGTGGACCCGATCTTTAGCAACTCACACATAATTCTACATCTATGAACCCTATGAGGTCCATACTCACTTATTTCATAAGATACATTTCTTATTTATCGATATCATAATACTTTCATCTCTTCGTTGACTATAATACATAACTATTACCAGTCACATCATAATCATTTTCATATATATTCGTTCTTTTCTTTTACTAGTAATTCTTACCAATAGATACTCATTACTATCAAATCATTTTCTATTTGCTTTATTAATACATATTTATTTATCAAGACTCAGTATACATTCTTTTACTCCATAACTTTATTATTATGGTTCATTTATCAGGATTCCATAATTACCTTAGTTTATCATATTTAATTCCACATTCATCAAACATACTAGACTTATTCTAGTATCACATTACACCTACTTTCTTATCTTTTCAGTCCTATCTTTATCAAAATATTTATTAATAAAGACTCATAAAATATCGTATGTATTTTCAAAAACCATTTGCTATGTACCCAGTTTTAAAAGTCTCATGTACTCACCTTTGCAATAGCTAAATCCATATCGTGTTTATCAACACGAATCCTTGCTTCCCGCCATTGGAACATCTCCAATCTTTAGGTCCTTGCAACCTACCAACATAATCACCACATATCTAGTTATCATCCACAACTAGACATCATTAAACCACCGAAATCACTTCCCACTACCAAGTTCATCAAACTTGGTAGAAAACCATAAACCCTAGTTCATGGTGACCAACTACAAATCACAGATTTGATACAAATTCGAAGTCTACATAATTTATATGGGTGTTTTACACCCTCCATTGACATCTTTAACTTGATCTCCAACACACAAACCCCATACTCACAATTCCCCCAAATCGTGTTTACAAAACTAACTAGGAGATGAAAATACCTTAAATCTTTAACAGGATTGGAAGATCTTCAAGAATGATGGTGTTCTATGCTCAAGAACACCCAAAATCACCCCCAAGAGCTCCCAAATCGGCTGCACATTTTGGAATGGAGAGAAAATGAGCAAAAACCCTAAAATCCCGATTTTTATGCTGCACAGACATAAATCGCGCCGCTAATCCCAAAATCGTGTCGTTATCCTGAAACCCGCGTTAATTCGCGTCGGGAGTTCGCGTCGCGATCTCCAACGCGATCTCGATTTCGCGTTTGCCCCAACGCTATTTTGGTTCGCTGTTCACATAATGCACCAGATAGCGCCGCTATCTCCCGGATAGCGCCGCTATCTATACCTGATGGACAAGGCTGCACTTTTTGCTATTCTTTTCGACCCGGTTTCATCCATAACTTTCCCATACGAGGTCCAAATGACACGAAACCAATTCCCACGTTCTTTAAACGATTTATCCTTATTTACAATATTTTTACATAATTTATTTAACACAAAATTCGGGTCGTTACAACTATCTACTCCTTAAAAGGATTTCGTCCTCGGAATCACTATAAATTTTCAACCCACATTCGACCGAACATTCCGTTCTCATTCCCTTGTGGTTATTACCATCAAACTCTTCCCATTCCAATTTAGTCAACAACATGCATTTAAACATTCACTTAATCCCGTTAGGCCCGAACGGTCAAAACCGAATCTTAAGCTCATAATACATAAACGGGTCAAAATTTCACAATTTGACCATAACACTTTAAATCCTTTAAATCAACCCGCTATACACATAGAAACTATATGACCCAATCATTACAATCATCTTATCGATCCACTCGGATATCAAAATCTAGCTTCGACCAAGTCGATATAATCCAACATTGTCTAATCTTTGACTTAGGCACAAAGTCAACTATTCTTTAACACCTGCTTCACTTGTTAAAGGTTTCATTAATTATCCTTTCCTTTACCATCGACCTATAATTTATGATCCGTCAATAATTATATACTCGATTCCCAAATTGAACTCTAAACACCCAACGGGTCAAAGTCGCACAATCCGACTATAACTCTTTTAATTATTCCATTAACCTTTTCACGCACATACAATCGACACATTATGCTCTCAACATTCACTTGTCATTCAGAACGAGAGTCAAAGCCCATCTTTGACCAAGTCAACCAATCACAAATCGACTAATCTTGACTTTTGCATAAAGTCCACCATATTCCCTCAAACCAACAAATCCTTTAATCACGGGATACCATTCTCGACTTATTGCTTCCGGTTCTACTCATTATTGTTTCCTTAACGATCGTACCCGTTTTTCCAAATTTTCAATTTGTCCCCAACTAACCCGAGAGTTGTACCTCTACTTAAGGCCACACCGACCCTTACCGATTCTTGACCATCATTTGGTCACTCATACCATCACTTAGTATTCTTTCAAACCATCTTTGTATCACCTCGATCAATTTCGTAACTTTTATTCTCCATTACCGGTATTAGATCCTCTACCGCAACACATTCTTAATTTCATACAAGTTTACCACATCTTGATTACCAAATAACAATTTGCTCACTAGGAGTTTATCTTTCCTCCTATTCTATAAATCGTAGGCATCCCCTACACATACACGACTTAAATGCAACCCGCATTTCAACCAAATTCTCACTTATCATACAGTCATAACCATACACATTAACCACATGGTTCTACATTCATCCCATATATAAATAAATATTATCATACGGACACAACAATCCATAATTTAACTATCACATCAAGATGATTGGAAAGCCTCCAATCCATCAAGATTCAAGCTGTCACAGTGATTGGAACATCTCCAATCACGGAAGGGAACCATTGGGATTCGCCCAACCGAGTCCACCCCCAAACATCTTAGTAGCCGGGGATCCCCCGAGCTAATCACATCCTTTCTTTCTTATCTTATCATGCATATTTCACTAGTATACACCTTTTCACATCACATACTTTACCACTATCTTACTCATTTAATCGTCCATTTATTCGCCATGCAATCTAGCACATTTCTCATAACATCACGTTATCATTTTCTTTCATATTTGACACATTTCCCATTGGATATATTACTTATCACGTTTCATATAACATTACCTTTTCATTATCATATGCTTTCAACGACTATCGCATAATACACATGCATTGTACCCCGCGGGTAAACTATTAAAATCTCCGATTACTATTTACCGTTTCAATTACACATTGACCACCCTTAACTGGTTCATTTCTTTCTTACCACATTTCCCAAAACTTTTGTCACCACCGGGTAACCACCAATCTACTCCATTAACCATGCTCCACCGGCCAACCCAGTCATCTTTGAATCAACCAACCGACTCCGGTCTACACTCGTGACTCATGACTTAGCACCCAATAGCTCAACACTCGATGTTCCCACTTTTATACATCGTGAGACTTAGAATTATTCCTTTCCCAACCGTAGTTTCACAATACTCTACGCCACATACCTCCATACCATTACTATAACACGTAATCAACAATTATTTTCTTACCCTTAATATCGAATTCATCATTACTGTCACCAAGCTTGACATGGCTATATGCCACCTTTTTACTCAATCACCTTCGACAATCAAAGTTCGTTGTCCCCGACACTTATTTCTTTATACACATTTCCCATTTATGAGTTCTAAGACATCACTATACTTTAGTCATTCTTTTCTTTACCATTCACGTGTAACAATCATTACATTATCTATCCGGCTTCTCGCCGAACATCCAAGTTTCATTTCTCAAGGTTTCTATTTCTAGAATTTCAATCCGCGCTAACATTTCTTACCGAGACTTAGTACTTCCTTGTACTACTATCCTTTGTTGAAACACATTTACCATCCTCGTGGTTGTCCTTTGATACTTCATAATAGCATCGACCCTTATGTCTTTATCACCTGTGACACACTTGTCTATAATCTTTTCAAATACATATTTCCTTACACATAACTAACCGGGGAGACTATTCCCAAAATAAATCCCCACATCATACGACTCGTTGCAATTTCTATAAGCACCAATTCGTGCAACAACCAGGCAATTAGGCCATAATCACATAGCATCCATTTTACTTAAGATTTCCGAGGTTGTATCATGAATCCTCTTCTAGATTCTTTCCGGACAACTTCCCCTTTCAACTTGTTCGTGAATTCCTTTCACAACATCTTATACCGTGCTATCTTTCCCAAAGTTTCACACAACATTCCACCGTGTCAACGTCTCTTCCTTCAATAACCGTGACGCCAAAGTCACCATATAATATTTCCTTCATTCGCTACTATCTAGCACTTGCTCAATCCACCGAATCCAACAAATTAGTGACCTCCGGCTCAAAACCCCCGAATTATCCAACAGTTTTACACGCTATGAAGGCCTTATACAACATCCTTCCATTTCTTCCGGCTAGGTCTTGCTACCTTTATATGTAGATACTTCCCACTACGGACTTCGCCACTCGATGACTCTTCCTTCACATGGGTATTGGAATCATTCCACCTACCCTCATTCATTCAATTATCCAAAATCTGGTTCATATCCTCATTCTTAACTCTTCCCGATTTAGTGGAGCTCGTCCACTTTTCACATTCATTCTTTTGCCATACCAACGTATCCAACAAACAAGATCCAAACGGTCAACTCAACAGTCAAAAACAACACAGTTAGATCAAATCATGACATTTCTCATAGGGATCGGCCCTATCATACGAATGCCCTACGGTCTCAAAAGACTACACATTGCACAATTCATAACAACTTTTATAGGTACCCTAGGTTCAACCCTAAACTTATCATAAAGTCTCAAGGTCAACCTATCGATCTCAAGGAATCTTACATTCCTATTGCTACAGTCTAAGACTAGGATGGACATCCAACCTAATTCACTTAAACTATAGCTCTGATACCAAATTGTAACACCCGTATATTTATAACATCGTTTAAAACATTAAAAATACGATTTCCAACATTTTCCATGTAATCCAAAATACAGTTTAACAAAAACTTTAAAACCTTTATCAGAGTATACAAAAATACGGTGTCACCAAGTATATCAAAACCATAGGCAAACGGGATCTACCTACGAGCTCCCGAGCTAAACATATCAATGCCACTCCTAGTGCAACCTTCTATCGCTTCAAACCTGTACCTGAGTACATAGCCACAAAAACAAACGCAGTACGTGAGACAAAATAGTCTCGTGAGATGCATGGGTTTTAGACCCCAATAATAATCAACTCATAAATATATAAACGCATATATATACGACATCAATACCGCCTAGTCACCCTATTGTGACCCTATCAATTTTTGCTCTCCTATCAATCACATCTAACTATCGGGTTGCCCCCGAACTAGCTAGAAGCACAAACATACCTAATACATAAACATATATGTACCAGAATCACATTAACTTACTAACCGAAATCCATCGCCATTAGTAAGCTTCACATTAACTTATTAACCGAAATCCATCGCCATTAATAAGTTCCACATTAGCTTATTAACCGAAATCCATCGCCATTAATAAGCTTCAAGATACCGGCAAGAGGGATTCGCCCAATCTACCGATACCTGCCTTACTCGCCGGAATACGTCCAGTTAGCAAGACTACTAACGTGGATGAGTCGATGGGAATCCACCCAACTGCCCCTCACTCCACACCTATCGCGGATGAGTCGATGGGAATCCACCGAACTGCCCCTCATTCCACTCTCTCATGACCGGGGGTCCCCCGCATCATCACATCATCTCATTCTTACCATAACTCATCAGTTATTCCAATCAAAGCCTTCGGCTATCACATCAATCATCAAACAAGTTAGTTATCTAATCATAACTATATATAACTAGTTCAACATAGAGTGAACGTACCTGTATGGTCCCGTGGACCCGATCTTTAGTAACTCACACATACTTCTACATCTATGAACCCTATGAGGTCCATACTCACTTATTTCATAAGATACATTTCTTATTTATCGATATCATAATACTTTCATCTCTTCGTTTACTATAATACATAACTATTACCAGTCACATCATAATCATTTTCATATATATTCGTTCTTTTCTTTTACTAGTAATTCTTACCAATAGATACTCATTACTATCAAATCATTTCCCATTTGCTTTATTAATACATATTTATTTATCAAGACTCAATATACATTCTTTTACTCCATAACTTTATTATTATGGTTCATTAATCAGGATTCCATAATTACTTTAGTTTATCATATTTAATTCCACATTCATCAAACATACTAGACTTATTCTAGTATCACATTACACCTACTTTCTTATCTTTTCAGTCCTATCTTTATCAAAATATTTATTAATAAAGACTCATAAAATATCATATGTATTTTCAAAAACCATTTGCTATGTACCAGTTTTAAAAGTCCCATGTACTCACCTTTGCAATAGCTAAATCCATATCGTGTTTATCAACACGAAACCTTGCTTCCCGCCTTTGGAACATCTCCAATCTTTAGGTCCTTGCAACCTACCAACAAAATCACCACATATCTAGTTATCATCCACAACTAGACATCATTAAACCACCGAAATCACTTCCCACTACCAAGTTCATCAAACTTGGTAGAAAACCATAAACCCTAGTTCATGGTGACCAACTACAAATCACAGATTTGATACAAATTCGAAGTCTACACAATTTATATGGGTGTTTTACACCCTCCATTGACATCTTTAACAAGATCTCCAACACACAAACCCCATACTCACAATTCCCCCAAATCGTGTTTACAAAACTAACTAGGAGATGAAAATACCTTAAATCTTTAACAGGATTGGAAGATCTTCAAGAATGATGGTGTTCTATGCTCAAGAACACCCAAAATCGCCCCCAAAAGCTCCCAAATCGGCTGCACATTTTGGAATGGAGAGAAAATGAGCAAAAACCCTAAAATCCCGATTTTTATGCTGCACAGACATAAATCGCGCCGCTAATCCCAAAATCGTGTCGTTATCCTGAAACCCGCGTTAATTCGCGTCGGGAGTTCGCGTCGCGATCTCCAACGCGATCTCGATTTCGCGTTTGCCCCAACGCTATTTTGGTTCGCTGTTCACATAATGCACCAGATAGCGCCGCTATCTCCCGGATAGCGCCGCTATCTATACCTGATGGACAAGGCTGCACTTTTTGCTATTCTTTTCAACCCGGTTTCGTCCATAACTTTCCCATACGAGGTCCAAATGACACGAAACCAATTCTCACGTTCTTTAAACGATTTATCCTTATTTATAATATTTTTACATAATTTATTTAACACAAAATTCGGGTCGTTACACCTTGTTCACCTAGATGTGTGGGGATAGAGTTGTAAGCAGAGACGGTTATAAATATTTTCTTAATATTGTCGATGACTATACTCGTGCAGTATGGGTTTTTTTGTTAAAAAATAAAACAGAAGTGTTTCAGAATATTAAAGATTTTACTATGTTACTAAAAAATCAGTTTGATCATAACATTAAGATCTTTCATTCAGATAATGGAACTGAATTTTTAAATTCATAAATGAATTATTTTTGTAAAAATAATGGTATTGAACATCAAACCTCTTGTGCTTACACTCCTCAGCAAAATGAGATTGTTGAAAGGAAACATAGACACCTATTAAATGTTGCTAGGTCCCTTATGTTTCAGGGGGGAATTCCTTTATCTTTTTGGACTGAATGTGTTTTAACTACTGTTCATTTAATTAACAAGACTCCTTCATCTGTGTTAAGTGGTAGATCTCCTTACGAACTAGTCTATAAAGTTAAACCTTCCCTTATACACTTAAGAAGTTTTGGTTGTTTATGTTTTTCAAAAATTTTAAATAATGGTGACAAGTTTAGTAGTAGATCAGAAAAATGTATTCTAATTGGGTATGGATAAAAAATTAAAGGTTATAAATTGTGGAGCCTTGATCATAAAAAATTAATTTTTTCAAGAGATGTTAAATTCTATGAAAATATTTTTCCTTTTCAAATGTTTTCAAATGATCAAGACTCTGATTTGTGTAAAAATACTGAATTAAATCATTTAAACTTTTTTGATCTACAAGTTTTTGAAAAAAAATGAAAACATACTTGTACCCAATGATGGTGGGGGGGGGGGGGGGGGTTCTCAGGATGTTGGCAGTAGGATGTGTGTTCCTAACAATCCTCTGAACACCACTAGTGTAGACTCCACCAATAGCATATGTATCCATAATAGTTCTGATGAAACTACTTGTGAGAATACTACCATTAGGACAAGTGTCCCTGGTGGTTCAGATGGAAATGTTAGTGCTGATACTACCACTGCACCTTCCAATGGTGAGAAAATAGAGCAATCTGCTCCTGAGGGTCAAAGTTCACATGATAGTGAAACAAGTACTGTTAGAAGGTCTACTAGACCTCATGTTGTTCCTAAAAGATTTAAATATTTGGTTATGAATAATAATACTAAATATAGTTTGGACAAAGTTATCAATTATTCCTATCTTTCTAAAGAAAATTTTATGTTTGTTAGTAGTCTGAACAAAACTAATGAACCTAATAGTTACAAAGAAGCTGCTTTAGATAAAAATTGGGTTAATGCTATGAATTTAGAAATGGAAGCTTTATACATAAATAAAACTTGGGTAATTATGGAATTACCTAAAAATAGAAAAGCTATAGGTTGTAGGTGGATTTACAAAATTAAGTATAAATCAAATGGTAAAATTGATAGGTATAAAGTTAGGTTGGTTGCAAAGGGGTACAATCAGAGAGAAGGTATAAACTTTGATGAAACCTTCTCTCATGTGGTAAAAATGGCCACTGTCAGATGTATTCTTAGCATAACTGTCCAGAATAGTTGGCATTTATATCAATTAGATGTTAACAATGCTTTTTTATATGGTAATTTGACTGAAGAAGTTTATATGCAATTACCTTAGGGATAATTTAGTGATTCTGATAATAAAGTCTGCAAACTAGTTAAGTCCTTATATGGTCTTAAACAGGCCCCTAGAAAATGGAATGAAAAACTAACTCAAACCTTGTTGGAAAATGGTTTTGTTCAAAGTTTTAATGACTATTCTCTGTTTATAAAAAGAAATAATAAATCTGTTGTTATGTTACTTGTATATATGGATGATATTGTATTAACTGGAAATGATGAAAAAGAAATTATAAATGTGAAGAAATATTTGAATTCTAAGTTTATGATTAAAGATTTAGGAATATTACAATATTTCTTGGGTATTGAAGTTTTGAAGTCCAACAATGGTCTATGTCTGTCTCAGAGAAAATATGTGTTAGAATTGTTACATGAATTTGGTTTAACAGGTTGTAAACCTGCTTCCACTCCTATGGAAGTTAATCTGGTTATTTCTGATGTTGAGAACTCTAAAAGTGATGATAAACCTTTAGAAAATTTGACTGAATATCAAAGTTTAATTGGAAAACTTATATATCTAACTATTACTAGGCCAGACATATCTTTTGTTGTTAGTTGTTTGTCTCAGTTTATGCATACACCACTGCAGTCTCATTTGAGATTGGCCTTGAGAGTGTTAAGGTATCTTAATGGGTCAGCTGGAAAAGGGCTATTTTTCAGCAAGAGTAATTATTTTAAGCTGAGAGCTTATGTTGATTCTGATTGGGGAAAATGTTTAGCTACAAGAAGGTCAGTTACAGTTTTTCTATATTTCTTGGTAATAGTTTAATTTCATGGAAAAGTAAGAAACAACAAGTTATTTCTAAATCTACTGCTGAAGCAGAATATAGAGCTATAAGTGCAGTAATATCTGAACTTGTATGGCTTGAAAAATTGTTGTTTGAAATTGGTTTGGGGGACATGTTACCTGTGAATGTGTTTTGTGATAATAAGGCTGCAATTTTGATAGCAGCTAATCCTGTGTTTCATGACAGAACCAAACATTTTGAAATTGACTTAAGGTCTGTAAGAGACAAATGTTTATCAGGTTTCTGTAAACTGGTAAAAATTGATACTGAAATTAATATAGCTGACGTTTTCACAAAAGCTCTTTCTGTGAGAAAACATGAGTTTTTTTTGCAGGGAGTTAAAACTGTTGGATATGTTTCAAGTATCAAACTAAGGGGGAGTGTTGAAATATCTTGATGGATTCATATAGTTTTATACTTGAAGGGTATGAAAGGTAAATGTTTAATTCATCTTCTTTTATATTTTATTTTGTATAAGTACTTGCAGGTACAAGTATGGAATGTTCAAGGGTTAAAAGTGTAAGTTTAGATATTTGTTTATAGGTGAGAGAGAGCCGAGATGTAATTCACTTTTTTCATTATTCAATTAGTTTTTCTATTGTATTTCTCTGCTCGTTCTCTCTCTCAAGAAATTAGGGTTTTCCTGCCATAGATCGGTCTTGTTGTTTGGTCATTTGCAGGTAGATTAGAAGAGTGTTTGAGTGTTGTAGAGAGTTATTTCAGTTGTAATCTGTTCTTTTGAGTTTAATGCAAGAGTTTTTGATTATATTCTGAGTTTTGTTCAGATCTATAGATCTGTAGTTTTCTTCAGAAGGCGCACCCAACGTATGTTCCATTCATTTTAATTTTGTAACATTTTCACATTAAAAATTAATTTTGTTGGGCCATTAAATGTTTTTTATCCATCGAATAGGTCCACATGTTTCCTTTTTTTAAACCTAAATCAGAACCCAATATCATGAAAACATTATATACAAGAGCTCAGTAGTTACGTAATGAACAACTCTCATGATCATGACTATAGGAAAATATATAAATTTATTTTTATTTATAAGGGGGAATCATCCGTGCAGTGTAGCAAGAAATAAATAAGTGTGTGTTTAAAAAGTTTGAAGGTAAAAATGCAACTTTTATTTTAATTTTTACGCTTAAGTGCGCATAAATTATGTGTTGTCAATAATTAAACTTTGTGTTTGCTGTGAACACTACTTTCAAACAAGCAAAAACAGAAGATTATTCTCTACTGCATTTTATCAAATCAATAATAACCTAAAACAAAGTTTAGACTGTGTTTTACCAAATCAATTATTTATTTAAAGAAAGATTCAATATGATTTAGCCTGTGCCTATAAATTGTTCGAATTCTGTCTTGATATCGTCAAGATTATGATTATCAATATATATTTCACTTTGAAATTTGAAGACACAATTTGTTATGTTTGACTCATTATTGTGTATATTAGTCAGGTCACTTGGTTTCTTCAGTTTACCTTTTTCCTTTAACTTAAAGCGAAACAGCGAAACACAAACGGATATAAGGTGTTCGGTTTCAGTTTGAACCAAACCGAAGACCAATTTTATTGTTTGGTTCAGCTTTATCCAGTTTTGGTTTACTTGATTTAAAGTTATATATTAAACACCCCTAGTTTAGGGCTATTGATTAGGTATATTTATTTTCAGGGCATGTCGGGGATAGGGATGAGCATAAAAACCGAAAAACCGAAACCAAACCGTTAAAACCGACAAAACCAAACCGTTAAAACCGAAACCATTTCAAAACCGGCGGTTTGGTTTTAGATTTTGAAAAAACCGATGGATTCTAATAACCGAAACCGGTCTTGCTATGATGTTTAATGCACATGTCCCGGCAAATTTATGGACATATGCATTCGGCTTCGCAACTTACATAATCAATCGTTTGCCTACACGGCTTCTTCATAATAAGTCACATTATGAGCTTATATTTTCTTCCACACCAAACAATGACAATTTTCAGGTTTTTGGATGTTGCGTATTTCCTTACCTTCGGGACTATTCGTCACATAAATTAGCTCCCCGAAGTGCACCATGTGTTTTCATCGGATATAGCTCACAATACAAAGGTTATAGGTGCCTCGATCCGTCTACCATGCGAATTTATACCACTCGTCATGCTCAATTTATCGAAGTGGCCTTTCCATTCACAAAAACCCAAACCTCCACACCACCCTCCACACCTCTTTTATCCACTTACTGTGATGACCTACCTTCACAACCAATACCTACAAACACATCGACACCTAACCCACCCAATACCTCAAATCCACCTACTGACCTTTTGTGTGACTTATGCCTTGATACCCCTCACACGTCATCAGTATCTACCAACCAACCTACCATCCCTCACCCAAATCCTAATTCCGCTCCAACACCCAACCCCACACCCGAACAGACTACCCATCCTATCACCAACTCGCAACCACCACAACATAATATTCCACCCGAACCCCCTATTGCACCTACTGACCCCGCACCATTACCCAATTCCAATCAAAATAACACCACCTCATTGCATCCCATGGTGACACGATCCAAAGATGGTATTACCAAACCACGACACTTTGTAGATCTTTCTCATGTTTCCGCTTCTCCACTTCACCAAGCTCTTTTTGCGTCCAAAGAACCAAAAGGATTTAAGACCGCTGCTCGTGACCCGAAATGGTTTGCTGCCATGCGTGATGAAATGAAGGCATTACAACTAAATGCCACATGGGATCTCGTGCCTCGACCCTCCACTTCAAACGTTGTGGGTTCCAAATGAGTCTTTCGTACCAAGTTTCTAGCAAATGGTACCATTGATAAATTCAAGGCTCGTCTCGTTGCCAAAGGATTTACACAAGTACCCGGGCTTGATTATTCGGCTACTTTTAGTCCCGTGGTAAAGGCGTCTACTGTTCGTATCATCCTCTCTATTGTCGTATTAAATAAATGGCCTCTCCATCAACTTGATGTCAAAAATGCCTTCTTAAATGGCAACCTTTCTGACACCGTTTACATGGAACAACCACCGGGATTCGTCGATACTCGCTTTCCTAATCATGTATGTCGTTTAAAGAAAGCGCTTTATGGGCTCAAACAAGCTCCCCGGGCTTGGTTTCAACGTCTAAGTTCATTTCTTGAAAGCATTGGCTTTTATTGTAGTCGAGCCGACACCTCTCTATTTGTGTTTAAACGAGGATCTAACATTCTCTATCTCTTGGTGTACGTCGATGATATCATTTTAACCGGCAATAATTCAACCATTATTCGTGATTTTATCACCCGGTTGAATAAAGAGTTTCTTATCACGGATCTTGGTAAATTAAATTACTTTCTGGGTCTTGAGGTCTCATATAATGCATCCGGTCTTTTTCTCAGTCAATCAAAATATTCGCATGACATCCTAGCTCGAGCTCACCTATTAGATGCCAAACCGGTTGCCACACCACTTTCGACCTCTACATACCTCACCAGCAAAGGCACTCCGTTTGCGGATCCCACTTTATATCGGTCACTCGTTGGAGCTCTTCAATATATCACTATTACACGACCCGATTTATCGTATGCCGTCAATCATGTGAGCCAATTCTTACAAGCTCCAACTCAAGATCATTTTCAAGCCGTCAAGCGTATTCTTCGTTATGTAAAAGGCACCATCTCTTATGGTCTCGCCTTCTTACATAACCCTACATCATCAATTTTAGGCTACTCTGATGCTGACTGGGCTCGGTGCATTGAAACAAGACGTTCCACTTATGGTTATTCCATTTTTCTTGGTGGCAACCTTGTCTCTTGGAGTGCAAAGAAACAACCCACTGTTTCACGCTCTAGTTGTGAATCCGAATATCGTGCCTTGGCAAATGCCGCCTCCGAACTCATTTGGGTCACACACTTACTTCGGGAACTACATGTTTTACCAAATGGTAGACCAACACTTTTATGTGATAACCGGAGTGCCCTCTTTCTAAGTCAAAACCCTATATCACATAAACGGGCAAAACATATAGACATTGATTATCACTTTGTTCGTGAGCTTGTTCAATCCGGAAAAATTGCAACAAAGTATGTTCCTACTCACCTTCAACTAGCCGATATATTCACAAAGAATCTACCAAGGCCGCTTTTTGAAGAATTCCGATCCAAGCTTTGTGTAGGATCACCTCCACCGTCGCTTGAGGGGGGGTAATATGCAATGATTTTGTATTTAAAGTAAATAAACTTTAACTAGTGGAAGATATGACGTATCCGTTTATATAGGGAAGTTGTTTGTATTTGTATCATTATAAATGCCTGTCCATAATACACGAATGAATCAAGGGAAATATTGTATTCTCATAGATTCGGTTTGGTTTCGGTTTTAACCAAAAACCGCTCCATTAAGAAACCGCCCCGCTAATATTTAATATTTTATATTTTTTTTTAAATTTTATATTTATTAAATAGAAGTCGACCTATTTAAATATTTGAAAGTCCATCTACCATGGTTCATTAATATTTATATTGTTATTATATGTTACAAAATACGTTTATAATTTGAATTTTGGGCTAGAAAATGGTATTCATTGTTGAAATATATTAATTACATATCCAACAATGCCCGAAATTTTGTGCTTAAAATTCTAATTAACATTCTTTAATATGTAAATTAGAAAGTAAATCACACCAATCATTAGAATTTTACATGTATGAAACTTAAAACAGTGAAGCGTCTTTTAAAAAAAAGGAACAAAGAAAGAGGGTTTTAGAGTTATGAAAGTCGTCTATCATAAAAGAAAGAAGTGATATGTCTTTTACCTTATACCCGACCTATTTTATTTCCAGATTACCTGATATACGATAATACGAATGTTCCTACCCAATATCTAAACTACCTGACCCGATCTCTACTCAAATTCAGAACGTGTCGGGCGTGTAGAAGGGGTAAAAAGTAGGGGTGAGCATAAAAACCAAAAAACCGAACCGAAACCGAAAAACCCGAAAAAACCGCCCCGAAAAAACCGAACCATTTGAAAAACCGATGTCAGCGGTTTTAATTTTTGGAAAATCCGAATGTTTGGGGCGGTTTTCGGGGGCATATGAAAAACCCGACCAAAAACCCCGCCCCGCCATTATATATCTTTCAAATTTTATAAAAATATTATTATATTTATAAAATATTTGACATTTAATTATCTTTAAAATAAGGGATAATTGATTTTATATCTTTGTAAAACTCATAAATTATTTTTATATCCTTTTCGAATTCATAGATTATCTCTATGTCCTTCTAAACTTTATAATTGCCTTCATATCCTTCTAAATCTTTAAAACACTCTTTTATGTCCAAAAATCTATTGTAATATTTATTAAATCATTAAAATATCAATAATTATCAAATAAGTATGCAATATATTTGTTGATTTTGTATTAGATTTCATGTTTATTTGCATGTTTTTGGACATAAAAAAGAATTTTAAAGGTTTGGAAGGATATGAAAGTAATTATAAAGTTTAGAAGGATATAGAAATAATTTATGAATATGTGAAGGATATATAAATAATTTATGAATTTCACAAGGATATAAAAATAATTATCCCTTAAAATAAAAGATATGATTGAAGTTATTCTATGGATGAAGACATGGACTAAGATCGTTGCGAAAAATCATTGGTGTTATTCAATTATTAATCTTATTATTCAAGTTATATTAGTTGAATTTATTATTACATTATATTAAACTTACTAGTTGTTTTTTTATTTATAAATAAATGTATTAAGGTTTGAGAGTTTTAATCATAATATTAATTTTTGTAAGGTAACAAATTGGTAAATTTAAAAGAAAACAAAAAACCAAAAAAAACCCCGAAACCGAACCGAAAACCCCGAAAAACCCGAAACCGAACGGGGTTTAATTCTTAAAACCCAAACTTTTTGGGCGAGTTTGGTTTTAGTTAAAAACCACCCCATGCTCACTCCTAGTAAAAAGTAATAAAATGTGCGCTTATCTGTACACATAAAAGCACTAAATCAATTGAAAATTTATGTTTTTAATTTTTTTCTATTTAAATCTTATTTTTCCAATTTTCAGTTTTAACTCTTCTAATTTCATTCAACTAAAATTAATTTTAGATCTCATCAATTTCTATTCATATCTTATATTTGTCATTATTTTTCTTTACCATTAATAATAAACTACAATTTGAGAATTATTGAATAAATAATATGTAAAACTTAGACATTAAAATGAATATTCTTTTTACCCTCTTCAATTTTGTTTCTTCTAAGTTCTAGTATAATTACGATCACCCAAATTAAATTGGCTTCACTCATTCGCTAATTACGTTTTATAACTGTTCAATTACACTTAATCATATCATTACAACCTTAATTTTTACAAATGGTTCAGTATATTCTTGAACCATACAATATTTACAAACTAAATTCGTGCAATGTTTTCAGTGAAGATATAAACTTGGTCATATCCCACCCTGCAAAATCACAAAACAAGTCAAATCAAATTAGCAACAAAAATATTCAGTTTTTTTACCACATGACATATACATTGAAAATCTGTATAATTGTAGTATAAGATTATCCATTAAATGCAAATTTTCAAAGGCGAAAACTAAGCCGTACCCAGCTTTCCCACAATAAGTTGTGCTATAATTGTATATAAGATTATCCAAAACTTTCTGAATGGGCGGTCTATTCAATGATTTTCTAGCTTCACTGCAAATTTAAAAATAGTAAGTAAAATTAAATAAAAGATTATTAGAGTTGCACAATAGGAAAATAATACCTGACAAAAAAGTTGGCAAAATGTTGAGTCACTTGAATAGCATCATCTGAATGTGGGATCATCGATAAACCCCACTCAAAAGCATTTTTCTGTAACATAAGCGTTTATTAGATAATTGTATTTCCAAGAAAAAAATTAAAAAAATAGAATATTAAAATACCTCTGGGTGCCATTGGACACCTGTCACTGGATATCTTTGTGACTGAACTGTTGAAACATGAACCTGATGAACACATTGTTAATAATTTATATCTTGATTTTGGTATAATACATAAATTGGTAGGTATTTGAATAGACCTTGTTGTCTTTATCAGTGCTAGTTGTCAAAATCTTGAAGAAATTGCGTAGGTTTATGTTTTCCTGAAATCTTGTTGGTGATATACCGTACTGTTTAAGATGGAATTTTTTTTATTTAAACATACTAATATGGTTGTATAATACAAGATTCTATACCACTTAATATAATGACTTACTTTATGGTGGTGCATCACAAGGCGATCTGTGCTCAACTTTGCAAGCAAATCATTAGAAAATCTGGATGAAACAAAAACATTGATTTACAACAAAATGCATTCAAACAAGTGCACACAAGATAGGAAAACTAGTTAATTAATACCTTTGAAACATTGTTCCTTCAATATCAATGTTTTTCACAAGTTGAAGTGAAGAAGCATGATGTGATCCATTAAATCTTTCAAGGATTTTATCGTCCTGGTAACAAGGAAGGATTTTATGAAGTAAGTACATGCACCAGGTATGTTACTTGAAATAAAAATAAAAAATTTAATTTTGACGAATCACTTAAAATTGTTTTTGAAAAATCTCTAGTATAATGCTACAAAAAAAGATGTAAGCAATTGTCATAGCAATGAGAAGAAAGATGTTGACTTACTTTGCTAATGATCATAGTTATAAGTTCAAAACCTAAGCAAATTGCAAATAAGGGAAAATGGTCTCCTGCATCATTCCTCTTCAGAACTTGCTGCACAAATCAAGATTCAATCATAACTCAAATACATAGAATTAGTGAATAAAGTTACCTTTTTCTTGTAGTTTTATGTAAATTTACACAACTAAATAAAATGTTTCAGAGCTTTACTTACCTTAAAAATTCGCTCAACAACATCAGAGTAGAGCCCTCTCTTTGCCCATCCGCCGGTAAAAAGCACTCCATTGACCAGATTAAGTTTCTGTAATGCAATTGTAGAGTTAAGTTAACCTAAACTTATTAATTTCACAATATCCCCAATTAGTAAATTCAATTCAAGGCGTTTGTATATCTAATTGTAATTCCGAATTTCAGTGTTTCAATTCCTACTTACTAATTCTATTAAATAATTGAACATACGATGATTGATGTATACAGAGTAAGAAATTACATTTTGAAGAATCTCGAGAGGTTCGGTGTAGATGAGTGGAATAACCCTAGCTCCCGCTGATTCAACAAACTTGACATAAGAGGCAGCAAGATATGAAGAATTGGTGGAATTATTAAGTCGACCAGAAGCACCATCACCGGGATGGCTTAGAATTCCGATGATCGGACCAAAATTCATCTCAGATTTCGGCATACCGTTGACTCAGAAGCAAACTGAAAACGTGACAGAGGAAATTTAGGGAGAATTTTATGTGGAAATGTGTTTAAAGGCGGTGGGGATATTTGACGAAACTGCTGGCGGTGGTGGTTGTTATGGCGGTTTAGAGAGCGACGATTTATGGTGTTTTTAACACCGGTTGAGTGACGGTGGCCGGTGGCAACGTTCATATACCGGACGGTTTTTTACAGGCAAAGAGTGTGATGTGAGACACATGGACACCTCACGTTATTTGTCATCAACCATATCCAATAATATACTACGATCAAAATCACGAGTACCTTTTTTTAATGAAACTAACAACACGAGTAGATTTTTAAATTCAAAAAATCCATATTTTGTTTCGTGTACAATTATTGTACTTCCTCCAATTCAAAATAAGTGATATACTTTTCTTTTTAAGGTGATTTAAAATAAGTGATATATTTTAAAAAATTATCTTATTTGGCAATAAAAGTGGGACCCTTACCCACTAACTATCTATTTTAACAAAGTAAAATAATCTATTTACCCTTATTTTTTACTTTTAAACATCATTAACCTCACTTTATTTAAAAAGTGTGGGACCCATTCCCCATCCAATTAATCTAATTTAATCATCATTATAATTTTTCGCCTTAAAAACCGTGAAAGATAAAGTGTATCACTTATTTTGAATCAGATGAAGTATATTTTAAAACGGGAAATAAGTGTTCAAATATATTCAAAATTTATGTATTTGGAAGATAGAAAAAAAAGAAGAATTTTGAATATCCCGTTTAAATAGCGATGTTCAAAAAATTTGAATATCTAAAATATCCAAAACTTGTTTTTCCTATTATTTTAGTTTTCGGAAGAAAAAATCTTATATCTAAAGTATCCGAAAAATATATTATTATATTTTTTTGAATATCAGATATCTAAATTTCGAATCCTAAAATCCACTATCTGAAAATCTGAATCCGAATTTTCGAATGCCCACTTTTAAACCTCATAGTAATATCCTCACAAATCTCTTTAGTAACATTTTGTTTTGTTTAAATCTCTTAAGAAATATTTGGTGAAATTATGCAATGTTTAAGGTTTCGTGAATAGTTCCTTAAATATTTTCTAATATAAGTATATAAAGCATTTTATCTACTGTAAAATTACGGAATAGATTGTACAAATATAATACGCATACTTTAGATTTATCTTAATTATAAAGGGATCAATTGTGTACATATAGCTCAAAAGATGGATTAAAAAGTTATCCAAAGTATACACGTATACATAAAATCTCTAAAAATCATTTTATAATAAAAAATTATTATGTTAATATTGTGAAAATACAGTTTTCTCTAATTATACAACACATTAATAATATTTCATGGAAGATAGGAATCTTCCTCTATATATGAGGGCTACATTTGATTTTAATTTGACATCTCATCACTTTACAATCTTCTCATTGGCTGTTAATACCACCTATCATTCTCCCATTGGTCGCCGTCACCTGTAATTCTCACCACCTGGCATGTACTACCTCTCCACCCTAATTCATCTTGCCCCATACGACCTCTCCACCCAAATCTCTGTGCATCCATTTTCAATCCATGCTCTAAGCTCTCCATTGCTGCAATCAACTGCCCCTGATGCCCCTGGCGCTCATTAATTCGCTTGAATCGGAACTGGTTTCGCTCTCGGATTCTGAATTGAGGGATCAGACTACTCTATTGAAGCAGCGAGCTCGTCAGTCTTCTCAATCATTGGATTCTATTTTACGAATAAGTATATATCTCATATGTTTGATTGTTACAAGTGCTGTTTGCTTTATTGATTATCAATTTTATGTATAATTTGCAGGAGGCGTTTGCTGTCGTGAGAGAAGCTTCAAAAAGGGTTCTAGGTCTTCGTCCTTTTGATGTTCAATTAATAGGTATAATACACGAAATCATATATCATGATCCTTTGTGTTGGATTGAATTTGCTACATAATGAAAATTGAAATGAGAAATGAGACTGCATAATTTTTCTAAAAACACCTAAAAAGTCAATACATCAAATTTTCATTGTATGTAGAAGAATTCTCAAAATATGATGCTGAAACCACTTATGTTTATCTTGATTAAGGTTAATTATCTCACCATTTGATGTATTCAAATGTAATCATAGAAAACTCACACTTAGATCAAGCATGGAAGTTTGATGTTCACCACAAATATGCTACATCTTCTACGCAATGGCTTTTTATGCAAATGATATAAAACTTAATTTTGTATTTGCTGATGTCAGTTACCTAAATATGTTTATCGTATGTGCTAAATGTAAAAGAATTATTATAATATGATGCTGAAACCACTTAATTAGCAGCATTTATGCAATTGATATAAAAACATTTGTTTTTTATTTTAAATATTTAGGTGGCATGGTGCTTCATAAAGGAGAAATAGCTGAAATAAGGACTGGAGAAGGAAAAACACTTGTGGCCATTTTACCAGCTTATTTAAATGCATTAAGTGGTAAAGGAGTTCACATTGTTACAGTTAATGATTATCTTGCAAGAAGAGATTGTGAATGGGTCGGTCAAGTTGCCCGTTTTCTTGGACTCACGGTTGGCCTAATTCAGCGTAGGTCTTATTTTTATCATTATTTTTTTTATTATAAATTATTGTTATTTTAATGGTTATTGACTTATTGTATGATAACGTAAAGTAGAATGGACCAAAAGAACTTCAATTTTTTCATAAGTTACTATGAACAATTATTTTAAAAGCATTTGTCCTATATAATTTTCCTTATATTATTTATTATCAAGTGAGAGATGAGTGAAAAATTATTTGTTCCCTAATATTATTTATTATTTATTTCCTAATATTATCTACTGCTACTAAATTTATTCAATAAATTGCAGGATGAGCATTTTATGTCAGGGGACATACAAAGGAAACGTTAAACACTAATTTGGATCAAGAAAACACCGATTTATCATCAAACGAAGTCGTTATGCATCTAATAATGATTCAAATTCAATAAATGGTGGGCCCACCACAAATTTTAATAATGGGTTGACACCTGTAGAGCAAATGATTGTACTGATTGGTGATTTACTTGCTGAAGGTGAACGAGGTGTTGAGTCACTTGAAATCTTGATTTCTCAAATTCATCCAGATTTGTTAGCTGACATTGTTGTCACTAATATGAAACATTTACCTAAATACCCTCCAACAATATTTGCACCAACTCCTGTAATCACAACTGCAATTAGCACTCCGTTGACTAATTCAACAAGTTTGACTTTGAACAGTCCTCAGTGAGATCCTAAACGCGATTCTAGAAGGGTGAGTTTTTTTTTTCTTTTTACATTAATTATATATTAAAAGTTTTTAAGTTTTGGACAATAAGAAATTAAGTACCGCGGGTCGACCCGACCCGTACCAAAACTTGCCCGTTTTGACCCGTTTAAATTTAATATTTTGCAGGACCCACGTCGCCATGACCCGAGGCGTGCACCTGTTGAAGATTTTACAAATGTGACACAATCCAGTTTAGCAGAATCCGAGGTTGACAATTCTGCATATATTATAAAACAACCACCACATGTACTGCCACCTGTTCTCTGCCAAATTTTGAGAATAAATCAGAAGTTGATTAACCATATATTCTGATGAATGTTCAAATTGCAGGCTCTTTTTATGTTTCTTTTTCTTCCATTATTATCAAATTTAAAAGGAATACCATTTCACAAGCTTCCTTCACACATAAAGAGTGGTGCTGCTTGCTTTCTCAATGTCGGGGGCAGTTCTGGTGATTTTCTTAAAATCTTTACCACCTATTACTTGTGCTGACTAATCTGTAATTAGCAAATGCATAGTTGACCTCTTTCAGAAAAGATGTATGGATTAGAGGTTAAACAAGTCGATTCAGGATTTTTTTTATCACTAATGTGTCCGTCACATAGCAGTATCAAAATAATAAGTTAAAAGGCATTTTTATTGCATAAATCCTCCTACTAAGTGAATTGGTTTAAAAAATTTATATCAATAATGAGTTATTTTGAACACACTCCGTTTATTTTAGATGGTGCATCGTTGCTTTAGTTGTTTTTATCCTGGAAAATCTTGCGTATCAATTACTTTTCATGGAAATATTTATTTTGAATTTAATGAAGAAAACTTAAATATACGTGAATAAATGTAGCTTTAGTTGTTTTTATCCTGAGGACTGTATAAATAGATGGTGCATTTCCAATTTTATGGTGAATAAATTTTATGGTATACTTGAAAAGGTAAATTAGTCCAAGAAGTTGTAATGTTGGCATACTCCCTTTTATGGTAATTACATTTTCACTTTGACAACACTTGTATGGGTAAGTGATTTCCAATTTTAATTACGAAGATATATGGTCATTAACAGCTAAAATGCACAACATTATTTGCATGGTGACTAATTTACTAATTTTGTAATGTGAAGGAAATCTGACTATGGGTTCCTAGCTAACTTTGTTTCAACTTCCTAAAACATAAAGGAATAATGCGTTATTTCACTTCATGGTTTTAAGACTACAAATGATGTGAATCTCGAATGCTCACAGACAAAGGGTTATGTAAATTAGTTTTAATTCTTCAAATGGATCTAAGAGAAATACAATTAATGGGAAGAAGATTAATTTAAGGTACATTTTATTCCTTTGTTTAATTTTCTTACCATTTTAGTTTGTTGGTTATGTGAGATCGTATGTTTTAATAGCCATGAGTACCACCCATTCTATTATATAAAATGGTTGTAACTCATGTCAATGATTTATTATTCTAAATCAAAATATGATATGGAAGAGGTGGATAAAATTGCTAAAATTAAACAAAAACAAAAAGATAAATCAACTGCAAGATTGCACTCTTTTAGGTATGTGTTCAACCAAATGACATTGTATGCTTGTGTGGTTTTTCTGTTAGTGAATTTGAAACTAATACCTAATTTGCTGTTGTATTTTTCATTTGAACCGGTGGTACTTTTGGGTCTGTTTCATGCGTGACTTTCTCCTTTAAGAAGTCGGCACCACTGTTCCATCATTTTGAATGCCTTTTTAGGGAGAAAAATTATTCAGCTATCTATAAATACATCCAATTATTTCTATTCTTTTGTTTTTTAGTTCTGATTATATGTATGGTATACCTGCTGCTTTGCAATATATATACCGTCATCAAAGATGTAGTTTAGTTCAGTATCTAATAAAAGTTCAAACACAACATTTTCACACAACATTCTTATGGTAAGACATGAGTATAAATTTTTTAGCTTATCAAACTTACTTGTGTGTTTAAATAATAGTTGACATGATTTTTCTCCCAAATGTGTGCAGAAAGAGGTTAAAGAAAGGCATTTAAAGGAAATAGATATAAATATTGGGGTGCTACTGGGTTCAGGCATGTGATTGATCTTCTTTCTTCTAAACAAAAGTTGATTGTTTGACATAGTTACTTTTTTTGTAGGAATAACTTTTTATAGTTGTTTCTTTATGATCATTTAGAATGTCAAAGCGTTTTTTTATACTACAACCAATGTCATGCTACAACCACCAAAGAGGAAGGAGGTTGCAACAAGATAAGAAATGCACAAAATTTGGGGTTGCTTATTTGCTTAGATATTTTATTTTTCAACTTTATTTTATTTTGTGGATCGTATTTATTTATTTTTGTTTTGTGAAAATGTGTTTGCAATTTATTGGTATTTTTTATTATATTCATGATCCATGCTATTGTTAAACAAATGACAATACTCTTCGTTGGAGATTGAGTCATGTCCACAAGGTATTCGATAAAATGCAAAAGATTTTAGTATTGTTTTCTTCTCTTCCTTATGCCGTAGTTTATGTGTTGATGATGAAATTTGATATTAATACCACAAAGATTGATCATGTAACATGATTTAGTACTAACATGTAACATGAATTAGCAAACTTGGCAAATACTTCACATAATATGTTATAAGAAATAACACAAAATATATAATCCACTTTTAGCAAATTAATAACAAATCATCTTATTTTATTATTCTTTCTCACTATTTTAATTACGGATTGTTATGTTATTTCAACGGTACCACTATTTTGTTATTTTTCTATATCTCTTTCGAAGCATGCCCGCTCATTCGGGCGGGCTTTGAAAATGATATTGGAGTTAGGTATATGGTGTTGCCCATTATCTAATAGGTTTATAACAGATATTTTAATCACCTTATATACTTGGCTTTTTCTGGTTGAACAACAGGTTGTGAGGGATCACCATTATTACCATTGCTTTAATTCAATCATTTTATTAAACAATCAGGCTTAGGCTTCGGCTTGGGTTGAAACGAGTAATTATTTTCCTCGGGTCAAACATGTTGGGTTGACCCACAAACACTTTTTGTTTTGTATAGAAAGGAAACTAATGCGTAGACGATTTATATAATTAATCCAATTTAGTGAGATGTGCTTTATCAAACGAATCATTTAATTTAGAAATATGTGTTGTTGTGGTTTATTAATTGCATACTTAACGTTGATGACAACTTAAGCTTTATGTCACCCATATACCAATGTCTGTTAAGTATGCAATTTCAGTCTGTTTACTTGAAAATGGGTCAAGTTTCTTGCATTTATATTTTATTATTTATTATTTATATGTGATATTGGTATGTTATTTCAACACTATTACTATTTTGTTATTTTCCTATATCTTTTTCGAAGCATGCCCGCCCAATCGGGCGGGCTTTGAAGCTAGTTCTTTTATAAATCAGTCTAATCTGTTTATACGAAGTATAATAAATTAAGGATTTTACTAATCATTGTCCAAACACAACACTTAAAAGAATTAATAATGGTTGTAATCTTTACCGAGTTTGTTTTTAACTCATTAGCAAACCCTTGGCTAAGCCATTTCGAGCAAACAACATATCATGTTTTTGTGGAATTCAAGCAAATAGAGGTTGCGAAAGTGGTCTCGCTCACATGTCAGTACACCTCATTGTCAATAATTTCATTACAAATCAATAATTTGTTTAGGATTCCGTCACAACTCACAAAGCGTGTCGCCATAGTCTTTAAAGTTTCGTCTTAACATCTAGACAATTAGGTTTCTACTCATTTTCTGTTAAGGGTTCTTTCCTTTTGTTTCTACAAGATTCATGAATTTATTTAAAAAAATATCTGGAGTCACACTTATAACTTATAAGCACATCAAGAAGTCAATCTTTGTGTACAAGTGCTTGAGAAATTGGCTTTTCTTTTTCTTCTTATATCTGTGTATCTTGACTACTTTGATACTCCTTCCGTCCCATAAAAAACTTCTCATTTCACCCTAAATTATTGTCCCACAAAAAACTTCTCATTTCAATAAAATACTATTTTTACTGAGGACCTCACCACCAACTATCCACTAATTATCTTTCTATCTCCAAACCAATCTTATATTTTAATCAAAATTATTACCAATGACCCCACCACTACTATCAACTTAAAACTTATGCCAAAGTGAAATGGAAAATTATTTGTGGGACGGAGGGAGTATATTGTTTTGCTATGTTTTTATGTAAGTACTACTTAAAAAAACTTATAACTAATTACCAAATCAAACAATTTTGAGCCTGCATAATATAAATTCCCAACACTTTTTTTTTTTTTTTTTTGAACGCCAAGTTAGACATATGCAGTGACATACAAGCGAGCAGCATGCATTCCTCGAACATCTCCTTTTGTGGGGAATAAACCCCACCACCTTTTATTCACCTAAAGAATGCCTCCAACAAGTCTTGAACCCAAGACCTCTTGAAGACAAACTCCCCAAGGCAACCCTTGGTGGCCAATTGATCAAGACCAATTGGTTAAATTCCCAACACTTTTACCAATATGATTATACAAATCACTTTATTTACTATATTGTGCAAATACAACATAAGACTTACTGTAACGCATGACCGACCGAATGGTCGTGACCTGCCACATCCCCACCAAACAGCGCGTCCCCCCCTTACGCCCACACCAACCCGACGCGTCTTATGTGCTTATCGGTCGTCCAGACGACCGATAAATTTTTAAAGGGGGAGGTTTTTTCAAAGGGGAATGATTTGGTCGCCTGGTTACGTGTGTTTGGTCGGGATTTTTTATGTGTTTGGTCGGACTGATGTGGCACAGAGGTGGCAGGGGTGACCGATATCGTATCTATCACCCATTACGCATAGTCTAACGAATAACATGGTCTCTCTCTGATTACATTAGTACATTACCATGTTGAAAAAGACAAGTAGAATAAAAAACTTATAAAGTAAAATTTTACAAGTATTTTTTTTAGAAGATCGCGTATATCTATGCTCCTTATATAAGCATTATATAATATAATACTACTTCCGTATCAAAATAAGTGATACACTTTCCTAAAAGGGGTGGAACAAAATAAGTGATACACTTCAAAATCTTTCCTTATTGGCAAAAAAGGGGGACCCCTTCTCCACTAACTATCTACTTTAATAAAGTAAAATTACTCTTTTACCCTTACTTTTACTTTTAAACATTATTAATTTCACTACATCCAAAAGAAGTGGGTCCCATTATCCACTAACTATCCACTTTATACTATTTTAAATCACTTTCCAATCTTTTGCCTCAAAAACCGCAATTTCTCAAATGTATCACTTATTTTAATACGGAGGTAGTATATATTATTTATAAGCATTATATAAGCATTTAGGGGGTAAGGGCAAAATAGGTATCACATTAATTTAAGCACTAATCTAGAACGGTGTCTTCTTTCTATTCCCACCCCTGCATCTCTTACCAACCGCCTTTCATTCCTGGAGTATTTGCTTAAATAATGCCATTTGTATGGTAATTGCACATCTAATGCTGTTTTTTGATGCATTGCAAAAATAATGCTATCCCCTATTAGAGATCCCGGATCCCCCATAATCCCCTACTAGAAATCCCGGATCCCACCTTTTTTTGTACTCGTACTTTACTTTTTGTACTTTCTGACAACCCTCTTTCCCTAAACCCGGATCCCCTTAGAGGATCCCACACTGCTGAACCCGGATCCCCTCATTTAACCCCGATTCACCAGAATGTCGTTTTCTGAGTTTCTAGATGCAACAAATACTAGGGTTTTATCTGCAAACCACCCTCAGTATCTCGATTTTGTTAAAAAAGAACAAACGGATGAATCTGAACCCGTACTTGACGTCGAACCGATTTCCGTTTCAGTTAAATCTGAAAAAATCGACGAGCAAAAACTTAAATTGGTCCAGCCGATTTCATCAATCCGTAATCCATCGTCTGTTTATGGTTCAAATTTTAAGAAAAATAGGCCATAAGCAGTTGATGATAAGAAGGTGAGTTTAGTAGTTATAGAAAACGGTGATTTTGAAGAAGAAGCTGATTGGTTGTTGGTGGGAAGAACTGTTGGAATATGCTTCACGCTCATGACATATAGTTATATGGCTAGTTGTATGTGAGCCTATAGGGTCACACACTTATACACTGAGATACCATTTAATATATATAATGTAAATATTGTATTTACGTTATTTATATATCCTAAGTAACATAAAAGATTAAATGGACTTAATGGTTAAGTCTTGATTTAATTGAAAGGGCCATCAAGGTTTAAGAGAGAAAAGCCCATGGGGCGTTAAGGACTTGCTAATATAATTAGAAGTGGCTAAACCTAATTGAGGTTGGTTTTTTCTCTACTTTCGCCTCCTGAGCTTGGCCGCACAAAAGAAAAAGAAAACTTGCTTTGGTTCTTTATCTTTGCCTGATGTCTACGCACCCCAAGAACAACAATTAATTGTTGCCTTGCTACTGTACGAACAAAATAGTGAAACGATAGATTCCACTTTTGGTGGTTGTATTGTTGACGTCTAACACAAATAAAAGAAGAGGCGCAAGCCTCTAAAAGTTGTTCGTGTGTTTGGTTTGTACAGAGGGTTCGAGTTACAACAATTGTTACTTAGAAGGACTAGCATTCTAGTGGTATTGCTTGAGGTGTAGTGTGGACTACTCTAGAGATGCCCTACTTTGGGTATACGGTTTCATATCAAAAGGAGATTCAATCGGTGCTTGTGTTTCACGCTTCAAGGGTATGATATTCATACTAATCTCTTTGTTATTTCATGCTTAATTAGATTGTCAATATGTAGATCCTTGATTAGTGATTTATTTACTATTTTCCGCTGCCTTTTACTTTGATTAAACCGTAAATCACTAACAGTGGTATCACGAGTCATCATATTGATGATTTAATTAGCAAGTTTTTTGTAAAAAGTAGCAAATTTTTTTATAAAATTGGGTTAAAAATTTGATTTTTTTGGAACCCTAATTGCTACTTGTTACAAAAACAACATCAAAAAATTAATCTAGTTATTGTATTTTTTGATTATTTGGCTTGGAATTTAATTTTTTAATTTCGTTTTTTGATATGGCAAAACATGTATTTTTGCCATATCCCAAGCCAAAGCCTTGTCAATTGTTGCTTGTTTGTGCAAACCGATGAAAACTAGACCGTTTGTGATTGAATGTGGTTGTGTTTGGTTGTTTGGTAGTTTTGGGAAAAGCCGTGTTTTTGGCTTAAATTGTTGTAATTTGTTTCAATAATTTTCTTTTATTTTTGGTGCCATTTTTGGGGCAAATTTCAATGTAAAAGTAATTAGAATAGTTGTATTTTGTTTCTTTGTACTTTGTAATTTGTTGACCAAAGGTGAAGAAAAGATGAGGACAAAACAACAATTTTCGGCACCTCCTGCGCAGCTGCACGAAAACAGACTTTCCCGGACATTGGCTATTCCATTGGAACTGAAACCACCGCCAAAAGTTCCGTAACTCAGAGACCTACAACTTTACAGAAGGCGGGGAAGACCACTGAAGACTCCTTCAGTGACTTTTCGGGCCTTGAAGTCAGACTGAATTTTCTGGCAGATTGCATTTTTTCACAAATGTTGGTTTCTACTTGCCCATGAATGTCATGGGGCAAGTGGGAGCCCATTGGGTTTATGTAGGCCCGTTTGGGTTCATGTTGGCCCGTCCCCTAGTTTGACCCTTCGGTCCGTCGTGATGACTCACGTGACCGAACCTAGGATTTCATCGGTCGAGGTTTGCACAAAATTTGTTGCATGTTTTATTTATGTTTGTGGTTGTTTTCTTTTCTATTAGATACAAGTAATAAAACAATTAAAATACGATTTTAGACACAAACATTAAAACATCCAAACTTTTGATCATCGATGATTACTTGTTAATCATTCATGATTAATCTTTAATCTAAATTTGTTTTGAGATTAAACTAAGTTTAAATATGATTTGAAACTTAACCCTTAATAATCGTTAAATGTTTTTACCGTTTATTAAACGACTTATGAAGTGGTATGAATGAAGTACATGATTCATTCATATCTTAATAAAATTTTATACATTAAAATTTAACATACCTAAAATTTAAGTCACGCTGTCCAATCGGTTGTAAATCACTTGCTTCTATTTTTGAATTCACGTGAGACGTGGTTTGAATTTAGATCCGAGGTCATTATTCTCTACGCGTGAGACCTAGATCTATTTTGACATGATTTCACATTGGATGACTTAATCAAGTTAACGGTGAGACCTTGACTCGAGGCGAAGATGCGACAAACATGCCACTTGACCCTAGTTGCTTGTTCACTAGGTGTCATGAAGTCCCATACCTCTAAGAGTTGCACTTGTAATGCAATTGTTGATCGTCACCTACCTATTGGATCTATCATCTCTAGCAGATCAACTGATGCGATGATAGAAGCTCAATGGGATCTTAGCTTTTAATTAAAATTAATTGGGTAGTTAATTGATTAAAAGAAATTATTATTGAAAATACTATTTTTTGAACTTTGTGTGTTATACAGATAACAACAAATCAAAACCTAAGTATCTCCACTCTAAAATCAGTTCTTGAAAACTGAAACTGACTAATATCAACTTTATCAACTGATATCGAACTCTAAGGATTGTCCTTAGAGATGACAACAAGTTGATACACCTATAAGAGGCCTTACCTGAGGCACCTCCTGCAAATGCTTCTGCTGCTGTTCGTCAAGCCTTTATCGAAACGTTTTAACGAACACCAAGAAGTCGCTACTCCTATGCTTGTGAGCATGAACCCCGAGATCCGAAAGAACTTCGAGGAACTCACAGCATATGACATGTTAAGCGAGTTGAAAACGATATTTCAAAACAAGCAGAACATGAACTGTTCGAAACAGTTAAAGCATTTCACGCTTACAAGCAGGAGGACGACCAATCAGTTAGCACTTAAATCTTGAATATGAAATGCTATCTTGATCAAATGGAACGTCTTGGTTACCCATTGCCACAAGTTCTTGGAATGAGCTTGATTCATACCTCACTATCCAAGGACTATGACCAGTTTGAAAAGAGTTTTAAAAATACATAGCATGGGGAAGACAATTGGAATATTACATGCTATGGTAAAACTGGTTGAGCAAAGGTTAACCAATTCTTTTCTAGTAATCAGGGAAGGTAAACCGCAAGCACAAGGCAAGATTCTAGGTAAGGGTAAGCTAGTTTACTTTTCCAAACCTACGATTCCCCCACATGCTAAAAAGGAGCACCCTACAAAGGATATCTCTTGCCATCATTGTGATGAAACCGGCCATTGAAGGAGGAACTGTCCTGCCTACTTGGCAGAGTTGATGAAGGACAAATGTGTTCTGGCTAGCACATTAGGTATCTTCATTATAGAACTCTATACTTTTACTAATAAATCTTGAGTGTATGACACCAGTTGTGGAACTCACATTTACACAAATGTGCAATATTAAAAGTAAAGTATAAAGCTAAACTAATGGAAGCTATGATCTAATCCTTCCTAATGCGTTAATTATTGTTTTGAACAATTGTCAATTATGCATTGTTTAGCTTAATCGTTTGTTGAATAATGATTTATTCAAACTATTATGGATCATGATATTTTGTTTTATGAAAAATAACATATTTTATAACTATTCCTTGTAATAGTATACTTGAAATTGATATGCATGATCCAGATTCAAACGATAGTTCTATATACAAATGTAGCACTCAAGAATCCAAAACGGTTTGGATTCCATCTACCTAGAACATTGTCATCTTTTCCACATAAACAAGAAACGCATTTTGATACTATAACACGACGGGCTTCTTAACAAATGATTATGAATCATTTAAATGCCTCTCTTGTATATTATGGAAAGATAACAAGAAAGCTTTTCTCCCATGTTGGCGAAAGAGCTAAAAATCTACTTGGACTCATACATACTGATGTATGTGGCCCTTTTAGAATTAAGACTAGGGAAGGTGTTACCTACTTTATCACTTCCACTGATGATTTCAGTAGTTATGGTTATGTTTACTTGATTAAACATAAACATAAAATCTTTGAAACGTTCAAAGCTTTCTAAAGTGATGTAGAAAATCAACTCGGCAATACAACAAAGGATTTCCGTCCAAATCGAGGAGGAAATTACATGAGCCAAGAGTTTCAGGATCATCCAACCCAACGTGAGATTGTCTCACAATTATCTCCTCCATACACTCCACAATATCATGGTGTGTCTGAAAGGAGATATCGGACCCTGTTTGACATGGTTCGATCTATGATGAGTCCTACTACTCTTCCTCTATCCTTTTGAGGGGTATGCACTGAAGTGTGCTGCTCGAATACTTAATATGGTTCCGACCAAGAGGTTAAAAAGACACCATATGTAATATGGCATGGGAAAGTCCCTAATTTGTCTTACTTGAAGATCTGGGGTTGTGGATCTCGTGGAACGAGACATGCTGAACAAACTTGAGCCCATATCTATCAAGTATATCTTCGTTACTATTTTACTACCCACCTGAGAACAAATTGTTGTTGCTCGGTATGCTAAGTTTCTTGAGAACAGACTCATTTCACAAAGCAAGTGGGAGCACTATACACTTTGACAAGATTCAAAGTGAAGATGCACAACCTTCTGGTTACACTAGCAAATATCATACTGAGGCTGGACATATAGATGTTGGACCAAATGATGATATTGTTCCCATTCGTAGGTCTGCAAGGACACCTCATGCACCTGAACGATATAGATTTATGTCGATGCTGAGGAGCAAAGTTTTGAGGATCATAATGAACCCCCTAACTGTCAAGTTGCATTATCGAATTTGGAATTCGAAAAATGACTTGAAGCTATGAATGCGAAAATGAAAGCCATAAGATACAATCAAGTTTTGAACTTAGTTGGTCTTTCTCAAAATAGTAAGACTGTTGACATGGATGAAAATATACACTCCTATAAAGCTCTTATAGTAGCAAAAGGTTACACTCAATCCTACGGGATTGACAATGATGAAACCTTCTCGCTTGTTACTAAAGATATTAGGATTCTTATAGCCAAAGTAGTGTACTATGACTATGAGATTTGGTTAATGATGAAATCAAAATGTTTGTTTCACCTAAAACCCAAAATGAGCATGTGTATATATGAAAGCTAGTGGGAGCATTGTCGTTTCTTAAGTCATACATGTTGATGACATGTCACTCATGTGAAACAATATACCATGGCTACAAGATGAAAATCTTGGCTTGGAAATGTTTTGACATGAAGGATTGTAGAAATACGACACACATACTTGAAGTTAAGAATCTATTGGAATAGATCAAAGCGGTTGATTGGTTTAAGTCAAAGTGCTTACATTGACAAAATTCTAAAATGGTTTAGAATGAATGCTCCCATACGAGGAAGTCCTCGTATACAATACAATGTAAACTTGAGTGAGACTCAAGGACCTTCCACACCTGATATGGTGAAGCGAATGAATGTAATCCCCTATGAGTCGGCTATTCCATTCATCATGTACGCTGTAAGGAGCACTAGGCTAAACGTAACGTCCTTAAGGGACCTTACTAGAAAATACCAACAGAATCAACGAGAGAGTCACTTGATTGCTGTTAAGAACACATTGAAGTATTTTTGAAATACTTGATATATGTTCCTTGGTTGTGGTGGAGATACCAAACTGAAACTAAGTATACTTTCTATACTTATGATGGTTTTGAAATAGGTCGTGATGACGTTGGATCCTATTTACGAAGGTTCACTACTTTCGAATGATTTGTCGAGGTATGTGAAATTCGTACTCTTAAAGTTCAAACAGATAACTAACTAGCTGACGCATTATTGAACTCAATGTCTTGTACCAAACATATTGAATATGGATGGAACATTGGACTTCGACAAGCTAGTAGTTTCATGTAAATCTGTTTTAGTATTTGAATAATGGAACGTTGAGCAGTTTTTATTGGAATAAATTGATATATTTGATATAATCGTTTTTATATGAATATCTACTGTGTTCTATATTTGCATGTTTATATCCTTGAATATTTACTGTGTTTTATATTCTAAATTGTCCATTGTCATATTAATAATATGGGAATATTATTAAGACAAATCTGAGGGCATTGATAAAATGATCTTAGTATGACTAAGGATTATGAAATCAAACTCACATGTTGTTCATTGTGATGCACAATTGGACTGACCCAACCTATGAGAAATCACTTCCTGGATTTATGTCACAAGTGAATCTCACAAAGGCTTTGTCGCTTATCCTTTGACTTGAGATGCAAGTTGGTTTGTGTGTGTGGAGTGTCACTCTTTGATGTGGTTAAACGCTTACCTGAATAAGGCTGCTATAACAACCATCTTCAGGTTTGATATTAAGCATATATCAAACACGTGTAGTCAATAAAGAATTTGTTCCTCCACATGTTTGGATTAGATACTACTGGGCCCCTCGATGATTTGAATAGATGCTTGTACGGCCGTACCCAAAGGTAATTAAGATGAATCTTGATTGGTTTGGTAATCTACTTCAATGTAAAGATCGAGAAACAGAATCGTTGAAATTTTAGATTGACATTAATCCTTGTCTAAAATTCAACATGGTATCAGTAACAAAAGGATAACTGATTGAAAAACTTTGAACCTGGACTTTTCTGAAACTCACTCATATACTTTCTAGGGGCATTGGCGGGTTGCTAGACTCTAACCTTTGCTTGTATAACTACATGTTGTTATGACGTGCGCAAGTGGGAGCTGTTGGAATATGCTTCACGCTCATGACATATAGTTATATGGCTAGTTGTATGTGAGCCTATAAGGTCACACACTTATACACTGAGATACCATTTAATATATATAATGTAAATATTGTATTTACGTTATTTATATATCCTAAGTAACATAAAAGATTAAATGGACTTAATGGTTAAGTCTTGATTTAATTGAAAGGGCCATCAAGGTTTAAGAGAGAAAAGCCCATGGGGCGTTAAGGACTTGCTAATATAATTAGAAGTGGCTAAACCTAATTGAGGTTGGTTTTTTCTCTACTTTCGCCTCCTGAGCTTGGCCGCACAAAAGAAAAAGAAAACTTGCTTTGGTTCTTTATCTTTGCCTGATGTCTACGCACCCCAAGAACAACAATTAATTGTTGCCTTGCTACTGTACGAACAAAATAGTGAAACGATAGATTCCACTTTTGGTGGTTGTATTGTTGACGTCTAACACAAATAAAAGAAGAGGCGCAAGCCTCTAAAAGTTGTTCGTGTGTTTGGTTTGTACAGAGGGTTCGAGTTACAACAATTGTTACTTAGAAGGACTAGCATTCTAGTGGTATTGTTTGAGGTGTAGTGTGGACTACTCTAGAGATGCCCTACTTTGGGTATACGGTTTCATATCAAAAGGAGATTCAATCGGTGCTTGTGTTTCACGCTTCAAGGGTATGATATTCATACTAATCTCTTTGTTATTTCATGCTTAATTAGATTGTCAATATGTAGATCCTTGATTAGTGATTTATTTACTATTTTCCGCTGCCTTTTACTTTGATTAAACCGTAAATCACTAACAAGAACTGCAATTACTGGGTTGTCAACTACAAAAGGGAGAAAATTAGAAGACAACGAAATTGTTCATTTTGCTTTCCCTAATGGCGATTTAAGAAGCAACAAGAGGTTAAAGTTCTTGGTAGATGTGTGGCTGCACCTGCAAACTTTAATTTGATGCAAGAGATAATGCTTTATATAAGGTGCAATATTAGGTTATTAGTTTATCGTATTAACCATTTTTGTGTTTGTGTTGTTGGACAGTTTTTATATGAGTAGTTTTTAATTAGTTGAATTATAATAATAATGATGTTGTTAACTGTGCTATAATCAGGCTGAATTCACACCAGAAGAGCTTGATTCTCGTAAACGTGGGCTAAATCTTGAAGTATGTTTACACACGATCTTTATATCTATTTGTTAACTTGATGTAATTTATATTTTATTTAAATTAAATATTTTTATTAGAATGATATAAATGAAGCTGCATCAGCATTACCTAGTGTAAAAAGAAGAAAAGACGGTGAACCCATGCTTTTAGAGAAAGGTGAACCCATGCTTTTAGAGAAAGGGGATCCGGGTTCAACAGTGTGGGATCCTCTAAGGGGATCCGGGTTTAGTGAAAGGGGGTTGTCAGAAAGTACAAAAAGTAAAGTACAAGTACAAAAAAAGGTGGGATCCGGGATTTCTAGTAGGGGATTATGAGGGATCCGGGATCTCTAATAGGGGATAACATTATTTTTGCAATGCCTCAAAAAGCAGCATTAGATGTGCAATTACCATACAAATGGCATTATTTAAGCAAATGACTCTTCATTCCTCCACCGTGAAATGCCGCCTTTCCTCCCACTCCACACACCATTCCTCAATTGGAGACCCCCTAAAAACTGTTGCTTCCAACCGTCGTGTCCCTTCCCTGCAAACCGTTGTTTCCAACCGTTTTATCTTAAATTCTTCTATATAATTTAGGTTCATCCAAATCCTCTAACCATTTTTCGATCGGAGCGCTCTTCTTCTAAAATCATGATTTTGAAAACCATTGTCTATGTCTATATTGGCAGTTGAAGGCATCCTAATGTGCAAACTTGCAAGTATTTCTTGCTAATTTGTTTTTATTTTATCATCCGGTTAAAGTCTTCAGTAGTATTTCAACGCAATTGGGTCACATTGAAACGAAGGTGTTTCCCCCTTTATTGACTCTAATTAGATAACTTCAAGTCACAATTAAATACTCATGAATAAACCCATTTTTTTATTTCTACTCACAGTTAAAGATTCATGAACAAAACGAAACTCAGATTTCTGAGTTCTCAAGTTCATCGTATGGTAACAAGGATTTATTTTAAGAAATTATTTTTGTTTAATTGAATATTTAAATTGATTTATTTTAAAAAAAATTATTTCTGATGTGTCGATCATTGTATTATAATAAAGTTAGGATTTTCTTTTAATGTTTGTATCATACAATGATTATAACATTCTCAATCTTCTATGTTTTGTTAACTGTTATATGAAGAGTGCTTGTTGAAATCATGTTGCAATGTTGTGTTTTTTGTGAAACTAACATGCATCTTATCATCTTTTACATTATTTTGTCATTAAAAAAAGATGGACTAATATCATGTTTGAAATCTGTATTATAGGATGAAGATGTCTGAAGAGTGAATTCGACATTCTGTATATTTTAAACTAACATTGAATTTCATTTCTTTTGACATAAAACAGGCACATAAACCTACCAAACTCATTTAAATTGTTTTCTTTTTCAATAATATGTGTAAGAATATAAATTTATTTTCTTCAATAAGCTTTAAAGATAATAAAATTACTCATTTGACATTTTTGAATTATCGTTTTTCTCACTCGCGGTTTGCCGCGGGCATAAGACTAGTTTAAATAACATAAATAAAAAGTAAAAAAAAAATTATAAAAATTTATTTGTTAATACATCAAAACCGGTCTAAATAAAGAATTTCATTTGGTAAAAAGATTCCAACTTTATCATCGTTTTACCCAGTATTATTCTCTCTCCTTAAACCCTAAAACGATTTCATCCACCCAAAATCTCAAAACCCTAACACGGAACGATCAAATTAATAATTCCTCACAACAACAAAGAACAAAAACCCCACAAATGATTCGCCTTAAAACCCTGCGATTGCATCAAATTCCCACACTTTTGCATTATCCCCAAAATCTCAAACAAACCCACTTGATTCATTCCATCGATACCAAATCATTGATAACCATTCCATTTTTTGTTTTTAGTAGGAACTTTTCGCTTTCGTCTCTATTTAAACACGAATTACCTGCACAAGAATCAAATGAGAAGCCATTGGAAGATGGTGAAAATGAGAAGGAAATACTCAAACAAAAATTGAGAAAATTGGAATTGGAATTGAGGAGAAATAATAAAAGCTCAACGAGTGAAACAAATAACTTAGAAACCTTTTTCACTGAAGCAGTTGGGTTATCAAAAAAGGACCAAAATTTCGACATTATTGAGATAAAAAACAATGATGAAGAATCAAAAAAGGGTTTGAGAAAGCTATCGGATTCTTTTATCAGTAAGGATCAAAATGTGAAATTAAGAAAGGAAGCTAGGAAAACAGAGGAACCAATGGAATTGAAGGAGCTATCTCCAGATATGGCTATTTTTGCTAATTATTTGCATAAAAAAGGGTACTTGAACAATGCAAATTTCCTCCCAAACAATGAATTTGATGGATCTTGTTTTGAGAATAATTATGGCCGGGATTTCTTGAAGTTTGCAGCTGAAAAGTTTGCTAAAGATCATAGAGAAATCTACAAGTAAGTTCAAGTCCTTCATTTTTTTTAGTTTAAGGTAGCTAATTAAGAGGAGATGTATAAAATCAATGACAGAATACCATAATTGTTACTAGGGTTATTGTTATTATATCTGGTGATTAATGAGAGTAAAGAATTATGTCTTGGAGAATATATGAAAGAAACATTGTTGGCATGTTAATGAGGCATTGTTGTCTGTATGATTGAGTCTGATAATCGGGCGAATTTCAGTTTCTAATCTAACATAGGATGGTAGACTGCAGTGTGTATGGGATTCCTGCTTAACATATGTTTTGAAAATGGATAATCAAATAATCAGCAGTTACAAAACGTGATTATGAAAAATAGAGTTTTGATTTGATTATCTTGTTTGAAATCGCATTAATTAGATAATTAGTTATTATAGTGTTTGGTAAACCTGATTATTTGTTTAGTTAATAGCGAAAAATGCAAATAATCCGTTTTCATAACGCAATAACCACCTCCCGACCAGCTTTTTCAAAACTCCGTTTTGAATGCCCCAAAATGCAAATAATTGATTATTTCATACTTTTTGCCAAACACTCGTTTAGATTATTTACATGTTCAAAACGCAATAAGCAGCTCCAAATCTCAATCCCAAACACCCCTAGGTCTGACTCATTGTTATCTGTTACATTTTATAATCTTTGACCTAAATTTAAATAATTTAGGTGGCTACCCAACAGTGATTTGAAAAAGGTGGTTCAATTCGGATGCCCGTCCCTTGGGCGGAAAAATGTTTTCTCAGCCAAGGCATTGCGGTTCAGTTTTGGCATTCAAGAAGAAACTGTTAGTGATAGTTTTACTCAAATTATATGTACACACAACTGCTAAAATTATGTTCAGTGATCACTTATATCCCATTTTCTTAAAAATTCAAACAATAACAGGAGATATTATTTACTTTCAGGTATGCAACAAGTGCAGGCTAAAAGATTCATGTAAGTTTGCGAATCAGAGTGTTTGGAAAAAAGGGGCAAAGAATGTGGACTTAGTTGTTGTGATGCGGGTTATAACTTTGTATGCTCTCGAGGCGGTCCCTACTCAACTGCAAGTTCCCGATGATGTAAAGAATGCAGTTAATAGGTTGTTGAAGGAAGTTATTCGGTTAAGTGAAATTGAATCTTGATGTATCATATGCTTCTTAGAAGACAAAAAAAGACCATATTTAGCAATAGGTATTATTTATAGGAGAATTGAACATTATCTTGTATTGCCTTTTTCTGAGTAGGGAAATGAAATTTTTATTACTATGTTGTATCTTGATTCTAAGAGTTAATGGCTATTTCTATGTATAAACAAAGCAAATGATACATAATAAAAGCTTATCAAGATTAAAAGAAAAAGTAGTTTTTTAGGTATTTCTGAAATGTAAGAGCACGAATGCGTTGATTCCGTGTGTTCTAAATAAGCAATTTGGTTAGAGTTTAGATTTGTTTTTTAAGAGTTATACTTTAGAAAATCCCTATGGTAGTTGGGTTATAGTATTATTTAGGATTTTGCTAATGACAATAAGGCATAAAGAGTTGTACATCAATTCAAAGGGTGTGGTAATTCCTAAAATCCGGGAGTTAGTTAAGAGTTGAAGTACAAAATTATGATGTAATTCTATTGACAGCCCTATTAGCAAAACCCTATTATTTATTAATAAAAATAAAAATCCGACCTGCCGGATTCGAACCAGCGACCTAAGGATTACTATCAGATAAGACTACAGTCCTCCGCTCTACCAACTGAGCTAAGGTCGGTTTTTTGTTAATTGCTGAATTCAATTATAATTGTCATATAGTTTACAAATGATATATTGCCAGGTGGACAATTCTATGTGTTGTACTATGGTTGTGTCACGTGAAAGGAGATAGGTGATGGAGTCCACGTAATCAAGTATGGGGACCACATCCCACGCGAAATTTTTGCCCATTAAGAGGATGCGGTATGGTGGCGAGAAGGGGTGGGCGCCGGACGCCACATAGGCGCGCCGGACGCGCCACGACACCGGGCGTTACGCCAGCGAGGCGGTGCGCCGGCCCGTCGACGGAAGCAGCGGACGAATGGTGGTGGGACACGTGGACTAGCCGTTGGCAACGGCTAGTTTCCAGATTTTTAATTTTTTTTTTTTTTTAAATAAACCATTAACCCTTATAAATACCAACCCTTTTACACAATATTTCCACGGGAATTACGTGATAAACGTACACACGAATCGCTCCAACGAAATATTATGGACCATATTTGGCAACAATATCAAGAAAATCGTGTGTAATTTTTTTCCTAATTTTCGGTCTTTTTTTTATTTTTCGGTAATTTTTTTTTATTTTCGGTAATTTTTTTTATTTTTTAGGTATTTTTATTTTGTATTGTGTAATATTTATTTTAATGAAGTATAATGTTTTTAAAAAAAGAAAAAAGAAAAAAAGGGTGGTGGGGCCCAAATGGCTTAAGTGATGGTAGAGGGGTATTTGGGGGTTTTGAATGTGAAATGTGAAATGGTGATGTGGCGCATAGGTGGCGCAGAGGTGACGAAGTGGCTTAAGCCACCACACCCCTTGCTCGCACTTGGAAATGGTATTGTGAACGGGGTTTCTACACGTGCACCGAATTCTTTGACTCGTGCAAACGCCCATGTGTATACTCTGGTTTGACATGTGTGAATCATATCACAAATCTCAACTACTCACGCGCCTCACTTTCCCTTTTTGCACCAGTTTGGTGTTTGCTCTTCACCACACTTCCATTCCTGAAATGCCCTTTATGGAAACAAGTGCCAACTTTTTACTTCCAAAACTACCCTTTAACATATAACAATATTTACACACGTCAAAAACACTAAAAACTATAGTTCTAAAAAGGTTGTTATGGCTTTACCATGTCTTGGCAATGCTCAAGTCTGGACCAAGTCACCAAGTTATTGTCTTAGGTATGAGCGTAATATTTGGTGTCTGCTAAGGTTCTACTTAAATTTCATTTAACTATCATAAGTTATATTTTTTATCATATTAAATCAACTAAATCATATATGTCAAATATATAGTTAATAAATTATAAAATAGTTGAATACGATGAAAATGAAGAAAAAGATTAATAAACTATGTTATAAATCTATAATCATGGGTTTCTTATATTTTTTTTGTATAATCTCCCACCTATATATGGAGCAAGGACATGATTTTAATTTGCTGACATGTACCAATAACATTGCTTCTTAATGATGACATGGACGCTGACTCAAAGGGCATAATAGGCAATTAACTTCTTCTTTATATGGAAACATATTCAAGTCTTCCATCGCTCCGTTTTTCGCCCATAGCTTTGTTTTTTATTTGTAAACAAAAAATTTTAAGAAAATCAAAGTTCTTAAAATTAAATTTTTTACGAAATGAGTATAGTAATAAAAATTTCAAAAAAAAATGTCATGGTTGTAGATTATGAATTCAATGATTAATTAATAGATTAAGCATAAACAAGTGATAATATAGGAAGATTAAGATGGATGGAATATTTGAACACTTTACTATTGATGGGGGCTGCTACAATTTGGGCAAAGGTTATGCAAATTAGGTTACTACTTACTATATATACCTAGCCAAAGTTTCGACTATATACAAAATGGTCCCTAGACTATTGGCTACAATAAATGTGACCCAACAATGGTTCAAACATTTTACGGAAAAAAATCTTATGATCTAAAAATGTAATTTAAATTTATTATGATCACAAAATGTTATAATCTCAAAAATTTTAAGAAAATCAAAGTTCTTAAAATTAAATTATTTACGAAATGAGTATAGTCATAAAAATTTGAAAAAAAAATGTCATGGTTCAAACATTTTACGAAAACAAATCTTATGATCTAAAAGTGTAGTTTAAATTTATTATGATCACAAAATGTTATAATCATAAAAATTTTAAGAAAATAAAAGTTTTAAAATTAAATTCTTTACGAAATGAGTATAGACAAAAAATTTTGAACAAAAAAATATCATGGTTCAAATATTTTAAGAAAAAAAATCTTATGATCTAAAAATGTAATTTAAATTTATAATGGTCACAAAATGTTATGATCACAAAATGTTACGATCCAAATTTATCATAATCTAATTTTATTCTGATCGAAAGTTATAATAATCAATGTTTAAAAATATTAGGATCCAAAAATATTATAGTCTAAACATATTATTATCAACACTCACACATAAAATTATTGATGATACTAGTTTTAGCCTCGATGTAACGCCCCGAAAATTAAATAGTTAATTTTAATAAATTTATGTAATATGAAATTAATTTAAGTTGGAAATTGGACATTTTTAATTAATTGGTTAGACGGTTCGTTTTATTAAATGTTATTTATTTCGCAAAGTGTGTGCGTCTCGGGTTTTAACCCGGTTACTCATCTAATGTGTTGAATTATGTCAAGTTTCTTAGTTTATTAAATCCTTTTATATAAGTATACATGTGATTACAATTATATAGTTTGACGTCTCGTAAATTTTAGCGACATTATAAATTAGACGGTTTGAGTTTTAGTTAACTTTAGTGAGTCGGGCCGGCCAAAGGCCAAGGCCCGAGTTTTCGAATTTTGGGCTTGTTTAATTAAATTGTCTAAGCCTATAACCCCTATTATTATATGTACTTTAAGAGAATCAGCAAGAAGCTCTAGTGAGTCGGTGTGTTTGACCAAAAGAAAAGAACTAGTGGAAATAATTATTTAGAGATGGTGTCCGGCCCAAGTGTGAAGTTTGAAGTCGGGCCTGAGGCTTTTGATCCATGTTCGATGCAGGCTCTTGCCAATTAATCTATATGTCGATCTCTTCCTCCTCTAGAACCCTACTAGGCGCTGCCATCTCTCTAACCTCTCTCTCGTTCGAAGTTTCATATCCTGCACCAAACAGATTGAAGTCATTGGTGAAGACGCATGTGTGGAGGGATTTACAAAGGGCTGTGCGAATTGGAGCATCTCTTTCTTCCGTGTTCTTTTCTGTTCCAGCCAACCAATAGCAGTTCTGATCTTGTTTCTTTTCTGTTGTTGCACACATGAGATGGCAATCAGGAGGGTCTGTAATTAATCAAATGTAGGTAATGATTCTAATCCGATTTAACCCCCCATTTCTCCCTTTCCGGTTCGCTAACTACCATTTTTGTTGCTGTAATTGTTTACGGTTTAGCAAGCAATATTCGAGCAGCTTTCCTCCTCAAGTGGGGTCACAATCGAGAGCAGAGAATAAGCAGCCGATGGAGGGCGTTGGTGAGAAGGGTACTAGCGGGTGTGATTGAGTTCGAAGCAAGCAGAAACAGTCTAGTGATCGGGTCATTAGGTAAAGCCTGAATTTTCCTTTTTGTTTCCTATAATTCGTCTTGTACGTGCACCAATTTGGTTCGAGTCTAATCTGAGTTGTTGTAGGATTTTGGTGAGTGATGCTAGGTTTGTGATCGAGTCATTGAAGACTCGAGTTTTATAGATTAATCGGTGTTTTTTTTTTACTTGTTCTTGTCATGAGTTGTTTGATTAGTGTTCGATTTTGAGCCGTGGGGTTTTCTAAATTTGAGTAATTATTTTCGTGAGGTCGTGACTCGGGTTGGTCACTGAGTTTCATGAATGTAGGGTTGGAAAAAAGATTTTGATTTCAACTACACGTTTTATTAATCGAAAAATCGGGAACCGAACCGTAGGGTTCTTGGTTCCCTAAACCGAATAGTCTCTTAAACAAATTAACTAATTGATGTGAAAACAAGTTTCTGTAATCAAAAGAGATTTCAGGGCTGTCGGGTGCCTCGGGAATTAACAAGATGATGTCGGGTTTGTTAAATCGGGTTTTTATGAAAATACATTTTTCTGACAAATCCTCCCCAACGTTTTCGGGCCTGTTTTAACCCGTTTAAAATATGTTTCTGGATTTTGACCCGTGCTAGTCTCTTGTTTTCTGAGTCCTCTTTCCGTTTCCGCTGACGGCTCGTTAATCAGATTTACGGTTTAAAGGTTATCGCTGTTTTAGTAAACCATCGCAGAATAGCTTTCGGTTAAGCTATTCTGTTTTGCGAGCCTGTTTTGAGGTCCTTAGAGTCCGTTTTTGGGCAGAAGCCACTTGAGAGTATTTCGTAGTATTCCGAGTCTAGTTTCCGTGGTACAAGTTTGGGACAAATCTAATGAACGGTTTGGGAGATATAACAGTTCCCGTGGGGGTGTCGGGTTCTGGCAGATTATTGTGAATCGAGTCTTGAGCCAAGTTTTTAATCCGAGTCTTGTTATGCATTGTAGGATCTTCTGAGACCTGAGTAATGACTCTCGTACATGCCGAGGATTCTCTAAGAGCTTACGTTTTCTGAGGTGGGTGATCTCACTATAAACTTGCATTTACTTTCATTTCATGATTATGTGCTGTGTGTCATGAATTGCTATTGCTTTGAGATAAACTTGTTTATTTGATGATGTGCTAAGTGTTGTTTATTTTAAATACAACCTGAACTGAGATATGGATGTTGAGTAACCGAGCTAAGTACCATATCATTATGTGTTGATGTGCGTACATGAGTTATGCTTATGAGTTATATGCATGTGAGATGTGCTAGTTGATTACATATCTGTTGAGATGATATGTGTTGAGTATGAGATGGTTTGTTTTATATGAGTACATGTTGTATGAGTCAACACGTTAATAAAACTAACCTAATAACTATGAGATTTTAATTACCGATCGCAAGAGGCGACGGCGAGAGCCAACTCTTCCCGTTTGAGTTGCCAAAGTACACTACACGACTGTCAGCGTGGTACTGAGGGGCACCTAGAGGACGGGTGTTGGAAGAGGGTCTTGTGACGAGCGTATGGCGGTGGGCGTATGTTGAGCATCGTCACAACCCACAGCGAACCTAATGAGATTTAATAAAAGGCCTAATAATCGAGAATTGAGTAGAGTCTTTAGGGATCACTTATGTGGTGTGGATTGTTTGTATGTGTATGTTTATTGTGTTGATTATTCACTCAGCGGTGGCTGACCCCAAACACTCCCTCCCATTTTGCAGGTACTAGCAAAGGCAAAGAGAAGGTCGATGGTTGATGAGCTGCGTTTCTATTTTTATATTTATGGATTTGGATTAAAACATTTATTTTGAGTCAAACATGTTTTGTTTTTAAACCTTTAATTATTCCGCAGTTAAGCTACGAGACGGTTTTATATTTTTATATATGAGTTGTGACCTTTGAGTTACTTGTACTTTTGTGGAAAAATGTAATATTTTATTGATTAAAAATTTTTAAATTTCTCTGAATTTTGAGATGTAACAAGTTGGTATCAGATTTATAAAATTTGATGGTAAAAAGTTTCCCGATTGGATAACCGAGAACCCTTCGGGTTCGGTTTGGGGTTCAAATTGTAGTTGTTGTCTCCTTTTAATTATCTAATCGTTCATTGCTTTCGTTAAGTCTAGATTTAATCTCGGGTAATAATTATTGTTAATCAGATTGGTATGGTGAACTGGGCAGCCGAGGCCGAGCCCCAGATTGTCACGGTGGGTTGGGTTAGTTGTTCAAATCGTTTTATAAATCGGGAAACCATAACGGATGGGGGAACCGAACCCGTAGGGTTCTCGGTTTCCAATCGGGAAACTTTTTACCATCAAATTTTATAAATCATTTATGAATCGAGTAAACTGAGTTTTTTAACCCGCCGGGTTTTCTATTGTGAAAGTTCGGGTTTTTATGTAACGGGTCGGGTTGGCTAAATCAAGTTTTCATGTCAATACTTTTCTGGCAAATTTCTGCCCTCCTGCTCTCGGTTGTTTCTGACCTGTTTAAAATACCTTTTTAGATTTTTGGCTCGTGCTGGGACCTTGTTTTCTGAGTTAGCTTTCCAATGCCGCAACCCTATCGTTAATCTGATTTGCGATTTAAAAGTTATAACCTTTTTAATACGCTGCTGTCATAATTGCTACCTGTGCAGCTATGCTGTTTTGTGAGCCTGTTTTGAGGCCCTTAGAGTCCGATTTCGGGCAGAAGCCACTTGAGAGTGTTTTGTTATATTCTGAGTCTAGTTTCTGTCGTAAATATTTGGGACAAATCTAATGTACAGTTTGGGAGTTACGACCGTTTCCGTAAGAGTGCTGAGTGCAGTCAAATCCTGTTGGGAATAACTTTGAGCCGAGTTTTAATCCGAGTCTTGTTATGCATTGTAGGACCCTTTAGGAGCTGCATTGTGACCTTTGTGCGTGCCGAGGACTTCTAGGAGCTTACGTTTATTCGAGGTGGGTGATCTCACAATAAACTTGCATTTACTTTCATTTCATGATTATGTGCTATGTGTCATGAATTGCTATTGCTTTGAGATAATCTTGTTTATTTGATAATGTGCTAAGTGTTGTTTATTTTAAATACATCCTGAACTGAGATATGGATGTTGAGTAACCGAGCTAAGTACCATATCATTATGTGTTGATCTGTGTACATGAGTTATGTTTATGAGTTATATGCATGTGAGATGTGCTAGTTGATTACATATCTGTTGAGATGATATGTGTTGAGTATGAGATGGTTTGTTTTATATGAGTACATGTTGTATGAGTCAACACGTTAATAAAACTAACCTAATAACTATGAGATTTTAATTACCGATCGCAAGAGGCGACGGCGAGAGCTAACTCTTCCCGTTCGAGTTGCCAAAGTACACTACACGACTGTCAGCGTGGTACCGCGGGGCACCTAGAGGACGGGTGTTGGAAGAGGGTGTTGTGACGAGCGTATGGCGGTGGGCGTACGTTGAGCATCGTCACAACCCACGGCGAACCTAATGAGACTTAATAAAAGGCCTAATAATCAAGAATTGAGTAGAGTCTTTAGGGATCACTTATGTGGTGTGGATTGTTTGTATGTGTATGTTTATTGTGTTGATTATTCACTCAGCGGTGGCTGACCCCAAACACTCCCTCCCATTTTTGCAGGTACTAGCAAAGGCAAAGAGAAGGTCAATGGTTGATGAGCTGCGTTTCTATTTTTATGTTTATGGATTTGGATTAAAACATTTATTTTGAGTCAAACATGTTTTGTTTTTAAACCTTTAATTATTCCGCATTTAAAACACGAGACGGTTTACATTTTTTTTATGAGTTGGGACCTTTGAGTTACTTGTACTTTTGGGGAAAATGTAATATTTTATTGATTAAATTTTTTTAAATTTCCCCTGATTTTTGGGATGTTACAAGTTGGTATCAGAGCAATAAATGATTTTTTAAATTATATATATATATATATATATATATATATATATATATATATATATATATATATATATATATATATATATATATATATATATATATATATATATTAAGTTGTGATGTTTGAAACTTAAAAATAACATGAGATTTATAAGTGGACAATTAGTCAGATTGATCAGGAGACGAATTAAACGAGAACAAAGCGAGAAGTTAATTAACGAACTAAATGATAAAATCATTACACGAGTTGATGAGTATATGCAAATTAAGTAAGAGGCATGAGTTGCCTACTATCTGGGGTTATGTGTGATAAAATACATTTATGTGTATTATATACTTGTTGTGCAGTGATTGATAGTGGTGTGAACCGCTAAATTGTTTATTTTACTTTAAAACAAACTGATGTCTCATAGAGCAGAGGACCTTGAGATATCATTCTTGGCAGAGATGATAATAATAAAAAAAAAAAAAAAATTGGTGTAAATTATATAAAGTGACCATGTAATAGAGCTGTGTGGAAAGGTGTTCCCATAGAAACTTGTTGTTATCGCCACGAGAGGGCCGAGTGTGATTGGGAGCACGTAATGGATGACCGAGTACGACGACGTGATCATCTGTCACCACAAACCAAACCGTAACAAATGTCCAAGTGGAGTTGAATCGGAGATTCAACACAACGTTAACCCCTGGGTGCAGCAACTGTGTCCGACTACGAGAGTAAGAAGATGTCTTCATCAGAGTATCGAGAGTTATTGTGCGTCATTTTTGACATCCTTTTCATCATTAAACCGAGACCCCTAGAGAACATTCGTTTTTATTTCTTTTATCCTTAACTTTTGCGACGCCGGAGGGACGAGTTGTATGCGCATTTACAAGTGCCGGAGTTGATTCTGATCGAGTACGTCACCCTGAAGAATTTTCTTTTCATTTCGTAACCTTTTCATTTTTTTTTTCTTTCTATCTCAGAACGTATGTCGTTGAAGAGTGTGAGTCTGAGACGCGAGGTCGCTACCCCTGAGCTTCTTCCGAGCCATGACTTCGGGGACGAAGTCTATTTCAAGTGGAGTTGAGTTGTAACGCCCCGAAAATTAAATAGTTAATTTTAATAAATTTTTGTAATATGAAATTAATTTAAGTTGGAAATTGGACATTTTTAATTAATTGGTTAGACGGTTCGTTTTATTAAATGTTATTTATTTCGCAAAGTGTGTGCGTCTAGGGTTTTAACCCGGTTACTCATCTAATGTGTTGAATTATGTCAAGTTTCTTAGTTTATTAAATCCTTTTATATAAGTATACATGTGATTACAATTATATAGTTCGACGTCTCGTAAATTTTAGCGACATTATAAATTAGACGGTTTGAGTTTTAGTTAACTTTAGGGAGTCGGGTCATTAGGTAAAGCCTGAATTTTCCTTTTTGTTTCCTATAATTCGTCTTGTACGTGCACCAATTTGGTTCGAGTCTAATCTGAGTTGTTGTAGGATTTTGGTGAGTGATGCTAGGTTTGTGATCGAGTCATTGAAGACTCGAGTTTTATAGATTAATCGGTGTTTTTTTTACTTGTTCTTGTCATGAGTTGTTTGATTAGTGTTCGATTTTGAGCCGTGGGGTTTTCTAAATTTGAGTAATTATTTTCGTGAGGTCTTGACTCGGGTTGGTCACTGAGTTTCATGAATGTAGGGTTGGAAAAAAGATTTTGATTTCAACTACACGTTTTATTAATCGAAAAATCGGGAACCGAACCGTAGGGTTCTTGGTTCCCTAAACCGAATAGTCTCTTAAACAAATTAACTAATTGATGTGAAAACAAGTTTCTGTAATCAAAAGAGATTTCAGGGCTGTCGGGTGCCTCGGGAATTAACGAGATGATGTCGGGTTTGTTAAATCGGGTTTTTATGAAAATACATTTTTCTGACAGATCCTCCCCAACGTTTTCGGGCCTGTTTTAACCCGTTCAAAATATGTTTCTGGATTTTGGCCCGTGCTAGTCTCTTGTTTTCTGAGTCCTCTTTCCGTTGCCGCTGACGGCTCGTTAATCACATTTACGGTTTAAAGGTTATCGCTGTTTTAGTAAACCATCGCAGAATAGCTTTCGGTTAAGCTATTCTGTTTTGCGAGCCTGTTTTGAGGTCCTTAGAGTCCGTTTTTGGGCAGAAGCCACTTGAGAGTATTTTGTAGTATTCCGAGTCTAGTTTCCGTGGTACAAGTTTGGGACAAATATAATGAACGTTTTGGGAGATATAACAGTTCCCGTGGGGGTGTCGGGTTCTGGCAGATTATTGTGAATCGAGTGTTGAGCCAAGTTTTTAATCCGAGTCTTGTTATGCATTGTAGGATCTTCTGAGACCTGAGTAATGACTCTCGTACATGCCGAGGATTCTCTAGGAGCTTACGTTTTCTGAGGTGGGTGATCTCACTATAAACTTGCATTTACTTTCATTTCATGATTATGTGCTGTGTGTCATGAATTGCTATTGCTTTGAGATAAACTTGTTTATTTGATGATGTGCTAAGTGTTGTTTATTTTAAATACAACCTGAACTGAGATATGGATGTTGAGTAACCGAGCTAAGTACCATATCATTATGTGTTGATCTGCGTACATGAGTTATGCTTATGAGTTATATGCATGTGAGATGTGCTAGTTGATTACATATCTGTTGAGATGATATGTGTTGAGTATGAGATGGTTTGTTTTATATGAGTACATGTTGTATGAGTCAACACGTTAATAAAACTAACCTAATAACTATGAGATTTTAATTACCGATCGCAAGAGGCGACGGCGAGAGCCAACTCTTCCCGTTTGAGTTGCCAAAGTACACTACACGACTGTCAGCGTGGTACTGCGGGGCACCTAGAGGACGGGTGTTGGAAGAGGGTGTTGTGACGAGCGTATGGCGGTGGGCGTACGTTGAGCATCGTCACAACCCACGGCGAACCTAATGAGATTTAATAAAAGGTCTAATAATCGAGAATTGAGTAGAGTCTTTAGGGATCACTTATGTGGTGTGGATTGTTTGTATGTGTATGTTTATTGTGTTGATTATTCACTCAGCGGTGGCTGACCCCAAACACTCTCTCCCATTTTGCAGGTACTAGCAAAGACAAAGAGAAGGTCAATGGTTGATGAGCTGCGTTTCTATTTTTATATTTATGGATTTGGATTAAAACATTTATTTTGAGTCAAACATGTTTTGTTTTTAAACCTTTAATTATTCCGCAGTTAAGCTACGAGACGGTTTTATATTTTTATATATGAGTTGGGACCTTTGAGTTACTTGTACTTTTGTGGAAAAATGTAATATTTTATTGATTAAAAATTTTTAAATTTCTCCTGAATTTTGAGATGTAACACTCGATCTTTACACCACATAATTTTTGTATAATATAAAAATGTCAGGTGTCATCATATATTGAAGTTAAAGATAGATGATCCTGTAATGTGTATGCAAAACATTGATCAGAAAGTAGATTTATGCAATAGAACTAGGCTAATATAATTGAAGGTAAGATCATCACAAAGTTTGTACAATTTGTGTTATCCCACGTATGATTATTAGTCCTTACGACAAAACTATGCTGCTTTCAAATTGAGCTGAAAACAATTTCCTATTTAAGTACGTTTTTCAATGACTATTAAAAAAACCATGGGCGAACATTGTCAAGGGTTGATTTGTTTGTCCAAATATCAGTATTCTCACATGACCAGCTATATATTGATGTATCAAGAGTAAAGAGAAACAAATGCTTGAAAATTATTTGTTGCGACCAAGATGGTAACTATACAAACTCAACAACAAACGTCTTATACAATAAAATTTCGTTTTCTTTTTTGTTTTATTTTTACCGATTATTCATGTACAACAAAACATTTAATCATCATTTTAATAATAGTTGACCATATAATTTCTTACGTTTTTTTCATCATTATATATTATATTTTTTACAGCTAGCCCGCCCATCGGGCGGGTTATGAAACTAGTTGTATATATATATAATTATAATTATAATTTTTATACAAAATTATCATACTTTAGGAAACATCTTAATCTTTACATAGAGGTGGAACCAGATACTTCTTCCAGCAGTAGTCCTTTTTATATCATATGTAATAAGAACAATTAATCATTTTGCATCTTTACCAAACATGCACTAAAATCAAACTTTTTTTTCCAATTAATGGTACGTTTTGCATTTGTAATAAAATCAAACTTACTGTAAGTACACAAACAAGTATTAACAAATTAAGAACAATAATTTTCATAAGCAAACTTATTATTATTCCTCACCGTCAGTACCAAAAACCATATACATTAAAATAACATAAAATTGGATTAAATTTACCCCTTTCAAGCAACTAACCAAAAAGCCTATATATGTGTGATGAAAGTATCAAAACTCACTCCCCACATACAACCAAATTAAAGCGTTTAGTGAATTTTGAAGCATGTGTTATTTATTTATTGGTGAGTGGTGGCAAGTGCCACCCTAGGCTACTCATGAATCCTGCCACTATCTTTACATGGCTTTGTTATGATTTGTAAAACTTAAGATTTGATCATTTCATTACGTCACATCTCATATTATTTAGAACTTTAGTAAAGACTTTTTTTTCTCTATTTATTAAATCCAAACCAATATTTCATTGGGTTTTAGTGAGGTTTAATAATCCATCTATTTATTAAATTATAAGTTATAATGTCTCCTAGTAAAATAGAGTGATATAATTCCAGTTTAAACTTATATTCCCCGTAGGGATAATATTGTCATTTCGATTTATATTCTTTTAACAAAGCCAGTGGCAAATTCGTAAACTGATCAGCAGCTTTTGACAACAACAAGTCGTCAGTGTTCTCGGGGTCCACACCCACATGTTGGGCCCACACACTACCATTCTCATAAATTTACTACCTCTTTCCCTCTCAATTCACCAATCGCAATTCGCCGCCGATTAGCCGGATTCCCGGCGACACTGTTCATAAATGCAATTCTCAGTAATCGCACTTCAAACTTTGCTTTTGTTTCATCCGATCACTTTAACTACAACTCCAGTTCATTCAATTGCTATTTTCCTCAACTCCGACCGCATTTATGATGAGCGATTATAAATTCCTTAGTACATATTTCTGATCGGAAACTTGTTCAAAAACACATCACCGGTGGTAGTTGTGTTAAGAGAGAGATGTCGGGGACGAGGATGCCTACGTGGAAGGAAAGGGAGAATAACAAGAGGAGAGAGCGCCGGAGGAGAGCGATCTCGGCGAAGATATTCGCCGGCCTGAGAATGTACGGAAATTACAAGCTGCCAAAGCACTGTGATAACAACGAGGTCCTCAAAGCACTCGCCGACGAGGCTGGCTGGACTGTCGAGTCGGACGGCACCACCTATCGTAAGGTATACTACAGTACTACCTATAATCAAACTTGATCTGCACCAATTATAGAAATTTCGTCAAATTCACGTGATTATAAAAGCTGTTTTTAATTCGTATTGTAAAATTTCTTTCTAAGAACACGAAAATAAGCATACCGGAATTGTTATTATGCTTTTCTTATGAATTAAATGTCCAAATTGCCGATGGTTTAGTAATAATGCCTTCACGGCTATGATGGCGCAATTTAGCACTTGTAATGCAAAGTTACTTAACGGCGTATTGTAGCATAATGCCGACTTCTTTAGCCTCCGTCTTCTATGTTTTGTGTTTTATGCATCACAGCGCATTTTAGCATTAGATTTTAGGGTCTGAGTTAGTTCATATTTCACTCCGGCGTACCGCAGTTACTTTTGCGTACTTCTGTTCGTATTCATTGTTTTCTTTCAATTGGATGCACCAAATCAAAAAGATTCCCCAATTACTCCCGAAATGACGGTGATACCCTTTTAGGTGTCCAATAATTACTACCCAAAGGGTACAGATTACATGCTGAAACAGACTAATCAAGGGGTATTTGTGTTATACAGCTGTACGTCTGTTGAACCTCTTTCCCTAATTCTATATCTATTTTCTGATGTACGCTTGCTACCAAATTTTCAGAAGACAGGAACTATTTATACCAATAACTATCTATGTGTTTATATGATTGTTTGTCCTAATGATGTGAACCGATCTCATGTTTTCAGGGATGCAAGCCTTTAGAGCAGACCCACATTGGCGATTGTATATCACCAAGCCCGGGTTCATCTTACCAACCGAGCCCGTATGCTTCATGTAACCCAAGCCCGCCATCCTCTTCAATCGCGAGCCCAACATCCACATTCGGACCCAACCCACACCCCGATTCCCTCATTCCATGGCTCAAAAACCTCTCGTCTTCATCAAACTCATCAAAACTTCCCCATTTCCACATCTACAACGGCTCCATGAGTGCACCCGTGACCCCACCTGCCAGCTCACCAACAACTCGATCCCCACCAAGAATCAAAACCGGTTCCACTTGGGGCCCACCACAATTCTCATATCTCCCATCCTCAACTCCACCAAGCCCAGCCCGCCAGACCCACGACTGGTACTCTGGCATTCGGGTCCCACAGAGCGGGCCCGCGTCACCTACTTTTAGCCTTGTGGCAAGGAACCCGTTTCGGTTCAAGGAAACGGGTATGGGTGACGGCGGGTCACGGATGTGGACCCCGGGCCAAAGCGGGACTTGTTCACCTGCGGTCCCAGCAGGGTTTGACCACAATGCAGATATTCCAATGGCTGAAGTTGTTTCAGATGAATTTGCATTTGGGAGAGTGAAACCATGGGAAGGAGAGAGGATTCATGAGTCTGATGATCTCGAGCTTACTCTCGGGACCTCAAAAACCAGGTATTTGGATTAATCGATAACTGTAGTTACAAACTAGAAACATTATTTATTTTAAATGTTACTCATACTTTAAAATGTTTCAGATAAACTGTGGCACGAAGAAGAGATGTTGAACAAGCATTACGTGGAATTAGTTCAGTTTGTTGTGTATTAAAGTATGGTATGTATGGATAAAAGATGTGCATTTGATTGTATTATCCTATTTGGCAATGAATGCACATGTAAATGGAGTTTGTATGTTGGTGTGCAAAATGATTGCAAAAGGATCCAATGTTGGCTTTTAAGAGAAAGATAAACAAAAGGGGATTGCCACTACAACTTTCTCATAATTACATACTTTCAATTTTCATGCTTAATAATAAAATAATTGAGCCCAAAGTCATAGTTCAAATTTGGTTTTCTGATCAAAGTCGATAATGAATGTTATGTTTAGGGAAACAGAAGTGATGTTTGCATTTATTAGTGACCGATGATTAGATTTGTCATTTTTAACTTATATACCAGATACATGCAATATATCTAAAGGACAAGAGCACATGAACCTTGCTAAAGATGTGTAGTACAATGATAAACACAAATCAATCATCATAATCTGATAAATCAATAATGTCGACACAAATCAATCAGGTTCAAACGTTCACCATAAGTGCAAACACAATGGTTCTAAGTTTGCTTGCTGTACAAGGAAGGCCAGATTACCTGTCAACTTTCATATACAATTGTGAGAGTGCATCATAAAGAATCTTAGCAGCAGGAGGAATGAACCAAGAAGAATATCTAATCGACGAGTTGCCATAAAATCGGCAATTTTCTTCTACACGTGTCCTAACCATACTTCCTTCAAGTGAACAACCAACAAAAGCACCTGCAAAACATTAAAATAAAAATAAAAAAATAAATTTAATAAAAAATGAAAAGACTACTTCACCTACCTTTACTACAGCTATATGTATAGCAAGCAGCATAACCACCATCACCAGCCCTAAAATCAGCTTCAGCAGCCCTGCCAATAACACCAGCAGCAGCACTGACACCTGCTCCAACTGACAAATGTGCATTTCCACCAAATGTTTTTACCGCATCACTGTTTCTCAGCACGATTATGAAATCAGTTAGCTCTCCTCCCACCTGTTTAAATATATACCAAGAAAATGTCAAAAATGGTGTTTTTGTGTGCTGAGCTGGCAAAAATAAAAATTAATACTCACCTGAGCACCCCAACCCATACCCAAAGTAGAAATTGCAGATGGTGGGGACCAAGATCCATCATCTCTACGAGCAACTACCAAACCCGTACCCACCTTGTAAGTAACCATCATACCAACTTTTGCAACAGTTAGAATTGCAAGCCCTTTTGCTTGTTTTAATATAGAATCTGGTATTGACTTTTCTGGTGTCAAAGAACCAACCTAAAAGAAACAAAAAAAAAACGATAAATATTACCTAAAAAACAATATACTTAGATTTAATAAAGATTTTTAACGCACGCATAATTTACCTTAAAGTAACCCCGAATAGTATTTGCAGCCTTATAAATCTCATATTCCATAGTTTGTCCCCATGGGAAATTGAGCCATGATCTCAACGTGCTAAGATCGGTCAAATCTTGTGTGGGCACTTGTGCTGCACGGCTAACCTGATCCATCAAATACGGTTGAACCGATTCGAGCCGAACAAAGCACACATCACACACACGTTGTGATGCAATTTCTTGCACAAATTCGGTTGACACAAAACTCGAACACAAGTTTCCCAGAAACGTGATTTATTATTCAAGTAATCAAAACTGATTTTTCCCTAATGACAATGAACGACATAAATAATAAAGATCCTAAAAAAACGAAAGCAATCCTAATCCTAAACCAAATCGAATTTTAAACAAGATAAGGCTTAAACAATTAAATAAAAAGATAGATTTAAACGGAACTTGATTCGGTTGGGTCCGAATCAGTCCGGGTCGGGTCTTTAACCCAAGCCGTCGCCATCATTCTCCTCCTCTTCGAAAGGACTCGTCCTCGAGTCAAACGGTTCTTCCTCCTCAAGAATAAATGGCTTTAAATCAGCAACATTGAATGTGGCGGAAACATTGTAGTGACTCGGTAATTCGATTTTATACGCATTGTCGTTTATCCGTTCTAACACCTTGAAAGGCCCATCCGCACGAGGTTGAAGTTTCCCCGCACGCCCTTTCGGAAATCGTTCTTTGCTTAAATGAATCCATACCAGATCTCCTTCCTTAAACACCACCCTCTTACGATGTACGTTAGCACGTCGTTGATAAACAATATTATTGTTGATAATTTGGTCTTTAACCTGTCGATGTATTTCCTTGATTTGTTCCGCCCTCTCCTCCCCTTGGGCGCAGAAATGTTCAGTGGCGGTCGACGGAGAAAGATCCAATGGGGTGAACGGATTGCGACTGTATACTATAAAAAACGGACTATGCCCGGTAGACCGATGGGAAGATCGATTATAAGCAAATTCAGCTTGGGGAAGGATCACATCCCATTGCCGGGGATTATTACCAACAAGGCTACGGAGAAGATTCCCGAGACTCCGATTTGTGACTTCCGTTTGACCATCACTTTGTGGGTGGTGTGCACTACTAAAATGCAGGCGAGATCCCAACCGTTTCCACAAGGTTCGCCAAAAGTGACCCACAAATTTCGCATCACGGTCAGACGTTAATGTTTTCGGTATGCCATGTAATTTGACAATCTCAGCAAAGTAGAGTCGTGCCACCTGGCTAGCGTCATAAGTCTTGGCACATGGCAGGAAATGCGCCATTTTTGAAAACCGGTCCACCACAACCATGATGGAATCTTTTTGTCGTTGGGTACGAGGGAGGCCAACAACAAAATCAAGACTAACATCTTCCCAAGGACCATCCGAGACCGGAAGTGGGGTATAAAGGCCCGCGTTCGAATGTTGTGACTTTGCAATGTGACAATTTCGGCACCGGTCAATAATTCGTGATACATCCGTGATCAATTTGGGCAAAAAGAAACGTTCCTGTACCAGTTTCAGAGTTTTGTCTCGCCCAAAGTGACCCGCTAATCCTCCTTGATGGCTTTCTAAGATGATAGCGTCTCTTAGGGAACACCGTGGAACACACAATCGATGTTTTTTGAACAAAAACCCGTTGTAAAGTGAGTATGGTGTGCCCTGTGAACCACTGGGCGATTGGCACAGCTTCCACATATCTGAGAAATCTGGATCATCAATGTATAGAGTGCGAAAAATTTCAAACCCTTCCACTTGGACTTGAAGTGCCGTCACTAGGGACCGTCGACGGCTAAGGGCGTCCGCAACAGTGTTGCTCGTGCCCGCTTTATGGCGGATGACAAACGAAAAGTCCTGAAGGTACTCAACCCACTTAGCATGCCTCGGGTTGAGTTTATGTTGGCCGTTAATGAACCGAAGGGCTTGATGGTCGGAGTATAACACAAATTCTCCCGGTAACAAATAGTGTCGCCAATACTCCAAACTTCTTATTATCGCATAAAATTCTTTATCGTAGGTGCTATACTTTAGCCTCGCGTCGCTTAATTTTTCGCTAAAGAACGCGATAGGGCGGCTATTTTGACTAAGAACGCCACCGATTCCGACCCCGGACGCGTCACACTCCACTTGAAAGGCCACTTGAAAATTAGGGAGTGCTAACACTGGTGCTTGGGTGACCCGCGTCTTTAATTCTTCAAAGGCTTTGTTCGCGGCAATGGTCCACATGAAATGACTGCCTTTGATGCAATCCGTGATGGGAGCGACAATGGTGCTAAAATGTCGAATAAAGCGTCGGTAAAACGAAGCTAGGCCGTGAAAGCTTCGCACCTCGTGAACCATGGTCGGTGTAGGCCACGTCGTGATTGCTTCTATCTTGGATTCGTCCATGCGGATGCCGTTTCCTGAGACAATATAGCCCAAAAAAAGTACCTCGTTAGATAAAAATTGACACTTGGCTCGGTTTGCATACAACTTTTGAGATTGTAAAATATCGAATACTTCCCGAAGGTGGTGAAGGTGTTGCGTGACGTCGTGACTAAATACGAGGATGTCGTCGAAGTACACGACCACACAGCGTCCGATGAGGTCTTTGAAGATGTGGTTCATTAACCGCATGAATGTGCTCGGGGCGTTGGAGAGCCCGAATGGCATCACCATCCACTCATAAAGACCATCCCTTGTTTTAAAAGCCGTTTTCCACTCATCGCCGGGGCGCATTCGAATCTGATGGTACCCACTACGAAGATCGATTTTCGAAAATATTGTGGCACCATGTAACTGATCGAGGAGATCCTCAAATCGCGGGATAGGAAAACGATACTTGATAGTGATTTTATTAACGGCACGACTATCAATGCACATGCGATAAGCGCCACCGTGTTTGGGTACCAACAAGGCCGGGACAGCGCACGGGCTCATACTTTCTCTAATAAGGCCTTTTTCCAAAAGTTCGGTAACTTGTCGGTGTAGCTCAGCGAATTCCTTTGGGTTCATCCGATAGGCCGGCTTATTGGGTATCATGGAACCGGGAACAAAATCGATGCAATGTTGGATTTCCCGCATTAGTGGTAAACCCGGTGGTATTTCGTCGGGGAATATATCTTTAAACTCGGCCAAAAGCGGTTGTACTTCACTTGGTGTTTCAGAGTGTGCGGTGTTTTGTTCCGCGATCACAAGGGCAAACATGAATCGTGGTGACTCATGACGATTAAAGTCAAGGAAGGCTGATTGCGTGAGGATTAGGGCTTCGGTTCCCGACCCTCGTGCATCAAGGGGTGCTAAAATTATGCTGAGGCCGTCTTTCTTAAACGAGTATGTATTTTTGAACCCGTCATGCTTTGTGCGTCTATCATATTGCCACGGTCGCCCTAATAAAACATGACATGCATCCATAGGGATGACTTCGCACCATACCTCGTCCGAATATCGGTTACCAATGGAAAATTTCACTAAACAGCGTTGATTTACTTTAACCACGTTCCCTTTTTTTAACCATGTTAACTGGTATGGTTCACGGTGTGGTTCTACCGGTAGTGCTAATTTTTCCACCATACTCAAAGCTACCATGTTCTCACAACTACCCCCGTCAATAATAAGTGAGCAAACTTTACCTTTGGATGTACATTTAGTGCGAAAAATATTGTTGCGTAACCAAAGTGTATCATCTATAGTCGTGGCCGGTGCAACACTAAGGGCTCGTTGTGCCACCAGAGCCTCGCCTTTATCCGGATAAATAATTTCGCCTTCGGTTCCCTCCGCTTCCCCCTCGTCGGTGTCATACGCAGGGGTCGTGTCTTCCGTAAGGGTGACAAGCTGTTGATTCGGGCAGTCCCGTGCGAAGTGGCCGATGCCCTGACATTTAAAACATCGTGTCAATTTCCCGGGAGCCGGAGAGGATGCGCTTGAGACTCGTGAACCGGTGGAGCTTGCGGATTTAAATGAACCGGATTTTGGGGAATTATTGGGTGCCGGCACAGATTCGATTTTTTGAACATTGGATCGGTACAGGCCCGATTTTGGTTTTATTTTCAATTGTTTTTCGACTTTGAGGGCCAGACCGCATACATCATTGAAGGTCCAATACGGTTGTAATTGAACAATGTCGGAGATTTCGGGCCGTAAAGCTCCCAAAAATCGAGCAATAATCTGTTCTTCGGGTTCTTCGAACCCGCACCGCATGCGTAGTCTGTCAAATTCAGCAATAAACTCTTCAACGGTCGTTGACCGTTGTGACAAACTATGATATTCTAAAAAGGATTCTTGGCGGTGATTTGCGGGTAGGAATTTCTTTTGTAATAATTTCTTCATCTTAGCCCAAGTTTCAATTCGGGAACGCCCCTCTTGCGCCCGTTGTTTCTTTATATGATCCCACCATAACGACGCATATTTACGCAGTTTAATAGCAACGAGTTTTACCTTGAAATTGTCGGGTATATCTTGCTCTGATACCAACTGATGCAATTTCTTGCACAAATTCGGTTGACACAAAACTCGAACACAAGTTTCCCAGAAACGTGATTTATTATTCAAGTAATCAAAACTGATTTTTCCCTAATGACAATGAACGACATAAATAATAAAGATCCTAAAAAAACGAAAGCAATCCTAATCCTAAACCAAATCGAATTTTAAACAAGATAAGGCTTAAACAATTAAATAAAAAGATAGATTTAAACGGAACTTGATTCGGCTGGGTCCGAATCAGTCCGGGTCGGGTCTTTAACCCAAGCCGTCGCCATCACGTTGTGGGTCCCCTTTAAGAAATTTATTAGGTAACAAACTTCTCCCTTTAGAACACTCGTTACAAAAAATCCCACCACAAAATCTACAATGATGTCTTGAACATATTATAGGATGAAATCGCACGTTACAGAGCATACAATAAGAAGCTGCACTATCGGCTAACCATTTTGGTGGTTCGGATTCTAGAAGCTCTTTTATAGTGTCGGCATTAACATCTGTTAGATTATGTGATACTTCTTTCCATGTGTGTTCTAGAAGTTGGTCTGATAGCCATGAGATTCGATATGCGTATGTATCACCCGAAGTTACTGATCTCATTTTGCCTTGTGCTGCAAGTAACATATCAAGAACAACATCCCACATGGTTAGTTCTTTATCTTCACCAATGAATTGGTCCCAATCGATTTCAGTGTCGTTTATGTAATTTGTGTTTATACGGAGACCTCGATTCCATTCTTCTCGTTGACTTTCTGACATTGGTGGGACCGATACGCGAATCCAAACGCCAGTGTCTTCATGTAAAGGTGGGTCATAGTAGAAAAATTGACTTTCTTTCTCGTGGTCAGAATCTGCATCTTTATTAGTGTCAATCTCATCCACCCTGCTTTCGACAATTGTGTCTGGTTTATTGACTTCAAGTACTGATTTTTCTTCATTAATAAGATCATGATTTCCGCCTAGATTGCTGATTTGACTATTTTCGTTGACCTCGTCAGATGCCTGATTATTAACATTTGCTTAATTTGAGTATTATCAAATATACAAAAATTCCCAGAAATATAAACACATTGCAACAGCGTATATATAAGCAATAAACTGTAAGTATATCAATACATTGTTTAGATGATCACACTATCTCATATATAACCAATTATGTTTCCTTTTTCTTCCAAAATCGGTGGCACTTGAATACAGATTAGGATCCACTGAAGCACGTCATTTATAAAGTTTTACAATTTGTTATCTACTTATTTCAATCTAGTGAATTTAGATACTGCAATCCCTATAAATCCAGATATTAAATAAAGAAGTACACATGAAAGCTAATCAATCCAGTATTCAATTTTTCTTACATACGTAAATTAATCAGTTTAATTAGAAAGTATTAAACTTGATACGATCGTCATACAAACAACAGAAAAAACAATCATATACGATCATCATACAAATAGCAGAATAAACAGTCATAAAGTTCGTGATAACTGCACGAAACAGTGGAAAAAGAACATATATGATTACCTTTGGATTGCATAATTTAGGTTCATAGTCATCAAGATGAACCGTAGGGTATCGCACAATATTAGCGTTTTCCATCGGGTAGGTTTTACGAGAAGCATCCATCAATTCATCTGCTTAGTGATTGATTGAATCTTTATGATGATCAAACTATGAAACAGTATTCGATCAAACAGAGGATGGAAGAAGGATTAGGGTTTATATTGCGTGACCGAATAATGAATCCGACTCATGGAGATGATGATGTGTATGAGAATCTACTTATCTATGTTTTTTCCCAATCTTTTTTTAATGTTTAATAATTTTGGCCTCTTTTGGTTGAAAGATATCAATAATTCTATTTTGAATATTAAAAAACTATTCATATCTTTATGATAATAATTAAAGATGGTTAAAATAATTAATGTGTAATTAGAGAAATATAATTATTTAAAGGTGGTTAGTGAAATTCAAGTGAATGATTTTTATTAGTTAATTTATAATTATTTTAAGCCTAAATTATATTTTAATCATTGCTTAGGTCAATGTTTAATATTTTCCTTAAAATTAATTCTTTATTTTTGTGTTCTTTAATATATTTCAGAATTTTGATAATGACAGTTCTAAGTGCTATTATAAATGTAATAAGACATGTATCAGAAACTTGTGTATAAATCTATAAAGACAGTTTTTAGGATTATTATTGTCTGTAACGACCGTAAATTTCGGTTCATAATTTAAATGGAAATATTACTAATAAAATGTGGAAAATATTTAGATGGAAGCCTTGAAAGTGCTATATTGGATAAATGGTCGGTTTTGACTTGTGATATCGGAAACAGGTTAAAAGTTGGATTATATCAAGTTGGAAAACCAAGTGTAGCTGAAGCAGAGAGATCGCGACGCGATCTAGGGGTTCGCAACGCGAACTTGTCAAGACCAAACAGCGAACCAAAATAGTGAAGTGGATAGCGACACGATTTAACGCGGGTGTGGAGTTCGCGGCGCGAACTTATCTCTGGCAGTATAAAAACGTGAAAATTAGGGTTTTTGCTCATTTCTCTCCTCTGCAAAGTGTGCAGCCGTTTTAGTGAGAGAATGGGGCGATTTTGGGTGTCCTTGAGGAGATTTCATCTCAAATCTTGGAGATCTATCTTCTAGTTGAAAGATCTAAGGTAAATTTCATCCCCTAGTTAGTTTATAAACTGGATTTGGGGGAAATGGTGATTTTGGAAGGTATATGTTGGAATTTTATTAAAAATGAGTAATGGTGAGTGTAAAACACTCCAAGATAGTATGAGAACCTTGTGTTCTTGTTAGATCTGTGATTTGTTGGGTTAACCTTGAACTAGGGTTTGAGATTTTCCACCAACTTGGATGAACTTGGTGGTTGGGAATGTTATTTTGGGTTTATTGATGTTTGGTTATGGATAATAACTGGATTATATGTATAAATGGTGATTAGGTCTTAAAGACCTAGATATTGGAGATATGTCACAAGTAGAAAGGCAAGGATTCGTGTTGGTAAACTTGATTTGGAGTAAGCTTGGCTAAGGTGAGTACATGTGAACTTTTTTTAAACTGAGTACATAGCAAAAGAGTTTTGAAAATGGATAATATCATTTTATAAATAGAAGAACGGTTCCAAAATATTGATTTACGAAAACCTTTGGTATGAAAATCAGAGCATAAAGTTTGGTGTTACAAAATATATCAAAACCAAAGCTAAGCATAAATCCACTCTAGTGTTCTTCTATTCTAGGCCCCGCATCTCTATCCATACGTACATAAATCTTCGATCCCGAACCTGAGTACATAGCAAACAAACAAGGAGTACGTGAGACAAGAAAGTCTCGTGAGCTACATGGGTTTAGACCCCGATAAGACAAACAAGTATCACATTATATATAAACATATATGTATATATATATATCTCATCATCATACATTTAGTCACCCTATTGTGACTCTATCATTCTTGTCTCCCTAGCAAGTCTATCTAGTTATCCGGAACATCTCCAAATAACCCGTCATCTCCCATACTTATTAATCGGGGATCCCCCGCCTTAATAAGCCTTATGGTAACGGCAAGAGGGAATCGCCCAATCTACCGTTACCCGACTTCTAGCCGGATCTCGTCCGGTAGCAAGCCTCCTAACACATGATGGTCCATGGGTCGATGCCTCATCCGCCCCATCCAAAGTGACCGGGGATCCCCCGAATCACCGCCAATCTATCACTCATCATAACTTCTCGAGTTATTCCATCTAAGCCCTTGGCTATCTCATAAATCATCAAACAAGTTAGTTTTAATATTCATAATAATATATAACTAACTCTACATACTAATAGTCTACACAAATAATCACATAGACCAAACCACAAGTAAGAAAACATATTTCAAAGACTATGTACTCAGTAAAGTCCACACGTACTCATCTTAGCAAATATTGCTCCAATCGTGTTCTTCACACAAAATCCCTTGCTCCGACAATCAATCAACTTTCCAAGACTTCACCAAAAGCCTAATACAACAATCACAAGATGTTCAACATCACATATTACTAATAATATGGCCATTTATCTCTAGATACCATTTACTAACACTTTCCCCCAATTTTGGTGATTTAGCAAACCCTAGGTTTAACCAACCTTAAGATTCTTACAAATCTTAACCATACACTTGATTCCCTTGTTAAAATACCATCTAATAAGTGTATACATCATTTATTTCACCATTAACCATAACCCCAATAACTAGGGTTTCAAACCCAAGCCTAAAAATCCATAGATCTAAAGCTGCCATGATCAAGAAGTGAATATTTACCTTTTATCTTCAACTAGGAGTGAAGATTCACAAGTTTTGTTGAAGATTTAGCTCCAAACACCTTCTTACACTCAAAAATCACACACACAAGTCTAGAGAGAGTTTTAGGTGAAAAAGTGTGAGAAAATGGCTGATTTCCGTAACCTTATTCTGTGCCCAGCACAAATCGCGTCGCTAACCCACACATCGCGTCGCGAATTAACACCCCGCGTTAATTCGCGTTACGTTTCGCGCGGCTATCTCCCGACACTATCTCGATTTCGCGTAGGCCCCATTGCTATTTCGGGTCGCTGTAGCCCACCCCTCTAAATCGCGTCGCGAACCCCAAATAGCGACGCTATCTGGGTCCGGTAGCCAGGGCTGCACTTTTCTTTATTCTTTTCGACCTGGTTTCGTCCATAACTTTCTCATACGATGTCCAAACGACACGAAACCAATTCCCACGTGTTCTAAACGATTTATCCTTAATTATCATATTTTCATAGAATTTATTTATTTGCAAATTTCGGGTCGTTACAATAACCCGATAAAAAAGGGGATTACGATAACCCACGAGACGGGGGAGTTGGTGATCTTGGTAAGTTTGGGAGAACCCCAATTATCATGTGATCTTGTTATGATAACCCACATCGGGGGAGTTTGCTTCGGATTGATCCGTGACGTATGTGATAAAAGGAGTAAGCTTATGAATAGCTTACATGTATGTGATTATGTGAAGGGTAAGCTTACGGTTAGCTTACTAGTAAATACGAATAAATTAATAAGAATATGAGATACGAATTTATATAGTGAATAAAGATATGAATTTATATTGTTTATAAATATTTTGAGAATGGGTCGAAAAACCCATGTATCTCACGAGACTATTTTGTCTCACGTAATACTTTGCTTTGTGGCTATGTACTCATGTTTAGGATTGAAGATTTAGAAGGTCGCGATAGAAGTGGCCTAGAGATGTTTATAGCTCGGGAGCTCTTAGGTATCTCCCGTTATCCTATGGTTATGATATTGTTTTATAACACCGATTTTAATAATCTGATAAAATTTTTAAAGGTTTTTGTTAAATTGTATTTCTGGACAAAATGAAAAATGTTGCAAATGTACGTTTTAAAATGATTTAAAAAATGTTTTAAAAATAGAGGTGTTACAATGTTACATTATCAAACCTCATTCATCTATAAAATAAAATACATTAAAAAAACAAGTGATTTGTCCTATGACTCGTGGTTATTTCCTGAATTTAAAAGAAAACTATTTGAGAAAAAAGAGTAATTGTATCTTCTCAATTTCATTTTTCGACCATAACTTTTTTTTTCTTTATAAATAAAAAATTCTAAAAATATTAACTTTCTTAAAATTAAATTATTTAAAAATACCATAACCTTATATAAAAGAGTATTTGAAGGAATTATATTTCGTTAATCAAACATGTTTCTGTTATATAAATTAACTATAATAGTAAAATTGACTATTATATTATATATACTATATACACAATTGAATATAATCAATTTTTCATAATATAATACTCCGTCCGTCCTAAAAGAAATTCTCATTTCTACTCAAAATTTTGTCCCACAAAAAAAGTCTCATTTCTCATATTTGAGGGGACCACTAAATAAAATAATATTATTACTAATGATTTCACCAATAAAACATCTTCTCTCTCCAATCTAACCTTATATTTTAATCAAAAGTATTACCAAGGACCCCACTATTAACGATTTCCTAAAAGATTATGCCCAAGAGAAATAATAACTTTTTTATAGGACGGAGAGTACTATTTACAATTAAATGAAAATTTGTTAAAAGTTGTATTTTAGAATGATGTTTGTTTTCTCTAAATGAAAAACCATAATTTAATAATAATGTCTTTTTCATGTAATTGATTTTTCATGTAAATTGTGTCTTTTAAAATAATGACACTTAGATGGATAGTATCTGCGTATTAACTAAAATAATATTATGAAAGTTTATAAGGTTTAGGGTTACCGTTATATTCTAAATAAGATATGTTTTCATTTAAAAAAATGTCTTATAAAATATTGTTTTCATACCATATGTTTTTCGGTATTCTTTTTCATTGTTATTAATTTATTTATCTATGCTAGTCCGTTCATTTAGACGGGTTATGAAATTAATAGTTAAATATAATAGGTGACTTGCAGGGATGTCATTGAGAAGGTGCAGGAGATGCAGTCGCACAGGGCCCCTATTTTAAAGGGGCCCAATTTTTATACATGCCTTATATATATAAAATTAAAATTTAAGTCAACTTAATAATTTAATAGAAAAAAAATTAGAAAGTCCAAATTTTTATAAAAATCTTGTATTCAGGGGGTACATTTTCGTGTTTTCGCACAGGGCACGTCAAATCTCGGACACGCCCTGGTGACTTGCAATGTATATACAAAATTATAGAATATATCATCAATTCTTAAAAATAACTCTACAACGTTCGCTTTCAAAACCTTACCAAATATCTTAGAAGTCAATTTATGTTGCTTTTAAATATTAATAAAAAAACAAAAAAAAAATGAAATACACCACAAGAAGATGATGAGAAGTAGAGTGCCCTAGAAGTCAATTCAGTTGATTGAAAAACTATTTTTTCAATTCACCAAAATCAAAACCCATCCCTCTCACTACAGAACGATAACACGAATTACTTCAATTTCTATTATTCCCCAACGATATTCAAGAAATCAACAATCTTTTTTTCTCAATTCCACGCTAATTCGATTCGTAGAATGGATTAAGAACCCTAATTTCAGGCTCTCGCGACTGAAAACCCTAAATTCAACACCTTTGGATGAAGTCCGCTATTGAATATCTGTGACAACTGATTGTTATTTCAGAGGAAAAGATGTCTGTTGAGAGATCATTTGAAGCATGGGAAGAGGTGCAACGACACGGATTAGATTTAGCTGATAGATTAACACAAGGTTTTACAGGTTTGATTCAATCGCACATCACTCCACCATCATTCACATGGCCAAATCCTCATCCACCCAAGTTGTTTGATGTTGAATTCCCTGCGCAAAATTTCGTTACACGAGATCTAGGGCTTGTAATTGAGAAGAGTACTTATGGAATCAATGGAGTATCAGCAATTTTTGATATCGGAAATAGATTAGGTCAAGCTGGGGTGGATTTTGGGGCGAATTTGAACGGTGTTGTTCAGCAGTTTTTTAGGAGATTACCTGTGCCATTTCGACATGAGGAAGATACAGTTGTTTTAAGGGTGGATACTGGTGCTCAAAAGACTGCTGATTTAGGGGTTAATATGCAGGTTCATGAGGATATTGGTACGTTGACTAAAAGATTTAAAGATTTTGGGTTTAATGAAACTGAAAAGGTTAAAGATGAAGCTGACGAAGAAGAAGGTTCTGGTTTTAGCTTGAAACTTGCTCAATTTTCTGGCAAAGCTCAGGTATATAAAATTGTGCTATTTTTTTAAATAAAGCAGGTACCTTTCAATCTGATAACATGATAAGCTATTAATTTTTCATGAATTATGAGCTCACACATTGTTAGGAAGTAAACATATCAATTTATTAATATAACATAATGTATTTGTAACAAATTGGTTTATTAAATTACAGGGAATACTTAATATTTCATCAACGTTTGATAGCCGAACACGTGATGTAGAAAGTTCTTTAATTGCAAGGGGGGATTTCTGGAGAGTGGAAGCATCACGTGGCAGTTCAACATCAGGAAATGAAAATAATTCCCTTTTTCTTGTTCAATTGGGCCCACTACTCTTTGTTCGTCATTCTACTCTTCTTTTGCCCGTTCATTTGTCCAAACAACATTTGCTTTGGTACGGTTATGACAGAAAGGTAAATTATGCGCCCAATTGTTTTATATGTGGGATTTTGACCCGTTTAGTTGTGAATGGGCTGGTTTGGGTTATGTTGCCAATTGTGTGTATAAAAAATCTAATTTTTTTGGAGAAAAAAGTTATCATCCAATCCATTTTGACCCGTTACCCAACCCACCCATAAATAGTCTTGTTTTTGTTTATTACCAGAATGGAATGCATTCTCTTTGCCCAGCAGTATGGTCAAAACATAGAAGGTGGCTGTTGATGTCAATGATTTGCCTAAATCCATTGGCTTGTGTAAGTACAGAAATACCCTTGTACTAATCTTGATGTAACAGAATCTGTGAAGTCTGAATTTTGAATTTGTTGGTTGCAGTCATTCATGGATTTACAGTTTCCAAACGGTCAGTTGACTTATGTAGCTGGTGAAGGGTTATCAACAAGTGCTTTTTTACCTGTTTTTGGTGGTCTACTTCAAGCTCAAGGTCAATATCCAGGAGAAATGAGGTTTAGTTTCTCATGCAAGGTCAGTTGTGCTGACATAATAAAGATTTAATTTATATTTAATTTTCTTATATGGATGGATGGATTTGGGGTTGTAGAATAATTGGGGAACACGTATCACACCAACAGTACAATTGCCTGAAAGATCGTTCACCATGGGTTTTGAACAAGCTTTAGCATGGAAGAGATCTGGTCTTATGGTTAGACCAACTCTTCAATTCAGGTAATTATCATTTCTTCCATTTTTAATTTATTAATAGATATATAAATAATGGACATCTGTTATGGTTGGGCAGATTACATCCAACAGTTGGTGGGGCGAATCCTGGGGTGAAGGCAGAAGTTGTACATTCGGTACATGAAGATTTGAATCTGATTGGTGGTTGTTCATTTGCATCACATCCATCAGCATTTGCATCACTATCTGTATGTTTTTTTTTTAATTTTGTTATAATGCATGCATGCATGTTTTAATGAATGGTGTTTTGGTTAATGCAGGTAGGCAGGTCGAAGTGGAATGGAAACGTTGGTAAATCGGGGATAGTGTTAAAAGTTGAAACTCCTCTTGGAAATGTTGGTCACCCCTCTTTTTCTCTTCAGTTAAATAGTGGCTTAGAATTTTGAACATGTAATATTGAATATAATTTTGGTTTTCAAAACTTGTTAATGTATATATAACCGGTTTTAATGAATTCCTCACTTCTGTTTTGTTTTGATTTTGTCTTGAAATTATGCTAGCATGTGTTTATGTACTAGTACAATATTTACTTATTTAGAATTCACTTGGGGCGATAATTTTCAACATAAACCTAATAAATAAGTTAGGGTTGCAGGGCATCTTTCATTTCATTAGACTTTTTTAATTCTAATTTTAAACTTCTGAACTTGTGCTTGAAAACCGATAATTAAAGAACACTGGTGAGAATGGTTTCAGCAATATGAATTGGTTGACTCTTGAATTCAGTGCCATTGTGAAATTCAGTGTTTCTCTAACTTGAATGGGCTTCTCAACCATGTGTGTTTCGTTATGAAACCGCCTATCATAAATCCCAAAATAAGCATGCCAAGTAGCATAAAGACTTGCCCATAGTCTAGAAATCATTTTCCTCAAAAAAGTACCGACCCGAGATAACATTTGTAACATGACGAACGTGAAGAAGTAAGCAATTGAAATGGGATAAGTGAAAAACTCACAAAGTATTGCCAACTGATTCTTCAACAAGAATTCAACATTCTAAAAACATCAACAGAATGAAACAAGTTTCTGGTTACGTTAGAACCATGAAAACAATGATGTATTTGGTGGTTTTGCAAAAATAGAAAAATCCGGCTTATTTGTTAGATATTACAATTCTTACCCAACTAAGAAAATATGGTCATCCATCTAAGTATGGTGCCTAGCTGGCGTTCCCGGTACTTAGAACCAAATATCATATAGTATCTTGGTCAGGTATTACATTTTTTCACAGAATTGAATTGCAAAACTAGGAATTGGAAAAACAGAGGAATGTGGTTGGATTACACACACTAAAATTGAAAGGAGAAAGTAACAAACTAGGTCTTTTTTTGTATCCTCTTGTCTCTGATAGGTAATTCCATGGGCTTTTGGGCTTGGTGCGGATGGTCTGGGCCCGTGTAAACTTTAAGGTGGGTAAATAGATCTCTTCCAAGCTGCACCAACAAACAACTTAATTCAGTTATTTCTATAACTAACTTTAACTAACTATACCTGCCAAAATAAACTCACCCTTCCTTTAGGAAGCATTCCACGAACCGCATGTTCAATAATCCTTTCAGGAATTCTCTGTTGAAGTTGGTCAAACGTTTCAACTTTCATCCCACCTGGTCTTCCCGAATGCCTTCTGTACAACTTTTGGGTCCTTTTTTTGCCCGAAACCGCAACTTTCTCAGCATTTATCTGTATTTATCAACATCAAAACAACATTATTCTAATATTTTTAATTAATTATTACTATAGTTTGTGGTTTCTAAGTAGTGATGGTATGCTTACCACAATAACAAATGCTCCCATATCTACACTAGGAGTATAAGTAGCTAGATTTTTCCCACGCATGTGAACGGCTATTGCTGTTGCCATTCTTCCAAGAATTTTATCAGTTGCATCAACAACATACCATGTTTTCTCTGTGTTCACATGATCTGCAGCTGATGGATACCATGTTTTGTTCCATACATCCTAAAAAAGAATGTTTTGGATGATAATAAAAGGAGAGAGTCTTCATACGTTCGATTGATATTACTGTATCGTATTAATGATTCAACGTGTGCTTCTACGTTAAAACTAACAGAAAATCTGTGGACTGTATTCAATATACAAAAAAATTGGGTCCAAATTCTAGAAGCTCCAAATTTTGTTCTCCTTAGTATATAACACACACATTTTGGTTATTGATAATTCGGTAGGTCATTCTGAAATGAACTAAATTTGTTTCAATTTAATTAGTTACTTCAACCATTTATGAAAATTGTAACAATGCGTTTTGTATGCACATTGGGAATAACTTGCAATGTTTTATCCTCAAAACCAAAACAATTGAAGATAAACTGACAAACGATTTCATATACTACCAAATTGCTATCATTTCCGTGGAATGAATCACTAAATTGATAAATCCAGCACTTATTTGGTGAAGTTCATCTCTAATTTTGCAAAGCATATGTTCTTGTTTATTTTCTGAACAGTAGAATTTAACCTAAATTAGGCATTGAAAATCGTTGTAGAGCATAATTGATGGTTAAGCAATTAACAGCAACTAAATGGTTATGTTAATCAAGAAACACTTCAAAATTACTTTCAATTTCTCAAACAACAAAATGCATAACAGCACGATGAAAAATATAGATTAAAATGACGTACCGGTCCAGTAAAATCGGAATCAGTAAACATCCAACGCTGCTCAACAGGTGCAAGGTTTCGTTTTTGAATTTGCTGTTCTTGACAACGAATCTGAAAATTCCTACTGTTTCGAGCTGCAAATATGTGCTTAGAAGAAGAAGGTGATGCCGCCATTGTTGACAACCCGAAGAGAATCGGAGAGCTGCTTGTGTGTGATGTTGCGAACATCACAGACGATGAGGTTGCATAAGCCATCGCCATTTTCTGTAATGGTCTTCAATAGATTACGTTTTCGATCTTCTTCAGAGGAAGTAGGATAAGGTTTAGTGCAGTATGTCTAGATGCTGAAATGCTTTTATCGAACACAAAAAAGTATTTTCACATCGGCCCCTGTTTTATTCATCATTCGTACAAAAACCGTTTGAGTTTATGTGATTATTAAATGGGAAAGTTACCAAAATGTCACATATACACCAATATTTTTTTTTTAAATGATACATTGTTGGTTCTATCATGATTTTTTAAGTAAAATATTATAATGATGATAATTAACATACATAGTTAGTGAAATATAAGTTACACTTCTTTTGTAAAAAATGATGTTAATATTGTTTAAAAGTAAAAATATTAATAAAAATGTCATTTCACTATTAAAAAAATAGTTAGTGGGTGTAGTTCTAATACTTTTTACCAAATAAGAAAAAATTACAAAGTGTTTGACTTATTTTGAATTGCAAAACATGAAAAGTTTATCATTTAATGTGATACATAAGAAGTATTAAAAAGCTCATAAAGAGAAAAAGCCGAAAGCTTATTAGATTTTGAAGTAGTTTAGACGGTTTAACTACAACTTAAAGAATCGAAAACCAATTAGGTTTTTATTTGTTCAACTTGTTGAATGTTGTTCTGGTTCGATCAACAAGGTCATAAGATATATTCTTAAGTATATGACCACTACATATACATCAAAGTCATCCACCTATTTAATGAGTAAAGTCTCATAAGTAGCATAGTGACTTTACTTATTGATTAAACACTAACTATACAATGTTTATAGGTTTCTAATTTATGCCCTATAGACATACAACAAAATCATTTAATGGTCTAAAACTTTCTAAATAATTATAAAATACACTTAATGTATCTTTTAAAAATAATATGTTGTAGCTTCATAGATATTTATTACTATAATTTTAAAAGTTTTGGATAAACTTAATATCTCTTAATATATACCTATAGACACACATTAGAAAAACACTTTTTTTATTACTTATTATTACCCCAACTGTATGCTATAGTTTGAGCATAACAATTAATTAAATTTTTAAGTTTTAAATGACATATCTACAAACTCGAATTTAACCAAATTCTATATTACACGTCGTAATTAGAACTCTAGTAATTGGTAACTACTACTGTATTCTTTGGTCATTACACAATATTTCATATTTTTTTTAAACAACTACCCAAATTATTTATGGATAAAGGTTATGTAGAAGAATCCAACTCATATTGTGGTACACGATTTTAGACCTACAAGTCCATAACTAACTTCTTAAAGTTGGTAGACCACTAAAATATAGGAGGCCATCAATATACATAACTCTTTTTCTATATTAAACAAACATAAATGTTTTTTCTCTAATTTGTTAACTAACACATATTCGGTAAATGGGCAAAACTTATGATACCATAAATGCCAAATCATAGTTTTGTATATGAAATGCCGATGTGGTTAATATTTTGCACAATGTTGTCAACCTTTTTAATTAGAGGTATGATATCGGTAATAATCAACATTCTATTCAAATAAAACTTTAAAGTGTGTTGAATACACTAGTAATTCTACACAATATATGCTAGTACAACAACATAACAACAATACTTCATTTTTTTCAACGATATCATGATATATGCTAGTGGTTACACAAAATCTACAATCATATGATTCAAAGCCAAACTCCAATTTTGGGCACAAATTCAAAGCAAATAACTTGTCATTTGTCGGGATCGAATTAGTTTATACGTACTTCGGATCCTCCTAACACACTAGCGCGCGCACAAAAAAAAAATATTTACACTCAAAATATTATAAAATTACTATTTTACCCTTCATTAATTTATTTTCTCCCAAATTTGATGGTTCCAAATCAAACATCATTCCCATAGGCTTCTTTAAAAACTCGGAAACTTGTGAAATTGTCAAACCCATTCCTTCTCAACGACGTAAATCCAAACCCATAAAAACAATGGCAACAACTTCATTCTCAACCTTTCTCGCTACCACCCTCCCACCACTCCACTCCCCACCGTCACTCCGCCGTAACACCAATCTTTCTCCGTTTCACAAACATTTCCGACCCGCCACCAAACCGTTTAATTCCACCTTCACCTCAAATCGCACAAAATTTTCACCAATGGATTCATCTTCTTCAATAAAAGTCCAATCGGGCGGTAGTTCTAGTATTCCTGATCTAGGGCTCATTCAGAGTGCAATTCAATTGGTCCAATCCTCCCCACCCACCTGGCAATCCGCGATTTTCAGTAATTTATTAATTTTTTTAGTTGGATCGCCGATTCTTGTAACGGGGTTGTCACTTTCCGGCATCGGCGCCGCATTTTTGCTTGGTACGCTGACGTGGCGTGGGTTTGGGCCATCTGGGTTTCTTCTTGTTGCCGTTTATTTTATCATTGTGAGTAATATATTTAAAATTTATTTTTTCAATTCAATCAAAATTGCCCCTTTTTTGTGTAGATTGATTAATATTATCTAAATTGTCTTATTTGGAGATCTGGTATGATCTCTCCTCCTCTAGAAGTAAAAAACAGCTGTTATAGAATTCTTATTTAGTAGCAGTTATTATAGTTACCTAATTAGATCATTCTAGAAACTTTAAAGACCAATGTGTTTGAAGAATATTGTCATTTTCAAAGTGTAATGTTATTCTATGTCAATCGCCCCTTTTTTGTATCATATTCTTTGAGTTGAAATTTAGTTGTGTTTGCACATTTAGTTGAATTACTTACTTTCTAAACTGACATCCAATGATCCAAACACCCCCTCAGAGATAAGTAGAACACAAAGTATTCATAAGCTTAAACATATTTTCACTACCATTGTTGACCTATCATGCTGGTCAAAATCAGCATACAAGATAATTAATTAATCTTTAATAAATATTATTATTATAGGGTACAGCAGTAACAAAAATTAAAATGGCCCAAAAGGAAGCACAAGGTGTTGCAGAGAAAAGAAAGGGGAGAAGAGGGCCCGGGAGTGTGATTGGGTCAAGTGCTGCAGGTTGTGTTTGTGCATTGCTGTCAATTTATGGAATTGGCGGGAAAATGTTTTCTCGCATTTGGGAATTAGGGTTTGTTGCTAGTTTTTGTACCAAGTTGAGTGATACTGTCTCTAGTGAGATAGGAAAGGCCTATGGTAAAACAACGTAAGTTATTTAAATAGGTTGAAATTGTCACCTTAAATATAATAATCTATTATATAAATAACAATAAATTTAAATAATATATGTAGATACCTAGTAACAACTTTGAAGGTTGTTCCAAGGGGAACGGAAGGTGCTGTTAGTGTTGAGGGGACCGTTGCCGGGCTTTTAGCATCTATTCTTCTTGCCTATGTTGCTTGCCTTTTAGGGGAGGTAAAGTTTTCTCATATATATATATATATATATATTTATTTTTTTAAAGTTTTTTATTGACGATAATTTGGTATTATGTAATGTTTTTGGGGATATTAGATTAAGGTTGCTGAAGTGGTGATATGTGTGTTGGCATCACAAATTGCAAATGTTGGTGAGAGTGTAATAGGGGCTGTGCTCCAAGACAAAGAAGGATTCAAATGGGTAAGCTAAAGCTCGGTTTGAGTAATTTAAAATAATTTTATTTTGTTTTTCAACTTTTTATAATTTTTGTTATTGTGTATGTAGCTCACCAATGATGCAGTTAATGTGATCAATATTACTCTTGGCAGCATAATAGCCATCTTGATCCAGCAATTTGTAACGGGGTTCTAGTAGAGTTCATTTGCAAAAAGAAAGGATCATGACTCTGGTTGTTTTAGTTTGTTGTATAAACAGATAATTCTAATGGCTAGCTTGATTAGGCTGTACATTAGTAATATGTTATATTTTGTATTGTCTAACCATACAATAGCACGCATGCTGCTCATTTTTTTTATCAACAAATTAATTTATTAGAGCACATAACTTTGGTCCTCTTCTTTTTTTTTTCACCTTTCAGTTAAACAAGTGCTGAACTTGATTCTTGTCTTGTCTGGTAGTCTTTCATATGCTGAGATAATTATCTTTGGTGGCAATACCTGAATACCCGCTTCTAAAATATACGGGTTTAGGTTGAGTATAAATGAGTTGACATGACTAACTCGTTTAATTAATGGGTCGGGCTAGAGTTGAAGTTTCTCACCTGTTTAAAATAAAAATAAAACTTAGATAATATCATTTACAAATTCAAGGTCCTAAATGAGTTGAAGTTTGTTAAGAATGTAAAGATAAATATTGCACATGCATGAGTATTTCAAAGATTAGGTAATTGATTCATTTGAGAACTTCAATTCAGAAAGTATCATTTGTTATTCTGTTTTCAGATTAAATTGGTTCATACTACACATTATATTGTAAAATAAACACACTGGTGGCATCATGATTTTGAACCACATTAACCTTTTTCATACTAGCCCTACAAATACAATACTTCTTACACCACTTGATTTTGAAGTCAATACACCTAACGTTACAAACCATTATTTCCACACCATAAAACACATTATTAACCCCGTCTCCTTTTTAGGGCGCCATTATTATGTTGAGAACCGTAGAAATTTGGCATGGGCAAATAGCATACATCCGGGACAAAAGTATCAGAAGTTGAGTTTTTTTGGTGTTGCTGATGTGGACGCCAACTCAGCCCTGAAGCTGTTGGAGGGGAAGAGATTTGTGGGACCGCCCATGATGCATCAGGGACTTGACCTAAGCAATCTTCACCGTCCAGTTCGATCTCCATGGCTCCTAGAATTGGTGAACCGTCTGATTCTCCGAGTTTTCCACTATCAGCCTATATGTCATTATATTATAATATCATAAAAAATATATAATCAACAATATAAGCATTACATTTATATAATTACCACCTCTGCATTTATAGATTCTTCTCCTATCATACCTTGGATGAGCCATTTTCTAAGTAATTATAATTCTGATTAAAGTCCGTGAGTGCAAGAAAATCATCAAACTGCCATTGCTCAGTAGATCCACCACCACCAAAAGGCACTTTAGATAGTACACTATCACCATTTCCTGCAGGTTGGACAGGTGCCACTTTGTTGAATTGACTTGTTGCTGACATGGCAACATTCCTTGCTGGCACAGAATGTAATATTTCTGGTTGATTGATCTTTTCACCAGAGTTTGACTTTCCTGTTGATGATGATGCACCACTTTCAGCAGCTTCAAGCCCTACTTTGACTCCTGTTAGTAGAAATCTTTGATGTGATGAAACTAAATTGTTGATTGTGTGCATTGCAACATCACATTTTCTGCATAGTAAAGCTCTGTCTTCTAGACAAAAGAAGTAGCCAACTGTTTCCTGTATGTTATTGTTATTAGAAGCTTTAATGAAAACTGTTACATTCATTTATAGAAACACCATACAGTCGATGCATCATAGAGCATTAAGAAAATAACTAATTAGTCAGCTGATAATTTCTAAATTCAGTCTGTTCGCCATAATGATCCATCTATCTTCTCAATTTTCTAAGGAAATCATTACTGGTAACATGAATTTCCTAAAAAACGTGGTAGCTCATTTGATATAGCTCTTTCACATCATATAAAGTTACTAGAATCAGAATCATTTTTTATTCGGATGATATGATTTAAGACAGCTAATGATTTCAAAAAATCAGTCATTAGGTCACAATGATCCGTCTATCTTCCTAATTTCAAAGCGAATTCATTATCAACAATCACTATCTACTAAACATACCTAACTCGCCGAAATGTATCACATACAAAATTCACAATTAATCATTCCAAAATATCAAATCAAAGGAAACAAAATTCAATTACTCATTATCTCAATCACATCAATTCAATATCAAATACACAATCAAATCAATACAAACAAAATTCAAATAGTCAATCAGATCGGGCAGTACATTAAAAATAAATCATAAAAATCATCGATACGTATCATACCTGACAAATATCACACTTTGGCATTTGAGAGCTACAATACGAAAGAGGAACTCTCTGATGCTTACTTGCGAGCTTATTAGCAGCATGTACCTTTTCATCGCAACCGTAACACAACGCCGCCTCATCGGCGCAACACAACACCACCGCCTCCGCCACCTCGCAGACGTTACACTGAATCTTCATGGTTGAAATCAGTGTAGAAATTCACAGATCTTAATATCTTATCCTGTGTGTGTTTATAGGGTTTAAGCAGGTGATAAATGGGGCCGAAATGAGAAGGAGGTGGGAGAGCAAGTGGGGGTTTTAAGAGAACATGTACTGATTCGTAATTCAAGGAAATTATTAAAGTCTGGTATTGAGTATTTAACATTATTTTAGGTAAATTTATAATGGAGTAAATGATATTTTTGTTGCGGCAGTCACAACACGTGACGGTTGTACCGCGTAAGTAAAGTAATGAGGTGGCCGATTTAGTTCGAACACATAAAATATCTACTTACATAGTTACATTAGCAATTTTAACAAAGAAAAATTGTATTGGTTTTTTATCCTTATAATAATGACATGTAAGGTACATTAATTCTTTTTCATAATTTACTTTAATTAACATATTTTATTAATCAAATTAGCAAAAAACTAAATATGAAAATTCTGTAAAAGTAATACTTATTATTTTTCTTCTAATAATACAAAGTTGTACACCTTCGAGTAAATTTGACAACTAGTGGCAGGTGTGGTGTTACAAAAAGTCTCAATAAGATCACTTAATTTCGAAAAAATCAAAGGAAATTACTCAATTTTCAAATATGTTAATTGCATTAAAATGATAAATAAAGATTAATATTACCTTTTGCTCAATTTTTTGTGCTATAAACATATGAATAGAACTTTGGTGGTCAGAAAGTAAAAAATAAAGTTTGAAAGGTAAATTGCCAAGCATTAGCGAAACAATAAAAAAAAAAGGAAGTTTGTAGCGGTTTGCAGAATTAAGAAACTGATTGTGATATATATTCATTCAAGGGGTAATTGCATTATAATGGTAAATAAAGATGAATATTACCTTTTGCTCAATTTTTTGTGCTATAAACATATGAATAGAACTTTGGTTGTTAGAAAGTAAAAAATAAAGTTTGAAACGTGAATTGCCAAGCATTAGTGAAACAATAAAAAAAAGGAAGTTTTTAGCGGTTTGCAGAATTAAGAAACTGATTGTGATATATATTCATTCAAGGGGACTAATAATAACTAGTTTATGATTATATAAATATAAATAACTTTTGTAAATCTTAAAATATTGAGGGGACATTGGGACAACAATAGTGCATTATGGGTTGATATTGAAGTCTTGCAAGTGTGGTTGTCGGTCATGGGAGCTTTTGGTTTTTAACGATTTGTTGTTTGTATAGCATTAGACATTAGTTATATTTTTAACGATTTGTTTCTTATTTTATTTTTGGTAAATACTAATAGATGAATAGTGTAAAGTTCGGAAATAATCACGTGGTTAGATGTGTAACAAATGGTTTAATCTTCTTCATATAATCAAAGCATTTATATCATATTAATTTTATTTAATGTGCAATTAATTGGGAACAAAAGAAATAACTATGCAAAGTTCATTTGTACATTTGTGTGCTAAACAACAAACTTATTTTCTCTTCACGATTATTTTGTCTTGGTTGGTTAATACGAGTATGCTCTTTATGCCTTTGAATCTCATGAAACACGTGGTATCAACCCACTTAATGATATATCATAAGATATGTAAGTTTCAAAAGTTCTATTAATAACATGTTAAATTCACTTTTTATTTTATTGATAACGATAAACTAAAGAATGTTAAATTCACTTTTTATTTTATTGATAATGATAAACTAAAGATGTTAAAATAAGTATAACGAAAACAGAAACGTTTTCAATAGGTAAAAAGATGGGAAAACCATGTAATATAAATTAAAATACTCAAAACCCTTATTGACCCAACCCATTTAACTCACTCATGTGTGGCTCCAACAAAATTAAACCACAATTAAGGCCTCCATCTCATGAAAATTGCAAGCGACCAATACGATTAATAATTTTAATATTGATAATTACTTCTAAAGAACCATTGCAAGCAACCCACATGACGATATAGATATATACATGTAAATGAATCTCCATCTTATGAAAATTACAAGCAGCCCATATGATAATATATGTATGGAAACATCATACATGTAAAGAACCAACCATGTGTCAATACGAATATTATATTAAAAAAATTTATTTAATAATATAAAATTCAAATTCAACTAATTACACGCATTGAAGCTACACCATAACTCAAATCTTACTTGTTAACAAATGATTAGGTAAAAAGATTTTCAAAATTGGAGCATCAGAAGATACTTTTATAATATCACCATGTTGAACAGGATGAACAAGATGAGCACCATCAATATAAATTACTCCATCTTTCGTGTACCAATCAATATTCATTAATTCTTTAGGTTTTATTGACCCGTGCATCAAACCCAAACGGGCTGATGTTGGTGAAATGGGCTCTCTCACCATGTATTGAAGATCTTTTGATAAAATGGGCATAGGGAACCCACCAGCTGATAGCATTGCAGCTGTTGATCCAGCAGCAGTAGAGATTCTTAGACCACTTGACCGGCAGTTGACCAAAGGTGGACTTGGTTGACCATCTTTAATAATTCTTTAAGAAGGAAAAAATATCAAGAATTAGTGGAAGATTATGGAGTTTTTCGAAATTATTAATGGTGACAAATTTGACGTGTTTACTTATGAAATATCAATAACTTTTACAAAAAAGATTGTGAAACTGAAAAATATATGTTTGTGGGTCAATCCTGCCCCGTTATGACCCGTACTGGTAAATGACCCGTTACCCAACCCACCGATTTTGCCACCTGTCATGGAAGTGTGATACCTGAATGAGAATCTAGAAACAGATGCAGGACATGGATCTGAAATTAAAATGTCATTAAGAGCATATGTTGACAACATATTTGAGTTCACACGGATTGACATTCTTGATAATTCAGAGGGAGCTGTTTCACCATCAAGGATCTTATTCACTATCTGCAACATTAAAAAAATACTCATTACCCGCTTTGACCCGTTACACAACCCGCCCGTTTTAATCATACCTGTTCGAAGTTTTTAACAGTTGCTGCACAAAGATAACCAGTGCTTCTAGAAGCATCAAACTCGTTACTCATTTCTTGCACCTAAAATCCAATAACACATTCCATAAATTTCCAAAAGAAAAAAGAGTTAACTAACTAACTAACCAACCTCTTCTGGTTGAGTAGGGTCAGAATTCACTCCCAATAATGGGATTGAATCATTCAAGAAATGGCTTGCTTGCAAAAGTGTACCATCACCACCAATTGAAACAACAAGATCCACATTATTTATTGGTTGTGATAAATTACTACGATAAGTAGCATCGAAATCTACCGACTTTTTTTTGTAAAATACTTTTACAAAAATCTATGGCATCTTTGTGAACTTTGCACCTGTTATTTAGATAACGCAATACCTGAAAAGAAAGATATATTTCAAGAAAAGACTTATGAAGATTCATCTTTCATTACAAGGTCTATCAACCAAGAACCAATAATCAGATGCAATCCCATGTAGCTCTACTATACTATATTATATTATATATTGCCTAAATAATTACTATATGTCCACAAAACCACATTAACTTCGTTTACATATAATTTCTAGGGACTCATTATCTGACAATTTATATCACGAAGGCAATCTGCATTAGTCTATGAGCTAGAAATTCCTTACAACAATTAAAAGTGCATTTAACGGATCTCTTAAATTAATAAAAAATGAAGTTCATTGATGGTTATTTTTACATTTTTAGGATATTTTCAAGACTATTAAATGTGTCTTATCTCATGCCCTTAGGGCATGAGTTAGACAAACTTTAAGTTATAACAACTTTGAACATGTACATATGTTGAGTTTATTGATTTTGGTTATATTTGTACTTTGTACAATAATGATGTTTATTAATTTAAACTACCTTTGACAAGAACTACAGATAGTTTCTGACTTTTAAGACTCAGAGCAACTTTCAAAACTCAATTCTTTGAAAAAATTAAAACTTTCTCAGGCAAGATTCCAAGCGGTATAACTGAAATTTAGAACAATTACCTGAAAAACATTACATTGGAGTAACTACTGAATGCAGCGGGTAATAAATAAAAAAAGAGAAAAAAAAATATGGAAGTATAAAATAGTTGCCGGTCGTTTGAGCATTTCATCGAACACTTCATGTGCATTAGACCCTAAATGATTTATATCGCATATAAACACAACAAATGTAGGAGAAAAGTGACGTATGAGTATAAACGAATAAATCCTTGAAGCTAAGATGACACAATCAAGAAAAACAAAAGAGGATACCTTAGGGTTCGTAGTCCGAGAGACACCGTTTGATTGACGAAATGAGTAAGCATCTAAGGGCTTTAAAAACAGCAGCAAACGTCTTCTTCCCATTGCTATTGCTATTGCTAATCAGGTATGTGTTTGGCGGGAACGAATAACTAATTGCACGGAGAGTATCGTAGGCCAGACCCAACAGTTCATACGTCTTAACTGCTCTTCAGTTTGAAGCATTAGGGGGTATTTGGGAATTGCGAAATCGATTAATGGTTTTGTTTGTTTAATGGATTTTAGGAAGGGAATTTATTTGTTAAAAGTAAGTTTTAATAAACCCAAGGCAAATTTAATTTTTGACATTTATACCCTTATGTATATTCTACTTATTCAAAGCAAGTTAAATCCATCCAAATCAAATTAAAAATTTGACAAAAACTAATCCTCCACTTTTTTTTTTTTTTACCTTCTTGCCTATATGAAACCTTATTCAGATTCATTTATTTAATATTAAAAATTGATAACCTTCAAATAATTCTAGTTTAGAAATAATAAATTTTTTTCCATGCTTATATGAAGCCCTTATTCAGATTCAAATATTTGATATTAAAAGTTGATATTTGCTTATATGAAGCCCTTATTCAGATTCAAATATTTGATATTAAAAGTTGATATTTGCAGTATAATTATATTGTTGTTGATGTAATTTTATTTCAAACAATTCTCGTTTAGAAATAATTTTTTGAAACCGTCAAACAATTCTAGTTTAGAAATAGTTTTTTTTTTAAGCTTTCACTTAATTCAATAGAAATATTATCCTTCATATACACCATAAAATATGTTAATTCATTGCCATTGTTTACCTACGAAGATTGTGAGATAATGTTAGTCGAACGGGTAAAGAGGCAGATACAACTATACAAGATTAGTTAATAAATAAAGTGTGAGATTAGGGTTTATTTAATAAAAGGAAAGTAAAATAATTATGAGGGTATAAATGTCAACTAATTTTAACTTGCCTTAGATGCATTAAAACTTGCCTTGAACAAATCAATTCCCATTTTAGGAACCGTAGATTAACAATGAAATTTACTACTTCCTACAATTGAAACTAAATGATTTCTGTTTAGTTTCGATTTAATTGACTTAATAATAATATAACTAAATGTCGAAACTCATAATCAATCTGTTTGTTTACGTTTTAATCTAGACAACATAACTTAATAGTAAAAATTATATGGTAATGTTTTTCTCGTCAAGTTATAACTTTTTTTATATATTTATGCAATTTATATTAATTACAGTTTTATGTTTTTATATAATATGGTTTAAAAATGTTTAATTTAAAATGTTATATTCTTTTAAAATAAAATTTTATTTTAAATTTTAACGTTATTACTTATATATCAACTTTATTATTAAAATCTTATATTCAAAATTATATATCATTTAGAATGTTTTGGCACTCGATTATTGTTTTAAAAAAAAAACAAAAAGTACTTAATTGATAACAATTAAATTATCACATCATCTTTTGGAATAAGATTATTGTCAATCATTCTTCACGTGCTTGACTTTGTCTTCAATTCACCGTTCAGTCATTCACGTAGCAATGTAGCATCACAGTTGCAAAGCATGACATGTCAAAATGTTTGGATTCTTTCCCATGTTAAGCCTCATCCTTAAAATAATTGATATCGACATCCTCCACTTATATACACATACAGAAATTGGCAAAATGTTGTTTTTATAACTCATACGTAGTATTATATTATATATGTGTTAAGAAATTACGTAAATATATATCAGCTTAGATTTTTTTTATCTAATAATATATATTAAATCATAGGTATTTTTATTCTATAAATGAAATGTGTTCAAATCTATTAATACAAAATGAAATATTTATATTCTATAAACTCTATCATTTAAAAAATTAAACGCTTTAAAATCCCGTAGAAACGGACGAGTTATATATTGCTCGTTATTACTATTAATGGTTGTAGTAATTAAAAAATAATAAGTAATACGGAGCAATTTTGATGAAAATTAATGTACATACCCCCACCGGACGCCCACCTTAACTTTCTACCCTTGCCACCACACCGCCCACCAAGCGAAACCCCATGTTGCGCCGGCCATCACACGAGAGCAACAGGCCAATGGGAGGAGAGAGAGTGTTTTTTAAGGGTATTTTGTGGGTGAGAGGTATTTTGGTGGGTCCCAAATTAAGAAATATTATTGGTTAGTTATGGTAGAAGAGTTTTGAATGCGAAATGTAAAATAATGATGTGGCGCATATGTGACGCTGAGGTGGGCATTTGGCTTAAGCCATCATACCCACCTCTCTAAACACACGAGTGCAACAACGACAACAAAGATACCCAATATCTTCAAACAAAAGCATAGAAAAAGTATGATATAAACAGTTATACCACTACTAAGAGATAAAAAGAAAGCACATGAGTGCCATAGATGTTATTCTTTGTTAACTCACAGCTGTTGCCAAATTTATGAGTTAGCAACATGGGCCTGTGCAGCAAAGTGCATTATCGTATCTATATATTCGGTGATCAGGATGTAATTGTTAAACAATGCAGTGATATGTAGTATGTACTATACAAGCTATTAATTAGTAGAGAATCAATGTTAATAAAAGTAAATATTGAATAAAATTTGCAAGTTCGAAGAACGAACCTTTACATTCACTTAATGAGTTTTAATATTAATATTGGTAAATTATATTCTATAACAATCACTGCAATAAAAGCGACATTTGATGATGCGCAAAAAATGTCATTGTATGTACGTTTAAGTATTGTTTACTAAAACTGTAGAAATATTTCTACTTCTACTTGTGGATAAAAGTCAAATTTTGTTTCTACCCATAATTTTTAAGAAGAAGATGTATACACAAAAGATTAAAATTTATTACTATTTTTTTTATAAGAACACTGGGTATGGCCAAAGTACCGTTAAAAGGCATTTGGCGATGCCAAACTATGCCGCATCCCATGCCACTACCTCGCCAATCGTCATGCACCAACCTTTTCACGGTTCGTTGAAATCAATTTGCTGTGTAATTTTTGTTTGATATATTTTATGATTGGTTTGATTTATTTTTTGTGGATTTCAAAAGAATGTTATATAAATGTTAAATCAAGAATGGTAGTTTTGAGGTGGGTGCTAAAACCATATTAAAAATACAAAATACTTTCAACACATATTAAACTTATCACCGTACCTTGTGCGATTCACCTACCCAGCCTTTAATCACGGTTTATAGTGTAAGTAAAACTTTTTTTTAAAGTATTTTTACCCGATCTTTAACGGCATATATTTCTTTACTTTTTTATGGGTGTCACTGTCACCAAATGAGATTTAGCTAGTTGTAATTTATCATTTTACGACATTATTTAGAGTTTAAATATTGTGTATTTGAAAATGGTGACAAATAAAGTTTGATGTCGTTAAGTTTTTAATAATTACGAATTATATTTAATAGCAAAACTTAATGCGTCTATATCTTGAAGCTAAAACTGCGAACAAAAGGTCAAGAATCACTCATGAAATAAAATAGCAGGTCAAATCGTAAAGATTTTTCGTACGATGTCTTTTTTTCAAAAGTATAGAAACAAGAGGCAATGGTGCGTGCTGTGTATGTGTCTGAACATGCACCCATTCATTTTTCTTTATTCCTTCGTAGTTAAGATATTACTTTTATATAAAGAGTTTTGCTAAGGGTATGGTTAAAGAATTTATTACAGTAAAACCTACATAAATTAATAAGGTTGGAATTATGATATTTTATTAATTTAGTGAGATATTAATTTATCGATAAATTAATAAATTATTAATTTAAAGATAATATTATTATAAAATCAACTTATCTAATACGTATTCACATATTCACATGACCTTCAAAATTCTGCATCACATTCACATTCGGAAAGAAGCATTGCAAGCGGCAACAACTCTTCACAACTTCTTGTAGCAATACGAGAATACAATGCATCAACTCTTAAGTGCAATTGGGAGATTTAAAGATAAACTCAATATAGATTTGAAGTTTACAAAACAAACAAGTGACTATATATTCATTTTTTACCTGATAACTCTAAAATTTTAGAATTTTATTTTAGTAATTATTAATTTATAGTTTGGTTGAGATTAATATATTTACATTAAGATTTCAAAAAATTATTATCTTATTATTTAATCGATTGGGGTCCGATTTTGTACTAGTCCCAAGTTGGGACCAGATAAATTATTAATTTTATCGAGATTATTAATTTATCAAGTATTAATTTATGCAGGTTTTACTGTATATTCAAAAAGTTTGATTAAAAATTGGTTTGATATTAAATCAAGAGTTTTGGATAATGACAACTCTTAGGCTGTCAATAACATGCTTAACTCACTTGTATTTTTCACCGGGGAGGGGGGGGGGGGGGAATTCCTCAGATGTAGGAAGATGTTTATTAGTTATGTTATAATTGGGGGGTGGGGGGGGGGGGGGGGACTCCTCAGATGTAGGAAGATGTTTATTAGTTATGTTATAATTGGGGGTGCTACTATTTTGACACCCCTCACTACCAAATAAGCACTCTAATTAAAGTTAAAATTTGAAAATTAAAATCTCAAACAATTAATTAACATGGTTATTCAGACTTTTTTTTAACTTAAAACTGGTGGTCGACGGTGATGGTGGTGGTGAGCGACATATGTGATGGTGGTGGCGGAATGAACGATGTAACACCTCAATTTTCAAAGCAACATTTAAAACATATTTTTAAATAAAAATATTCCAAAGTCCAATATCTAAAAATACGGTTTAACAAAAACCTTAAAATATTTATCAGAGTTATAAAATCCGGTGTTACAAAACAATATCATAACTATAGGATAAACGGGATCTATCTACGAGCTCCCGAGCTGATCAACACTAGGCCACTTCTAACGGGACCTTCTAATCCATCGATCCTGAACCTGAGTACATAGCCACAAAACAAAGTAGTACGTGAGACAAAATAGTCTCGTGAGATACATGGGTTTTCGACCCAATCTCAAAAGTTTTATATGAATATTTAAAACAATATAAATACTTATCCTTTTCATTTCTTTTTAATTCATAACTCATCTTCTATATATATATATTTAATCGTATAATCTAATAAGCTTACCATAAGCTTAATCAACATTTAATCACATACTTGTAAGCTATCTCCAAGCTCACACTTTTCTTTATCACATATGCAACGGACCTCTCCGAAGCCAACTCTCCCGATATGGGACGTCATAGGTAACTATCAAGGTAATTGGGAACCCCCATCTTACCGAGATTCATAAGCTCTCCCCGTTCCCGGGTCGTCATGCTCACCCAACACTGGGTGTCGTAAACTGTGACATTCTACTCTTTGCGCAGGGAGGTACCACCCCAAGTAGACGTCTCATGCTCCCCCATTTCTGGACGGTCTTATTCCGGATATCTCATTCATCAAATATGAGCCTCAACTACATTCATCAAATTCATCTTTAATTAGAATACATCTATTCTAATTATCACATCATTTTCATTACTTAATCATTCTCATTATTGATTTTACCAAGTCCTTTAATAAATAAAATATATTTATTATTTATCAGAAATCATATTACTTTAACTTTACTTTGACTAGAACACTTATCTCTTACTAGTCACTTTATACACAACCTCTTACCAATTTAATCACTATTCTTATTAGTATAATTTTACTAATCGATACTTATTACTCAAAATCATCATCATCAGTTTTATTAATACATTTACTAAGAAAACTCCATATCATATACTTTCAAACATTATCTTTATTAATACTCCCTATTAATAAAAACTCATTAGCAATTCATATGATCATGTTTACTTACCAAAATAGTCAATTATGTAGATTATATCTTAATAGCATACTAACACATATTCCTTATCTTTCTAAATCTCTATCTTTATGAAAACATTTATAAAGACTCCATAAACATCATTACATTTCAAAATCCTTTTGCTATGTGCCCAGTTAAAAAGTCACATGTACTCACCTTAGCCAAACTTAATCCTCTTGAGCTTCTTGAGTCAAATCTTCACTTCCCAAGACTTGTGAACTCCAAGTCTCCAACAAATGCCCTAATCATGAAGCCACACAAGGTTTAACATTAAACATCCCCATTGACTACATAATCTATCACTAGTTTACCACTAGTACCAATTTTCCCCAATTTGACAACCCATAAAACCCTAGGTTTTATAGATCTTAGATCTCCATAAATCCATGTTATGAACATGATTTCCTTGATAAAATACCATGAATCTGAGTTATATAACTTCCATTTCACAACTTATGACAAACCCTCCAACTAGGGTTTACATTCAACACCATTTTTACCCCAAAACACCATCTATAACAAAAGGGAGTGGAGATTTACCTTATACTTCAACAATAGAGCAAGAATCTTCAAGATTGAGTGTGAAAATCGGTTCCAATGGCTTTCTTACACTCAAAATCGTACACACACAATTGAGAGAAGATTTTAGGGTTTAGAAATGAGAGAAATGGCTGAAATTCCGATTTTAAAGTCTGTTCAGCGACAAATCACGTCGCTATCCAAAATTTCGCTAACTAGTGCCCGCGATTTTTCGCGTCACAAGATTGCGCCGCGATCTTCCACGCGATCCCGAGATCGCGTCCCAGACCAAAGATAGCGCTCGCTAATTCGGGTCGCTGTTCCAATGTTGCACAAGATAGCGCCGCTATCTAAGATAGCGCCGCTATCTACCCCCTGCAGCTAAGGCTGCACTTTTTCATCAATGTCTTTACCCGGTTTTGTCCATAACTTTCTCGTACGGTGTCCAAATGACACGAAACCAATTCCCACGTCTTTTAAACGATTTATCTTTATTTATCATATTTTTCCCATAATTTATTTTATTCAAATTTCGGGTCGTTACAACTATCCACCCCTTAAAAGGATTCCGCCCACGCAATCAACTCAAAGACCCAACCCGCATTCAATCACGCATACCATTTTTATTCTCTAACACTTGTCATAATTAACCTTTCCAATCACGGTCTAATGTCAATTATACCTTTAAAGACCCACTTAACTCCGTTATACCCAAACGGGTCAAAAATCAAGCTTTCAATCCTTAACATCCAAACGGGTCAAAGTCGCACCCTTCGACTATACCCCTTTCCATTAGTCAATTAACCATTCTCAAATACATGTAGACAATACATTATGATCTTACCATTACCCACCATTCTAAGCAAAAGTCAAAACCCAATTTTGACTAAAGTCAACAATCCACTAGTTGACCCACCTTAACTTATGAATAAAGTCAAACTTACCTTGCAAAATTCTCATACTCTTTACTAGTGAGATATCACTTTTCAAGCCTTTCATTCCCGATTCCAATATCTACATTTCCTTTCACAATTGTTCCATTTTTCCTCGATTTCAGTTCCCATCATCAATTAACAATTTCCACTTAAGGTAATACCAATCTCTATTACTTTTTTTTTAACTTTCATTTCTTTATTTATGCCTCTTATAATTTCCTTCAAACATCCTTATACCATACTTGTAATTCCCGATTACCGGCTTTAAAGCCTAAATTATATCCGATTGTGGTCTAACCACTCACCATACATTTTCCCCACTCATCGGCTACTAATAAACTCTTGCTTCCTAAAAGCATCCACCTTCACATTCTACAACCTTGTAGGCATCACCTACCCATACTGGTACTCTAAACACAACCCGCGCTTCACCCAAGTTCCCACTTACCATATAATTATAGCAATAACTCAACCATGCGGTTCTACCTATACTGGATACAAACATCATAATCCTGATACTTTCAAATCATACTTTAACTATCCCACCGAGATGATCAGAAAGCCTCCAATCCATCAAGGTCCAAACTGTCACAATGATCGGAAAGCCTCCAATCCAAAGTGACCCATACAATAGCATTTCATCTTGCATACAATTCATGCATGCATCATTCACTTAACATCATGCTATCATTTTCTTTCATAATCAATCACATTCTCTATCCAAATTTTTCACTTTTCCATTTTCCACACAACCTTATCCCTCTAAAACCTCATGCCTTCCAAAGGCCATTACCTCTACATACACACAATACCACACGGTATAAACATATTCACTAATCAAATTATTTATCAATTGCTCTTTACTAAAAAAAAATGTTTTCTCAACTTTAAAATTTTTCAACCTTTCCTTTACCACTGTAACGTCCTGAAATTTTAGTGAATTAAATAATAATTTATATTACACTTTTAATCGTCTATGAGCTGATCGTACAACAATTATGTGGCGTTCTGGATTATTTGAATTAACCGCGTGGCGTTTGGACTACGCGTTGATGTGTTCCTTAATTGATTATGTGTGCTGAGTAATGAATGTGTACAATTATGTGCAAACTTATATAATTAATTTATAGCCAATAAGTTAACTAAATTTGTGACGTTTTATATATCCCGAATTTTGAGAATGCTTATTGTAACACCCTGAGACCCAGCTTAGTATTTTATTACTTTCGGTAAGTAATATTTTATTATTTAGTATTTTATATAATTTTATTTGAATTATTTGTGTTTTTAACCACGGGGTTAAAAATTAGTAGAAACTGAGATAGATAGATTTTAATATAATTTTTATATTTAGGTTCACTTTTGAACCAAAGTTTCAAAAATATCTTTGTTGTCAAAATCAGAATTGATTAGGTCTTCTGATTAGGTATTTTAATTAAATAATTGCGAACAAAACAATTAGTTCGATATTGTGTTAAGTGAAGAAGCAGATTTTTATTTTATATGTACACGTGTATGTGTGAGGAATGGTTAAAAACTTGACTCATTTGTTTCTTGTTTTGCCTGCTCCCATCGTAACCCACACAAAACACACACAAACACATTTCCACACACACTTATGAGTTTTTGAAGATTTTAACATTGAAGTTCTTAACTTCCTTCTGATTTTCGGATCTCAACAAAGAAAAGGTAGTAATTCTTTTTCTAAAGTTAAAGTTTCTAGTTTATAAGCAAAATATGAATTAGGGTTTTTAGTGTTGGTGGGTTTTCTTGATTTATTGTCTAGAACTCGAAATTATTAGTTTGGTTGATGTTTAGTTGATGTTTAGTTGATGTTTAGCAAGTGTCATATATGCTGCTATTGTTATATCATGGAATTGTAAAGATTTCTTGAAAGTTCCATTCATGGTGTTATAGGAAGATAAATGTGAATTTTAGTTTTTTTTGGTATAAATGGGATTTGTGTTCAAATTGACTGTCTTAGATTATTTGTTGTGTAATAAAAGATCATTGAGATTAAATCTGAACTTTGACATAATTCTATGGAAGAATCTTAATGCTAAAATTTGTGTTTGACAATATAAAGAGTTTTTGTTATTTTGATATAGATTTGACTTTGGGAATTTAACAAAAGTCTTAAAGAGTTGGTAATTGCAAATTTATAGGATGCAAGTAATTAGTTATGTTATAATGAGTAACTCCAAACTCACTTTCGAGCACATGTACCTGACATTGTCTTAATTACCATATTCTCATGTACTTGATTTATATATTGGTATTTTGAAATGTCGTATTAACTAACTGTGTGTTTACATGTCTATGGATATCATGAATTAATTAATTGTATTATATTTGCAACTAGTAAGTACATATTTATAATGTCAACTTGTTATCAATTAATGATTTTGGGTTATTGATTTGGATTGTATTGTGTATTACAGGAAAAGGAAAGGAGACTCAGTAAAATAAGATCACTGAGTTTGAAGTGAAGGATTGCTAAGGTGAGTGGTTTTAACCATCTTACTTGTGTTGTAATATCAATTTTGGAAAAATACATTTAGGTTGGAAAAAGGCATTTAGGTTGGAATATTACAGCTATGACTTATAGTTTGCTTACTTAATAGTGGTGCTATTTAGAGGTTTGTGCACATAGGAGAGGTCAGCTATGGTGAATTCAGCTGAGCTGCGGTTACTTTCAGTTACGATAGTTGGACCTTCAACTTATTCGTTATTTTAAAGGAAGTTCTACCGTACCGTTTAGTAAACGAGCTATCGGTTATCATTGTTAGGCCGACAATGATTTAGGTTGCCGGTCCTCTGTTTTTCAAGTTCGTTCTTGTGGAAGTCGAACTGGAACTTACTAGTTCGTTCTTGTGGAAGTCGAACTAGAACTTGTTCGTTCTTGTGGAAGTCGAACAAGTGTAAATGCAATGTGTTGTTCCTTGGTTAATATTATCATACAATTTGGTTGTTAATTCTATTCACTTAGCTTTGTGCTAATCCCCACCTCGTTGAATATTTTTCAGGTTGTTAGTGAAAGCTTTTGGTGGTGTTTGGCTTGTTGGGAATTGATTGATTAAACTCTGATATTTTTGGTTGTCGAGCCGTATAGAAGTTAACATCGTACTTTTAATTATTATAATCTTTTGAACCATTATGTAAATATAAAATATGTAAATCGTTTTATGTTTATAAAATAACGCTTCCGTATTGTTTAAAAAAAGAATGGCTCAAATTTTACGGTGTTACAGTTTGGTATCAGAGCATTGGTTTGGCAATGTGTGCACATTTAGGTGTACCATTCTCAAATCTTGGCTCGTGTGGATCAATCATTCTTGACAAGCAGTGATTAGCGTGAATATGAATTTTGGTTAGTAGGTAGAGTACTAACGAGTTTATACTAAATTATGTTGAGATGTTGTGATGTACAGATATGGCAAATAATGAAGATGCAAACATTCTGATCCCTCCACCCAAGAACCCTGTTGTGGTGGGAACATCTAGAAATTTTGATAATGAAACAGATACTCAGGAACGTATCAGGTTACTGGAAAGTCAGTTACAGGAGATGCGGGATACTTTAAGGGGTTATCAACAGAATTCGACCACTCAAACTACACAAATACCGACCCCTCCAGTTACTCAAAATCCAATACCAAATCCTAGTACTTCAACATCTGGTATGTCACAACCTACATTTTATTTTCAATATCCCTCACAAGAACCTCAACCGATACAATTTGGAGGATTTACTCCTCAAACAGGAACCAAACCACCATGTTCCTATAAACACTTTCTAGATTGTAAACCGATGGAGTATGAAGGTAGTAATGACCCGAGTGTGACTCTAAACTGGTTGAGGCATATGGAAAAAGTTTTAGATGCTTGCGGTTGTGATGACCATTTGAAAGTTAAGTATGCATCTCGTATGTTTCAAAAGGCTGCTTTAGTATGGTGGGATTCAATAACACTTCATCTTAGTAGGGAACAACAGGATACTATAACTTGGAGTCAATTTTATGAAACAGTATGTGCTCGATATTGTAGTTCATTTGAGATGGATCATATTAAACAAGAATTTTTGAATTTAAAGATGACAAATCAGATGACAGTTGATGAGTTAATAGAACAGTTTAATAATAGGTTAAGGTTTGTGAAACAATGGGTGCCAGATGAGCCTTCACAAATACAACATTTTGTCAGAGCCTTATTACCTGCTTATCGATCAACTACAAGGTTTGCTAATAGCCTATCACAAGCTTTTACTTTGGCTAAATCAATTGAGGACGATCTTCATGCTCAAGATGTTGAAAATAAAGACAAATCGATATTTCAAAGACCAAAACAAACACAAACACAATCTGGGTTTCAACAAAATAGGAGGTGGCAGGGAAACCAAAGGCAGGGAAGTTTTAATCGTCGACTGATAAGTAGCGGTTCAAGTCAACGATTGCCTTGGTGTAGTAGTTGTAGATCACCACATCTGGGTCCGTGTACAAAACAAACCACTCGTTGTGTTCGTTGCGGCCAGGTTGGGCATGATATCAGTAATTGTAGGTTCCCGAGGAGTGTGTGTTGGAATTTCCAGAAGGAGGGACACCGAGCGAGTGAATGTTTTTCATATAAGAAGACGGGTTCGGTTTCGGGTTCTGGGTCAGCTGGGGGATCGACGGCATCTACAGCACAAAAGAGAAAGAATCACCCTCCACCTGAGGGTAGAGCATTCAGAATGTCGGTGGAAGATGCTACTGCCACCGATGATGTCATTACCGGTATGTTTTTGGTTAATTCTGTTCCTACACGTATATTATTTGATTCAGGGGCGAACCGTTCATTTATTTCTATGTGTTTTTGTGATAAATTACAATTACCTAAATCTGCGGTGACTACTCCATTGGAAGTGGAGGTAGTCGATGGTCAAACAATTCCAGTCACAACATCTGTGTCTGGAGCTCAAGTTGATATTGATGGTACTTGTTTTCCTGCTTCTTTACTTTTAACGCCTATACCAGGCTTTGATGTGGTATTAGGGATGGATTGGTTAAGTCTAAACAAGGCTAGTATTAAATGTCATAAAAAGATTATTTCTTTTCCTTTAGCCGACGGGACACATGTAGTAGCCCGTGGTGAAAGACCCAGTTCTTGTTTTCCAATTATATCTTTTATGAAGGCCAGAAAATCTTTGGCCAAAGGGTGTGAGTCTTATATCGCCTATGCTATTGATGTTAAAAAGGAGAAACAGATAGTTCAAGATATCCGGGTGGTTTCGGAATACCCGGAGGTCTTTCCTGATGAGTTACCTGGGTTACCTCCTATTCGGGAGGTAGAATTCAAAATAGAATTGATACCGGGAGCTAATCCTGTAGTTCGAGCACCGTATCGGTTAGCACCATCAGAGATTCGGGAAATTATGACACAAACTCAAGAATTATTAGACAAAGGTTTTATCCGACCGAGTTCCTCACCGTGGGGAGCTCCGGTTTTATTTGTTAAAAAGAAGGATGGTACGATGCGGATGTGTATAGATTATCGGGAGCTGAATAAAAGAACCGTTAAAAACAAATATCCGTTACCGCGTATTGATGATTTATTCGATCAGTTACAAGGGGCTTCGTATTTTTCTAAAATTGACTTGAGATCCGGATACCATCAAGTTCGTGTTCATGAGGATGATATTCAAAAGACTGCTTTTCGAACCAGGTATGGTCATTACGAATTTCTAGTTGTGCCGTTTGGATTAACAAACGCTCCGGCTATATTTATGGATTTAATGAATCGGGTATGTCGTCCTTTTCTTGATAAATTTGTTATTGTGTTTATTGACGATATACTAATCTATTCTAAAACTGAATCAGAACATGAGACACATTTGAGACAGGTTTTAGAGACACTTAAACGTGAACAATTATATGCCAAATTCTCAAAATGTGAATTTTGGCATCGGGAGGTGCAGTATTTGGGTCATGTTATCTGTTCCGAGGGGGTTAAAGTTGATCCGTCTAAAATAACAGCGGTTATGAATTGGTCTGCACCGAAAACTCCATCAGAGATCAAAAGTTTTCTCGGATTAGCGGGTTACTACCGGAGGTTTATCAAAGACTTTTCCAAAATTGCGGGTCCGTTAACGAAATTGACACGTAAAGATGTACCATACATATGGAGTGATGAACAAGAGAAGGCTTTTCAGACTTTGAAACAATTATTATGTCAAGCTCTGATACTTGCGTTACCTGAAGGTTTCGAGGATTTCATTGTATATTGTGATGCTTCCTTTGCCGGTATGGGTTGTGTTTTGATGCAGCGTGATCGAGTCATTGCTTATGCTTCACGACATTTAAAACCACACGAAAAGAACTACCCGACACATGATTTAGAATTAGCGACGGTTATATTTGCGTTAAAACTTTGGAGACATTATCTATACGGGACAAAATGTGTTATTTGTACCGACCACAAAAGTCTACAATATGTATTTACACAGAAAGATTTGAATATGAAACAACGAAGATGGTTAGAACTTATTAAAGATTAGACAATACATTATGATCTTACCATTACCCACCATTCTAAGCAAAAGTCAAAACCCAATTTTGACTAAAGTCAACAATCCACTAGTTGACCCACCTTAACTTATGAATAAAGTCAAACTTACCTTGCAAAATTCTCATACTCTTTACTAGTGAGATATCACTTTTCAAGCCTTTCATTCCCGATTCCAATATCTACATTTCCTTTCACAATTGTTCCATTTTTCCTCGATTTCAGTTCCCATCATCAATTAACAATTTCCACTTAAGGTAATACCAATCTCTATTACTTTTTTTTTTTAACTTTCATTTCTTTATTTATGCCTCTTATAATTTCCTTCAAACATCCTTATACCATACTTGTAATTCCCGATTACCGGCTTTAAAGCCTAAATTATATCCGATTGTGGTCTAACCACTCACCATACATTTTCCCCACTCATCGGCTACTAATAAACTCTTGCTTCCTAAAAGCATCCACCTTCACATTCTACAACCTTGTAGGCATCACCTACCCATACTGGTACTCTAAACACAACCCGCGCTTCAACCCAAGTTCCCACTTACCATATAATTTTAGCAATAACTCAATCATGCGGTTCTACCTATACTGGATACAAACATCATAATTCTGATACTTTCAAATCATACTTTAACTATCTCACCGAGATGATCAGAAAGCCTCCAATCCATCAAGGTCCAAACTGTCACAATGATCGGAAAGCCTCCAATCCAAAGTGACCCATACAATAGCATTTCATCTTGCATACAATTCATGCATGCATCATTCACTTAGCATCATGCTATCATTTTCTTTCATAATCAATCACATTCTCTATCCAAATTTTTCACTTTTCCATTTTCCACACAACCTTATCCCTCTAAAACCTCATGCCTTCCAAAGGCCATTACCTCTACATACACACAATACCACACGGTATAAACATATTCACTAATCAAATTATTTATCAATTGCTCTTTACTAAAAAAAATGTTTTCTCAACTTTAAAATTTTTCAACCTTTCTTTTACCACTGTAACGTCCTGAAATTTTAGTGAATTAAATAATAATTTATATTACAATTTTAATCGTCTATGAGCTGATCGTACAACAATTATGTGGCGTTATGGATTATTTGAATTAACCGCGTGGCGTTTGGACTACGCGTTGATGTGTTCCTTAATTGATTATGTGTGCTGAGTAATGAATGTGTACAATTATGTGCAAACTTATATAATTAATTTATAGCCAATAAGTTAACTAAATTTGTGACGTTTTATATATCCCGAGTTTTGAGAATGCTTATTGTAACACCCTGAGACCCAGCCTAGTATTTTATTACTTTCGGTAAGTAATATTTTATTATTTAGTATTTTATATAATTTTATTTGAATTATTTGTGTTTTTAACCACGGGGTTAAAAATTAGTAGAAACTGAGATAGATAGATTTTAATATAATTTTTATATTTAGGTTCACTTTTGAACCAAAGTTTCAAAAATATCTTTGTTGTCAAAATCAGAATTGATTAGGTATTCTGATTAGGTATTTTAATTAAATAATTGCGAACAAAATAATTAGTTCGATATTGTGTTAAGTGAAGAAGCAGATTTTTATTTTATATGTACACGTATATGTGTGAGGAATGGTTAAAAACTTGACTCATTTATTTCTTGTTTTGCCTGCTCCCATCGTAACCCACACAAAACACACACAAACACATTTCCACACACACTTATGAGTTTTTGAAGATTTTAACATTGAAGTTCTTAACTTCCTTCTGATTTTCGGATCTCAACAAAGAAAAGGTAATAATTCTTTTTCTAAAGTTAAAGTTTCTAGTTTATAAGCAAAATATGAATTAGGGTTTTTAGTGTTGGTGGGTTTTCTTGATTTATTGTCTAGAATTCGAAATTATTAGTTTGGTTGATGTTTAGTTGATGTTTAGTTGATGTTTAGCAAGTGTCATATATGCTGCTATTGTTATATCATGGAATTGTAAAGATTTCTTGAAAGTTCCATTCATGGTGTTATAGGAAGATAAATGTGAATTTTAGTTTTTTTTGGTATAAATGTGATTTATGTTCAAATTGACTGTCTTAGATTATTTGTTGTGTAATAAAAGATCATTGAGATTAAATCTGAACTTTGACATAATTCTATGGAAGAATTTTAATGCTAAAATTTGTGTTTGACAATATAAAGAGTTTTTGTTATTTTGATATAGATTTGACTTTGGGAATTTAACAAAAGTCTTAAAGAGTTGGTAATTGCAAATTTATAGGATGCAAGTAATTAGTTATGTTATAATGAGTAACTCCAAACTCACTTTCGAGCACATGTACCTGACATTGTCTTAATTACCATATTCTCATGTACTTGATTTATAAATTGGTATTTTGAAATGTCGTATTAACTAACTGTGTGTTTACATGTCTATGGATATCATGAATTAATTAATTGTATTATATTTGCAACTAGTAAGTACATATTTATAATGTCAATTTGTTATCAATTAATGATTTTGGGTTATTGATTTGGATTGTATTGTGTATTACAGGAAAAGGAAAGGAGACTCAGTAAAATAAGATCACTGAGTTTGAAGTGAAGGATTGCTAAGGTGAGTGATTTTAACCATCTTACTTGTGTTGTAATATCAATTTTGGAAAAATACATTTAGGTTGGAAAAAGGCATTTAGGTTGGAATATTACAGCTATGACTTATAGTTTGGTTACTTAATAGTGGTGCTATTTAGAGGTTTGTGCACATAGGAGAGGTCAGCTATGGTGAATTCAGCTGAGCTGCGGTTACTTTCGGTTACGATAGTTGGACCTTCAACTTATTCGTTATTTTAAAGGAAGTTCTACCGTACCGTTTAGTAAACGAGCTATCGGTTATCATTGTTAGGCCGACAATGATTTAGGTTGCCGGTCCTCTGTTTTTCCAGTTCGTTCTTGTGGAAGTCGAACTGGAACTTACTAGTTCGTTCTTGTGGAAGTCGAACTAGAACTTGTTCGTTCTTGTGGAAGTCGAACAAGTGTAAATGCAATGTGTTGTTCCTTGCGTAATATTATCATACAATTTGGTTGTTAATTCTATTCACTTAGCTTTGTGCTAATCCCCACCTCGTTGAATATTTTTCAGGTTGTTAGTGAAAGCTTTTGGTGGTGTTTGGCTTGTTGGGAATTGATTGATTAAACTCTGATATTTTTGGTTGTCGAGCCGTATAGAAGTTAACATCGTACTTTTAATTATTATAATCTTTTGAACCATTATGTAAATATAAAATATGTAAATCGTTTTATGTTTATAAAATAACGCTTCCGTATTGTTTAAAAAAAATGGCTCAAATTTTACGGTGTTACACTTATAATAAATTTCCTTTTCATTCTTAATATTATTGTTTTGTTCCTATTCGAGAATATGTGTCGTTGGCGAGCCTGATTCTGAGATGCGAGACTGCTACGCTGAGTTCCCTCCAAGTGATGACTTCGGGGGCGAAGTCTATTTTAAGTGGAGTTGGGTTGTAACGTCCTGAAATTTTAGTGAATTAAATAATAATTTATATTACAATTTTAATCGTCTATGAGCTGATCGTACAACAATTATGTGGCGTTCTGGATTATTTGAATTAACCGCGTGGCGTTTGGACTACGCGTTGATGTGTTCCTTAATTGATTATGTGTGCTGAGTAATGAATGTGTACAATTATGTGCAAACTTATATAATTAATTTATAGCCAATAAGTTAACTAAATTTGTGACGTTTTATATATCCCGAGTTTTGAGAATGCTTATAATAAATTTTATAATATTTAGACGACCTGTAGTTAGACGGTTCGTATTATTTAGATGTTTTAATTATTTGGACACATTATAATTTAATAGTTCATTTCGGGTTTTGACGGGTTAGTTAATTATGAGTCGGGTTTTAATAATTATGAGTCGAGGCCCGGCCATAGGCCAAGGGCCGAGTTATGTTGGACTAGCGAGTGGGGTTTTGATTTGTAGGCTTAACTAATTAATTCTCATTATATGCTAAACCTAATCGTACACTTAAAAACTTTTCCTTGGCCGTCATTCGTTTTCCCTTTCGTGAGTTCGTCCGCCAGCAATGGTTGCTAGACGGTGGTTGTTTGGGAAGCAAAAGTTTAAGGGTGGACAATTATGAAAAATTGTAAGTGACGTGTTGGAGTTGGCGATCAAATGAAAGGTGGATATTAATCTCACCGACAAGAAAGAGTTGATGAGATGACTTGAATTTCTATTTCTTTGAAGCTGATAAACTAGGAAGACAAATAAAGATTTCCATCCTTTTTATTTCGTGCCTTGTTCGTCTAGTGCAGAGAAACCGAGCGGGTAATCGTCCGACATCTTTTATTTTTCTGTTTTCTCAATTCCTTTGGCTAAACCTTAATCATTTGTGTATTTTTTTTCTTCCTGTTTTGATCGTAATCGAGTGACCGGGTGTATGTCACGGGCTGTCGAGGAATTGGACAGAAGAAGAAAGCCGTCGGGATTGATTTGTAGGGTATAATCTCTAACCATTTATCTTTTGATCGGATTTTTGTGTAGGGCTTTGATTGTTGCAGGTTTTGTCTAAATCAACGAATTATGTGATTGTTGAAATTGTTTTCAGTATTCTGATTTCGTCGGGTTTAGTTGTGAAGCTCGTTTTGTTGTCTCGTTCTAATCGTTTTGTTGTTGTTAGAATTTAGGCTATTCGAGTCTTGTGATTGTTTATGAGTCTTAATTCCGTGTCTAGAATATATATGGAATTGGGATTTGATCACTGTTTTTGGGTGTCGGTATTGTTGTCGGGTTGGGTAAAAACCTTATTGATTATGTCTAAACGTTTTGTCAATCGAAAAACCCGGAAATCGAACCTTTAGGTTCTTGGTTTCCTAAACCGAGAAAGACTTTGAAAGAAAGAACTAGATTATTTTAATAATGATTTATGAGGTAAATATGAGTTTCGGGACTGTCGGGTGCCTCGGGAATAAACGGGTTGATGTCGGGATTTAAAACGGGTTTAAATGTTATGCTGAATTTTTGACAGATTATGTTGGGCATGTTCGAGTCTGTTTTTACCACACTTAAAACATGTTTTTGGATTTTTGGCCCGTGTTGGTCTCTAGTTTTCTGAGTCCTCTTTCCGTTTCCGCAGACAGATCGTTAATCCGATTTGTCGTTTAAAAGATATCCCTGTTTTAGTAAAACCATCGCAGAATAGTTTTCGGTTCAGCTATTCTGTCTTGTAAGCCTGATTTGAACTTTTTCTGTTTGGATTCAGTTTCCGAGGTCTTCTGTAAAATTGTAGTTCTCTGAGTCATTTAGCTACTATAAAAATTTGAATAAAATCTAGTAAGGGGTTTGAGAGTTATAGTCGTTCCCGCGAAAGTGCTGAGTGCTGTTTAGTTACTGCTGATACAGCCTTTGAGCCAAATCCTAACCCGAGTTTCCTTGTACCTTGTAGGACCTTCTAGGACCTGTTAGAGACGCTCTTCTATACCGAGGATATTTAGGAGCATACGTCTATTCGAGGTGGGTAATCTCACTATAAACTTGTACTTACTTTCGATTCATGATTTTGTGCTATGTGTTGTGAATTGTCTTGTTGATTGAGCTTGAGTATTGATTGGGTGATTTATTTGAGTTAGCTGTGATTTGAGTTATCTGTGATTTGAGTTATCTGGAGCCTGAGTTATCTGAGTTTTGAGTTCTTGAGTTAAAACATTAAACATAATATACTTGAGTTGTCTTGGCACCGAAGAGTACTGGTGCCAGATGTTTTGACTCAACACCGAAGAGTACAGGTGTTGAGCCTTGAGTTGTGTGAGGCGGGTCGAGGTTGATCTCTCGTCCCAAGTCACACAAGCGCGCTATATAAATTAAAAATCTGAGAAAATAAACTTGAGTAATTGAGAATTGAGTAGAGTCTCTAAGGATCACTTATGTGGCTTGAGTTGTTTGTATTTATTTGTTTATTTTGATTTTATTCACTCAGCGGTGGCTGACCCCAATCACTCCCCCCATTTTACAGGTACTAGCAAGGGCAAAGAGAAGGTCAATGGTTGATGAGCTGCGTTTCTATTTTTATATTTATGGATTTGGATTAAAACATTTATTTCAAGTCAAACATGTTTTGTTTTTAAAACCTTCAATTATTCCGCATTTAAACCACGAGACGGTTTTATATTTTTACTTATGAGTTGGGACCTTTGAGTTACTTGTACTCTTGGGGAAATTGTTTTATTTTATTATTTAAAAATGTTTAAATTTCCCTTGATTTTTGGGTTGTTTCAAGTTGGTATCAGAGCTCTGGCTTGAGAGAATTGGGTTCACAAGGGGTGGATTCCAAACTCAAGTCGAAGCACGAGTTTTCAAAATGAGTTTTTCAAAAGTGTTTTTAAAATGAGTCCAAATCCAAATCGAGAAGCCGCGCATCACAACGACCTTATGCCTCTAGTACTTATTTATGAGTTATTTAGTTTATTAAAAACGTCGCGAGTGACATTAATTACTAAGAGAATAAAATAAAATTAACTCGAGGTGAGCGTGAATTGTACGACTATATATGTATATATATACTGTATGTATTGTTGTGAACTACTTGATTATGTGGATGGTATAAGGATGGGAGATCGTGGAATATTTGAAACTGGCTCGAAACCATGACATGGGTAGGTGCGGCTAATAATAGAGGGCCCCTATTATTATACGCACAGGACTCATGCCTATGTTTCGAAAAGGATTCAAGGAGACCATTCGTCAAACATCTAAGTATCATTAGAACCTCAATTATTATATATAAGTCGATAATAAAATCACTAAAAGAAATTCATGAGAAAACAATGCAACCAATTGAATAAGAGAATCATCAAACATGAATTGATTAAGAGTTATCAAAATATGTCAAGAGAGAGACTAATAAATCAAATTGAGTTGAATTCGTTAAATGATTCAATTGAGTTATTAATACATTGAGAACGATTGAGCAAATGTTAAAGCAAAATAAATGAGAAAATAAGAAAAGTGTTAAGTTCAAATATATGAGTACATTGGATGAAGACATCACTAAATTGAGATTTGTGAGGAAATAATTAACGATTAAATAGAGATTATAGAATTAAAGTTGATAAGGAGTTATCCAAACAAATCAAGTGAAGGTTTATTAAACCAAATTGAGTAAGATTTATTAATGATAAATTGTTAATCTGAGTAATGAGGTAGTAAAATAAATGTGTGGAGAATAATAATTGAGTAAAAGTGAATGATTGGGAATAAATTTAATCCTGTTAAATTATTAAATTTATGAGACATCGATAAATCAATAATTATATTTAAATGAAGAGATCTATGTATTGAGAATTATAAAAACTGAGAATAGAGGTAATAATCGAATAATATAATTGAGAATAAGTAACTCGTTTTAAATACGGAATTATGAATTATGAGGAAGTAATAAATCAAGAGATGAATGACCATTTATTTAAACGAATTAAATGAAGACTATTAATTGAGCAAGAGATGAAAATCTATAAAGTTAATGAAAGTTATAAATATTGAGACATCACTAATTGGATGAGCATGAGAAACCCAGGACGAGTTAACTAATCAGTTAATTAACAAAAGAAAATTTACGAGGTTTATTCGCTACAAATTTAATGAGAATTCTATTTACGATAAAAATTATTATATGGTAATGATAATACCAAACATGCTATGAGTAAACCAAAATGAGGGTTAATACCCAGATTTGATCAAGAGATAATCGTGAATGTGTAGCACGAAATAAAGATTTGTGGTGCTAATAAATGTAACAAACTTGATTTATGAGGAGTCATAAAATGACTAATTATTAATGAGACTAATAAAGAGTGATGAGTTATAATTGATAAAATCTAATAAGGATGTGAGAATCCATGTGAATGTTAATGAGACAGCTGACACCTAATATGAGCAATGAATAATTTTTATAAAGTGATAAAAAGTTAATGAGTAGGGGTGTGAGAGGGGCGTAAAGAGTATACGTTGGGACCGACTCACACTTGCGCATAAGAGTTTGATTTTTGAGTAAATAAATGAAACCTTAAAATATGTATTGTTTATTTTATGATGGTAGAGAGTGCCAGTTCCAAACTCGGGGACGAGTTTTCTCCGAGTGGAAACTACCAATACTAAGAGTGCGAATAGAGAATAATTATAAAGTCGTAAATTATTAAATTCGTATCATTGAACTAATGGAGATTAATAAATCGAACTAAGTGTGAAAAATAAAGTTTGTAAGGAGTAAATTAAGAGAATTGCCAAGAGAATTTTTTTTGTTATGTGATTTTTATAATTGTTATGAGCATACATGTCCATATAATTGGCTAGAGAGTTTATCCGAGTAACTTTTCAAATGAGAAACTATTCCTATGAGAATATAAAGAGATAATAAGATATTATTAAAATATGAGAACTTATTATGAGTTATTCCAAATCGAGTTAAATGAGAAAAACGTTATTATGAGAAATTATTAAATCCAATCGAGAAATTGTTGAGCCAAATTATTGTGTTGAGAAATTTATATGCATATGATTAGAGAATTTATAAGAATAAATGGAAAATTTTAATTTCATGTGGAGGTATAATTACCAAGTTGTGAGAAATTCACAAACCAAGAGTAATAGTGCAAGTTAGAAGTAACAAGTGCTTTAATTACATAAGTAATGAGATAATGAGAAGTGACGTATACTGAAATTATATAAATAACGAGAAATTAAGTTAAGAAATACGAGTAATAAGAATGTTATTAATGAGTCGGTCATTAGAAGATCGCCATAATAAATTATGAGGAAAATTTATTAATAGTGAGAAATTACCAAACTATAAGAAATTAATAAATCGAGTTAAATTATTAAATTGAATGGACCAAATATTATGTCTTATTGAGTAGTTAATAAACCGATATAATTATTTAAAAGAGAAAATGAGAAAAATAAAAGTGTATCAAATAAATAAAATTTTATTAAAATATTACGAGTTTCTAAATCGAGAAAGCAATAAATATATAAAGTAATGAGGAAATTTTATGTTGAGAATGAGAACTGACTGAGTAATGGAATACACGAGAAATAATGAAGTAAGTAATTAACGAGTAAATTAATCGAGCAAAGAGAAAACATTAAGTTGAGACGTTTGAAACTTGAGATAAAATGAGGTTTAAGAGTGGGCATATAGCAAAACTAATCGAGAGACAAGTAAAAGGAGAACAAAGCGAGAAAATAATTCACAAGTCAAATGATAAGTTCATTAAAATTAGTTGAGCGAGTAATATTAAACGAAAAGAGCTAACATGAAATTGTTAGATACAAGTTCACAAGAGAACTAATAACATGGCCTAAAAGAGAAATTATATGTTCTTGTAGCTTAATAATTAAATTTGATCATGCGAGGGATCGCAAAGAGTGAGAAATTGGGCATGTTGTGCGACTTATGATAAGTTGTTAAATGAGATTTGAGTTAAATTGATAATATAGCTTGCGTTGAGTTAAAAACAAGTTTTAGAAATTTGGGGATGAGTGCATTATGAGTATATGCAAATTGAGTAAGAGGCATGAGTTGCCTACTATATAAGATTTCTGTGTAGTAACAACATTTCTTGAAAATATTGTGCTTGTTTGTGTATGGTTTGATAGTGGTGTGAATCACTAAATTATTGCTTATGTTTTAAAACAAACTGATGTCCCATAGAGCAAAGGACCTTGAGATATCATTTTTGGAGGAGATTGATCATAATAAATTTTTCTGGTGTAAATTATATAAAGTGATCATGTAATAGAGTTGTGCGGGAATGTCTTCCCATAAAAACTTGTTGTTATCGCCACAAGAGGGTCGAGTGTGATTGTGAGCACGGATTTGACGACGGAGTACCACGTCGAGATCACCTGTCGCCACAAATTAAATTGTAACAAATCTCCAAATGGAGTTGAATCGGAGATTCAATGCAACGTTAGCCGCTGAGTGCAACAATTGTGTCTAACTTCGAGAACAAGACGTCTACATCGGAGTATCGTGGGTTATTTTGTGCTTCTATCGTCATTATTTCTCGATTTGTGCGTGTCATCTTTACGCAGGCGCCATGCTAATCTTCTCTGTATCGTTCCAGTTTTATTGGATGTCCCTTAGAGAACATTCCAATCCCGAGCCCTTATCATGTTGCGCCATTAGAGAAGTAAGATTGTACGAGCAGTTGCAAGAACTGGACGATCGCGTAGGTCGCCCTGAAGAATTTCCTTTTCATTCTTAATATTATTGTTTTGTTCCTATTCGAGAATATGTGTCGTTGGCGAGCCTGATTCTGAGATGCGAGACTGCTACGCTGAGTTTCCTCCAAGTGATGACTTCGGGGGCGAAGTCTATTTTAAGTGGAGTTGGGTTGTAACGTCCTGAAATTTTAGTGAATTAAATAATAATTTATATTACAATTTTAATCGTCTATGAGCTGATCGTACAACAATTATGTGGCGTTCTGGATTATTTGAATTAACCGCGTGGCGTTTGGACTACGCGTTGATGTGTTCCTTAATTGATTATGTGTGCTGAGTAATGAATGTGTACAATTATGTGCAAACTTATATAATTAATTTATAGCCAATAAGTTAACTAAATTTGTGACGTTTTATATATCCCGAGTTTTGAGAATGCTTATAATAAATTTTATAATATTTAGACGACCTGTAGTTAGACGGTTCGTATTATTTAGATGTTTTAATTATTTGGACACATTATAATTTAATAGTTCATTTCGGGTTTTGACGGGTTAGTTAATTATGAGTCGGGTTTTAATAATTATGAGTCGAGGCCCGGCCATAGGCCAAGGGCCGAGTTATGTTGGACTAGCGAGTGGGGTTTTGATTTGTAGGCTTAACTAATTAATTCTCATTATATGCTAAACCTAATCGTACACTTAAAAACTTTTCCTTGGCCGTCATTCGTTTTCCCTTTCGTGAGTTCGTCCGCCAGCAATGGTTGCTAGACGGTGGTTGTTTGGGAAGCAAAAGTTTAAGGGTGGACAATTATGAAAAATTGTAAGTGACGTGTTGGAGTTGGCGATCAAATGAAAGGTGGATATTAATCTCACCGACAAGAAAGAGTTGATGAGATGACTTGAATTTCTATTTCTTTGAAGCTGATAAACTAGGAAGACAAATAAAGATTTCCATCCTTTTTATTTCGTGCCTTGTTCGTCTAGTGCAGAGAAACCGAGCGGGTAATCGTCCGACATCTTTTATTTTTCTGTTTTCTCAATTCCTTTGGCTAAACCTTAATCATTTGTGTATTTTTTTTTTCTTCCTGTTTTGATTGTAATCGAGTGACCGGGTGTATGTAACGGGCTGTCGAGGAATTGGACAGAAGAAGAAAGCCGTCGGGATTGATTTGTAGGGTATAATCTCTAACCATTTATCTTTTGATCGGATTTTTGTGTAGGGCTTTGATTGTTGCAGGTTTTGTCTAAATCAACGAATTATGTGATTGTTGAAATTGTTTTCAGTATTCTGATTTCGTCGGGTTTAGTTGTGAAGCTCGTTTTGTTGTCTCGTTCTAATCGTTTTGTTGTTGTTGTTAGAATTTAGGCTATTCGAGTCTTGTGATTGTTTATGAGTCTTAATTCCGTGTCTAGAATATATATGGAATTGGGATTTGATCACTGTTTTTGGGTGTCGGTATTGTTGTCGGGTTGGGTAAAAACCTTATTGATTATGTCTAAACGTTTTGTCAATCGAAAAACCCGGAAATCGAACCTTTAGGTTCTTGGTTTCCTAAACCGAGAAAGACTTTGAAAGAAAGAACTAGATTATTTTAATAATGATTTATGAGGTAAATATGAGTTTCGGGACTGTCGGGTGCCTCGGGAATAAACGGGTTGATGTCGGGATTTAAAACGGGTTTAAATGTTATGCTGAATTTTTGACAGATTATGTTGGGCATGTTCGAGTCTGTTTTTATCACACTTAAAACATGTTTTTGGATTTTTGGCCCATGTTGGTCTCTAGTTTTCTGAGTCCTCTTTCCGTTTCCGCCGACGGCTCGTTAATCCGATTTTTCGTTTAAAAGATATCCCTGTTTTAGTAAAACCATCGCAGAATAGTTTTCGGTTCAGCTATTCTGTCTTGTAAGCCTGATTTGAACCTTTTCTGTTTGGATTCAGTTTCCGAGGTCTTCTGTAAAATTGTAGTTCTCTGAGTCATTTAGCTACTATAAAAATTTGAATAAAATCTAGTAAGGGGTTTGAGAGTTATAGCCGTTCCCGCGAAAGTGCTGAGTGCTGTTTAGTTACTGCTGATACAGCCTTTGAGCCAAATCCTAACCCGAGTTTCCTTGTACCTTGTAGGACCTTCTAGGACCTGTTAGAGACGCTCTTCTGTACCGAGGATATTTAGGAGCATACGTCTATTCGAGGTGGGTAATCTCACTATAAACTTGTACTTACTTTCGATTCATGATTTTGTGCTATGTGTTGTGAATTGTCTTGTTGATTGAGCTTGAGTATTGATTGGGTGATTTATTTGAGTTAGCTGTGATTTGAGTTATCTGTTATTTGAGTTATCTGGAGCCTGAGTTATCTGAGTTTTGAGTTCTTCAGTTAAAACATTAAACATAATATACTTGAGTTGTCTTGGCACCGAAGAGTACTGGTGCCAGATGTTTTGACTCAACACCGAAGAGTACAGGTGTTGAGCCTTGAGTTGTGTGAGGCGGGTCGAGGTTGATCTCTCGTCCCAAGTCACACAAGCGCGCTATATAAATTAAAAATCTGAGAAAATAAACTTGAGTAATTGAGAATTGAGTAGAGTCTCTAGGGATCACTTATGTGGCTTGAGTTGTTTGTATTTATTTGTTTATTTTGATTTTATTCACTCAGCGGTGGCTGACCCCAATCACTCCCCCCATTTTACAGGTATTAGCAAGGGCAAAGAGAAGGTCAATGGTTGATGAGCTGCGTTTCTATTTTTATATTTATGGATTTGGATTAAAACATTTATTTCAAGTCAAACATGTTTTGTTTTTAAAACCTTCAATTATTCCGCATTTAAACCACGAGACGGTTTTATATTTTTACTTATGAGTTGGGACCTTTGAGTTACTTGTACTCTTGGGGAAATTGTTTTATTTTATTATTTAAAATGTTTAAATTTCCCCTGATTTTTGGGTTGTTTCAACCACCGAGGTAACCATTAATATTTTCAACTATCCATGTTTTTCCGATTCACCCGGTCTTTAAGAGTCAACCCATTGGCTCCGATCTACAGCTGAAACATACACTATCACACCTTTTCCATAAACTTTTATCAATTATCTAATTATCCCTTCTTGACATCGCATACGACATTCCTGACAAAAACCTTTGCATGACTTATCTGACTTCACACCGAACACTAGGGTTCCGTTTTCAAAATCATCCTTTCTATAGCTTTCCATTCATACTTACCATTCTTACCGAAACTTAGTACTTCACTATACTACTACCCTTTCTTTGAACACATTTACCATTTTCATGATTCGCCTTTCAATAATCTACAATGACATAATCCTTTCTATCCTTACCTCCCGCGACATACCGGTCGCCAACCCATTCCAATATACACATATAATAAACCGGGGAGATAATCTCCTGCACTTATTTTTCATACTTTACCATCCATTTATAATTTATCTTATTCACACGCAATTCATTCAAGCACCAAAATGTGCACATAAAAGCAAACGAATTCTAAGCATATACCAATAATTTCATGAATAAATTACCTGAAGCGGCTCCATAAGCCTCCTTCACCCGATTCCTGCTGGCGGTTGATGCTGACGTGTCGGTTCTCTTTCTCGGGCACGCACTACTATAGTGTCCCACTTCGTGACAAGTGTAGCATTCCACTTCGTCTAGGTTCCTTACTTTACAATCTTTTGCTCGGTGCCCTACACGACCACACTTGAAGCATATAGTCGTATTTGCTTTGCATTCTCCACGATGATTCTTTCCAAAATTTTGACAACTCCCAATACCACTATGCTTTGACGAACTCGATCCCAATCCTTCTTTCCTTGATAATCCCAAGCTATTATCGAGCCTCTTCTTCTTTTCCTTTCCCGATGCCGACTCTTGTGCCCTTCGACGAAACACCCTTTCAACACCTCGAGCGGTACAAATGGCCTCGTCTAACGTGGCCGCTCATTTGACTTCCAATTCAAACTCTGATGGTAGCCCATTAGCATACCGAACCACCTTCAAACGTTCAGTCGGATAAGCCTTGATTACAAACTGGAGCAATCCCGTAAACTTTTTGGTGTATTCTTCCACCGACATATTACCCTTCTTAATGAATGTGAACTCTTCTTGCAACTCCTCTAGATCTCTCTCGGGACAAAACTTTTCCTTCAACCTACTCGTGAACTCCTTCCACGACATCTTGTACACCTTCCTTCCCAAAGTCTCATACATGGTATCCCACCATGTCAACGCTTCATCCTTCAACTGTCGGGATGCATAAATGACCATGTCTTTCTTCAAACACTTGCTACTTTCCAGTACTTGTTCCGTTTCCCGAATCCAACGCATCGTGACCTTCGGTTCCGAACTTCCATAATACACTCCGGGGTTGCACGACATGAATGTCTTGTAGGTGCATCCTTCTCTTTCCTCCGACTCCGAATCATCAGTCTCTTCGGTCGATGACTTCTCCGCACGGGTCTTGCTACCCGAAGACTTACTTCCACCGCGAGATTTAGAATCGTCTCGCCTATCCACATTCAAACGGCTGTCGATAATCCGGTTCATATCCGCATTCACCTCATCCCTCATCTGATTAAACAAATTCTTGATCGATTCCATAATTACCGGAGTTTGGTTTGCATTAAAACCGAAACCCTCTCCATTATTACCGGAATGAGTCGGGATTCGATTTGAATCCGCCTCATGATCTCGTGGAACCTCTCCATCTCTTGGGTTCACCATTTGCTATATAAATACATTTAACCATTAGAACTCAAACGATTGACTCAAAAGTCAATCATAACCCAATTAGCCCAAAACATTAACTTTCCTCTTAGGGATCAACCCTAATATACTCGTACTTTTACGGTCTTAACAGACCAATCATGGACATTATATGGAAACATACGGTCCTACTAGCATAGCTTAAGACTAGGGAGGTCAAACCTACCTAATTCACTTAAACTATAGCTCTGATACCAAGTTGTAACACCTCAATTTTCAAAGCAACATTTAAAACATATTTTTAAATAAAAATATTCCAAAGTCCAATATCTAAAAATACGGTTTAACAAAAACCTTAGAACATTTATCAGAGTTATAAAATCCGGTGTTACAAAACAATATCATAACCATAGGATAAACGGGATCTACCTACGAGCTCCCGAGCTGATCAACACTAGGCCACTTCTAACGGGACCTTCTAATCCATCGATCCTGAACCTGAGTACATAGCCACAAAACAAAGTAGTACGTGAGACAAAATAGTCTCGTGAGATACATGGGTTTTCGACCCAATCTCAAAAGTTTTATAAGAATATTTAAAACAATATAAATACTTATCCTTTTCATTTCTTTTTAATTCATAACTCATCTTCTATATATATATATATATATATATATATATATATATTTAATCGTATAATCTAATAAGCTCACCATAAGCTTAATCAACATTTAATCACATACTTGTAAGCTATCTCCAAGGTCACACTTTTCTTTATCACATATGCAACGGACCTTTCCGAAGCCAACTCTCCCGATATGGGACGTCATAGGTAACTATCAAGGTAATTGGGAACCCCCATCTTACCGAGATTCATAAGCTCTCCCCGTTCCCGGGTCGTCATGCTCACCCAACACTGGGTGTCGTAAACTGTGACCTTCTACTCTTTGCGCAGGGAGGTACCACCCCAAGTAGACGTCTCATGCTCCCCCATTTCTGGGCGGTCTTATTCCGGATATCTCATTCATCAAATATGAGACTCAGCTACATTCATCAAATTCATCAAATTCATCTTTAATTAGAATACATCTATTCTAATTATCACATCATTTTCATTACTTAATCATTCTCATTATTGATTTTACCAAGTCCTTTAATAAATAAAATATACTCCCTCCGTCCCACAAAAAAGTTCCAATTTCTATCATAAATTTTGTCCCACAAAAAAGTTCCCATTTCTATTAAATAATATTATTATTATGGACCCCACCACCAACTATCTCTTAAAAACACTTTCTCTCTCCAGTTAACCTTATATTTTAATCAAAAATAGTACCAAAGACCCCACTATCAATTATCTCCTAAAATACTTGTGCCCAAAGGAAATGGGAACTTTTTTGTGGGACGGAGGGAGTATTTATTATTTATCAGAAATCATATTACTTTAACTTTACTTCGACTAGAACACTTATCTCTTACTAGTCACTTTATACACAACCTCTTACCAATTTAATCACTACTCTTATTAGTATAATTTTACTAATCGATACTTATTACTCAAAATCATCATCATCAGTTTTATCAATACATTTACTAATAAAACTCCATATCATATACTTTCAAACATTATCTTTATTAATACTCCCTATTAATAAAAACTCATTAGCAATTCATATGATCATGTTTACTTATCAAAATAGTCAATTATGTAGATTATATCTTAATAGCATACTAACACATATTCCTTATCTTTCTAAATATCTATCTTTATGAAAACATTTATAAAGACTCCATAAACATCATTACATTTCAAAATCCTTTTGCTATGTACCCACTTAAAAAGTCACATGTACTCACTTTAGCCAAACTTAATCCTCTTGAGCTTCTTGAGTCAAATCTTCACTTCCCAAGACTTGTGAACTCCAAGTCTCCAACAAATGCCCTAATCATGAAGCCACACAAGGTTTAACATTAAACATCCCCATTGACTACATAATCTATCACTAGTTTACCACTAGTATCAATTTTCCCCAATTTGACAACCCATAAAACCCTAGGTTTTATAGATCTTAAGATCTCCATAAATCCATGTTATGAACATGATTTCCTTGATAAAATACCATGAATCTGAGTTATATAACTTCCATTTCACAACTTATGACAAACCCTCCAACTAGGGTTTACATTCAACACCATTTTTACCCCCTGCAGCTAAGGCTGCACTTTTTCATCAATGTCTTTACCCGGTTTCGTCCATAACTTTCTCGTACGGTGTCCAAATGACACGAAACCAATTCCCACGTCTTTTAAACGATTTATCTTTATTTATCATATTTTTCTCATAATTTATTTTATTCAGATTCCGGGTCGTTACAAACGACATAATGAACAATGGAGCGAGTTGGTGGCGGCGGAGCGAGCGGCGGCAACGACCGGTCGATATCGATGCGAGTGAGTTGGTAGGCTGGTGGTTAGCGGCAAAGTTCGATATAACCTACGAAAAAATTTATGTGTTACTTTTTAAAGAATTTGGGGTGTACAAATAGAATTATGGGATGTCCCAATAGTCGACCCCTAACTATTTATGCATATCTATTGACAAGAAATGATCAGTGAGTTTGAAGTTTTGGTGGAGAGATGACTGACTACCTGTTAGAACAAGTCATTTACTCTGTTTTTAACAAAAATAAAGAAATTTAATTTACCCTTTTTATGCATAACGTAAAATTAGTTACTCTTTACCTGACGATCAACCTTAAATTATAATAGTGCAAGTTAAGGAAAATGGTTTATTTTATAGACTAAACGTTGACCAAGCAGTAGCCGCGAGTCGGATTTCATTGTTTTTACTTTTTATAATTGATGTCGGATTTCATTGTTTTTATAATTGAAAATTCGCCGGACTATCTTCAGAACACTTTGTTTGTGGAGTCCCCACACAAGATCACTAAATCATATACTACTATGATTTATTGAAGGACTATAATTAAAATTCTCTAGGTCAACCATCAATGTACTATATTGTTATTTAACCGGTCAATTAGGAATGTAATCGGTCGGAATGGTCTGGTTAGATTATAATTATAAGTCAGTTGGAACCGACCGGTTGGACATAAAATCACAGTTGAACTGGAAAAAACTGATTTTTCTAAAAATATTAGATATGATTTTTTATATAGGTTTTGGAACTCAAAAGTGATAAATTTAGTTGAGAAAATTGGTTTTGAAAATTTTCTGATTTTTTATGGTGTTTATTCTTTTTTTAGCTTGTTGATATTTTTACACAATTCACATAATTACTGCATCATAAATACATAATAATATTGTTAATCTGATTTAATTGGCCAGCTAACCCAGTTCGACCACTTCAACTGTACTTGGGATATCAAATGTAAAATTCAACTTTTAAAACATTGATGTACACCTACATGAAGTTTCGTATAAGCATAAGATCGAAAACATTATTTAAATCAATTGGGACTAAAGAGTTGAATATGCATTTTGCCTCAGGTCGAACAAGTGTTGAAAATTATCATCTACAGGGAATTTGGCTTTAATTTTTCGGGAGTATAAATAATGAAATAAAAAGTTGAAGAACAAATTCCCTCCAAATGATTGGTCATCCCAAGCACCAAAAATTGCTTTTCGGAAAAAGGCAATTCATTACCATCAAAAAATTCTGTGTAGAGAACATAACAAATGAAATTCAAACAGAATGGCAACCTCACCTGTCAAATTTTGCTTTCCTGATTCCTAAACTACACACTTTCTACTCCTACAAATACCAAACCCTTCAAATTCATCCTCAATCGTCAACCACCTGCAGGAAGCTTGAAGGTCGTTCACGCTAGTGGCTACTGCCGCCATTAGTAATTGAGAATCAGGTTTGCTTTCAATCATTATATTTTTGTGGCCATATCTGAGAATTTTGTTATAGTGTTGATTGCATCGCAACTGTGTTGATTTGGTTATATAATCTGAGTAAATTCGTATTTTCCAATCTATTATAGAATAGTTGTCCTAATTATACGCTTGAAATTGAATCTATATAGTGAGTTTATAATTGGATTTGGTTTGATTATTATGTTTGTGTGTTTATTGTTTACTAAGAGGTGCCACCTAGGGCGCGATCCTAGGTGGCATGACATATTAGTACGGTGCACTAAATATGACGTGAAGCTAGTGGAATGAGAGAGATAAAGGGGTGTTTGTTATTTGGTGTGTTGGTATGTGAGTGTTTGGTATTAGTGGATCCAAAAAAGATGTTTTTATTTAAATTATGAATGAAAGAATATTTGAGGTATTAATGTGAAAAAACAGTTGCTAAGATGACAATTTGGCTTGAATACCACACTCAGTACTCTTAAGTTTTATAAAAAGCTCACTTAGTAGAAACTAGAAACAGTAAAATGATTATGCATGTCCACCGCCTCAAAACTACACTGTTTTGATGCAATTTTTTTAACATATAAGATTATGGTAAATATTTATTAGATAATAAGTTAACAATCATCATAATAATTAGATTGTGTATATAACAAATAAAGCAAAGCTACGTGTCTACGTGCTTCATTAATAAACAAATAGAAGTCTTGATTTCTTGTTTTTTCAAGCCTTTATGATATTTTAGAAAGAATATTAACGGTCCTTTTTAGTCAAACACAATATTTTGTTTTTCCCGGAAATTATTGATGTCACTAAGAAACACGTACTAATCCTTATCATACAAGGATTTGGACATATTTGTGTTTTTGCGTTTTTAGTGCTAGGCTGCAAGCTATATGCTTAGGTTAGTATTTATTATCGTCAAAATATATTTTAAGGTTTTGATAATGACAAACCTAAGAGCTATCATAAGACACATATTAAAAACGTATTTATAACAAACTCCTTAATTTTAGGAATTACTCATTTCCATAAATTATTGTACAACTGTTTATGCATTACAGATAGCCCTAAAGGCTGTAATTATCAAAACCCTATATTTTAATATCTTCAATTTGGTTGATTAGGTTTGCTACTAATTTTAACTATTAAATATGTAATATAGTCATTTGCTCAAGTCATTTGTTTCTAATATCAATATATCTAGATGAAAGTATATTTATTTAGTTAATTAAAAGCTCCAACAAAGATAAGTCAAATAAGAAAACGCGATCAAATTAATGAGTCAGAGTACCAAATAGACTATTTTGTCAAATCATAGTACCGTATTGATAGTCCATGATAATAAAAAACTTAGACAATCAAGTTTAGGATACTAAAATCCTTATTTCAACATAAAATATGTAAATAAGAACTTATAAAGCACTTAAAAACTGTATTAGATATTTTTATTTTTTTATTTTATTAGATTACGATATTTGAGGCTCTACATTGAGTTATAGGTTTAAAACTCAATATTAGATAAACTTTTTATTTTTATTTCATTAGATCACGATATTTGAGGAACTTTACACAAACTAGAATTAGGTAAAACTTTCCTGTAAAAAAACTGGAATCTTCACAAGAAACGTCAGCACTAGAAATGTTGGGAACTTGATTCTCTTAATTTTGGTGAAAGCAACAGGTGAGAATATGAGAAACAAATACTTCTAGTCACATGTTCTTTTTACATAAATTAATCATTAAAAATTTAACATAAACATTACCGTTAAATGCAAACTTGAGTGGTTTTAGAAAGTTATGAGACAATGCATTATTATATTGCTATGAATGATAAAAACAATTAACTTTAATTTTGACATAGAAACGAGAAAGATATGAGCAAAAATTACCAAAGATAATATAAAGTTAAAAGAAGAAAAAAGTTCGCAAAAAAGCTTGTAAAAAGTTAGTTATGATAATAAAGCAAATCCGCATAAAGATTTCCTTTTTTATGTATTTAAAAAAGTAGAAAAAGTAATTAATACGATTTATTATTTTTCCTTCTCTGGGGACCTAATCTTGCAGCTTTATAAAGCAAAAAAAGTATTGCTAGTCTTATTTCTGCAAAAGAACAAAAAAATGATTTTATATCCAAAAACAAACAAAAATTAGGTGATATTTGAAAATTGACATCGGAGTTGAAAATTCCGAAATCAAGATTGCTGGTGGTTAGACGGAAAAATTAACCGGAATTGTGATTGTGATTTCTATCCTTTTCAAGAAAATAAAAGGAAGGTATGTACACTTTAAATTTTGATATAGGTAATCAATCTACGTTTTATAAGGCTGTAATCATAATTTAGTGGTGTATATATATAAAAAAGTAATAATAATAAAGGTTTTAAAAAATTCCCATACTCATTAAAGATAATATGTGTAATTTAATAATTTTGCTTTTTTATATTACTATTAATTTTCACACTTATTTTCATCTAATAAATAAAAGATAAGTAAGTATGAATAAATATTAGTAATAAACGCAATTGTCATAAAATATAATAATAGTACAAATCACCCCATAAATAAAATATCTACTTGATTGTCTTTCTATAGTGACATGTATTTATGCTTATGTAAGCATCCATTTGATTAAAAAAAACATTGTTTTGAAAATTGGATCAACTGACCAGCACAAAACTAGTTTATAAAAAACCGGTCGAATTGTTTATTATTGAAATGGCTAAACCATGTTAAGAAACAGTAAGACCGGTGCCAATGGTGACGGAAACTGACGCCGTCAGTTTCTGCCAACTCAGCGCCACGTCAGCAGACAGACTAACTAACACTAAACTGACGTACCCGTGCCAACAGCACTCCGTCACTTCACCAACTTTAATTAATTTACTTTCTTTTTAATTAAAACAAAAATATAACTAAAACATAATACTTTTATTAAAATAAAAAACACATTACAATAATTTAAAAACATAAAAAAAAGGGAAAAAAATACAATAATTTAAAAACATAAAAAAAAGGGAAAAAAATACAATAATTTAAAAACATAATTTAACGTTGGCGGAAATTTGGTGGGAGTTGCGAAATGTGGTCGACTAGTGCATTGCGAAGTCTATGATGCGTTGCTTGATCCCGTAGTTCTTTGGCCATTCGAGCGTGTGTTGCAACTCTCTCATTCCACGAGCGTTGCGGCGTGTTTGCCGGGTTATCCATATACGCCTCCTCATGTGGACACATGTTGCGACCGTTGTCCTCAATTATCATGTTGTGTAAAATTATACAACAGTACATGATTCGACTTATTTTATTGACGCTATATGGTCTTGCCGGGTTTTTAAGGATTTGCCAACGACCTTGCAACACACCGAATGCTCGTTCGATATCTTTTCTGGGGATCGGCTCGATCTCTTCATCGTCCTCTGTATCAGATGAAAGAGCATTCACAATGGCTTCCATCTCGGCATTGTACGCATTGGCACACGCCAAAATAGCTTCCAAATCGGAATCATATTCGGCAGAGGAATCGGAAGCATTTGACATTTTGTAAGTATGGTTGGGTGGGAGAAGAGAGAATTTTTTTTTGTGAGAATTTTAGAATGAGAATGGGGTATTTATAGGGATTTAAAAGGGAAAATATATATATATATATATATATATATATATATATATATATATATATATATATATATATATATATATATATATATATATATATATATATATATATATATATATTAACGGTAATATTACCGTTAGAAAAGAAAAAAAAAAGAAAAAAAAAATTAAAAAATCAACCGCACCTGCCGCTTCTCTCGCCAGTATACCGACCGGCGGCCCAACCGGCGGCCAACCGGCGGACCGTGCCAACGGCGCCGGTTCCGTCGGTGGCCAACCGGCGGCCAACCGGCCCCCCGATGGCACCAGTCTTGAACCTCTTGAACTGGCAAACTGATGATGTGGAACGGGTAAAAACCGGATTTCAAAATTTTTATGAATAAAAATTTAAGAATTTGGAATTATCCACTTTACTCTCATCATCCCTATTACAGATGATTTTATATTATTGATTAAGTTCTGAAATAAGACTTATTATTATGTTTGGTGAATGAGATAATTAACCATTTCTAAAGCGATGGAGAAAAATGATACTATAACATGTTTGCAATTAGTGGTGTTAATTATCCGAGTCGAGTTGAGTATCAGGAATTTTGGGCTCGCCTAATTTAATATTTACTTGAATCGAGTTCGACTCCAACTCGAATAAGTTTTTAAAATTGTATTAAGCTTTTAGCTCACATATATATATATATATGTTGTTCAAGCTCGGTACTTGTTTATAGTTCATTTTTTTAAATAAACTAATTTATAAATTCGAAAAGCTCGTTTACGGAATCTTAGGTTCAAATCTCATTGCCAATATATATTTCAAAGTTTTAGAACTCAAAAACTTTATATAAATTAGGTTCGCTTGCCTCGTTCGACTCGCTAAGCTCGATTTGCAATACTTAAACGAGCTTTCGAGCGAGTTGAGTATTATTTTTCTAGATCTCAAATCCTTTTATCATTTTTTCTGATTTTCTTTCAAATTAATTTGATTTAGTTGTTTAAATAATCAATTAATAAATAAATGAAATTATTCAAGCCTGATCACCACGAATGATTGGGTGTTTTGCATGGCTTTGTAAAGCTTACACGAGTTTCCATCTGTTCCCTCTTCTTTCTCTCACTATGCCTATTTTCTGCCACCAAAAATCCTCTCGTTTCTCTCTCTTAAACCCTCAAATCTACGGCTGGGATTGGATCCAACGGCCCAAAAATGACTCAATTTTGGTTAGTCGGTGTCTGATTTCTTGTTTCTTGAATCGATATGAACTGGGTTTTGTTTAATTTCTTGAAAGTTTGAATTTTTTTAATCATGTTTATTCTAATCCTTCACATGCAATGTCTTAATTTTCAAAATTCTCGAAACTAATTTGATTCTCGGATTGATTTTTACATAATCTTTGAGTTTGTTTTATGGGTTTTTAACTGGAATTAATAAATCAAGATGATTTATCATCGTAATTTCTTGAAAGTTCACTCTTTTTATCAAGCTTATAGAGTTTTTTCACATGCAATGTCTTAAAATTCAGAAATCTTGAACCTAATTTGAGTACTGGAGTGGCTTTTTACATAATCTTTGAGTTTGTTTTTATGGGTTTTAAGTGGGATTAATAAATTAATTAAGATTGAATTATAAACGTGGGATTTTTAGTTTTGAAATCTTGGAAATGGACCCCATTGAATAATTTTGTGTGGATCCCATTTGTTATCCTTTTATGCCCTTATATTTTAATTATCCAATTTCCTTTGTGCTCAATTCAATTAGGATGTTGTATTTACCCAATTCTGTTATGATTATTATTATTGTTAATCTCATTTTCAAGATTTTAGGGTTTCATGGATTTAATCCCTTGTTTATTTCTTCCAATCAAAATGTAGAACAACCACTGTTTTGGAAACAATCTCCACTTTTGAGATTGTTAAAAAACACACAATTATGCCTGGAAACAAGTACAACAACAACAACAACAATTCATCGGTTCCAACAAGTCGAATAGAACGGCTTTTAAGAGAAAGAGAATTAAGAAAAAACAGCAAAGCTTCATATTCCAATGAATTAACTACAAGTGATTCATTTGAGTCAAAAGATGGTGAAAATATATTTCTAGAACAGTTTCTAGAAGGTGCTTCTGCTGCACGTGACAGTTGGGAGAAACCAGATGGTGGACTGTTTACACAACGGTTATTAGTTGTTGCTAACAGATTACCAGTTTCTGCTGTTAGAAGAGGTGAAGAAAGTTGGTCTTTAGAAGTCAGTGCTGGCGGTCTAGTCAGCGCCCTACTAGGTAACATTTTACAAATTTATACATAATTTTTATATATTTTATAAATCGTTTGAATGTATTTGAAGGTGTTAAGGAAGTTGAAGCAAAATGGATCGGTTGGGCTGGTGTAAATGTGCCCGATGAGCCCGGGCAGCGTGCTCTGACTAAAGCATTGGCTGAAAAGGTACCATTTTTACTGTTTTTCAACTTTAAAGATTGAAGTTTTTGAATATTTGAATCGGATAATTTTATAATAAATAATTATAATTATTATATTATTGTTTGCAGAGGTGTATACCGGTGTTTCTTGATGAAGAAGTTGTGCATCAATATTACAACGGTTATTGTAACAACATATTATGGCCACTATTTCATTATCTTGGTTTACCACAAGAGGACCGTTTGGCAACAACCCGAAGCTTCCAATCCCAATTTGCAGCATATAAAAAAGCAAATCAAATGTTTGCTGATGTGGTAAACCAACATTATGAAGAAGGTGATGTTGTTTGGTGTCATGATTATCATTTAATGTTTTTACCAAAATGTTTAAAAGATCATAACAGTAATATGAAAGTCGGTTGGTTTCTGCATACGCCTTTCCCGTCTTCTGAAATTCATAGAACTTTGCCTTCCCGTTCTGAGCTTTTACGGGCCGTTCTTGCTGCTGATTTGGTTGGGTAATTATTTATTTATTAAATTGTTTATATATTTATTGGAATTTATGTTGATTTAAAAAAAATGATTTTTTTTATCTTCAGTTTTCATACGTATGATTATGCAAGACACTTTGTTAGTGCGTGTACTCGTATACTTGGACTTGAAGGTACTCCTGAAGGGGTGGAAGATCAAGGGCGGTTGACTCGAGTTGCTGCGGTAATTTTAAAGTTGACTTTTTGTTTTAAGTGATAATTAATTATTTGTTCTGATATATGTTATGGGATAACAGTTTCCAATAGGTATAGATTCAGATAGATTCATTCGGGCACTGGAGAATCCACAAGTACAAGAACACATGAAAGAATTAAAAGAGAGATTTTCTGGTAGAAAAGTGATGTTAGGTGTTGACCGGTTGGATATGATTAAAGGAATCCCACAAAAGATTCTTGCGTTTGAGAAGTTTCTAGAAGAAAATCCATATTGGCGTGATAAAGTCGTTTTATTACAAATTGCAGTACCAACAAGAACAGATGTTCCTGAGTGTATGTTTTTTAATTTAAATATTGGATTTTTTTGTTAAATACGGTTTCTTTTTGATAATGTGATTTTGCAGATCAAAAACTTACAAGTCAGGTTCATGAAATTGTGGGTAGGATTAATGGAAGATTTGGGTCACTCACAACTGTTCCAATTCATCATCTGGTTTGTTAGTCTACTTTTTTTTTTTCTTTTTAGTTATTTATAAAAAATAAGTTATTTTTCCTTAAATAAAGAAAATTTTGTTTTGTGTGCAGGATCGTTCTCTGGATTTTCAGGCTCTATGTGCACTATATGCTGTCACTGGTACTTATCTATATTATGTCTATATCTATCTTTTTATTTTTAATTTTCTTATAATTGAAATTTAAAATGATATGTTTTTTTTTGTCAGATATAGCAATTGTGACATCTCTGAGGGATGGAATGAATCTTGTCAGTTATGAGTTTGTTGCATGCCAAGATGCCAAAAGAGGGGTTCTCATCTTAAGTGAGGTAACATTTACTCTCCATATATTATTTATTATAAATATAAATAAAAAATAAAAGAAACAAAAAAATAAATTCGGGGTTTTTTTGTTGTTAGTTTGCTGGTGCTGCACAATCCCTAGGTGCAGGGGCTATTCTTGTAAATCCATGGAACATAACAGAAGTGGCAGCTTCAATCGGGCAGGCTTTAAATATGAGCCCTGAAGAGAGAGAAAAACGTCATCACCATAACTTTCTGCATGTTACAACCCACACTGCTCAAGAATGGGCTGAAACTTTTGTCAGGTACGACCCGTTTGACTTTGACTTTTAACATAGTCAAACTTTTGACCCGTTCCAACATTCGTCCTGTAGTGAACTAAACGATACAGTAGTTGAAGCACAACAAAGAATAAGACAAGTCCCACCACCACTGCCAGTTGAAGAAGCTATTGAACGTTATTTGCACTCAACTAACCGATTAATCATACTGGTTGGTAACATTCAATATTGTAAATTAAATACAAATAATATTTTATTAATTTTATTCTCATTTTTTGTAAAAAAACAGGGATTCAGTGCTACATTAACTGAACCGGTTGATACTCCTGATAGACGAGGTGGCGATCAGATAAGAGAAATGGATCTGAAATTACATCCCGAATTAAAAGAATCATTAATAAAGCTTTGCAGTGATCCCCAAACGACTGTTGTTGTTCTCAGTGGGAGTGATCGAACCGTATTAGATGAAGTATTTATTCAAAATACAACTTTTTTTTTTAGTATTTAGTTATTTTATTTTTTGATAAATTTGATTTCTTTTAATTCCCAGAACTTTGGAGAGTTTGACATGTGGTTGGCGGCTGAAAATGGAATGTTTTTACGGTCCACTAGAGGAACTTGGATGACAACTATGCCCGAACATTCAAATATGGAATGGGTCGACAGTGTAAAGGTAGATCAAGTTTATTTTTTATATTATTCGAAGAGTATATTATATAAACCGTCCCTGTGGTTTGTTTGAAATTACGGATTTCGTCCCTCGACTTTTTCAATTACACTAGTAGTCCCTAATTTTGAAACTTGTGACATCAACGTTCCTTTATTTTGAAATTTCTATCATCAACGGTCCCTGAAAGTAACTTAACGACCTATTTTGCTTTAATGAGGGACTAACCGTGTAATATGATAAGTCAAAGGATGAAATTCATAATTTCATACAAACCACAAGGACGATTATGTAACTTACTCTTTTTAATTTTATTTGATTTTTTTTTTTAGTTTTTCTAAAGGAATTTTTGTATATTTATGGCAGCATGTATTTGAGTATTTCACTGAGAGAACACCTCGATCACATTTTGAGCTTCGTGAAACGTCATTAGTATGGAACTACAAGTATGCAGGTATTTTAATGACTTACCTTAAGTATATTATGTTTTTTTTCATTCTTTTTAAATAAATAATAATAATAATAATAATTATGCAATGCAGATGTTGAATTTGGGAGGCTTCAAGCGAGAGACATGTTGCAGCATCTATGGACGGGTCCCATATCTAATGCATCTGTAGACGTTGTACAAGGTAGCCGTTCCGTTGAGGTTCGAGCTGCTGGTGTCACCAAGGTTGACTTTTTGACTTTTTTTAATTATTATGACCATGTGATTTTTTATACTCCTTGGTAGTTAGTGTGTCGGATATAATTACAAATGCTACATTATTTCAATAATAATATACTGTGTTTAGTAAATATGATTTATGGGAAACTTTCGACCCGTTCAACCGATTTGACCCATTTCCTTTTAACCCAATTCTTTGATTTTACCTATTTGACCCGTTAAACTGATAGTTCATAATTTAACTTGAGACAATGGGGGAGTAGTAGTTAGTGTGTCAGATATGATTACAAATGCTACTTTATTTCAATATCAATCCAATTTTTAAATAAAATAATTTTGGAGGCTTATGCATTGAAAATACACTTATAGAAACTTTGACATGTTCTATTGTTTTGAACCGTTTCCTTTTTACCCATTCTTACATTTTACCAGTTTGACCTATTAAAGATAAAACATAAGCTAACAGTTTTTAATCTTTTTTACAGGGTATCACAATTGTTCGTATATTGGGAGAAATAGTTCATAGCAAATCTATTTCATCCCCAATTGATTACGTCTTATGTATCGGTCATTTTCTCGGGAAGGTATCGTATGTTATTCACATTATACATATATATTACATATGTTCGTAACCCTAATTTAATTTATTTAATATTATTTTAGGATGAGGATATTTACACATTTTTTGAGCCCGAGCTCCCGTACAATGGCATGGGTATTCCAAGGCCAAAACTAAATGATACAACAAAAACACCAGGAGACAAAAAACCCGGTAAAAGCGGGTTTAAATCATCTCAAAGGCGGACAACTAACAATAATAACAGAAATCATGGTTCTGAAAATGGTGGAAAACGATCAGCTACAACACCAGATAAAACTTCATGGAATGTTCTAGATTTAAAAGCGGATAACTATTTCTCGTGTGCTGTTGGACGAACACGCACAAATGCTCGGTATCTTTTGCAGTCGTCGGATGATGTGGTTTCGTTTTTGAGGGATCTTACTCAAGCTTCTTGAATTTTATTGAATTTATTAGGATGATATAAGGCTGGAGTTTATTTTTAGGGTTTAGGAAACCTAGTTTGAAACTCCTTGATTTTTAAGGTTGATTCTATATAAACTGATGTATACGGGGGCGTGTAATTGTGGTGTTAGATTGGATGGTATTTGTTTCGTTAATAAAATCATGTGTTTGATCAAATCGGGATTGACTTGTTTGTTACACCATAACTTAGCACACTTGCTATATTTGCTTTTTTTGTAATTATTATATTTTCTAGTTGAATGCAAGTATTGAGTCAAGTGAAGTCAAGCTTGAAAGTAAGTATTTTAGTACTTATAAGTTAAGTGGAATCGAGCATGAAAGTGTCTATAATTTAATTGAGCTACATTTGAGCTTGAAAATAAAGGCTTGATCAAGCTCGAGTCAAGTTTTGAGCTTCGAGTTTTATAATCGAGTCAAGCTTGAACAGGACATTATGTCGACTTTACTCGGATCGATTACACCCCTAACAAGGTACAATATCTAATACAATTGTTGATGCTTGGTTAGGGTTTTTTTTTTGTTTTGTTTTAGATAACTTAGGTTTTGACTCGTTTTGTGAGCTGACTAATCACAAGGCAACCACTCACTTTATAGGTAGCGGGTGAACCTCTATGGCCGCTAGGTTATTTTCTTTTGCTCATATGGATTGAAACCATGACCTCCTAAAAATTTTACCCTTATAAAAGACTAAATGGAACCAATGGTTTGGTTGAGATAAATTTGTTGTCTATATATGTATATCACCTCCTTATGTATGTATGTGTGTCGTATATGTATATATCTAGATGCATCAAGTGAATTTCTCGACTAATTCCAGTGGATAATAAGACTATTCATATTATGACACCAACTGATATTTCAGTTTTTATTAAATCAATGCAACATCAACACTCTAACTGAAATTCAACTAACATACTCATACCATCAATATCTTATATCTTCAATTTTTTGAGCCCCACCATTATAAATATACACACACAAAAAGTGCCAAATACTCTATTAAAATACATTCGACCCACCTTTAATCCCTTCTCTACACTTCGGAAGAGCGATGAGTTGAACCGACGGCTATGAACCGATGAGACGTGCCATTGGAGTGTACCGACCGACGCCAAAATAGACATCAATCGATGGGAGTGGTCTACTTACAACTTCATGAAACACTTTTTAAGATTAACAAATTTAGTGATATTGCTTCTCATTAAAAAGTTCGAGTAATATTTACGGTTATTACCAAATTTTTAGTTCTTATATGAATTTGTATATATGTATAGTGTAACAGCTAATAATGTATTGTTTTGTACGGAATATGCATGTGAAAGATTGATGGTGGTGGTAGTGGTATGATTGAGGCCCAGGGGAGATGTGTGGTGAGGTGATAATTAATGTGTGGAGATTGTGATCTGTTTTTGGGTTCGTGTCAATTGTAGATTTGATGACAAAAGTTCACCCCACGTTACAAAACATAGTACATGTTCCTTCCTACTAAAAAGTGTCGGTTTACTTTACTTAACTAAGAAAAATTTAGATTCAAATCATGGTTATCATTATCAGTTAACAGTTGTTAATAAGCAAAGAAACAATAGTATTCAATAAAGACAAAGCTAAAGCTTTAAAAAATTCTTAGAATTTTGATAGCTCATATAACTACTATCTACACACTAAAATACGTTAGTATATGAACAGGAATTAGTAAGCAATTAAAATTGTCTATAATCTATAATTTTACAGCAATTATATAATAATTTATGAAAATATTATTTAAAAAATGATTTTGATAATGAGAGCCCTTAGGATTGTCTTTAAGTGCATAAAAATTGTACATTAATTCATGGGAGGGTGATTCCTAAAATGCAGGAGACGATTATAGATTTTATGTACAAATTTCTAATGCATGTCTAATGACAGTGTTTACGGCTTTTATTAAATTTCAATTTAAAACAGAAAAGAATATTGAACATGATAGATTCGTGATTAAGATCATAGATCTTGTCCGCCCCTTTTTTGGTACTGCAATAATACATTAAATATATTGCAACATGACTTTGACTCATTAGTTTATGACAGTGGGAATCAGATTGATATTGGGTAAGCGAGTTTGGATTGGTGGTTGATAGGTTAGAATCAGACTTATACTGTATAATTTAACTTAAACCTGACATGTTAATAATTTTTGGGTCTGAAAAATTAACCTGACCCGGACAAATCTAAACCATGATAACCTAGATTCGACACATCAGACTCATATAACTTAATAGGTTGATGGACGGGTTAACGGATCAGAATCAGGTTGACTAGTCAGAAATAATAATTAAACTCAAAATTGTGAGAAGGTCAAACATAGATTCAGAGATGCTTTAAGCGGTGGTTAGGTGATTTTATAAAGGGAGTGATGTTTACACCACATATTTTACTCTATGTGCCACAAAAGATGCATTATATGCTTGTACAGTTTGCAGTAATATATGTACTGTGTTATATAAGTATCAAAAGATGTAGTGTAAAATTAATTCCCATTTTATAATATTGGTGAGCGCGGTTTAGAAACCGATTCGAATCGCACCAAAACCGTTAGGTCCGAAATCCATAATGATGAATTTTCAAAACCGAAAAACGAACTGATCACATGTTTTAGGTTTCGGTTACGGTTCGGTTTCGATCGGTCCTCAGTTCGAATCTGTTTTTCGGCCCAAATACTCACCTCTATCCGATAACCAAACCGAACCTCACCGAAGCTGGTAGGACCGGAACCGAAAATCATGAAACTACAAAACCGAAAAGCAGACTGATGACATGTTTCGGTTCGGCTGGTTTTCTGTTCGATTCAAATTTTTTCAGTCCAAATGCCCACCCCTATTTTATAGTACTTACATCCTTTTTAAGAAATAAAAAAAAAAAAACTTTATAAAACTAAACGTGTTGGCGTATCGACCTGTTTACACTTAAGTTAACCTGAACCCGATTTATAAATGAGTTGAATGGATCGACTTGTTTTTTACCCAACTCATGTATGCTCAACCTAAACATGATTATTTCTATGTGGGGTTCGTGTCGAGCTGCGGATCGTATCTGCAATTCCCGCCCCTAGTTTATTTGTTCATCTATACTTGATGTTTAATAATCATCCGCTTTTCTATTAATTACATGTATAATATTGTAGGCATGCTATACATCGATCTCATATATACACGAATATACTCTCATTTACATTTTTGTCAGATATTTTTCTAGAAGCAGCATCTCTACCTCAAGATAGAGATATAACTGCCTATATCTTACCTACACATACCCCCCATTTGAAGGGATTAAGTATCATTTTCGTATAATGTTTTTTATTCTTAGGCTATTACATTTCCAATATTGTAGTGATCTTGTGTTATAGAATGATGGTGATAGAGCTACAACTATTTTCATTTGAGAGACCGAAAAATCATAATTGAAGAGGTTAAACTTTGAACAATTTTCTCTTACATGTATTTTACTTGGAATTTGTTAGATGATATCAAAGTTTTCTATACTTAAGATCTACTCTAAATTAAGTTTATGCAAATTGAATAGTTTCAAGTGACTTCTTCGAAAAATACTACCAAAGCTTCAAAACTTTTTTGTGTTTCGAGATAGCAAATACAACATCGTTATAAGGTTAAAATATGAAAGAACAACTTTGAGAAAACAAAACATATCAAAGTGGTCCCTATTATGTGTATAACTGGTCCAAACTAGAAGTGAGGACCTGCCACAGACTAGGGGACCAAGGCTTATGACTTATGAGCCATGGTCCACCTAATAAGCTGCTAGATCATGAACCATCAGGCAGATTAAAAATAGAGTAATTGCCATAAAATATGGACCACATGAGATACCTACTTATGCTATAACTGGTAGGTGTCACCTACCAGCAAATTTTTGTTGTTGGTAGATATTATAAATCTGCCACCCCTAAATACCAATTTTCTGGCTCCACTATTAACAGTAAGCTTTTTGGCTTAACTGCAATTTTCTAATGCTCGACAAAATAAAAGAAAATGCTTGTTTCAAATCACTTGAAACATAAATCCAAACAAGAAACAAAGTGAATTATAACCAAGAAATAACAAAATCTTATAGCGAATTCAATATTACAACTTTGCTAAACGGAAAAAACTGGTAACAACTTTAGAAAATACAAAAGATCTGTAGAAATAGCCTTGGTGTGTGACGAATCAAACACTAGACAAAATGTCGACTTAAACATTACAAATGTAGTATAATATCCAAACAATACAGTAAACTAGCAAGTAAGTAATATCAATCAAACACATGAGTTTTACTTTTACTCTAAAAACAATATTTTTATTACTGTTTTTTATTGGGTTCGAATACGTACTTGATCAACGACTCCTTAATCGACATCAATTCTGGGAATTCCTTCTTCAATTTGGATGCATCCAATTCATTATTACTTCGTGGGGCCACAATCACTTTTGCCTGTTCTTCAAGTGTGAAATTAACCCATTTAAATTCAGGGTTTATGTACTTTTTGTACATTTCAAGGATTTCATTGTGGCTAACAACCCCAGGGTTTGTGAAATTCCAGATTCCTGTTAGGTTTCTTTTGGCCATTTCAATTGAAATTGGTAAAAGTTCATCCAAAATAGTCATGCTGTTTGGTATGTTGACTACTTTGTTGTAACGCGCGATTTTGGTTATGAAGTTTCGCGGGTTGTTGAGATCTGATGATATTGGCATTCGCACTCTTAGTGTGCACACATTCTCATAATTTTTCAATAATTCCTCAACCTGTTAACAATTCATAACACAATTATGAATTACATAATATGCATGAGATAAATAAATAAATAAATTTTGGAATAGTAATTACCATAGCTTTTGTCTTGGAGTAGAAGGAACCGGTGAAATTGGGTGTATCTTCTTCCTTAAAACCAATTCCGGAACCTTCCGGATGTTTAGCATCATACTCAAAAATGCATCCAGTTGCAAAATTAATCATTATTAGCCCGTTTTCTCTACAGACATCTGCTAAATTGAGTGTGCCCGAAACATTAGTACGAATAGTTTCAGTTTTATGAGACTCACACCAGTCAACATTTGGTCTCCCAGTAACACCAGCAGCATTAAAAACATGACTAGGTTTAATACTTTGAATGTCAGAAACAAGTTGTGATCTGTCTTCCAAACGCCCTCTTCCATATTCATACTGGATTCCTTGTTTTTCACATAACTTCCCTAACAAACCACCGATCCAACCCGTTTTCCCGTAAATTAAAAACTTGAAAACAGGTTTCTTAACAGTGTTGTTGATTTTTGTGTTGGGAATTTGTACACCAATCTGAGATGTGTTGATTGCCACAGCAGCAGAATCGATTTCAGTGTTGTCAGGTCCGTCAACCAATCGGTCAACGCCACCTGGCATCATCAACATTCTTGGGTGAGGAAGAAGTGCTCCAGAAACATCTCCCCACCAATTAGGGTTACTGGTGTACCATTCGATTGTCTTTTTCAAACCTTCTTCCCAAATTGTTCTTTCGGACCAACCCAAACTTTTCAATTTTTCATCATCTAAAAAGTATCTTTGATCATTGAACGGTCTGTTTTCAACAAACTTGATGCTTGAATCAGGATCCATGTTAAAAAGTTTGCACATATCTTTTGCAACATCGATAACTCTTCTTTCACGTTTGGTCCCAATGTTGTAAACATGACCAACTTCACCTTTATGAAGAATTACTTCAAAAGCTTCTGCAACATCTTCACAATAAAGATAACTTCTGACATTAGAACCATCACCATGAATTGGTAATGGTTGTCCTCTCATTGCTAAAAGAATGAATTTAGGAATTAGTTTTTCTGGAAATTGATTCGGGCCATAAACGTTGTTTCCTCTAGTGGTAATAACAGGCAGCCCATATGATCTACCATAAGCCATAACAAGCATCTCTGCACCAGCTTTTGTGGCTGAATACGGGTTGGTTGGAAGAAGTTGAGAAGCTTCATGATTTCCAACAACAGCATCTTCTTCGGTTTCACCATACACCTCATCAGTGCTGACGTGGATGAATCTTCTAATTTGACCAGTGACTTTGCAAGCTTCTAGAAGCACGTGGGTCCCATAGATGTTGTTCTTTGTGAACTCAAAGCTGTTACCGAATGAGTTATCAACATGGGTTTGGGCAGCAAAGTGCATTATGGTATCTATAGATTCAGTGATCAGGAGGTAGTTGACCAAGTCAGCACTCCCAATGTCTCCCTTAACAAACTTGAAATTGGGAGATGATTTTGAGGGATTGAGATTCTTGAGATTTGAACAGTAATCGAGCTTATCGAGTACAACAATTTTGTAATCAGGATAGCTTCTAATGAGACGGTTAGCAACATGAGAGGCAATGAATCCAGCTGCCCCAGTGATTAGAATGTTTTTTGGCGTGTAAGTAGCCATACCAGATCTGTCCAAAAGTAAACAAATCAGAAGCCAAATTCAAAATCCACAAGCTTATAGCCTTTATAAATTAAGAACACACAAATCGAGAGCAACCAGTATTACTTCAAGAGCTTACAAACAAATAATTGCCAAACAGCATTACATGTTTGACAAATTTAAATAACGTTCTACAGGAATGGCTCAACAATAACATAAGAAAAGCATAAGACAATTGATAGCTATAGCGTATAGCTAATTCACAAGTTATAGCACTTACCCTGGAAAAAGATATGCTAATTTTCTGTAAGCACAAAAGTAAAATAATAAACTAAAAAGTAGGGTTTATGATCAACCAATCGCAGGAGATCACGATCAACATCCGCATCTATATGAAAAAATGTTGAACTCAACCTAACTCTAATCAGACTTGAAATCGAATAAATTGACAATTAACCGATGCATGAAATCGCTAATTTAACCTAAAACATGAATCATAACTAACCAGATCTAGCTCAAATTACGCATTTCCTTGTATCAAATGAGGTTTATACAAGCTCGATTCAGCAAATGAAACACTAAACACCAGATCTAAGCAAAATACTAATCAATTGCGATCATCATACAAACAAAAACTCGTAATCGTTCAATACACAACATTGTGTAGCTACAAGTGGAAAGAAATTAGCATAGGGAATAGAGAAATGTGAACTTACGAAAATTAAAATCCGGATCGGGATCAATAGCAGATTGTGTATGAGAGAGAAATAGATCTCGACCAGAAAGGTGATGAAGAAGAAATCACGCAATTTCTCGCGAGACTCAAGGAGTGGCAACCGACGCCTTGATCGATAAATACACAGAGATATATATAGATGTGTGTGGTATGATTGATTGCTGTGCGTACGTTTTCACATTTTATTATTTTAACAGGTAATGAAATCGTTATTTCATTGTTACGTTTGACTAGTAGATGGTAAGTATATTAGTGATAGATATGATTTTTTAGAGGTTGATTTTTTCTTAAGGTATATATTTAGTAGATGATAAAAGGGGGGAAATCAGAAATAGAAACAACAATAAGGTCGTCTAGATCGTGAACAAAACTCGATCAGATGAGTTTGTTATATACATAAAAATACCCTTTAAAAAAGTTATATTAGTAGATGGTACTAGAATAATAATTCAATATATATGTTGTGTTTTTATTATTGTTATTGTTAAAAGTGTGAATTAATATTGTGTGATGAGATTTATAAGCCGTTTAGGTGTTTCGCAATGATGAATAGCTTGGACTTTTTATGAGACAATATAATAAAAGTTGCAAGGTTCAAAGTCGTCAGCCTATAAATCTAGAGTTTTGTAGTTAAGGTTTTATATAACACGTTTTGAAATTCATCTAAAAGAGATATATCGTTCTTGTTAGTGGATGTAGCTCTATCACATCGATTAAGAGCAGTCGGAGTTGAACCTTATTCGTGAGTGTTAAGCGTTGAGAATGCCGTCGAATGATGCCATGTCCTCTCGCTCCAGGTAAGCGTGCCACCCCTTTGGACATTGTTTCGTTTGCGTTGTTGAATAAAGTTTTTAATTCCAATTGATAGTGTATAAAAATTAAAAAAAAAAAAATTGAAATATAGCCACATTATTTTTCCACTTCTATATAACCAATACTTTAAACACAAATCAGAACTAAAAAATAAAAAATTTAGAATATTTTTCAGGTCTTTTTACTCCTTCACTTTTTTAGCAATAAAATTCTTATGAAAAAATATTAAAGTTAAGTTATCAGTTCTCTTTGATTAGTTACATGTTGGCCAAGTTTGTAAATAAATTTTAGGGTAAATTACAGAAATTATCCTTGGGGTATTACAAATTCTAGATTTCTGTCCCTAAATTTTTTTTCAGTTTTTTTGTCCTTTGTTTTTAAGATTCCACTTTTCTGTCCCTCCGTCCAATTTTGACCGTTAAGTGACCTCAAATGCAAAAGATATGAGGGCATTTTAGTCTTTTTTCCCTTTTCTTTTTCTCTTTTAATTTTTTCTTTTTTCATCTTCTTCCTCACTTCATTATTCATCATTCAAACCCTAAAAATCAAACCTTCATCACTCCAATCACAAAATGTAACACCCACTAAGAATCATAAACCCCTTTAAATCTTTTCATTCCTCCATTAAATCCATCACCTGCGTAATTTGTTTAATATCATTAAATCCATTTTTTTAGCGTGGGTAACAGTCGAAAGGTACTGACTTCTTTTGTCCAACTTTTATATTTTATAACTAATTAATCGATTTCTATAATAAACAAATGATTTAGAAGATTAAGAACTTGGATACACTTAGGGGACTTTCAACTGTTATCACCGTCAAAATCATAAACCCCTTTGCAAGTTCATTGTATATCCTTGTTTATATATGTCGTTTAAATCCATCACCGTCAAACGATTTCCGGCCATAACTTTCCACGAAAAATCTTCTTGCAGATCTCGTTTTATAAGGAAAAACCCCCATCTCGTTTTGATTTCACTGTTTTGGTGATACTTTGCCCCTGTACAAGCTACAGCCACCAACGATTTCCGGCGATGTCGTCTTCTCTGGCAAGGCAAATCCACAAATCAAATCTATATTCATCTACAAAACCACAAAAATCGTTCTAGGGTTCTTCCCTAACTTAATTAGGGTTCTTAGAATTGGGGTTTTAAAACCTCCATTCGTCTGCAGAAGGTAGAAGATTATCCGACATCTCGGCCCCATGGTTTCCAAATTTATTCATGATTTTGATTTTGAGTTTCTTAATCTGAATGTATATATGTTTTATGGTGATTTGATGAAACAGAAATGAATTATGCATGTTTAGATCTTTAAATTTGTTGATACTATGTTCTTGACGACGATGGTGAAGAAAAATATGAAAGTATAAATTTTAAAGCATAAGGTATAAGTCTTACATTAAGCTCAGAGGTAATTTGGGGAAATGGACAAAAATACCGTCAGTTAACGGAAGATTTTGAACGTAGGGACAGAAAAGTGGAATCTTAAAAACGTTAAGGAAAAAAAAACCGAAAAAAGTCTAGGGACAGAAATCCAGAATCTGGAATATGTCAGAGACAATTTCTGTAATTTACACTAAACTTTAGCATAAATGAAATTTAAAGGTTAAATTGTGAGATGCTTTGGTTTTTATCTATTCCTGTTCAAAATTTTCATATAATATTTATAACTTTAGTTTTAGTTTAATGTGTATTTAACAAAAAAAATCAATAATTTATTTACAAAAATGAAAAACCAATTAAACAAACTAATCAATCGAGAAAGTGCCAATGAAATTATAAGTGTTTTAATAAAATAAATGATATTTCTTCCTACTCATATTTCTACTAACTTCTAAACTTAACATGTGTAATTTACTAATTCTCTTTTCTCATATCATCTCTTAATTTTGACATTTATCATGATCAAATTAGTAGGCACAAGTATGAACAAATGATATAAACTTATACTCCCTCCGTCCCACAAAAACTTCTCATTTTACCCTAAATTTTTGTTCCACGAAAAACTTCTCATTTCATACATTTGATGGGCTCCACATAATAAAATATTATTATTACTAAGTACCCTACTACTAACTATCCACTAACTATTTTTCTCTCTACAAATCAATCTTATATTTTAATCAAAATTATTACCAATGACCCCACCACTAACTATCACCTTAAACTTGTGCTAAAGTGAAAGGAGTACTATTTACCTTTCAATGAAGTATGAAAAAATGTTTCGACATTTTAAAAGTTAAATGGACAAGGAAAACAAGATATATTATTTTCTCTCATTTAATTCCATAATTGGAAGAGAAAAAAAGCAGGCTATTGCCAATAGAGTGAAAATGAACCGAAAGCAATCTTGTTCTTTATCGAATGATTTTTCTATTCTATAAAATAAAACAAAGAGGTCCCTTCTTAACTGTAACATCCTAAAACTGGCCTAGTTGTTTTAAGTATATTTTGATATTTAAAAATATCTATTTGACCATATGTGGAATAAATTGATCAAGTGTTAAATGAATTGTTTGACCTTTCGTCCTTTTGTGATATTTTAATCAAGGGATTAAAATATCCGTTTTCTGAAATGTTTTAATGAAAACGTGATTTTTATATCTTTGGATTCCCCTTTTTATATCGTCTCCGAATATACTTTCGTTTTTAAAATTGGAACCCGTTTGGTATTTTAAATAAATTAACTACGAAAGGGACTTTTTAGATTGTATTGTTAAAAGATGTAAAAAGCAATCAAGTGGGCCCCCCTTTTTGGGTTTTCGGCAGCCAAGAGGGATGGGGGAAACCCTCCCTCCTCACTTTCTCCATCTCACTCTCTCTCCACGTCTCACTCCTCTCTCTCTCCCCAACATCTCTCCAAAATGAAAACCCTTTATGTGTTCTTGAGTTATCTTGAAGATCCATAGCTCGTTTCTTGGCCAATCTTTAATCCGAACACATTTTTGGATAGCTCTTGAGGTAAGCTTCAACCTATATGTGTTCATTTTCGATTTTATGATAGTTGATAAATTAGGGTTTATGTGTTCTTGAGATTTGGGTGGTGATTATGGTGTTAGATGTTATGTTAAGTGTTTATACAAAGTTTGACATGTTTTGTTGTATGGGTACAAGTATTTTAGCACAAGGTACAACTATTTTAGCAAGATGTACAAGTTAGGGTGTTTATGCTAAAAGTAGGTTATGTGGGTTTTGACAAACCTTGGATTTCTTGTTGTTTGAATGCTTGGAATTGTTCATTAGGTTGAGAAAACATGTTCAGTAAGCTATGACTATTGAGAAATCAAGTATTGGATGTTTTCGTGGATTATGACTTGATTTGGGTGAAATTGTTAGTTAAAACAATTGTTTAAGATTATGTAGAAATTATGAACCAATTATTGTGTTAAATGACTAGTTGGTGGAAAACATGACATTGATGTGTTGTTGCGGGTTTTGTTGCTTAAATATGTTAACATGATAGATTGGATATGTTAGTTTTGAATTATGTTGAGATTTGATGAAATGCTAACTAGTGTTTGGATGTTTTTGGTTAAAATGATTAACTAGTAAATTGGAAGTAATAATATACATGGATTGTTGGTGACTTGAACTTGATGAATTGTTACATGATTATGACTTGCAAAGTTATAGGATTTTGTGCTAATTGATGGAAATTGGAAGTGTTATAGTCATATTCGGGCTTTTGACCCGTTTGGGCCGTTTAGTGGTAAAATGACTTAAAGTAACTTGGATTGTGAAAGTATAAGTATTTTGTTAGGTTTATGTGATTAGAAATGTTATAGGTAACATTTGGTGAATTGTAAGTTGATGATGTGATTATAGTTGTAGGACGTGTTATTGTTTAATAATCCGGTTTGACCCGTTTGAATGCAAGACTTGCAAATGACTAGTGGACTTGTTAGATACGTGTAAACGGTTATGCCATGTTTATATGATGATTTAAATGTTTGGTTATCTAGTTAGTGCAAGTGTTAATGTTAAATGTATATTTAACATTGTTTATGATATGGTGGAATTATATACTAATTCGGTATTCCTTTGGTGTACAGGAGTCGGGATCGGGACTCAGAAACATTAGACCTCTGAGTTCGGCAACTGGAAGGTTTCGGTGAGTGGATTTAACCTCCAACTTGTGTTTAGTTACAATTAGTTTGGTATATGCATGCTTGTTGAAAATGCAGGAAACATGCCAGCTTCATGGAGTTCGCGACGCGAACTAGGGTTCGCGAAACGCGAACTCGAGACAGAGATTTTGGGGGTTGATCGTGAACACTTCGCGCCTGAGTTCCCGAACGCGAACTGAGTTAGCGACGCGAACTCGAGTTCGCGATGGGAACTCAGTTGCAACGTTTTTTCGATGTGAATTTTGTATCTAGCTTACTAGTTTAGTACCTAATTGCTAGTATTGAGTCAAATAGGTTATGTGCACTTATGTGAAGAGACCTTGGCTTGATTGGTAGCAACAACTCGGTTTGACTTGGTGACCGAGGTTTGAGAAGTCAGTGCGCTGGGCATCAGGTGTCGACTGTAGGGTATCCGACCTTACCTGTATTTTTTGCATGGTTAAGGGGAGGGAGTTGCCCGGGTGTTGGATACGAAACGCTATCGGTTACCGTGGTTTGGCCGACCATGGTTTAAGGCTCCGGCAGGACCCCGATCTTCTCGAACGAACCGGAGATGTTTTTTTTAATTTCTGTGTTCCAGTGATTCCCCAACCGGAGATGCTCTATAACTTCCGTGTTTAAGTGATGACCCAACCGGAGATGTTTTATAACTTCCGTGTTTACGTGATTAGTGTATTGGTTAGGTGGTTCTTCGAGCGTAGAGATGTCTATGCTAGCTTGTTGGGCTTTACAGAACTTGTAGATTATATTCATTCACTTAGCTTTGTGCTAATCCCTACCTCGTTGAATCTTTTCAGGTGATCGGCGCTTTGGACGGGATGATTAACCAAGCTCAGTTTGTTATGTTTTGAAAAATGAGCCATGTCGTTTAAGTGACACCGTTTTGTATTGTTTAAGTAATGTTCATTTTGGAAGCTTATTGTGGGACCTTGTTTGTAAACTAAACTAAACTAACCTAGTGGATAACCTAATCGCCTTCGGGCATTTACCAAAAAAAAAAAAAAAACGCTTCCTAAATTTTGCGGTGTTACAACTAGGGGTGTTCGTTTGGACGGTTTGGATATATCCGAACCAAATAGATGAAACCAAATACAGTCCGGTTTTCAAAAGTTCAAACCGAACCGTCCAAACTAATTCGAAAACCAAACCGATCCGAACCAAATAACAATTTGATTTGTTTGGTTTTATCCGTTTGGTTTTTCCTTAAAATTTCCAAAAATACTACAAAAGTATATAAAATAAATAATATTAAGTTCGATATGTAAAATTCCAAAATGATAAACTATTTTGTACATAAAAACAAATCTAATTCATAGTTTGTGACATTTATAATGATATATGCAAAAATCTTGACATCAACTTTATCAAAAACTGCAAAAAGATTGGTATATCGCCAAATGATACAATATAAAATGGAACAAGTGTTAGTATATAAATCATATTACTATAAGAAATGTAAAGAAAATGAGTACCATAATTGCTTACAATGGAAACCAACAAGTGTTAATATATAAATCAATTTACTATATATTACTATTCGGTTTTTTTGGACAATCCGGTTTTCACGATGGAAACCAAATCCAATCCGAAATCCAAACTATTAATTTGGTTCAAGTCCAAACCGATCCGAAAAACCAAATAACCAATCCAAATAGTCCGATCCAAAATGTCCAATTGGACAATCCGGTTATATCCGAATAGTGAACACCCCTAGTTACAACTTGGTATCAGAGCTTCGGTTTGGCGATGGATACACGGGGTTGGTGTTCCATTCCCAAATCGTGGCTCGAGTTTGGTCAAGCATTCCGGACGAGTGGGATTAGAGCAAATGTGAATGAAGTTAGTTTATAGTTAGTATGTAGTTACTTACGATTTAAACTAAGCTTTCGTGAGTTGTTGTGATTGTTATAGATATGACAGGTAAAGAGAACCCGACCCCCTTGGCCCTAGGACATGTTGGCACATCAAGTAACGATGCGGGAACTACCCGAGGAGCATATATACGTACGTGGGGAAAAGAAGTACATTAGAGGTGGTCAATTTGGGCAAGATGGAAGTTGACCTTGGGGAAAAGAGAATGAGTTGTGGGTCAAGGACGGGGGCGGTCGGGGGATCTTCACCAACGTTAGACCGACAATGATAGCTCGGGTATGCTCTAATAAACTCAATACTTGTGTTTATGTAGAATTGTTAATTGAGAAGATTGCTTAATTAAAATTTGTGAAATGTTGTGGTGAACTGAATTGATTACCTTCGGTGTGTTCTGTCACTTGAGTTAGAATAATTGATTGCTTATTGATTTGGATACATCATATATGTCGGGAGTTTTGTGGATATAAATGATGCATGCTTTCATGTCTTTAACTGTTGGAACTTGGACTGAGTTAGTGTGATATGATGTATGGATTAGTCTAGTTAGTTAAAGTTATGAATTAAAAGTTATAAAAGATTGTTTCTTTTCTTGTTGTTGGGACACACATAGTGTCTCGGTGGTTAGAGTTACTTGTTTTCATATTGTGCAAATTGGTGATTAGTTGATTGTAATTGTTTGTTTGTTCCTTCACTCCCGGAGAAGCGAAGTGAATCGAGTGTATGTCGGGTTCGGTTACAATATATGTGACCATGGATCAAATTGAGTATAATAGTAATTATTATAAACTTCGTGAATGTGATGCTTGTAATTAAAATGGATGGAATTGTATACGTGAATTGAATAGTCCAAGTAGGACTAGTGTTTGTTATGTGAAAAAGGGGAATTTTGTTGTGACCCGTCGGGTCACACATAGTGACTTGTGTGGTGAAAATCGGAAATGTTTGTGAAATGTGAACAAATTGATGTTTGCTTTTGTTATAGACAGTAATTGTGGCAGATAGTCAGTGTTAATTATCTTAATGACCTGAAATGCTTATGATACAAATTGTGACTTGTTTCATATGTCGAATTTGAAATCTGAAATGCGACTAATGAATTGTGTGTGTAGATCTTTTGAGATGACTTGTGATAGTATTAATTGAAGACGAATGAGATGTTAAATGATTTGCATTGATTATGGAATTATTTGAGAAGAATTTGAGAATGTGATTTGTACTTAGATCTAGTGATTAGATTTAAATGATTGTATAGAAATGTTATATGTTAATAGGTAAGAGTTAAGAACTAGTTGAATTGTGATTGGTTGACTTGGAGTCTAAGTAAAGGTTGACATGTAATTGAAAATGCTTATTAGTCATGATACGAGTTTGATATGTTCAAATGAACCGTTAGTTGTATGGTTGGAATTGTTGTGTTAAATTCCTCAATGTTGACCCGTTTAAGGTGATTAGTGTCAAGACTGGATTGGATGCTTTTAGTTGTTAAACCTTGATTATGATGATAATCGTTGCTAATTGTATAAGTGGGTTTTGTTAAATACTTCAACATGTTATGGACGTAATAAAACAATTTTTGGATAATAGAACTTGTTTTGATCTGTTAGGTCGCGAGTATGACAAATTTAGTATAAAAGATGTTGCTATTTATATTGCCATGATTGTAATGAGTTATGTGGGGTAGACTTGAATTGTGTAAACTGTGACTAGTTTTGTCAAAACGTGCAACTTGACTTTATAAAATTGTGTCACCCGTGTAATATGGCCAATTAAGCATGGAATATTATATGATTGTTAGAAGTATGTTTAACTATGGACTTGGATAGTGTCGCGGAGAATTGCTTGTTTTTGACCCGTTTGTGCTTAGTATGCAAAATTGGTGTGACTTTATGTTATGAAAGGGGTAGCTTTGAGAATTAAATGATTAAGACCGGAAATTTTTATTGGAAATTCTTAAAATTGCGGGTCAAGGTTGTAAATTTTGTTAGAATAAAGAAGAAAATGAGTAGATAATTGAGACTTGGGTTAATTGTTGTGACTTTGTGTAAGGAATTCTTAAACATATGCTTGTGGATCATTTTTTTTTTTTTGGCATGAGGAATGCTAACTTGTTATGAATGGTAAATGCTATATGAGTAATGAGATTATTTGGAGTAAGTATAGACTACAGAAATGAATTGATTGTTAATTGAAATGGCGATGTTTTGCGGGAACGTAATATGAAAAGTTGGAATTGCTAAATATACTATGAAGTGTATGACAAATTGAATGTAATTTTATTTGAGCATGTATGTATGAAAGTGATTGGAATAGAGTCGTAAACTTATTGTGATAAATACTTGCTATTTGACTATTGTTGTTGGTTCCGGGGACGGAATCCTCTTTAAGGAGGGTAGAGTTGTAACATCCTAAAACTGGCCTAGTTGTTTTAAGTATATTTTGATATTTGAAAATATCTATTTGACCATATGTGGAATAAATTGATCAAGTGTTAAATGAATTGTTTGACCTTTCGTCCTTTTGTGATATTTTAATCAAGGGATTAAAATATCCGTTTTCTGAAATGTTTTAATGAAAACGTGATTTTTATATCTTTGGATTCCCCTTTTTATATCGTCTCCGAATATACTTTCGTTTTTAAAACTGGAACCCGTTTGGTATTTTAAATAAATTAACTACGAAAGGGACTTTTTAGATTGTATTGTTAAAAGATGTAAAAAGCAATCAAGTGGCCCCCCCTTTTTGGGTTTTCGGCAGCCAAGAGGGATGGGGGAAACCCTCCCTCCTCACTTTCTCCATCTCACTCTCTCTCCATGTCTCTCTCCTCTCTCTCCCTAACATCTCTCTAAAATGAAAACCCTTTTTGTGTTCTTGAGTAATCTTGAAGATCCATAGCTCGTTTCTTGGCCAATCTTTAATCCGAACACGTTTTTGGATAGCTCTTGAGGTAAGCTTCAACCTATATGTGTTCATTTTCGATTTCATGATAGTTGATAAATTAGGGTTTATGTGTTCTTGAGATTTGGGTGGTGATTATGGTGTTAGATGTTATGTTAAGTGTTTATACAAAGTTTGACATGTTTTGTTGTATGGGTACAAGTATTTTAGCACAAGGTACAACTATTTTAGCAAGATGTACAAGTTAGGGTGTTTATGCTAAAAGTAGGTTATGTGGGTTTTGACAAACCTTGGATTTCTTGTTGTTTGAATGCTTGGAATTGTTCATTAGGTTGAGAAAACATGTTCAGTAAGCTATGACTATTGAGAAATCAAGTATTGGATGTTTTCGTGGATTATGACTTGATTTGGGTGAAATTGTTAGTTAAAACAATTGTTTAAGATTATGTAAAAATTATGAACCAATTATTGTGTTAAATGACTAGTTGGTGGAAAACATGACATTGATGTGTTGTTGCGGGTTTTGTTGCTTAAATATGTTAACATGATAGATTGGATATGTTAGTTTTGAATTATGTTGAGATTTGATGAAATGCTAACTAGTGTTTGGATGTTTTTGGTTAAAATGATTAACTAGTAAATTGGAAGTAAAATACATGGATTGTTGGTGACTTGAACTTGATGAATTGTTACATGATTATGACTTGCAAAGTTATAGGATTTTGTGCTAATTGATGGAAATTGGAAGTGTTATAGTCATATTCGGGCTTTTGACCCGTTTGGGCCGTTTAGTGGTAAAATGACTTAAAGTAACTTGGATTGTGAAAGTATAAGTATTTTGTTAGGTTTATGTGATTAGAAATGTTATAGGTAACATTTGGTGAATTGTAAGTTGATGATGTGATTATTGTTGTAGGACGTGTTATTGTTTAATAATCCGGTTTGACCCGTTTGAATGCAAGACTTGCAAATGACTAGTGGACTTGTTAGATACGTGTAAACGGTCATGCCATGTTTATAGGATGATTTAAATGTTAGGTTATCTAGTTAGTGCAAGTGTTAATGTTAAATGTATATTTAACATTGTTTATGATTTGGTGGAATTATATACTAATTCGGTATTCCTTTGGTGTACAGGAGTCGGGATCGGGACTCAGAAACATTAGACCTCTGAGTTCGGCAACTGGAAGGTTTCGGTGAGTGGATTTAACCTCCAACTTGTGTTTAGTTACAATTAGTTTGGTATATGCATGCTTGTTGAAAATGCAGGAAACGTGCCAGCTTCATGGAGTTCGCGACGCGAACTAGGGTTCGCGAAACGCGAACTCGAGACAGAGATTTTGGGGGTTGATCGTGAACACTTCGCGCCTGAGTTCCCGAACGCGAACTGAGTTAGCGACGCGAACTCGAGTTCGCGATGGGAACTCAGTTGCAACGTTTTTTCGATGTGAATTTTTTATCTAGCTTACTAGTTTAGTACCTAATTGCTAGTATTGAGTCAAATAGGTTATGTGCACTTATGTGAAGAGACCTTGGCTTGATTGGTAGCAACAACTCGGTTTGACTTGGTGACCGAGGTTTGAGAAGTCAGTGGTTTGGCCGGGTGTTGGATACGAAACGCTATCGGTTACCGTGGTTTGGCCGACCATGGTTTAAGGCTCCGGCAGGACCCCGATCTTCTCGAACGAACCGTAGATGTTTTTTTTAACTTCCGTGTTCCAGTGATTCCCCAACCGGAGATGTTTTATAACTTCCGTGTTTAAGTGATGACCCAACCGGAGATATTTTATAACTTCCGTGTTTACGTGATTAGTGTATTGGTTAGGTGGTTCTTCGAGCGTAGAGATGTCTATGCTAGCTTGTTGGGCTTTACAGAACTTGTAGATTATATTCATTCACTTAGCTTTGTGCTAATCCCTCCCTCATTGAATCTTTTCAGGTGATCGGCGCTTTGGACGGGATGATTGACCAAGCTCAGTTTGTTATGTTTTGAAAAATGAGCCATGTCGTTTAAGTGACACCGTTTTGTATTGTTTAAGTAATGTTCATTTTGGAAGCTTATTGTGGGACCTTGTTTGTAAACTAAACTAAACTAACCTAGTGGATAACCTAATCACCTTCGGGCATTTACCAAAAAAAAAAAACGCTTCCTAAATTTTACGGTGTTACATTAATTCCAACGGATTTCATTACTAATTTTCTTCATACCAAACTTGCAAAGGCTACCTATGTTTCCCTTAGGTAATAATGTAATATTAACTTCTTAAATTTTGAAAACTTAATTAATTGATTTGTAATGTATGATAATAAAGTGTTTTAGTAGAATTTCTGAATGCGTTATTAATAGTAGCATGATACTTTCGTAAAACAACTGATAGTTATACACTTAATTTCTATTTATAAAAGATTCATTTAAATATAGGATTTTGTTAATGACAGTCTTTAGGGCTGTTAATAAGAGGTGGTTACGTGCATAAATCGTTTGTACTTTTAGTGGTGGGGTATGATTCCTAAAATGCAGGGGGCGGTTATTGATTATTGTACAAGTTTTTAAAGCGTGTCTTGACGTCTTAGTGACAGCCCTTAGGGCTGTCATTATCATTTTCCTTAAATATATATAGCTTATCGGTTCGTATTACATGTTATTCGAGTTCATCTGTTATTGTTATACTTCCTCCGATTCAAAATAAGTGCTACACTTTGGGTTTCACGGTTTTTGAGGCAAAAGATTATAATGAATGTTAAATTATATTAGTTGAATGGTTAGTGGATAATGAGTCCCACATATTTTGAATAAAATATGTTTAATGATGTTTAAAAGTAAAAAGTAAGGGTAAATGAGTCATTTTAATTTGTTAAAGTAGATAGTTATTGGGTGTGGGTCCTACTATTTTTGCCAAATAAGGTAATTGTTTAAAGTGTAGCACTTATTTTAAATCACCCATATAAGGAAAGTGTAACACTTATTATGAATCGGAGGAAGTATGTAACTTTTTTTAACAAAACTAAAAGAAGGTTGCATGGCTAAATAATAACCGTTGTGTAATATGCATCAGTTCCATTATTTTCAATTAACATATTCATTAATCACCTAATTTCCAAATTCTTATGGTTTTCATTATCAATTCTTTAGGGAGTTTTAACCTCTCGAGAAGGGGCTGTGAAATTGGTTCTATTTTGTGTCCGGTTTGTAACGATACAGTTGAATCTTCCTCCCATTTGATTTTCTCCTGCTTTGTTGCGGCCCAAGTTTGGGAGCTGGTCTTCAAATGGTGCGACATTGGTGTTGTTAGAAGCAATTCGGCTCGGCAGTGGTGGGATTTCTGTGAAAGCATGCCTAATTCAAATAATCGCCGGTTGAAATTTCGTATTATTGGTTCTATTACGTGTTGGGTGTTGTGGAGGTTCATAAATTCTGTTATATTTGATAGTAGTAAGATGCGTAGAGCTGAATTGTTTGATAGTATCCGTTTATTTTCGTACTCTTGGATCTCCCATCGGAATCATAAGATTAAGATTTCATGGGTAGATTGGTTGAGAAACCCTTTGTATTGATTTTTTAGTCTAGCTTTTTGCTAGACTCAAGTTTTATTTATTTTGGAGGTCCTCGGGGGGTGATGGCAATGCCGAAACTCAACCCGTTGCCTTCTTTTTTGCTGTTCAAAAAAAAAATTCTTTAGGTAGTTTTAGTAATGATGAGATAATGAGTTAACTTACCTTTCTCTATGATCACCTCTTCCCTTTATCTTGTTCTAGTCGAATGCTAAAGTGGTCATGGAGATCATGGAGGTAACTGTCACGATCTCCTAAATAAATTGGGCGGGAAGATGCCAATGTGTCCATTCCTTGGATTGCGGAATTAAGTTATGGTGATCGTAGGTTGACGGGCTCATTTGTGTCATTATTACACAGAGCAATCAATCTTCGCATATGAGTTTATTCTTTGTTATATTGGCAGATTTCCTAACATAGTCATAAACTTAGTAGAAAAAAATAATTTTATGTTATATAAACAGAGAATAAATATTATCTTATCATTACCTAAGGGTGTAGTGTTCAATTAATAATAACAGAGTAATTCATTAACTATCACGTGCATGAATTTGAACACACAAGCTATAATTCACGAGTGTTGGCCTCCGCACCACGTCTCCACCATTCCTCCACATCGTTCACTTAATTACGTGGAACTGTCCACCTCTTTATTGTTTACTCGCTACGTAAAAAAATATAATTTATAAGATATAAACACGATTTTACTGAGGCGTGAAGTGTGGAGTTCAATTCCTATAACATCTCTTTGTGGTATTACATATGAGGGCTTTTTCCTTGGAAATCACTATGGGGGCTGTGTTTGCCCTGTAAAGGAGCTCGAACCCGGGGTACTCGTTATATTATTGCAAGTAGTCTTCTGTTGTTATTATTTACCGTTTCGAAAAGAAAATATAATAATAAAAAAATAATAAACTCGAATTTGTAAAGGTATAAGTAATATATTTTTTTATTATGAATAATAATTAATCCTCTTTGTTCTTCTACATAATTCTAAAAGACAAGTATTTTAAATCAAACCAAGGTATATATGCACACCTAGCTATACCAATGTAACGAATGCTTTATTATTGTTATTTTATGTTTCTTGTTAGTACATAAACTAGGCAATTAACTTCAGTTATAGTTCACTTATCACCAAAATATTGTCTTTTCTTGTTAGTAATTTATGGGTGTTCGTTTGGATAATTTGGATTTATCCGAACCAAATAGGTGAATACAAATGTATTTTGGATTTTAAATGTTTAAACCGAACCATCCAAACTAATTTAAATCCAAACCGATCCGATCCAAATTATAATTTGGATGGTTTGGATTTGTCCGAACCAAACCGTTTTTTTTTCTTAATATACTTCACAAGAGTACAAAAGTATATAACATAAGTACATAACTAATATTAAGTTTAATATATACAATTTAAAAACGATAAACTACTTTATAAATAAAAATAAGTCTAATTCATAGCTATGGAATTGATAGGGTTAAGATTGTGTGTGGAAACTGGACAGTCGATATGTATTTCTTTTTTTGGATATAGATTTAAAATGGGCCAATTAAGAAGTTAATCTTTAGAATTATTTTGGACCTTAGGATATTTCGTTAATTTACATAGTCCCTAACTCGCTATATTTGGTTTTCTAGACATGGTCTAGAATTATTTTATATATTAATACTTTATATATTATTATTTGGATTTTTTGGATAATCCGGATTTTACAATGAAAACCAAATCCAATCCGAAAACCAAACTTTTAATTGGTATCAAGTACAAACCGATCCAAAAAAACCAAAAAACCAATCCAAACGATCCAATCCAAATTATGCATTTGAACAATCCGGATTTATCCGAATAATGAACACCCCTAGTTAGTATAACTAGTTTATCATCAAATTACGATAAAATACAACAATTAAATAAAGTAATGCTTATCAATTGGTGAAAATTTATATTATGTTGTTATCTTGACTAATTAAAAACTGTACGGGCTCTAAAATTGACATTTTAGTTACCTTTATTTTTATTAAACAATTATGCATGATAATTTATTGAACTTTTAATTTTCCATATTTCTTCTAATATATTTTTAATATTAAGATTTTGTAATTGTATATCTTCATGTCTATATTATTAATAATTCAATTAAATAATTACCTTATACAAATATTATACTACTTATTTAATATTTTATATACTTACATATAACGGATCATATTACTATTATAAAAATTTGCAATTAGTAAATTATAACACCCCGAGAATTTTTACGGGATTTAAACTAGTTTATAATAAATCAAAATAAATTCACATATCTAGTAGTGAAAAGTTAAATTTTTGCAAATGTTTGGAGTGGACATTTGAATTTGACAAACTTGGGGATTCCGAATTTATGATCTTTAGTTACATTTTCTATGAAATTTTCCTAAAAGTTTAAAAATTGAACTCACTATACTTGATGAGCGAGAAGATTTTCTATACTATACATTAGGGGAGTGCATGGGGCGGTTTCAGGCTCAAATCGTATACGATCCGCTAATTTCGGTTTTAGGATTTTCAAACTCAATGCTTTCGGTTTCTAACGGTTTTGGTTTTATCGGTTTTTAGATTTTAACGGTTCGGTTTCGGTTTTAAAACCGAATCCACCTCGTTTAAAACATTGATATATAATTTCATGTACTAATCTTTATTTTTCCAAAACTACATACAAATTTCAGTAACAATATCTAATTTACAACATTAACTTCAATTTCTAATAATAAATTTCAACAATGAATACCATTTTCCAGCCCAAAAGTCAAATTATAAACGTATTTTTTAGCATATAATAACGATATAAACATTAATGAACCATGGTAGATGAACTTTCAAATATTTAAATAGGTCGACTTCTATTTAATAAATCTAAAATTAAAAAAAATATAATATCTTAAATATTAGCGGGGCGGTTTCTTAATGGAGCGGTTTTTGGATAAAACTGAATCCATCGGTTTTTTCAAAATCTAAAACCAAACCGCCGGTTTTGAAATGGTTTCGGTTTTAACGATTTGGTTTTGTCGGTTTTAACGGTTCGGTTTCGGTTTTTCGGTTTTTATGCTCACCCCCAGGGGTGTCTTTGAGGAGGTGCAGCTGCTCAGTGCCTATATTTTATATTTTAAGCCAACTTAGTAATTTAATAGAAGAAAGTCTAAATTTTTATAATATTTTATATGCAAGGGGGCCTATTTTCATGTTTTCGCACAGGGATCTCGAAATCTCAGAGACGCCCCTGCTCACCCCTACTATACATTGTCAAATTTACGAATTTTAATTAATTTTTTTGGTAGTTTTTATAGTAAATATCCATTTTCGTCTATATGTAATTTTTAGGTGAGATTGAAACTGTGAGTTTTTATTGAAACGGTTTTTATTTATTTTTAGATTAACTCTAACTCTAATTAAAGAGTCATTTTTTACTTTTTACTAATAAACAACATTCTTAATCAAATATATCATGATCAAGTTGATTTTTACATCATAATTCTTATTACATTCACCATAATTATTGTTTATTATGATTATACGGTTAACTACAAAACTTACATTATAGATGTATAAACTAAAATTGTGATGTAAAAATTAATTTTCTTTTTTTTTTCTTTCTATAAGTACCTTTTGTCCTCATTCACAATCAACATTCTTATAGTCAAATTATTACTTGTTCATTAACTAGGTTAGACTCATGCCAACGGTAAACGCCACTTTACCGCCGGTTAGCGTCGGTTTGGTGGCACCGTTGGCACGGACGTGCGGTTCGTCCGCCGGTTGGCCTGCAGCCGCTTTCGAGATGGGAAAAGGGACGGAGGGAAGAGGGTGCATGTGGGGACCGCCGTACCTTTCAACCAATAAAAAAAAACCTTTTTTTTAATTAATTAAAGTTGGTGAAGTGACGGAGTGCTGTTGGCATGGGTACGTCAGTTTAGTGTTAGTTAGTTTGTCTGCTGACGTGGAGCTGAGTTGGCAGCAACTGACGACGTCAGTTACCGTCACTATTGGCACCGGTCTTATGTTATAGGGTCCAATTTAGTTGAGGTGACAATATGAGTTATTCATACACGTTGGGTAATGACTAATTGTACTTATTATACATTAGCGATACCAGTTATACTGTTCACACGAATTTTTAGATTTGGCCCTTTTAAAATTTTGAAAATTATATTTTGATAATAAAGTTTTTGATCGTTGCACGTGCAAGTTAGTAATTCAACTTGCTATTCAATAAAATGGAGTTGTAAAATTTTTTAAAAACAACCCCTAAAATACGGTTGATTTTAGAAATATTCCTACAGTCTCGAGAGTTAGAGCTATTGTTCTTTTTCATTTAGAAATCAACTTTTCATTTATTTTTGCTTAAAATATGATTATTGAATTTATAATTATCATTACAAAATTAAAATATTTTGTTATAATTGCAAATAACACTAATATTATTTACTTACATCGTTTTCTAAATATATTTCTGTTAACAAAACTTTTGAAATGGAATGATCTTTATTCTAAGGTATACATTTTAAGGAGTATGTATTTTAAGGCGTATGTTGTTTCTTTTAGATTATAGGTACGTTATGTAGGTAACTTAAGTTTTTAGCTTGCAAAAGTGACATATATACAATGTTTTGATGTATACTTATAATTTTAATGAAAGTTATTTGTTATATATTTATCATTGCATTTAATGAAAGTTATTTGTTATATATTTATCATTGCAATATATATTACGTATACTTTTACATCTTATTGAATATATTCAAAAAATGTAAGATAATAAATAATTTAGTCAAAAAGGTAAAAAAAAAATTACCCGCCGCAACGCGCGGGGAAAACAACATCATTGTGATTTAAAACGTAAGGAATACATGTATTATAACCGGAAAATAACCATATACCAAAACTACTTGCAATTGTTCTAAATAATAACGAATTTAACAAATATCGCATTTTAGTTCAGAGCAATGGATGTGGTAATGCACAGGCCTCCGTCAAACCTAAATATGCCCATGTGGCAGGCAAAATAGTGCCACCTAAGCCAAGTCACCACACTGTAAGTGGTGTGAGTGACTACTCAAGCCACTTCACTGTCGAAAGTGGCGTGAGTGAATGTGTTTTTCGAGGTATTTTTGAGTTATTTTATAAGTGGTATTTTAGTGATGATAAAGGAGATATTTAAGGGTTTGAATGTGAAATACTTCATCTGTTTCAAAGTAAGTGATACACTTTTTGTTTTTGGGTGTTTCAAAATAATTGATACACTTTAAAAACCTATCATATTTGGTAAAAGGTAGTGGGGTGCACACCCACTAAGTATCTTCTATAATATAATGAAAAGACACATTTACCCGTATTTTTTACTTTTAAATGTCATTAAATTCACTTTAATTAATATACGTTGGACTCATCTTGCACTAACTATCTAATTTAATCTAATTAATCTACATTATTATATTTTATCTAAAAAACGTGAACTTTAAAATGTATCACTTATTTGAAACGGAGGAAGTATAAACTAATAATGTGATCTTGATGGGTGTTGAGGTGGACAAGTGGCACAAGCCAGCGCGTAGAAGTCGGAGTTTATATTTTGTTTTTGTATTATTGGGCTTTTTTTTTAGCTTTATAACCTTTTTTAGGTTTTTATTTTTCAATTGGGTATGATAGAATGTAGGCGTGTAGCTGTCCAGTTATAAATTTTAGGGGTGTTCAAAAATAACTGAAAAAACGGGTACCCGAAAAAATATCCGATATCCGAAATCCGGATACCCGAAAATCTGGGTACCCGAAAATCCGGATACCCGGATTTCGGGTAACCGGTTTCCGGGTATCAAATACGGGTAGTGTTTTTCTAAAAATCCGGGTAATTGGGTACCCGGTACCCGAATTTTATTTTTCCAACTTATTTTTATATATTTCTTTATATTATTAGTAGCGTTAATTATCATTAGATATGGGCATATGCTTGACTCATTTTGACAAATGTCTATAATTTAAAACCCTATCTCAATTCTCACGTACAAACCATCTAATTCTCACCTCCATCGTTGAATCATGGTTTTGAATCATGGGATGTTTTTAAAGATTTGGTCAGATTCATTACTAATAACGATTTTTCTTTAAAGAAAATCATAACGTAAATTTTTAATAACAGATTTATTAATAAGATTTAAAGAAATTAAATGTATAAACAATGGCGACTTCCATTTATGTAATTTTTGTGACAAAGAAATTATATTTCCGGGTACCGGGTACCCGAAAACCGGGTATCCGAAAATCCGGGTACTCGAAAACCGGGTACCCGAAAATTCGGGTACTGATACGGGTACCTAAATCTACTACCCGAATTTTCGGGTACCCGGTTTTAGGGTACCCGGAAATCCGGGTACCCGGTTTTGAACACCCCTAATAAATTTTCATGCTGTCCTACTCCTGCATGAAATTCAATACTAACATAGACCCACACTCTATAGTGTAGAATCTCCCGTGGTTGAGAAAAAATAATATTGATTATTATTAAAAAAAAAGTTACTCATTTGACAGATATATATGTTAAAATAAAAAAATAAGATTAGAAAAGAGAATTAGTAGATTGCACATGTCAATCATTTTATAGGTTACTTGATAATGTAAAAATATTTAGTAGGAATCAATATCATTTATCTAAGATTCAAATTAACGTTGTCGAGTTGCTGCAAGATAAATGACTCATTAATTATTTTATTTAAAAAAGACTAATAATTTAGAAAGGTGTAAAATTATTGTAGTGAATGTAGGGCTGTCAAATCGTGCTATGGTTTCGTATTTTTGGGTAACACGACACGAATTCGTTCAACACGAAAACAACACGACACGAAGTCGTGTTTTATTTTGCTAACACGAACACGACACGATTAAAAAACGATAAACACGACATACACGAGATAAATAACAAATATATCAAATTTCTTATTTACTACATGCTAAAAACACGACAAACACGACAAAAATATAACATAAACTTCTAAATATTCCCAAAATCATAACTATCGTGTCAATTTCGTGTTAATCTCTGAACACGAACACAACACGACTTCGTGTTTGTTAAGACACGAATTCAAATTTCGACTTCGTCCCAATTTCGTTTCGTTTCGTATATTTTTGTCGTGTCGTGTCATGTTTTGACAGCCTAAGTGAATGATTCTTGTAAATAACGAGACAGGATTGCAACGGGTCTGTTTTGCATATTATCAGGTGAAGTAATACCTTGTAAGATTCAGGCTTATTTTGAATATTATCCGGTAGAACCAAATCTATATATTACAATTGATTATAATGTCCTAAAAATCATCTCCAAAAGTGTCGTCAATTAACACAAATTGTTGCTTGAAAACGGGCTTTCTGGCTACTGTCCGATCTCCATGAACAACACAAATTTCGCCTAAAAGACTATGATAAAGATGTGTAAACATATCATGAAATTTAGACAATATAATGGACAAGGGAGTAGCGGGTCAAAAAGTTAAATCCGTCAAGTTTCTTTTGTAATGAGTCAGTCTCTTATCCATGTACATTTTTTCAGATGAAACCAGGGTCGATGACATGTATAAAATCTATAAACACAGACAGTGTACTTGTACACATGTTAAAGTAGTTTGGTTTGGGATAATATGTTTTATAGTTGCTAGTTTCTATAACTTAATTCGTTGGGTTTTACTCATGTAACTTTCTTACATTTCTTAAGTATGAATTTCAAATTTTTGTTATAATATTTCATTAGTAATTTCATGGACAGTCTCAATAACTGTTACTATTTTCAGTTTTTAGTTTTTTTACATTATCATTTGCGTATTGGATACTCAATAAGTATAAAGTGTTTTGACTGGTCAATGATATTTAAATCATCTAAATTTTAAAACTAAATTACATTCTCTTTTTGATGGCCGTTACCGGTTACGCTAGTAATATTGTACTGAGAACGACATTAATGTATTTTAGTTCCGTAATTTTAATATCCAACAAAGAGTTATATTCTAGGTAGTATAGGGGTTTTGTATAGTTCCAAGGGATAAATCATAGCCATTTGATCAAAATGGTCAAGATCAAATCACAGTGTTTCAAGTCACGACCACCACCACCGGTCACCACCACCGACCACCGCCGGTCACCACCACCTTCGGCGGCGGCGGTATTGATGTATTGAAACACATTAAAATAATAATGGTGGCCTTGATCCATATTTCCACTCCCATCCCACATTTAAAAATAAGATTACTAGTAGTTGAGTTTGGATATATAACTGGAAATTTAAACCTCAAATACAAATAGGTTGGGATCGGTTTACTAGAAGTCGAACACCCAGGTCTGGAGGGTTTAAGATCCGGAACTGAAATTTAATTTTGTGTTTGGAATTTGTTTTGATATAACATTATTGGTAGTATTCGGATAATGTTTGTTACACAATCTTTATTTGTAAATTATTTTAATATTAATGTGTAAACTAGTAAATATGATGCAAACAATTAAAACTGACTCCCATAACTATTTCGATTTCAATCAGTCTATACTTGACAGATCATAACTGAACCAGAACCGTATTACTCGATCTAGCCGTTGTCGTGCTAATTTTCAAACCTTCATGTAGACATCTGGTAAATGTTTGCCTAAGGTATAGATCGACCCCGTAACCTCTAGAAAGTTACTTCACTGTAATAATACTATATTTATTTTTGACAATCCAATTTAAGACATTAACTTTTATTATTAGTTAAAACTTAAAAAGATACAAAATCTATTATATTTATTTTTGACAGTCCAATTTAAGACATTAACTTTTATTATTAGTTAAAACTTAAAAAGATACAAAATCTATTTCATTACGACAAAAAACTGAAAAAAGTACCCCCTCATTGGTTCTGTCCCATAATAAAGTTCTTATTTATATTTTGCAGAAGTATTTAGAAAATAGTTACTGGTTAATACTTGGTAATAATTTTGATTAAAATATAATGTTAGTTTAGAGAGAAAAATCTTAGCTTACATAAAAAATATTATTTTAAAAGAAAATGAAAACATTATATTAAGCCGACCGCATCAAGTTTAACAAATGAGAATTTTAGGACAAAACTTTAAAGGAAAATAATCATTTTATTATGAGATAGAAGTAGTATAAAGTTTCTTAAATTAAACATTAAAAGCATAAAAGGGGTGTATAATTCCCCTTTTTAGGGTTCCTAAATCACATGGAGTGGAGTGGAAGTAAGCACTTCTATTTTGTTGTAGATCTCAATTCACCTTGGTATAATGATTTTTTTTTTCTTCCAAAATCATAGTGTATAACTTTAATATTTTATTTTCAAATGATATACATTTGATGATTTGAAGCTTAAAGAATTATACTCCCCCGTCCCTTAATAAAGTTCCTATTTCACCTTCAAGTTTTGTCCCTAAATAAAGTTCCCATTTCTCAAACTTAAGGGGTCCACTTAATATAATAATATTATTATCAATACTTTCATCACTAACTATCTCCTAAAACACTTTTTCTCTCCAATCAAACCTTATATTTTAATAAAAAGTAATATCAAATACCCCACCACTAACTATTACCTAAAATGTTGTGCCCAAGACAAATGAGAACTTTATTTAGGGACGGAGGGAGTATTATACAAACATTTAATATTTTATACTTTAACATTTAAAATTTTTCATGGTCATCTGAGAGAGCTTGAATTTGTGATCCGTAGATTATCATTCAAGAGCTATATATTACCGTTCGGCCATGTACTATTGATGTGTTCCAATCAATTGTAGTCACCCAAATTAATAAACTATATGGGTCCTTTTTTAATCACTATTTATTGCAAATAACGTAACGTCTTGATCTTCCGTTTTCAATAGAGCCGTTATATGTCTCCCCTCACAATTCCCCTTTATAAACCACCCACGACACACAATCAAATCATCATCTCATAATATGGCTCGTAAAATACTATTTGCATATCTCTTTCTACTTCTTTCAGGTATACTAACTTACTCTATATCATATCACTTCAATAATGCATTACTTTTTTTGCACATACCAAATAAAACAATCTATATTTTGTTATACTTATACAATCTGTTTAAAACTTATGCAATACGAGGAAGAGAATAGTTTTTATGATGTGAGTATCAACTTATATTAATTAACACTTGCATGAATCTTGATCTCTGTTATATTTTTTGGTGTTTTGCAGTTGGGACTATGGTGGCAGTTCAATGTGAGGTACTGCACTTTATATAACTCGATAATATTCGCTCTTTAAATGAAGTTAATGATTTGGAATCAGAAAGATCTAGAAAACCCTGAATTTCGGTTATTTTTGTTGTAGAAAACATGGTGTGTGGCTAAACCGTCATCGAGTCAGTCGATGTTGTTAGAGAATATAAACTTTGCGTGCTCGCAAGTGGATTGTAGGGTCTTGGAGAAAGGTGGTCAATGTTATTTACCAGATAATTTAATAAACCATGCTTCTATAGCCATGAATATTTATTACCAGTGCAAGGGAAGAAACCCATGGAATTGTCATTTTGGTAACTCTGGTCTAATTACTCTCACCGATCCAAGTAAGTGATTTTACTAACCAACCCATTAAAGATTTGAAGCTAAAGTTTAGTTTTTTATTTGTATTGTAAACAAGGGTATAAAAACATTTTAATACTTTGAATTTGATTGACCGGTAATCTATTATTCAGAACTATTAAATGTGCATAATGATATCCTGAATTTTGGAAAAATAACCAATGTAATACCCTGACTAACTATTTTGATTTTGAATTCTCACGCGATCAAATTATAAGAGAAGTAAATCATGTTAGCAAACCCGGTCAAATTAATGAGTTAATGTACTAAAATGACCATGTTTGCAAGTTCATGGTTTATGTTGCGTCTTTAATACTACGTTCAGGGTAGTAGAGACTAGAGAACCCGGTCAACCAAGTTCACAGTACTAAAATGCATTTTGGTCATTAAACAACCCATTAAATATTTTAAGGATTTGAAGATCAAGTTCTAATTCGATATTTTCACTAATTTGCAGGTTATGGAGGTTGCCCGTATGTGTAAATGATTGGGATGAAGAAGATTATGGTTTTCTATTTGTACCCATATTTTTATAGCATGTTAGCGCAATAGATCATGTTTGTTATTTAATTAGGTTGATCTAATGCAAGATGATTCAATAATTAGTAGCATTATATTTATTGTCTGAGCATGTTAAGGGTTTTCCATTGTTTTAGTTTTCTAGTTAAAAGCTGTTTTTAGGATTCTTTATTGAAAATTAATGGATATGTTATGGGATGGTTAATTTTATGGACAATCTCAAGATATGAGTTAGAGAATCCCAGTAATGAAAACTTAAATCAAATATAGTTTTTAAACAGAAGGTTGTTACATTGACTTTTGCAAAGACTAAAATTTTCAAATTTGAAATTTGTTTGATGTGAAATGTTTAATGTATTCTAAAGATTATAGTACTAAGGGATAATTAATAGTCATTGTATTAAGAAAAATTAAAAGTCAAGATCAAGATTTAAACCATACAAATACATGTGCTTCAATACATCAATACTCCGGCCACCCCACCTCCGGTGGCCGGAGACGGCGGCGGCCGGCGGCGATCGGTGGAGGCGAACGGCGGCCGGAGGTGGCCGCCGGCGGTGGTGGTCGTGACTTGAAACACATGTGTTTGAAAAACATGTGTTTCACCTTTTGAAACACATGTGCTTCGTAGTTCGTATGTTCCACTGTGTTCTAGAAACTCATGTTTTTAGTGAAACACGTGTGTTTCGTGACTTGAAACATGTGTTTGAAACACATGTGTTTCACCTTTTGAAACACATGTGTTTCACCTTTTGAAACACATGTGCTTCTTAGTTCGTATGCTCCCCTGTGTTTTAGAAACTCATGTTTTTAGTGAAAACACATGTGTTTCGTGACTTGAAACACATATGCTTCGAAGTAATATGCTCGTTTGTATTCAAAATATCTATGTGGGATGGGAGTGGAAATATGGATCAAGGCCACCATTATTATTTAAAAGAAAAAAAGAAGCAATGCACGTGACACATGCCATGCCTTGTTGACAGCAGAGAATGAAATATGCAAAGACAAGACTTCACAAGTCACAACGCATGCCATGCCATGCCTACTCCTTTATGTCATATATTCTGACATTCGGGCCCACAATATCTGAATTTTGGTTTTACTTTGTTTTTTTTTTTTGAACGGCATTACTTTGTTACTTCATCAGTTATCCTCTTTCCTACACTAACAAACAAACACATTACACAACATAACAAAATCCCACTCTTTCATTTCTTATCCCACTAAAACAGAGTCTGTAATTTACAACACAACTACTACCAACTAAACCACCACTTACCATATATATAGATATAGATATTGGTATATATATATAACCACCCATATAAGTTCTAAGACAACCCGATCTGAACAACCGTATGAGCGGCAGCGGTTACATGACCAAATTGACCTTGTTGGGTCGACATAAGTTTTGCATCAATTGCTAACCGTTCATTTGGTTGTTGATTTGACACATGACCATGTGGGTGCACATGTGCATGTGGTTGGGTGTAATACGGGTTACTGTTTAAGTCAATCACTATTCCTCCTGCCAACTTAGCCGCACCCAGGTGCGGGTTCGGGTTCGGGTGTTTAGCCATCGAACCGGGGTCCCGAACCGTTTGATCTGGACCGTTGGTTGTCATATATACATATTGTGGAGGGAGAGCTACTGGCGGGCCTACTGTGGGGTTCACTACAACTGTTGGTTTATACACATCTTCATAAGGAATAACTGGCCCTGTTGGAAAAAAAAAAGTTGGTATATGTCAAGTTGCGAAAGTTGAGGGGCTGATATGGAAATAATGGAAGATTTTGTACCTGTAGGCATTCTGGGGGGTTGTCGAGTAGCAGTTGTGTTGTAATTATCGATTACTCGTCTGCTGTCAAATGTAACAACGGTTTGTTGTGGTCTAGAAGCAATCATACTTGAATTCACCGAAGATCTAATGAAAATTAGAATAATTAATCAGTTGTTTAACAGTACAACAAATTCTTAATATCTACTCATAATAAACCAGAAGATAAATCATAAAATGACTAAAACAGAAATCATTTTTATACTTTATCCAAACATTAGTATTGCGATATGAAATCCAACACAAATAGTCAAATACCGTGTATATAAAATGCACGTTTATCATTCTGGATTATTAATTTTCATTTAAAATAAAACAAATTGACAAAATTAATCTTTACCTTGGGAGGGAAACATGCTTCCGTTCTGGAGGCACAACAGGCCCGTTTTTCCCACTGTTTTCCTCTAAATATGCAAACTGCCTACGAAATTGGCTAATAGCACTGCAAGTACCAACAAACAAACATTAGGTCCCACAAAAAAATAAAAATAAAAACTAGCAAAATGCAAGATGGCGGTTATACAATTACAAACCTAGGATATAAAAAATTGGTGCTTTCATTCCCGGCCATATAATCTTTTAATAATTGAGGGTGATATTCAAGTATTTCCCGAAATATTAATTCCCGAATATCTTCTTTTGTCACCCTTCGTCTCTCAAACTCAAATTCCATTTTTGAAATTGACTGACATGAAGGCTCCCTCTCGAGTTTAGCCAGACCCTTGAAATAAGGATCAGCTAAAGCCTAATAAAAGATATTACAAAACAAAATTAGCAAGATTTTTTTTCAAAAACAGATTAAATTAAATAAACGTGACATAATTTCATTTCATACCTCTTCAGCAGTTGGTCGGTCCTTTGGGTCAAATGCTAACATCCTCTGTAATAGTCTGAGTGCTAACGGGTCAATGTTTACAAATTTATGTGAAAACGGTACAGCTTGCTTTTTGCGCATATCCAGTAAGTATTTTCTTGCCTTATCGTTACGAACCTGTATAAAATATAAAAAGAAATTACTTTAAAAATTCATCGTAATCTGTGAAAAAGAAGAAAAATTAAAAAACGTACTCCAGAAATAGTGTCTGATGATGGTGTCCCGAGAAGATCGGTAATAAGTTCGAGCTGATGAACGACACTTTTACCGGGAAAAAGTGGTTTTCCAGTTAACACTTCAGCAAAAATACAACCGATGCTCCATATATCAATAGCAGGAGTGTACTGCATTTAAAAAGTTAAAAATTAATTAAATTAAATAGATTACTTACATAAGAACACAGAAAATTAAAAATAAAAAACATGGCAGCATGCAAGGATTCTATAATTGGATGTAGTTACTGGATTCTCAAGATTCGAGAATCATTCTTTGGCCATGCAGCAGCATACATCTCTGAAAATAACAAATATGCTCGATTTTATCATACAAGCATACATCCTAGTTTTTATATTTTACAAAACGATGTTAATAATGCAGATTAACAGGTGGTTATACCTTTGAAGAAAAAGATCCACATAGCTCAGGAGCCCTGTACCATCTTGTTGCCACATAATCCTACAATACAATTAAATAAATATGTTTTAATATATATTTTCGATTAAATAATAAATGATTAGTAATGTAAATAGATAACTTACTGTCCACAGAACTGCTGTTGGGGCATCATTAAATGCAACTCTTGCTAATCCAAAATCACAAATTTTGAGCTTGCAATTCGCGTTTGCTAATATATTCTTCGGCTTAAGATCTCGATGGTACACATTTGCTGTAGAAATTTGTATTCAGATTTATCTCCAAAATAAATAATATATTTTCATTAAAAATCGATTGGTTATTCAGTTACCTGTATGCATATACTTCAAAGCGCGTAACATCTGATAAAGGAAAAATCGATGGTGTTCATGTGTCAAATCATCATTGGCTTTTATAACTTGATGAAGATCAGATTCCATAAGTTCAAATACAACATAAATGTCTTTAAAAGCTCGTCTAGATGGTGGTAACATTATTCGTTTAATTTCAACGATATCAGGATGCCTTAAAAGCCTTAATAATTTAATTTCGCGTAATATACGAATTGCGTCCGATGCGTGTTCGAAAATATCGGTTATTTTTTTTATTGCAACTTTTTCACCCGTGTGTGTGTCAACAGCTGAACAAACAACTCCATAACTTCCCTTCCCTATTATCTCCAAGATTTTGTATCGATTTGATTCACCATATTCAGTGAAGAATTCAACTTCTTTCGAATTCTGTAATAATACGATACTCAAAATGTCAAATACTACATATACATCAACTTTACACAATTGAACTCAAATAACATGCTAATTGAGTAATCAAAAACTGGATTTAAGCATATAAAGAAATATCTTAATACTATCTTGAAATACAATTTTTTCAATAAATTATATTTATATAAATTCTATAAAGGTATTCAAGAACCATAGTTTTGATATCAATCGGTTCAAAAATCATAGCTTTGGCGTTATATTTATTTCCCAAAAGCAATGAAAGTGTCAAAGCATTTATTAAACTGTTCAGAGAAGCATTCTGATCCAAATTGAAACATCAACTATACATTTTCTGGTTGTCGGTGAAAATTCACTCTCAAACGCTAAGTTATTTAATGTTAGGTAAGTATCGAAGGTCTTAAACCTAAAATTTAGAAACGTAAACCTAATCATAATGCAGTTTCAGCTCAAAACTTCAATCAAAACTGTTCGAAATTACAGAACTGGAATTGAAATTCAAGATGACATGAACAAAATTTAGTTGAGAAGAAAGTTAAACCTTTCTGCGCGGATCTTGTTGCATCGTTAATTGTACCACAAGGTGTAAAATTCTTGTTTCCGGAAATCAGATCCCAAAAACTAACAGAAGAAGAGAAAAAGGTAATAGCGATTGTTGCCGAAATTCGGAGAGAGCTGAAATAATTAAATTTTAAATCAGCCACATTTATCCCACCTACCGCAACTACAAATCACCAAACCAAAATCTCTTCTAACACAATCTGAAGTCTCTCTGGAAATAAAGAAATGCACCACCACCTTACTCATCCAAACCCAAAACCTAAATCTAGAATTCGAACACCACCGCCACCGTTTATTCAAAAAAAATTAAATCACAGCAGCACCTCAGTCTATCTTCGATTCAAACAAAGGCTCTCAAACAACTGAAAATTGACAATCAGCAGCTGAGAAATGCTGAATCGGTGGCTGAACAGATAGACGAGATGCTTTTGGATTTGAAGATCTGGCGGTGGGTGACGAGAGAGAGAGAGAAGGGTGAGTTTGATTAAATAGATGAAAAATGTGGGTGGGTTCGGTTGCTACTTGTTTTCTTTCGTTTATCCACTCGTTTGCCATACAGTAAACGCAACGTATTTATATTTTAAGAAACTAGCTACAAAACCCGCCTGATGGGCGGGTATGCTTCAAATTTTAGTATATAAAAAATACCAACAAAGATTAATAATTTTCTAAATGGCATAATAATCGATAGATATGATGATGATTTTATAAAAAAATTCGATACATGAAGAAATATTACATATAATTTACAAACGAAATAAGACGTCTTTGTAAACGACATTTCCTGTTGAATTAGTGTAATTGCCATCTCTGTCACAACAAATGACCTTCAATCATTTCTTGCTCTTAACTCGAGATACAGCTACATAAATCTGGCCATGTGAGAATACTGGTTTTTGTAGAAACAAACCAACCTGAGACAACGTCTGACCTTGACTTTTATTAATGGTCATAGCAAAGCATGGGAATTGCCTCCGATTCAATTTGAAAGGCATCTTGTTGTCCTCGGTCCTTCTCAGCTTTCCAAACATGTAATTATGAGCAACAAACAAAATTATTCAAGACACGAGACAACGTGGCCCGTGCGATGCACGGGCTTCGTGCATAATTAACAACTTTAAAGCTAAATGGTATATATTGGAATGGTGTTACGAATAAAGTATCCAAAGCATGATCACTGAAGAGATTCTACGTACCCAATATGAGAAATTTGACATACCCAAAGATAGTTAATACGTAGAATTTCCTACGTGCCCATGTTTAAATTTGACACTTATATTACTACATCTTGGAGATAAATTTGCACATTCAAGACAATATCATAAGTTATAATTTCAATCAAACAAAATTTGAACCTACCATTTTTTAATTTTCTAATACACGTTTTAATATTGTCTATTAAAACATTGTTAATACGAAAAAATGATGTGATAACAGTAATATAAGTGTCAAATGTGATCGTTGTATCCTAATTAATTTAATATGAAAACAATATGGATCAATTTTGGCCCGTTTGATATGTTCGAACTGTTTGACCCGATTATTTTTAAGCAATTTATTTTATTTTAACCATTTGACACGTAAGAGATAAAACATATCACTTACATTTGTTAATAGTTTACATAAAAATATTACAACATATACAAATCTTCACATGTTGAGAATCTCATTCAAAAGAAAATTGAAAAAATATGATATTAGTACTGATATTCATAATCATAGATTAAGAGTTAAATTTTAACTTTAATCATAAATTAGTACTGAAATTAGTACATGGAATTCATTTTACGTTTTAACATAAGAGTTGAATTGTAGAATCAATTGGTGCCCTAAATTGATCAAACCATTTGTTAGTACCTTTTAGAAAATTAATAATATACATTATTAATTTATATGAGTTTGATCCGAAATTTACAAACTTTAATATGATCACAAAAATTAAATAATTTATTTCTTTAATAAAAAGAGGTAAGATATTATATGCATTAAAAAACACACATTTGGGTTTCTTTGATTTGTTCCTTTTAGGATAGTTACTTTTATATTTTACTTACTTGACCTATTAAAAAACAAACATAATGTAATCCAACTCTTACATAAACAAATGGGTAAAGAAGGTATTATTTAGTATGCATGAGAAAACTAACATTTATCATTAAATGATTTTATCAGATCCTCGTGTGATTATTTTTTTTTAATTATACTTGCAGTCACTAAAATGTAAGGATATAAAAGGAAAATTATAAAAATTTCCATAGATCTTTATTCTTTTTCCATAAGTTTTTGTGATACACTATTACACAAAAATGTAAGGATAAGAGAAGGAAACTATAAAAATTACCATAGACATTTTTCCATAAATGGTTGTGATACACTTTTGGAACTTACAATAACTCCTTTATCATAATGCATCTTCACACAAACAATTAAAATAATAGGGTGCACAGAATTTAAATTAAAAAATTTAATATATGTCACATAAAAAGGACTTACCTTAGCATTTTCCAAGTTATGGATTAGAATTCTCGAATAATTGGATACAATAAATTCCAACTGCTACATGATCGGATAAAATGATGTGATATTATCATCAACTCAACTATGGGAGTTAACCATGGGAGATTATGATGGAAGCCATATATTTAATCCATAATCAAATTACATAAAAATTATCCAATATAAAACATGTTGCTTTATATGTTTTCTCCTTATGAACCATCAAACAATCGAATCAATTAATTAATTATATAGTACTAAAAACAAAAGAGCTTACAGACATGAAAGCAAAAGTATAGTATCTACAATCAAGATTGTATTACATTTTAACATGAACCCATTTATCTTCTTGTCCTAAAACCAATATATGTTACCAAAACTTCCCGAGCTTGAAGACGATCGTACTTTTGCTAAACGGGTGCTGAGGTCATTTTCCATTTGCACTAATCGTTTTCCCATTCATATATGCAGTGGGTGAAAAGTGATATACACGATGATATTAGCGACCCAATTAGGCCAAAAGTTTGGTTTATATATGCAACACTTTAATTAATGTTTTTATGCGTTTCTTGTGTGAACCGTTTCATATAAAACTTAGACTACGTTCCTATCTCGCATTAATGCTTTAATTTATTATTTCATTTCAGGTATAAATGTAGAAACTTTAAGGTCTGAATCCATATAAAACTTTAGTTTCGTTTCTATCAAATTGAGTTAATGCTTTAATTAATTCAAGTGTAATGGAAAAAGAAAGAATTTGTAACTCACCAGTTACCAGTAACCCCCTTAATCGTTTCTTAAATTCCGTTACAGCCAAACAGATTCAATGGTTTATATATTAATGAGTTTATGGTGATTATTGCTAGGTAATAAATGCTACATCAAAACTGAAACTCGTTTTTTATATGTATATAGATGTAATCTAATTATGAGCCCGTTTGCTTCTTTTGGTGGTTCAGTAGTAAACATCATGATTTTTTCATCAATCGACAATCAGTCAGGATATACTTATACGAATACTGCCAGTTCCATCATCAATCGGTGAGGATTTTCCAGGTAGATGGGGACTTTACTTCTTAACATTTTGATTGCAACACGTGGATGAAAAATGTGGATATGGAGGGTTGATTATTGTTAACGGCTCCAAAATTGCTTATGATTGGTTTCAAGTTGGTCAATGTATTTCCGATCCTAATCAAATTCATAGTTATATCCCTCATTAGAGATACAAACAATTTCACAGTTCCCTTAAAAAGAAAAAAAGATGCACAAGTTAGATATCATTATTTATCATGTGTCAAGATGTAACAATATTCAAATAAATTAAATAATAATTTAATACCTCGAATTATATCTTCCATTTCTCACAAAGTAATCGCTTACCTCTTCCCCTTCCACATCCCACCCCTGGTAGCTTTCTTCTATCTGCAATTTCATACAATAACATTTGTTTTTACTAATATTATATGTGCTCCACGTACATGCCAAATTTATGCTCAAATATAATACTAACATTGAATACATTCCCTGGTTATAGAAAAATTATTAATGGCTATTGCAGAAAATTTTTCTTAACGGCCTCAGTTAAAGATAAAATGGATCCAGAAAAACCTAACATATTGTTTTGTTATCAAAATATTAAAATTAAATAAAAACAAAGTTTCATGTGGCAATCATACCAGTGGGATTCTTGGTTTCTTCATGAACCATGTCAACTACCTGGCAAAACAAATACGACAAGTTTATATACTTCAAAATGAATTTTCATATAATTTCTAACTGAAGAATATAGCAACATAAAACTAATATGCATCAACACCCCACACAATCAACTTTTTATAAATACTTAAAATGGTTACAATAACAACATAAAATTTAGAATTTGGTCAGCTAGTGGCCTATCTCTATTTTATCATCAATCGTATAAATTTAAGCCTGAAACAAATAAACTTGACTGTAAGTTATCCATTACTGATTTGTAAAGAGGTAAAGGCTATTTTTTTTATCCCTAATTCAATATGCTAGGTTAATTTCTAATCTAATCAATTTTATGAGCTTGAAACAAAATCAAGCTAACCTGGTTCTTCATGGAGCAAATTGAGGCAGAGAACGAATAGTCGAAACCATCAAACAAGTATCCCTCCTCCTTCTTAATCCCGCGACCTAATCAGTATCTGAGAAAAAAATGAATGACCAGGTAACAACATAAAAAACGATTGCATATTGAGGTTAAAACAAATCATATAAATTAGGGTTTGGTGGAAGAAGATTGAGGAATTGCGAACCTGGTTCAGCTAGGACTTTCGTCAAACACATGATGGGCAAAGGGATTGAAGATTGAGGAACGATTGAGAAACACCGGTCGATTGAGGAATGATTGAGAAGCATCGATCGATTGAGAAGCAGCGATCGATCGAGAAGCAGCCGATTGAAGATTGGATCGTGACAAAGGGATCGAAGATGGAAGAAATCCGCATTGAAATCATTCCTTAATGTTGGCCTATTATTTTGGGTCTTTCCTTATATGCAGGAAGACCACAGTTATGATGCTACGAATTTGTGTGTGAATGAGGTGGACCAATACCCGAATTACAGGTGGCATTTAGGACGAATCAAATTGCTTGGAAGTGCCATGCTGTCAAAACCTCTTCAAAATTAGGGGCCATATATAGGTTAAGATGAGATAGTTCGTACTATTTCATTTCAAGATAAAATAAATTTATTAATTATGAATAATAATATTTTTCAAATATTTTCTTCCTATCTAATATCTATATGTCTACTCATTTAATCATGATTATTTGACTAATGTCAAATTTATGGAATGATATAAGGAAAAAGAATTAATAAATTACGCATGTTAAATTTACAAGTAAATAATATAAATAAAAGATAGGAATACATATAATTTCTCTTATCTTTTACTGTATTATACTATTCATTGATTTTGAAACTAATTTTAAATCAAGTGAATAGAATAATAAGTATGAACAAATAATATAAAACAATATCATATCTTTTATATTGTATATTTTTTATACACTTTAAAATTTACTATAATTTTTTTATAACGGGACTTCAACTCATTACCTTAAGTCATTGACAACACCAAACAAATTTTATATAATTAACGTTTTTGTTAAAATTATTTACATGTCATTTATAATATATAATTCATTATTACACAATAAATTTTATCTCATATACACATTACAAGTTTTACAACTAATTATATTACCATCATAAGCTATAATTATAATAAATGTAATAAAATTTGTAATTTAAAATCACCAACTTCTAAAATATATATTCTGCAAATATGTTTCTATTTTTATTGACATACATACATCTGAGTTAAATATACTCTTCTTGAATATCTGACAAAAATATCTCATCGGTTTTATTTCACCCAACATTTACGAATTTTACTACTTGGTCCATTTATGCACGTTATCCTTTTTCCTCATATTAATAAATGAGAAATGATATCTAGTCATACTTATAATCCTACCCATTTGATAGGATGACACTATAAATAAAACTAAATGGTATGACTAAATACCATCACTCTTAATAAATTTTACGCTCACTATGGCATGATTTGAAACATAATTGTTCGATTCAATTCATGATAAGCTAACTTAAACTTAAGATTGATATAAAAAATATTTGATTAAATATAAATGATAAACATGCGATACGATAAATAAAACCAAAAGGAAGTAATCTAAATTCTAACACTTCTTAATTTAGTAGATTTATGAATGTTGCATTAATTAACTTACTGTTAAACTTAATGTTATTTTGAATATCTTTATAATATCAATATCAATATTTTACCATAAAAAGATATGCCAATTTCCCAAAGTTTTCAATAAAAAGTTGTTATAACTAACTCAAGTAAAATATAATATGTTGCTAATTCATATTATTAGGAAATAATTTGTATACAATAATGTTTAACAATACACAACAAATTAATACATTGTAGACTTACATTTTTGTTTATTGTTTGTAGCTGTTGTGTATAGTTAAAATTGTTTATACTTCTATAAATCATTTCCCATATTGAGAACTTGGAACTAATTCATTGAATGGAACTGATTTTTGCTGTTGTAAATGTTTATAGAAAATTATTAAGAAAATAAGATATCTGGGAATATAACATTGCTCTTATCCTATTTAGAAGTGTAAGATATTATTAGTAAATTATTATTCGTAGGAACCTATATACAATTATACATGCTGAAGGAGAATAGTCTTTCGTAATTATCAAATGATACGTTGATAACTTAATAATCATGTGTACTTTATGTACCGAGAATTGTACATTGCACTTGCACATGTTGATTTTTAATATTAAAGGAACACCGATCCATTACTTAAAAGGGAAGAGCATTATGGTGATAGATGGACCACGATTTTATAAAAGTTGAAAAGCAAATTAAACGCTTGGCAACCATACAATTTCAAATAAAGTTATGCAAGATCTATTAATTATACTACCTCCGTATTAAAATAAGTGATACACTTTCCTAAAAGGGGTGGAACAAAATAAGTGATACACTTCCACTTTTTACCTTATTTGGAAAGTTTTAACCCAAGAAGTTACCCTTTTACCCCTACTTAAATTTCTTAAACATCATTAATTTTACAATTATATACTAATTAAATCAACAACTTCCCACCCACCTCTAAATTTAACACTTCCCACATACCTCTAAATCTTACACTTCCCAACCACCCAAAATTAAATCAGTGCTTCATTTCTTCTCGATGGATCAAAGGGTCCAGATTTGATTCTCTGATTAATGCTTCATTTCTTCATCTTTGCTTCAGATTTGGATTAAATCAGTGCTTCATTTCTTTATCTTTACTCTAGGGTTTTCATCTATGTCTTCTTCGTTCTCGATGGTTCTCTGATCTAGGGTTTTCATATCTTCAAATCTTCTTCATTATCTCTAAATCGGTTCCCGAACTCGAAAGTTTTCACGCATATATCGAAGATGAAGAAAACCTAGATCTGTGGGATTTTCGGTTCTTGTGGGTGTTTGGGTTGTTGTTCGAACCCTAGATTTGTGGGTGTTTCGGTTGCTGTGGGTGTTTGGGTTGTTTTTCGAACCCTATATTTGTGGGTGTTTATGTTTGTTGTGGGTGTTTCGATTGCTGTGGGTGTATCTTCAAATAGATGAATGATGAAATTCATATGATGTTTAAACAAAAGTTTAAACTGATGAAATCCAAATGATGTTTACTAACATTTAAACTTGAAGTCAAAGTGCTCGGTACAAATTGTGCCTTGAGGTATCATTGTCTTCACTTCTTGCAAATTTGCTGATGGATTAAAGGATCTATGATGACTTGTTGTTGGCTGTCCTTGTTCTTCCTTAAGCAAAAGTATTTAAAATCTATGGGACCCACTTAATATATGTTAATCTTCATTTAAAAGTTTTGCCTCAAAAACCGTGTTTTGAGAAGTGTATCACTTATTTTGATACGGAGGTAGTAATAAAAGAAGCTTTAAGGTGCCACGTGGCCTTTTTTTTAGAGCCACAGCTTGCCACGTGGCAAGCTCCTATTGGTCAAGCTATTTATTTTCCCGCCCAAAACAAATTCGTTTATGACATGCTGGTGAATTTATTGCATAATAAAAGAAAATACATTAATTTGGAATAACATCTATTTATAATTAGAAATGATTTTCTAAAGAAGGAAATTGCATTATTACAACAATATGTAATTTGGAATCATAATAAAATCGTAAATTTTACAAAACCAGCATTTAAGGTAATTTTACTAAACAAGTCATTCTCAAGCCATAATTTTTCTAAACCATCGCATTTCTTTATTGCCAGCAATTTATATTTTGTACTTTGTGTCAATTGTTACTAATGATTTTTGTTTTAGCAATTAAAAAAATTGCATTGTAATTTTAAATTAAAACTGTTTTGACTGTATACATAAAAAATCAGTACTACATTAATGATCTCTAAAACAAGTTATGTAGAATTACATCTCACGAGTCACTAAATGTTGTTGGTCAATGCAGTTAGGTATGCAGTGAAGCTGCTTGATGGTGTTACAGTTGTTGAGTCACCAAAATAGGGTGTAGCGTTTTACTTAAAAGATAGTAATTAATACTAATACTTCCTCTAATTCAAAATAAGTGATACACTTTGGGTTTCACTATTTTTAAGGCAAAAGATTATAATGATGATTAAATTAGTATTCTTATGTAATTTTTGTATCTTTATTCTGACTATATTTAGAAACATTATATATCGTGTATAAATAATCATGCAATTAATGATAAATTTTAATATTCAATAAAAATTACATTCAGTAAAATTATTGACAGCCCGTGATTTTCACGGGTAATAACCTAGTTCTTATAATATCTAAGTGAGTTAATCGATTACTAAAGTGATACTAAAGCACCCTTTAGTTTAGCGCTAAGATATTTGTCTCTTATGTTTATAGCCGAGTGTTTAAAACTCATAGTGAACATGTATAATATTTAAAAGTAGATTATGATTTATCGTTAAAAAAATTACTAAAATAATTTAAAATTCCATATACATGTAAAGATAATCATATTTATTCATTCTTTAGAATATGATTATTTTTTTTTCGTAATAGGTAAATGGCAGAGATGAAGAAGGCGATGAAAACGTGGGCAGAAACGTAACTTATCATTCCCACGATTTTAATTGTTATAATTAAATCTGAATTGCATTTTAGAAGGAAAAAGACGTGGCCTTAAAATTTGAATTCAACAGTTACCGGAGTTGAGGTGGAAGCCAACATCATCAAAAATGTTGACGTGGTATCAAAATATTTTTCAAAACTTTATATAGCGTATTAATAATTCTAAGATGATTGTATGTTAAAGGTAATATTTGTTAGGTTATATCTTTGTTTTTAGTTTTCATTGAATATCTTTTTTTCTTTCTTTTTTTGAGATAGTCTTTTTAAATAATTATGTAACTATCAATATGTTTACCACCAAACTATTAGAATTAATAATTTGTAAAGTTAAAAGCTAATTTATTAACTAAAATTATACTACATATGTTGCACAAAAAACATTGCATTTCACTTTGACACAAGTTTTAAGGTAATAGTTAGTGGTGGGAATGTATGATCATTGGTAATGATTTTAGTTAAAATATAAGATTGATTTTGAGAGAGAAATATAGTTAGTAGTGAGGTCCTTAGTAATAATAGTATTTTATTATGTGAAGTCCATCAAATATATTTGGTCGGTTAACTTCCATTTTTAGTAGGTTTGGACTTACCCATTACTGTTATAAAAACAAATGAAGTTTCAAAAGATAGTAATAAAAATAAATGGTCAGAAATGGTTCACCGACAACTTTTTGCACCAATTACACTCTGGTTTCCCATCTTAATACACAAACTCATATGCTACTCCACATTACTCTGCCACGTTCCCTATTTTTAATGAAGTATTTTAAGTTACAACTATTTAAAATTTTTAACACACAAAATACTTTATACATCTTAAAAACATTCTGCCACGCCCCCCTATTTACTTGATTAATTATCTATTTTTCCATATAAAAAAATATTTAATTAAACTTAGAACAATAATTACTGTGTATCGACGAGTACTTTTCAATTGTATGCTATACCAAATATTTATAAAAAATAAGTTAAAACATTTCTTATTTCTTTTGAAAAGGAAATGTGTTGTTTTTTTTCTTCCCAAAATGGGGGAGCAAAACAAATAAATAATAGTAATTAGTTTTCTTGTTGGCATTTGACCAAAGCATAATACACCAAAAGGTCCAAAACCAGAGCATATTCCAAAATTAAAAAGATCTTGGTGTTTTTCTGATTATGATATATGATAACTTTAAAGTCACAATCACTAAATAGTGGTGACTATCTCTGATTTTTAGATATTTTGTTGCGTTGTAATTATTTGATCGGCTATGGTTCGAGTTATGTGCCCCTGTTTTGTGTTCTTTTTATCGGGTCAACAGCCCAATTGTGGTCTAATTGCCAAAGGCCCATGAATCTAAATCCGGGCCACGATGATACCGCATACCATGTTATAAAACAGAAAATTACTCACACTATCTAGAGCGAATTACATCTAAGGTCCCTGTGGTTTATCACTTATTGCAGCCACAGTCCCTAAACTTCATTAAGTACACTAGGAGTCCCTGGTGTTGCCATTTTGTTGCACCCGTAGTCCTTGAAGCAAACGTCCGTTAAAAAACCCTGTTAAATCACCCATGTGCACATCACATGATGGGTAGTATGGTAATTGTCCACCCCTTCCTCATATTTAAACCCGAGTTAATTACATGGAAGGTCCCTGTGGTATACTACTTATTACAACCTTTAGTCCTTAAACTTCATTTATTACACCGGAAGTCCCGGGTGTATATGTTTGTGTTCGTTTGTGTTCATTTCGTGTACGTTTGTATTTCTTTATGTTCGTTTATGTTTGTTACCCTCGTTCGTGAACCGTTCATGAACACTAAATTTTCTTAACAAACGAACACGAACACAAAACTCCGTTCGATAAGTGTTCGTGAACCGTTCGTGAACACATTTTTTCCTTAACAAACGAACATGAACAAGACCCCACTCGTGTTCGTTCGGTTCGTTTACAGGCCTACAAACGAACACAAACACGATTTTGTGTTCGTTTAGTTAAACAAACGAACACGAACAAATGGCCGTTCGTTCGTTTACGTTCGTGAACATCTGTTCGTGTTCGTTTGTTTACGTTCGTTTGTTAGTGTTCGTTTGAGTTTGTTTACGTTCGTTTGTGTTTATTTCGTGTTTGTTTATGTTTGTTTTGTGTACGTTTGTGTTGCTTTATGCTTGTTTGTGTTTCTTTATGTTCGTTTATGTTTGTTACCCTCGTTCACGAACCGTTCGTGAACATTAAACTTTCTTAACAAACGAACACGAACACAAAATTCAGTTCGAGAAGTGTTGGTGAATCGTTTACGAACACATTTTTTCCTTAACAAACGAACACGAACAAGGCCCCATTCATGTCCGTTCGGATTGACTTTTTAGGGGGTTGGTGACGCGACAATAAAGGTTGAAGTGTATACACCAGGGACTTCCGGTGTAATAAATGAAGTTCAGGGACTAAGGATGTAATAAGTAGTATACCACAGGGACCTCCCATGTAATTTACTCGGGTTTAAATATGAGAAAGGGGTGGACAATTACCAAACTACCCATCATGTGCTGTGCACATGGGTGATTTAACAGAGCTTTTTAACGGACGTTTGCTTCAGGGACTACGGGTGCAACAAAATGGCAACACCAGGGACTCCCAGTGTACTTAATGAAGTTTAGGGATTGTGGCTGCAAAAAGTGGTAAACCACAGGGACCTTAGATGTAATTCGCTCCACTATCTATATAACTATATCATATAAAATATATCTACATATCTATATTCTATCTATATAAGACCGCTCCCAATGGTTTGGCAAACTGATACCGTCAGTTGTTGCCAAATCAGCGACACGTCAGCTTACCCTCCAACCGATACTAAACTGACGTACCCATGCCAACAATACCAATTCCCTTTAATTTTTTGGGACCCACCATTACAAAACACACACACACAAAATACCCCCTTGGACCCACCCATTCAACCGGCAACACACACACCGCTCGTCTTCAAACCGGCTTGGCTCAAACCGGCGGCAAAGTGGCGAGGCAGTGCCAACGGTACCACCAAACCGGCGAGAACCGGCGGCAAAGAGACGGTGCCCGTTGGCACCCGTCTAATACTCCCTCCGTCCCTAAATAAAGTTCTCATTTGTCCTTAAATTTTTGTCCCTAAATAAAGTTCCTATTTCACAAGTTGATGGGTCAACTTAATAAAATAATATAATTACCAAGGACCCCACTACTTACTATCCACTAACTATCTTTCTCTCTCCAAACCAACTTTATATTTTATTCAAATTTATTACCAATTACATCACCATTAACTTTCTCCTTAAAACTTGTATCCAAGACAAATGAGAACTTTATTTAGGGACGGAAGGAGTAAGTGTTATAATAAAACAAACCTGTTAGGAAACCACTTGGCATCTTTTAGCATATCAAATCACACTATGACACAGTGTCATTCTTTGATGGGGTCAGATTTTACCTTTACAACTTTTGTCAAGTCATGAGTCCGCGTATGCAAAATATCTAGAATTCTGTTTGATTAATACATAGTACAAATGATACAAAAGAAAATAATGGTAAATATCGATTGATTTGACTTACCAAAAGATGTTAATGTATTTGTATTGGACGTAAATGTTTGTAATAATTCAAGGCTGTTTTAGTAGTTTACTCCTTAGATGTTTAATTATCTTATTTAATGAATGGCTATCGGTGGCATCGTCACATGCATACAATGTTTGATGTAGATTATAAAGTTTACTCTATGCTGTTTAATTGCTTCTAATAAGTAATTTCTCTATAAGGATCGAAATGGTGACAATAGTGGGTAAAGTTGTAACCGCAGTTTTTATAGGTGTTATAGGGAGGTGGGTATGGAAAGTACTAACGTGGGTATGGTTGAAGCCAAAGAGACTAGAGAAGTGGCTGAAAGAGCAAGGGTATACAGGTAATTCTTACAAGTTGCTGATAGGTGACATGAAAGATGTTAGGAATATTTTAGATAATATTCATTTAGATTTGATGTGTCAAAACTTGGAAATTACAAGGACCTAAATCGTTGATATGGAATTCAAGATTTGAATGAAAATTTAGGAGATAATGATAAATGTAAAAGATTTAGTATATCTTTATAGAATTCAAAAGATTTAGTAATTATCTTTTCCTTGTAAGTCTTAGGTTCTCTATTATATAAAGAGACCTAATGACATAGAATTAGTCGTTCTTGAAACCCACGTTTATCAAAAAACGTGTTTGTGTGTGTGCTCTAAGCCCCAAGGTCATAACTATGATCCTGTTAGAAGATTAAAACCGTTCTACATATTTTATGTAGAATTAGGGCTTTTAGTAATCATCGTATAAATTGATGATGATGAAAACCTTGTATAGCAATACAAATCTGTTCGTTTAATTCCGCATTGTTTATGATTTGTAGTTGTATATTCCAGATCAAGAACTAACTATTCTTGAGCCTAAAGATCAATTTTATAGAGTTGAAATAAACTCATCAGGTGGTATCAGAGCAAGGTGGCTCCAGATCTGGAATAAAACAAGGATCTATCGATGATTACAAGAAGAACCAAACAAAAAGAAATCAAACCACGGCCTATTAAAAGATCACGATGGAGCTTTTCATAAATCCAAGCGTATTTGAAGAAACTCCTCACGAAATTATTGACTTTAAAATTAAGATCATGACTGTGTTGTCTCAACATGTCGGAGGTAACTATTTTTCTGTGTTAATCCTTTTTACTATCAAATTGTTGGGGTTGGTAAACGTGGGAGGCGGCATAAGTTGTAGATTGCCATGCCTGATAATTTAAAAAGGAAATTTAATATTTAAATATTTGGTGAATATGAGAGGATCTCATAATTTAAAAGGAAGATTAAATATTACCGAATTTATGCGGTGGACGAAAGATGCCTTTTTAGAGCATTCTTGAATTGGTTTGTTGAAGATCCACGTGGATGAAATTCCACAAAATCTATCCTACTGCAATGACGCTTAAATCTTATTACTACTGATCGCAACTAGTTTTTACTACTGATCCGGTTCTACAAACGTTACTATTGGTCACAACGGTTAATACTGATATCATTTTTACTACTGATCACCTCAAAATTACTACTGATCAGTAGTAAATGAAGAAAGCAGCGTTCAAAATTTTGCTACTGATCCTCATGGGTACAAATTTAGTACTGATTTCTTCCTCATAACCGATACAACATACTTTGAAGAACATGTCACACACCATGTTAGCTTCATACTACGGTTTATTGATAGTATCCGGTTTCATCACTTATTATTATTTATTCTCGATAAAAAGAGGATGAAAATAACTCGTGATATTAATGTGAAACGAATCACATTATTCACACACACAGGTTGAAGGCTTGATGAAGATAAATGAAGAAGGTTTATTTGTTACATATTTGATCTTCATTAGTCAATTACAGGAGAAGATATATTTAATTTTGTTTGAAGAAGAAGTGGAAAATCTTACTACATAAGATGATATATATTGATGTAACTGCAATTCAACAGAATCTTAACGAAAAGATCTGTTGAAGGCCACGAATGTCCTTCATACAAGATATGATGTTGCTGATTACTTGATTTAGACGGGATGTGATGCATAGTTTGATAATCTACTTTAACTTCAAATAGAAGATGATTTATTTTCAATGTAATTGATATAGCCTCGAAGACATAAGAATGATAAAACACTTTCAGGGGAAGAAAAAATGTTGATCATTCAAGGGGAAGTTCAAGTTTCAGATTTGTATTTGATTATGTCAAAAAGGGGAAGAGACTTGAAGATTCCAAGCTAATTCTATAAGTTTTGTCAAATCAAATAGGGGAAGATTGTTAGGAATATTCTAGATAATATTCATTTAGATTTGATTTGTCAAAACTTGGAAACTACAAGGACCTAAATTGTTGATATGAAATTCAAGATTTGAATGAAGATTTAGGAGATAATGATAAATGTAAAAGATTTAGTATATCTTTATAGAATTCAAAAGATTTAGTAATTATCTTTTCCTTGTAAGTCTTAGGTTCTCTATTATATAAAGAGACCTAATGACATAGAATTAGTCGTTCTTGAAACCCACGTTTTAATCAAAAAACGTGTTTGTGTGTGTGCTCTAAGCCCCAATGTCATAACTATGATCCTGTTAGAAGATTAAAACCGTTCTACATATTTTATGTAGAATTGAGGCTTTTAGTAATCATTGTATAAATTGATGATGATGAAAACCTTGTATAGCAATACAAATCTGTTCGTTTAATTCCGCATTGTTTATGATTTGTAGTTGTATATTCCAGATCAAGAACTAACTATTCTTGAGCCTAAAGATCAATTTTATAGAGTTGAAATAAACTCATCAAAAGAGCTTGCAACAATGGTGAACGAAGCTAAATTCAAGCAAATTCCAGTCACGCATAATATCGCTTCACATTGTCTTCCCTTTGATAATCACATAATCACCAAATACGGTTGGTATTCGTTTTCTCAAAATTTACTTTAACTTGTTGTGTTAATCGTATTGTTAAATCAGTATACGCTATTTAAGTACTTTTTAACTTGGAATAGTCAACTCTTGAAGGTCCGTAATCATACATGGTGTGGTTTGGGGGTGGCAATCCACACGGGTTAGGGTTAGCAGGTTCAGCTCGGCAAGTCGGCGTGTTGGAATCAGTCAGCCTGAACCCGACCTGTTAAGAATTTAGGGTCAGAAAAATCAACACTAACTTGGACACTTTTAAACCAACCGAGACAGGACCATCTGACCCATATAACTTAACAGGTTAGTGGGTCAAATGGGTAAGCCGATTAGAACCAGATTTCTGGGTAGGAAATAAAAATTGACCCATATACCAGGCTAATCGCGAGGAGTGAAACACTGAAAGGTCAAAATATTTAAAATAGAGATGTTTCAGGCATGGTCGATCTGTTTGTACATAAGTCAACCCAAACACGACCCCATTTATAAATGGGTTGGGCGAGTCGATTTGTTTTTGACCCAAATCATTTAGGATCAATCATAGCCTGATTATTTACGTGTCAGGTTCGTGTCTAGTTTTGGGTCATGTCGGAATTACCGCCTCTAGTCTGGTTGCCATGGTTCAAATTATCAAATACATTATCTAACACCGGTGAAACCGAAGCATCTTACCAAACTGTGTTATATTTATTTCCGTCGGATGTATGCAGCCTTAACTTTTCTAATCGATAGTCCACTACAAATGTTTTAGGTGAATATACCAATGATTGTATTGTATTTGTATCTTTTGCTGCAAACGAACTATAAACAGTATATGTGTATGATATAATACTAGATTATGTCACATAAATGCGAAAAAAAATATAATTGTGAACATATTATAAAATAATATGACTAATGCAATTATTAACAAATGTATAAAATAATAATCAAAATGAAAAGATGTTAACAGAATTATAAATTAATTTAAAAAACAATTTCCTAAGAATAATAAAAATATCATTTTGACAGTAAAATGTGTAAGAGTTTAGTGAAAATACCATTAGACTACATGTTAAATTAGAAGGAGTTAAGATAAAAATCAGAAATAGTGAAACAAAATTAAATAAAATGAAGAACACGTAAATGGTGAGATGGATAAGCTAAGAGTCGTGACAAAATTCAGTTATATTTAATGCTTTATTTATATGCATATGTAATTACGTATAGAGTAAAAGTTAATTTAAAAGAGATGAAAATGAAAATGGGAAATAGAGAAATAAAATTAAATAATAAAAACAAAAATTTAGAAACAACATTTGGCGGGGAAAAGGTCATTCATGTGGTTCGGGCCAATACCAAGGATTTACAAAACAGACCCACAACTAATAAAGGATATATTATCAAGACCCAATGATTTTCAAAAGCCACACCCTGAGCCAATACGAGATAGCATCATCGGTGGACTTCTAGCTTCCGAGGGTCACAAATGGGCCAAACAACGTCCCATGATTAACCCGGCTTTTCATCTTGAAAACATCAAGGTTAGTCACAAGTATTCTACTTCAATTAATTATACCCAATTTTCATCTTTATAATCTAATAAAGATTGTTTATTAATTATATAGAGTATGTTTTCGGCCATTTGTTCAAGTTGTAACGATATGATTGACAAATGGGAAATCTTGACCATGGGAACTCGTTTAGTGGATGTTGATGTGTGGCCCTATATCGATAACTTGGCTGGAGATGTTATTTCACGAACGGCCTTTGGGAGTTGTTATGAGGAAGGAGGAAGAATATTCAGAATCCAGAAAGAGCAAATTGATCTTGTTCTCCAATTGTTGCTTACAATTTATCTTCCAGGAGGAAGGTAGTAACATACATAGACCATAGTCATGGTTTGATGTGTATATATTTTTGTTAACTTGGTTTGTTTAAAATGTAGGTATATACCTACAAGAGCGAACAAAAAGTTTCAAGAAAATCGCAACGAGCTCCGTATGCTACTAATGGATATAATCAATAAGAGAAAGAAAGCAATCGATATGGGAGAAGATATCGACGAGGACTTGTTAGGGATTTTGCTCAAATCAAATTCAAAAGAGATTGAAGAAGATGGAGTTGGAATGAGTATGGAAGATGTAATCGAAGAATGCAAACTTTTTTATGTTGCTGGATCCGAAACAACATCAAATTTGATTGTTTGGACTATGGTTTGTTTAAGTTTGCATCAAGAATGGCAAACCAAAGCTCGAGAAGAGATTATGAAAGTTTTTGGTACTCAAGAAATACATTTTGAAGGATTAAAGTACCTTAAAATTGTGACGATGATACTAAATGAGGTTCTTAGACTATACCTGTAACATCCCGAGACCCCGGCCTAGTATTTTATTACTTTCGGTAAATAATATTTTAGTGTTTATTATTTTATATTATTTTAGTTGAATTATTTGAATTAATTGTATTTTTACCATGTGGTTAAAAATTAGCAAATACTGAGATATTTAAATACTAAAATGATTTTTATATATTTGGGTTCACTTCCGAACCGGGGTTCTAAATATATCTTCGTTATTAAATTTGGAGTTAGTTAGGTCTAACTTAATTATCTGCGAACCTAATATCCTGTACTGTGTTTTAATGAAAAATACCTGTGTGGGATAGGGGTGTGTACGTGTTATGTTGTGGGCAAGTGTTAAGTTGGTCTTTTTCTTCCCTCTTTTCTTTCCCAGTCGACACACACACACACATGCACTTCTTGAAGTTTTTGGCCAAATTGAAGATTGTTGCTTGTTGATCTTGTCTTCTCTTAGTGATTTTCGGATTCTAGAAGCAAATCTAAGTAAGTTCTCTTCCTCCTTGAGCTAGGGTTCATGTTCTTGAGCTTTGTTGAAATAGGGTTCTTGAGTTAAGTGGGTTTTATGAATTTCTTGATGAATCTTGAATTGATGCTTGATTTGGTGTTTATTTGTGTTCTTGCAAGTATTACATGAATTGTTGTTAGTTATAGCTCATTTGGTGAAGCTTTCATGAAGCTCCATCAATGGTGGTCTTGGGGAAGAAGATGGAGATCTTCCCTAAATTGGTGAAATGTGAATCTTGTTGTTCTTAAGGTGTTATTATGTTAAATTATGCATGTGAGATTTATAATTGTTAGTTATAAGGATGACTAGTTAGCTATTGTGAAAATGCCTAAAGAATGGTAGTGTTTGGCTAAATGGAAATGTAGTCATAACTAGCTAAATTTGTAGATTGTTGACTTTGGTCAAACCTGGGAGTTGACTTTAGTCTTGTGTGACTAGTAAACTTTAATTATTAATTTCATGTTAACAATGTGTTAGTTGAATGAATTGTAAGCTTAATCATGTTGGTTTAGGGCCTTGACCCGTTTGATTGACAATTGGTGCATTTGACCTAAATAAGGTCAAAGTTGGTGAAACTTGCATTTGGATGCAAGTAACTTGTTTGACATGAAATATTGATGTTGATCATGTAGTCTAACCCATTGGAAGGTGTTATGTAGATTCCCGATTCATTATTCTTGTTTTTGACCCGTTTGGGCCTAAGGTGCATTTTGGTCAAATTGTATGATGAATTGACTTGATGAATTGTTAGAATTTCGTATTGGTTATATGTACAATTGCAAGTAATTGGTTGTAAGATGTTGTTGCAAGATGTGGCCTTAATCTTGTATTACTTGTTAAAGAATTGATGATTTCGGGTGACTAATTCGGTATTCATTTTGTACAGGAAAAGGGAAGGAGCCTCAGTGATATAAGATCATTGAGCTCGGCACGAAAAGGAAGCTAAGGTGAGTGGATTTAACCTTCCTTCTTGTGTAATTTGCAAAAATTATGGAATGGTAGAGTTACATGAGAAATTGCAGGATTTTGGCTGATCTGGGGAGATAGCTGCTATCTTTAAGATAGCGGCGCTATCTTGGCTGGTTTGCAAACAGAAACTCGAAATAGCAGATGCTATCTCTAAATAGCGGCGCTATCTTAGATAGCGGCGCTATTTTGGCTGATTTTTGGGAAAATTCATTTTTCTTGGTTTTTATTGATTTTCCAGTGGTGCCATTAATTGTGGGATTGTTAATGGTAGTATGTGCACATGTTTTCTAGAGTTTAGCTATGAGTGGGTTTTGGCTAGGCTTCGTTACTATTGGATGGGGTGCTCGGACTCCTACGAATGTGTTCCGTCAGGGGTGAGTACCGTGCTAATAGTAAAGTGGCCATCGGTAAACTGTTGTTCGGCCAACAACAGTTGTAGGTACCTTGCAAGTCCGCCGATACTCTCATAACGTCCAAATGCTTGTGGAAGTTTGCACGGGTTTCAAGATTGATTTCTCTTGTCTCTAATTTGTTGTGGTTATGAAAATTGATTGTTATTTCTATTCACTTAGCTTTGTGCTAATCCCTCAGTTGTTGACTCTTTTCAGGTTGTGGATTTGGCTTGACTAGAGTCGGATTTTGGAAGTCTGACCGTACTCTGATTTTGTAAACCGGGTCGAGCCTGTTTTAGTAACACCTATAAATGTTTTATATATTTTGGTTAATATGTAAATGGCCTTTATAATATGTAATAAATAGGGTTTATAGTTTTCTAAAATCGCTTCCGTATGCATATTTAAAAAAAAAAAATGGCTCTAAGATTGTGGTGTTACAATTTGGTATCAGAGCCTCGGTTTGGCGATGGTTGCACATTTAGGTGTACCATTCCCAAATCTTGGCTCGAGTTGGTCAAACTTCCTTAATTTTTGGAGTGGATTAGTAGAGTGAATACGAATTGTGGTTTAGTAGGAGTTAGTATGATAGGTACTAACAGTTTAAACTAAGAGTTCGTGAGATGTTGTGTTTGTTACAGGTATGGCCGATAACGATCCCAACTCTTTAGTAACTCAGTCGAACCCCGAAACCGAAATCATTGGTACGTCTAGAGATGCAAATGCAGATAGAGAAGATTATATTATAAGAATGGAAAGTCGATTGGAACATCTCCAAAATCTTGTTGATAATATGAACCAGAATCAAAATAACCAAACACCAAACTTCCCTCCCGTGTTTACTCCAACAATGTCCGTCCCTACCATGCAAATTCCCACAACTCCCGCCTTTACCATGACGGTTCCCCTAATGTCAACCACATCCGAACCCCATCCTATAATGTCACAACCACAATACTATTATGTTAACCCAAGCCAAGGTTTACCTCAATATCAATTCACAAATCAACCTTATCCATTCGGTATGAAACCGAATTGTACTTTCAAACAATTTTTAGACTGTAAACCCCCTGAATTTAGTGGAAGTAGGGATCCCAATGTCACTATGAACTGGTTAAGGGAAATGGAGAGAACCTTAGATGCTTGCGGGTGTGATGACCAACACCGGGTGATGTATGCCACACGAAAGTTAGTAGGTGGTGCTATGAATTGGTGGGATACCTTGATTGAGCACTCACCCAAAAAAGTTAAAAACAGTATAACATGGGATCAATTTAGAGAACAAGTGTGTAAGCGTTATTGTAATTCGTTCGAGATGGATATAATTCGATCTGAATTCTTAAATTTGCGGATGACAGAGGGAATGACGGTAGATGATTTGATCGAGCAGTTCAATGAAAAATTAAGATTTGTACAACAGTGGGTGCCTGATGAGTCTTAAAAAATAAAACATTTTATCGGAGCTTTACGACCCGAATACCGAACTACAGCGAGGCTCGCAACCACTTTGTCACAGGCCTTCGATTTGGCCAAAACAGTAGAAGGTGATTTGAATACTCGAGATTGGGTGATCAGCGATAGGTCAGAGTGTCAAAATTTTAAGTCTGCACAATCGGACTCCAAAAAGAATAAGAAAGGGCAGGGAAATCAAAATCATGGAAACTCGAATCATATACAGTCAGGAGGTAGTTCGGGTCAGAAGGCACAGTGGTGTGCTAGGTGCAGATCTTCTCACGCAGGTGGTTGTACAACTCAGACTATGCGATGTGTCAAGTGTGGTCAGTTCGGGCACGAGTGGAATGATTGTAGGTTCCCGCGAAGTGTATGTTGGAATTGTCAGAAAGAGGGTCACAGGGTCGGTGATTGTCCTTCAGAGAGGAAAGTGGGTTCAGGGTCGGGGTCGACAACTGGGTCGTTATCTTCAACAGGCCAGAAGAGAAAGAATCACCCTCCACCCGAGGGTAGGTCATTTCAGATGATTGTGGAAGATACTACCTCTAATGATGATGATATCACGGGTATGTTTTTGATAAACTATTTACCTATATGTATGTTAATTGTATTGAAACAAATTGCTTATTTGTGATTATGAATTATGTGATGAACTGAAATTGTTTTGATAAATGATTGTTGTAATCGTACGTTAATGTGATGCCTATAGTTGATTTGATATAATCTTAGGCATAGACTAATTAGTCTTGTGTAGAATTGCTAATTAATTTAAGAAAATTTAATTATTTGTTGTGACCTATCAAGTCACATGTAGTGACTCGATAAGTGTTAGCCGAAATTATTTGACCAATATGAGTGAATCGAGTTTTGCCTTTGTTATGGATGTCGGAATTAAAAGTCTAAATGTAAATTTTTGGATGATTTTTGAATAACCTGAATTATTATTTGAATAATTTACCTAAATTTCCATCTATGCCAAATGCGAAAACTGAAAACTGACACAAGGAATCAAGTTTATTTGACCATTGTAATTTGGATTATGAAATTTTTTAAGATAAATTTTAAAATACTGAGATTGGACACAATTATCTGGTAAGATAGATGAGAACTTAGAACTTGAAAGGCGTATTTTAAAAAAAAAAAAATTAATGGATTATGACCGTATATTTGCTAGCAAAAATCCAAGATTGTGAATTTGGAGAAAAAAAAAATATATATACTTATATATAAATGTTGAGTCCAAGTTGAGGAAATACTTATGTTACGTTTGTTTGTATGTGTTGAGATTCCGGGGACGGAATCTCCCTAAGGAGGGGAGATTTGTAACATCCCGAGACCCGGCCTAGTATTTTATTACTTTCGGTAAATAATATTTTAGTGTTTATTATTTTATATTATTTTAGTTGAATTATTTGAATTAATTGTATTTTTACCATGTGGTTAAAAATTAGCAAATACTGAGATATTTAAATATTAAAATGATTTTTATATATTTGGGTTCACTTCCGAACCGGGGTTCTAAATATATCTTCGTTGTTAAATTTGGAGTTAGTTAGGTCTAACTTAATTATCTGCGAACCTAATATCCTGTACTGTGTTTTAATGAAAAATACATGTGTGGGATAGGGGTGTGTACGTGTTATGTTGTGGGCAAGTGTTAAGTTGGTCTTTTTCTTCCCTCTTTTCTTTCCCAGTCGACACACACACACACATGCACTTCTTGAAGTTTTTGGCCAAATTGAAGATTGTTGCTTGTTGATCTTGTCTTCTCTTAGTGATTTTCGGATTCTAGAAGCAAATCTAAGTAAGTTCTCTTCCTCCTTGAGCTAGGGTTCATGTTCTTGAGCTTTGTTGAAATAGGGTTCTTGAGTTAAGTGGGTTTTATGAATTTCTTGATGAATCTTGAATTGATGCTTGATTTGGTGTTTATTTGTGTTCTTGCAAGTATTACATGAATTGTTGTTAGTTATAGCTCATTTGGTGAAGCTTTCATGAAACTCCATCAATGGTGGTCTTGGGGAAGAAGATGGAGATCTTCCCTAAATTGGTGAAATGTGAATCTTGTTGTTCTTAAGGTGTTATTATGTTAAATTATGCATGTGAGATTTATAATTGTTAGTTATAAGGATGACTAGTTAGCTATTGTGAAAATGCCTAAAGAATGGTAGTGTTTGGCTAAATGGAAATGTAGTCATAACTAGCTAAATTTATAGATTGTTGACTTTGGTCAAACCTGGGAGTTGACTTTAGTCTTGTGTGACTAGTAAACTTTAATTATCAATTTCATGTTAACAATGTGTTAGTTGAATGAATTGTAAGCTTAATCATGTTGGCTTAGGGCCTTGACCCGTTTGATTGACAATTGGTGCATTTGACCTAAATAAGGTCAAAGTTGGTGAAACTTGCATTTGGATGCAAGTAACTTGTTTGACATGAAATATTGATGTTGATCATGTAGTCTAACCCATTGGAAGGTGTTATGTAGATTCCCGATTCATTATTCTTGTTTTTGACCCGTTTAGGCCTAAGGTGCATTTTGGTCAAATTGTATGATGAATTGACTTGATGAATTGTTAGACTTTAGTATTGGTTATATGTACAATTGCAAGTAATTGGTTGTAAGATGTTGTTGCAAGATGTGGCCTTAAGCTTGTATTACTTGTTAAACAATTGATGATTTCGGGTGACTAATTCGGTATTCATTTTGTACAGGAAAAGGGAAGGAGCCTCAGTGATATAAGATCATTGAGCTCGGCACGAAAAGGAAGCTAAGGTGAGTGGATTTAACCTTCCTTCTTGTGTAATTTGCAAAAATTATGGAATGGTAGAGTTACATGAGAAATTGCAGGATTTTGGCTGATCTGGGGAGATAGCTGCTATCTTTAAGATAGCGGCGCTATCTTGGCTGGTTTGCAAACAGAAACTCGAAATAGCAGATGCTATCTCAAAATAGCGGCGCTATCTTAGATAGCGGCGCTATTTTGGCTGATTTTTGGGAAAATTCATTTTTCTTGGTTTTTATTGATTTTCCAGTGGTGCCATTAATTGTGGGATTGTTAATGGTAGTATGTGCACATGTTTTCTAGAGTTTAGCTATGAGTGGGTTTTGGCTAGGCTTCGTTACTATTGGATATGGTGCTCGGACTCCTACGAATGTGTTCCGTCAGGGGTGAGTACCGTGCTAATAGTAAAGTGGCCATCGGTAAACTGTTGTTCGGCCAACAACAGTTGTAGGTACCTTGCAAGTCCGCCGATACTCTCATAACGTCCAATTGCTTGTGGAAGTTTGGACGGGTTTCCAGATTGATTTCTCTTGTCTCTAATTTGTTGTGGTTATGCAAATTGATTGTTATTTCTATTCACTTAGCTTTGTGCTAATCCCTCAGTTGTTGACTCTTTTCAGGTTGTGGATTTGGCTTGACTAGAGTCGGGTTTTGAAAGTCTGACCGTACTCTGATTTTGTAAACCGGGTCGAGCCTGTTTTAGTAACACCTATAAATGTTTTATATATTTTGGTTAATATGTAAATGGCCTTTATAATATGTAATAAATAGGGTTTATAGTTTTCTAAAATCGCTTCCGTATGCATATTTAAAAAAAAAAAAAAATGGCTCTAAGATTGTGGTGTTACAATACCCACCTGCAGTTATGGTAATCCGAGCTACTACCAAGGAGACAAAGCTAGGACACATGATGATACCATCGGGCGTGCATATAAATGTACCTATAATTCATGTCCACCATGACTATGATATATGGGGTGAAGATGCAACGGAGTTCAAACCCGAAAGATTCTCAGAAGGAATTGCAAATGCAACAAAGGGCAAAGGATCGAGTTCTTTTTTGCCATTTGGTGGTGGTCCAAGGATTTGCATAGGGCAAAACTTTGCGATGATAGAAGCAAAAACCGCCATAGCAAAGATTCTGCAACGCTTTTCGTGTGAGCTTTCTCCATCTTACAAACATTCTCCTTTCCCAACATTCACTCTTCCACCCATGTTTGGTGCTCACTTGATCTTACGTAACATAAGTTAGCATTTTGAGTTACAATACAAAGAGACACGAAAAACGAATAATGACTTGTGCTTTCTAGTAAGTATTGTATGATCACGAAAACACACAGTACGTATACTTTTCCTCTTAATTAGATCTCATATCGAAATACTAAACTATATATGGTACCAGACCTTTCGGAGTCATAGACTAATTGGAGTGGAATAAGATCAGTAATCGTACACTAACATTCCAGTCAGCATTTGATCCGATCCACGAGCTCAATTGAACTTCAAATCTTCAATTTTGAACTCAAAAAACCCAAATTTCTCTTTAAACACCCATTTAATTTCAAGACTAAGCCTAATTAAACACTAATTTTGATTAATATGCTATGATACCAATTGAAACATCCTAAGATCTAAGTTGTTAGTGTAGTGTTTTATATATGAATAGAAGCAATTCGGGTATACATAAAGAATTGAGTTTATTTCAAAGTCATAATTCTTATTATGCGCACTGATAAGTGTTCATACATCATATTAGCCTAAGAGCACAAGTTTTCATAACCTTGTTATAGCCGAGTTTTATAGTTTTTTTTGCTCTTTTAACTTTGCTATAACATTAACCCTAAAGACCTTTCTAAAACCAAAAAATAATAATAAAACCTTAACATCGCACCATAGCAATGGTGGAAGACCTTTGGCGAGCGAATGTCGAGAATGTCGAGAATGACGATGTCATTTGGCGGTCGCTATAGGGATTTGTCGCGCCCTATGGCGCTGCGCACTTGGACCTTTAATGATTATATACTAAGCATATGCTTTTTACAAAATATCCCACATATTATTGTTACGATATAATATATTGCCATATGTTACAAAGTTTACTTTTGAAACAGATTCTAAGACTGTCCGTATCGCATGATCCGGAAGCCGGTCGCGACCTCCACGTACACTACGTCCGACGCGTCGCCCCCGTTACGGCCCCTCGTCCCCGACGCGTCGCCTGCCTCTAACGGTCATATAGTCGACCGATGAAGGTCGACTCCCGACGTTCCAAAATTTTACCCCGGCCCCACCCCCAACGGCTATATTTAATTAAATCAAAACCCCTTTCAAACTTAATTTTTACCCTATAAATACCCAATTCTTTTACCAAATAATTCACGCTTCTCATTTCTTTCTAATATACTCAATCACACACTCTATTCTCTCAAAAATGTCTTCCAAGAACAAAGATACCAAATCCAAAGCTTCAAAATCCCGACGTCAATCAAACAATCCCACACCCTCTCAATCATCATCTATCAACTTTCAACCACCAACTTTATACACCAAACTCATCCTCAACCACAAGGTTATCAAAATAATCCATTTGCTCCCCCTACTACCAACAACCATACCAACCATACTTTCCACCACCACCACCACAACAACAACAACAACCATCACAACAATACCAACAATTTCCTAACCTTGATCAATTTGATCCTTTCGAAGGGCTCGACCAATACCAATACCAACCCCAAACACAACATGGCTCGGGCTCCGCCACTCCCGCTGCTCCCCTCGACGTCGAGTCATCCGAGTCTTCCGACTCCCCTGTTGTAGCGCCGACAAAGAAGGTATCAAAAAGGCGTCAACCACCGCAAAAGGGTACGACCGGCGGAAGAGCGACATGGACGCCAGCCGAAGAGCTAGCCTTATGCAAGGCTTGGATCAACACGTCCGAAAATGTCGTGGAAAGTAACTACAGGGTGCTCAGGGGTTTTTGGCAGGGGGTGTTAACATACTTTGAGAAAGAAATGAAGGGGACGAACCGCATGTACGACTCAATAAAATGCAAGTGGAAGAATAGGCTTCGGCCTAAAATTGCAAACTTTTGTGCGATTTATGACAACCTTGTACAAAGACACCAAAGTGGGGCGAACGACCAAATGTTGTACGAGCGGGCTTGTGGTGAGTATAAAGCTCAACATGTAGGGGACTTCAGAGAGGTGGAATGCTGGAGTATAAAGCTCAACATGTAGGGGACCAATGGGGCTGGACAAGGCGAAGAAGAAAGCAACGGCATTGCCATCATCAGCTGCTCAAAGTTCAGATGTTGGTGAGCCTCCTGTTGTTGACCATTTAGTCAACAGATGGAAAGACGCCACAAACGAATTTTTTAACCTCCGCAAAACGTCTATAAATGATTTCATGGCCATACAAAAAGAAAGCCACGCGATCAAGCAAATGAAATTCTATGCTGAACCGCATGACCATTTGAGCGTCCCCTATCTTGAGTGGGTTTTGAAAAAGATAGTGAAATCAAAGCCAAATATAATTTGGATTTTTAGTTTGTTGTTTTTTTTCTAATAGTTTAAATATATTTATGTAATGTTTTTTTATTATTAATGTAATGGTTTTTAATTATTATTAATGTAATGTTTTTAGTTTTAAATTAAATTTAAAAAAAAAGTTATCAGTCACCCATTACGGGCGTTTGGTCACTGTTTGGTCATGTGTTTGATCAGGAGAGAAAAAACTGATGTGACGCAGAGGTTGCAGAGGTAACCAATATAGTATTGGTCACCCAACACGCATAGTTTAAAGATGTTCCTTTGTCTTTTTGTAGAAGTTAAGATCATACAAACAAAAATGAACACCCATACTGTTGACAATATAATTCTTGAACCTATAACATTTGATTAAGAAGATTTAAGATGTATTAGTTAGATAAAAATCTTAAAATATCAACCTTGATTACGTATCGATCATCAATAATTGGCTATTGAGTAATTTACAAATTTTCTCATTGGACGATTTCTTAATCTACAAAAAATTAGCCCGTTGACATTTTATTTCTTTCTAATTTTTAATTGGTTCCTTAGAAAGTAATCAATAGATTAAAAAATGTATTATGTAAACTTTTTAATTTAAGCAATATAAAATAGCAATAAATTAACATCACTTGTGTGGCATTATGTCATGTAATTTTGAGGTTATAAAGGCCAACCTTTGCTAACAATCTTCCTATCCGTGGAACAAAATGGTGGACATAATTAGTAAAATTGTAATCACTATTGTTATAGTTATAATAGGGAGATTGGGGTGGCAATTACTAAATTGGGCATGGTTGAAGCCAAGGAAGTTAGAGAAGTGGCTAATAGATGAAGGGTATAAAGGTAATTCATACAAGTTGGTAGTTGGTGACATTAGAGAGCTTGCTTCAATGATGAAGGAAGGTAAAACAAAGTCCATGCCAATATCCCATGATATAACTTCACATATTCTGCCTTTTGATCATCACATCATCACTAAATATGGTATCTTTATTTTTCTTTTTCCCTTAATTATAATCTATATGGTTTATTCTATGTATTGTTAAGCACTTCCTTTAACTACGATTAGGTGATTTTTCAGAACCAAAATTCACGATATTTAGTACAAAGAATTACCCTTATACTGACGATATTTTATTAACTTATGGCGACGACATATAGTTGGTATAGCTTATTCTGACAACAAGTCATCACCACAGGCTCATTACTATAGCTTAAAATTTTCATTGCCATATGTTTTGTCGGGATAGATGCCACGTATATCAACGATATGTTGTCGCGATAAGTGTCCACTGAACGGCGTCATTTTTGTTTTTCCTGCAAAACTAATAAAAGAAAACAAAAATATTTTTTATTTTACGTATCCCAATGATATGTCATCAGCATAAATTTTCAGAAGCCTGGGTAAAAAATTCCATTACCCGTCGACCCTGCCCCGACGACATGTCATCAGTGTAAGGTTTGAATAAAATGAATCTTGATTAAACCTATATCGACGACTTGTTTTCAACGTAGAGCTCTCTGTAGCGACGACATCTCGTCAGGACATAGGGTAAATTTTTGTAGTGAAAGTATGTTTTATTGTTGGCTAGTAGATTTATATTTCAAGTTATTAATTTTTCCAATAGATAAAAATTGAAGTACATTATATGTACGTACCTGTGGATCATGAACCATTGTTTTCAATGATAAAGAAATAAATAGTGAAAAAACTAGCAAGATTTATGTAACTAATATCTAAAGTGGTGGTTTGGTAGGGAAAAGGTCATTTTTGTGGTTCGGGCCGACCCCAAGGATTTATGTAACGGAACCTGAACTGATAGAGGAGATATTTTCCAGGCCCAAGGACTTTCAGAAGCCACACCCTGACCCATTTCGAGATAGTGTCATTAGTGGACTTCTAGTCTCCGAGGGTCAAAAATGGACCAAACATCGTCAAATAATGAACCCGGCTTTTCATTCTGCAAACATCAAGGTTACTAATGTCGTTCTTACTAAATTTTCCCATTTATTAGGGGTGAGCATAAAAAATCGAACCGAAACCGAAAACCCCGAAAAAACCTAACCATTTGAAAAACTGATATCAGCGGTTTTGATTTTCGGAAAACCCGTATGTTTGGGGCGGTTTTCGGGGGCATATGAAAAACCAAACCGAAAAACCCGCTCCGCCCCGCCATTATATATTTCAAGTTTTATAAAAATATTCTTATATTTTTAAAAGATTTGATATTTAATTATCTTTTAAATAAAAGATATGGTTGAATTTTTTATGTGATTTAATCCTATATATTCTAGGTTTTAAATAAAAGATTTCTCAGTGATTTATTATTTCTTATGTGGGTATATAAAAGATTTTGAATCATAATATTAATTTTTAAGGTAACAAACTGATAAATTTAAAGGAAACTAAAAAACCGAAAAAACCCCGAAACCGAAGCGAAAAACTGAAACCGAAAAATCCGAAACCAAACGGGGTGTAATTCTTAAAACCCGAACTTTTGGGGCGGGGTTTGGTTTTAGTTAAAAACCGCCCCATGCTCACCCCTACCATTTATAATCTTTCAAATCTAACGAATTTTACTATATCTTTTATTTAATTTTTACGGTTCACACCAGAGGTGGTACCAACTACTAAGGGGTGGGCATGGTAGATGTCCATTCTGAAAATTTTCCAATTAGTATAATTAAATTTTTTATGTGTTAAGTTATTTTTTGTTTTCATCCAAATATATATATAATATATGAACGATAATTATTATTTAATAGACGTCATACATTAGCTTATTGTTTAACTTATATATCTTAAAACATATAACCTTGAGGTCGAGTACCCTCCATATGCAAATTTTGTTAAAAACAATCTATTTTTTCCTTTTTCCCGTTTTAATATTTCTTTTGCTCCATTTCACACTAAAATTCTCTTTTCTTTTGCTCCATTTACCAATTATTTAATTACACGTGTATTCTAAATACAAGAACCTGATTTACACTCCAAAATTTTACATATATTTAAAAAAATCTCTAGTACCCCTGCTACATGTAATTAATTTTAAGTGCCATGGTTTAGAATCAACTTGTCGATCCTGACACATTTCCTTGCTTTTTCAGAATGTTCTGCACTTTAAGTGTGTAAATAAACTAATTTATCGTAGTGTTTTCTGGATTGATGGTTCTACAGAGTATGTTCTCTGCGATTTGTTCGAGTTGTAGCGAGATGATCAACAAGTTGGAGGTACTCACTAAAGGAACCGGTCCGGTGGAGGTTGACGTGTGGCCTTTTATCGATAACTTGGCCGGAGATGTTCTTTCACGGACGGCTTTTGGTAGTTGTTATGAGGAAGGACAAAAAATATTCCGAATCCAGAAGGAACAAATGGATCTTGCCATTAAGAATCTGTTAATGCTTTATTTTCCTGGAGGACGGTAATTAACCACGATTTATGATCTAGCTTGCATCTATGTTAGGTTTATTCGTTATGAAATATTTTAGGTTCATTCCAACGAGAGTGAACAAGAAGTTTAAAGAAAATGACAGCGAGCTTCGAACTATGTTCCGAGGTATAATTGATAAGAAGAAGAAAGCAATCAAGACGGGAGAAGGTAGTTGTGACGATTTACTTGGAATTATGCTAAAATCAAATTCAAAAGAGATTGAAGAAGATGGAGTTGGCATGAGTATGGAAGATGTGATCGGCGAATGCAAGCTATTTTACGTCGGTGGATCCGAAACAACCTCTAGTTTGATGATATGGGCCGTATTTTGTCTAGCTTTGCATCAAGAATGGCAGATCAAAGCTCGGCAAGAGGTTATGCAAGTTTTTGGCACTCGAGAACTACATTTTGAAGGCTTAAAGGATCTCAAGATTGTGACCATGATACTAAACGAGGTACTTAGACTATACCCGCCAGTAGTCATGTCTATAAGGGCTACTACAAAGGAAACACAACTAGGAAACATGATGATACCATCGGGTGTGAACATAAGTTTACCTATAATTCATGTCCAACATGACCGTGAATTATGGGGTGAAGATGCAACTGAGTTCAAGCCTGAAAGGTTCTCGGAAGGGGTTGCGAATGCCACAAAAGGCAAAGGATCATGTTCTTTTTTTCCATTCACTGGTGGTCCTCGGGTTTGCATTGGCCAAAGAGTTGCCATGACCGAAGCAAAAGCAGTCGTTGCGAAAATTCTTCAAAGCTTTTCCTTTGAGCTTTCTCCTTCTTATAAACATTCTCCTTTTCCCGTGTTCACTCTTCCACCCCAGTTGGGTGTTCACTTGATGTTAAGTAACATCTAATAACACATAAGTCTTCGATTCGATTAAATCAAAGATGGCCGGGCGCATGTTAATTGTGTTCAAGACAATTTCACGCTTTCTTTTTTTATTGTTCTTGCTTCAAGTATAAATGGCAATTTTGTTTATTAATATTTGAACAACAACGAAATTTTTATTGAAAAATATAGAGAGTAGAGATTAGAATGAACGAATTAAATCGAAACAAAATCACGCATAAACACTGTTGGAATATAAAGCTTCTACTGCTGATCCTGAATTACTACTGAAGAATACATTGAAGTTACTACTGATCTCGAGTTACTACTGCTAAAGGCAATTACTACTGACGATCTAATTTACTACTGATGAGCGTATCTGAACAAGATCAAGTCCGAGATTTGAGTAGAGTTAGTTATGAAATGTATATCTTTATGTAATTCAATTGTAATCGTTTCCTAGAATAACTAGGTTAATAATTTAGGCTTCAAGGACTATTATATATAGTTCCTTATGAATTGTAAACATACGTGTATTGATCGAATGAATTAATACATTGAAGCTTTTTGTGATAAACTGTGTTCATCGTTTTTATTCTTATTCGATTTCAGTTTACATTGTTCTTAATCTAATAACATAAGTGTTAATCCGCTGTAACTTTTTGTGTTAGTAGATCTGGGTTTATAATAACTTGTTTGGTTATTCGATCCTGACAAGTGGTATCAGAGCAAATTGGTTCTAGATCTACGAATTAAGAACAACAAAAAGTTTCATACTTTCGATCTCAAAAATTGTTAATCATGTCTGATAACAATGAAAGCACTCAAGCTAACAAAATTTCCATTCTCACTCCCAACAACTTTGGGATGTGGAAAAACAGAATCAAGCAGTACATGTTTATTACTGATTATTCCATGTGGGAAGTAGTTGTTGAAAGCAATAAAACCATTCAGATTCAAGCATCAAGTTCATTGACTGAAGCAGACAAATTGAAGTGTGAGAAAGAGAAGAAGGACAGAGGAATCGAACTCAAAACTCTAAGCACTCTTTTGCTTGCCATTCCCAATGATTACCAACATCTCTTTGTTGAATATGATGATGCAAAGAAGCTGTGGCAGGCACTGGAAAAGAGGTTTGTTGGTACTAAGAGCACCATAAGAAACATGAAGTCTGTTCTGAAACAGGACTTTGAAAACTTCAAAGGCCAGAAGAATGAAACATTATCACAGGTCTTTGATAGGTTCAACAAGCTTATTGGTGAACTAAATCAAGTGGGTTACAAACCAGACAATGATGATGTCAACAAAAAGTTTCTCAGGTCTTTGGGTGAAGAATGGTCTATGTATACTGTGATATATAGACAAGGAGATGCACTTGAAGAAAAAAGAACTTGATGAACTCTACAATGAACTAAGAGTTTTTGAATCTGAGGTAAGTACTAAAACTCCAAATCTATCTTCAAACAATGCTGCTTTTGTGTCAAATACAGGAACAGGTCAGGAGGCTATGAAGAATGCAGGAACATAAGATTTAGCCAGAGAATCTTTCTTCACTAGTCATGTGCATACTGCACTGATTAGTGAGGATTTAGAACAACTCAATCCTGATGACTTGGAAGAGATGGATATTAAATGGCAGATGGCCATGCTAAGCTTAAGGACAAAGAGGTTTCTTAAAAGAACTGGAAGGCAAAATCTGTCTTACAACAAAGGTGATAGAGCTGGCTTTGACAAAACCAAGGTTAAGTGCTACAACTGTAGCAATCTAGGTCACTTTTCCAGAGAATGTCCAAACAAAGATCAAAGATCAAGCTACAACAAGAACATTACGTCCAACTCAACTGCCTTAGTCTCTCAAGAAGGACAAGGATATGACTGGAGCTTCCAAGCAGAAGAACATGCACAGAATCAAGCTCTTATGGCATTTACTACTGATCCTTCTACTACTGAGGTACATTCTAAATCTTGCACTCCTGAATGCATTAAATCATACAAAGAATTAGAAAAACTAAACAAAGAAACTCTAGAAGAGATGATTTTAAATAGAAACAGAAGAATTGAATATAATGGTTGTATAGCAGATTTAGAAAACCAAATTAAAATCTATAAAATAACTGATCAAAAGATAAAAGATGAATTGCTACAAACCACTTATGAAAAAGAACATATTGAATTGAAATTAAAAGAAACTTTAATCAAACTTGAAGAATGTCAAATGGAACTAGAACAGAATAAATTAACCATTAAAAAGTATGAAAGAAGTTCTAAAATTGTCAATGAATTAACTAGCAATCAAACTACAGAAAAGGTTATTCATGGTGTGGGGTATCATGCAGTCCCACCTCCAACAAATTTTATTCCACCACTAAAATCTAGTACATAAAGAGTTTTAAATGATTTAAAAATTGAAAGTCAAACTGAAACTGAAACCAGTAATGAATTTAATGAATCTTCTGATGATGATCAAACAACTGAATCAAATGATACTAGTTTTCACACCACACAAAGTCACATTATATCCCCAAAATATAACTCAGAAAATATACCAACAATTTTAAGAAGGGGAAATCAAAGAAATTTAAATCAATTAAAAGAACAAAGAAAACCTGAAAATTCCAAATCAACTAAATTATCATGGTTAATCTGTAACAAAGTTAATCACATAGCTAAAAACTGTCACTTCAATCCTATTAACAATAAAGAATTTAAAGAATTCAAAATCAACAAAGAAAAAGAAAAGATGTTTAAGCAACCAAATCAAAAGAAGTTCAATAAAACTGATACTAATGATACTCATAAATTTGGAAGAAATGCACCACGATTTGTTCAAAATACCAGATATAAAAGTCCAAGCAGAAGTAATTATTTTAAAAACAATGGAACTCAAAATCGTTTTCCTCAATTTTCAAGATTTTCAAACATCAGTAGAAACTATTCCAGGTTTACTACTGGTAAAAACCCTAATTACAATGCTGTCTGGTATAACTACAAAAACACTACTGATTATGGTTAAAACCCTTATTACTCAAACACTACTGGTCCATCAGTAGTAAAATTTTCAAAGGCTAAAAACTACAGGTTTAAACCTAGATCAGTAGTAACTCACCACACCAGTACTAAATTCAATACTGCATATAAGAATCATACAGTTAAGAAGTTTTATTCTTCAAAGGATGAACCCAAGACAAAACAAGCTTGGGTTCCCAAAATTAACTAATCCTTCTACTTTATGTGCAGAGTATCCAGATCCCTGAAGAAGGTAGAACATGGCATATTGATAGTGGATGCTCTAGACACATGACTGGAAATCTTCAAATTTTTAGAGATTTCAAGTCTTTTGAAGGAGGATATGTTGCTTTTGGAGAAAATCCTAGGGGAGGTAAGATTACAGATAAAGGTACTGTATCAAATGGCAAAATTACTTTTGATGATGTCTTTTATGTTGCTGAGCTTAAATACAATCTGGTTAGTGTGTCTCAAGTCTGTAATAAGAAGAACAAAATTCTTTTTACAGATATTGAGTGCATCATTCTTTCTCCTGATTTTATTTTAGATGAAAAATATGTTGTTTTAAGAACACCAAGGAGAAACAATGTGTATTGCCTGGATATAGGGGGAGAACTCATTTCATCAAATGAGATCAACTGTTTTATATCTAAGGCAAACACAAATGAATCAGAACTTTGGCATAGAAGGATGTGTCACACAAATTTTAAAAATATGAACAATTTAGTTAAAAAGGATTTGGTAATTGGTCTACCACAAAAAGAATTTATGTGTGATCATCATTGTGTTGCCTGCCTAAAAGGTAAACAACACAAGACTTCTCATAAGACCAAAGCAATTAATTCTATTTCTAACCCTTTGCAACTCTTACATATGGACCTTTTTGGACCTACAAATGTAATGAGTATTGGAAAGAAACAATATTGCCTTGTTATTACTGATGACTTTTCCAGATACACTTGGGTATTCTTTCTCAGGACCAAAGATGAAACAAGTGAATTAATCAAGAATCTGATTGTAAAGCTGGAAAATACAAGAGATCTCAAAGTGAAAGCAATTAGATGTGATAATGGAACTGAATTTAAAAATACTAACCTAATTGACTTTTGTGATCTTAAGGGTATTGACAGGCAGTACAGCTCACCAAGAACTCCACAACAAAATGGTGTAGCTGAAAGAAGAAATAGAACTATCATTGAAGCAGCCAGATCTATGCTTGCAGATTCAAAATCACCAATAACTTTTTGGGCTGAAGCTGTTAATACTGCCTGTTATGTTCAGAACAGAGTATTAATAGTTAAGCCTCATTTTAAAACACCTTATGAACTTTTCAATAAAAGAAAACCATCAATAAGTTTCTTAAAATCATTTGGTTGTCCTTGTACTATTTTAATTACAAGAGAACAAATTGGTAAATTTGACTGCAAAGCAGATGATGGAATTTTTGTAGGATATTCAACACAAAGCAAATCCTACAGAGTGTTCAACAAAAGGTTGAGGATCATTGAAGAAAGTGTGAATGTATCCTTTAATGAAAACCTTGTGAATGAACAAGGAAATGGCCCAGATTGGTAGTTTAATATTGATAATCTAACCAAATCCTTTGATTTTAGTTATGAATTTAATACAGGAAATTCAAACAATCAAAGCCAACAAGTAGGACCATCATCAAATGAAAGGCAAGAAATCATGAAATATATCTTAGTTGATACTGCTCCCACAGTTGATACTGAGGACAGTAGTAACTCTGATAACCATAATTTCAATGATACCAGTAACAACTCAAACTTTGAAGATACTACTGATCCCAGTAGTAACTCTGAACCTCAAAGTTGTGAAGATGATGTACTTAATACTGATGCCAGTAACAACAATGATACTACTGAAACTACTGAAGAAAATGTTACTACTGACACCAGTAGTAATGATGAACCTCATCAAAATGCAAACAATCAAGAAGAATCAGGAATAGATGCACAAATTCCTGAATCAAATGAGTCAAACTTAGATTCTCAACTAACTGTTGATAAAATCCCTGGAACCAGAACTGAAAAGAATCATCCTTTGGACCTAGTCCTAAGTGATGTCAATTCATCCATGCAGACAAGAAGCAAATTTAATTCTAATATTTGTAATATCACTCTAATATCTAATGAATGCATGTATGAATATTTTCTGTCTCAGGAAGAACCTAAGAAGATTCAACAAGCTACGAAAGATTCAAACTGGATCATAGCAATGCAAGAAGAACTTCTTCAATTTAAACTACAAGCTGTATGGACACTTGTCCCTCTTCCAAAAGGAAAAAGACCCATTGGAACCAGATGGATCTTCAGAAACAAGAAAGATGAAAGAGGTATAGTGATCAAAAACAAAGCTAGGCTTGTAGCACAAGGTTATGCTCAAGAAGAAGGGATTGATTATGATGAAGTATATGCACCAGTTGCCAGAATTGAAGCAATCAGAATATTTCTAGCATATGCTTCATACAAAAGAATCAAAGTCTACCAAATGGATGTAAAAAGTGCTTTCCTGTATGGGAAAATAGAAGAAGAAGTATATGTATGTCAACCCCCAGGCTTTGAAGATCTAGAACATGATGACTATGTGTTTAAACCAGACAAAGCTCTTTATGGACTTCATCAGGCACCTAGAGCTTGGTATGACACATTGTCCTCATACCTACTGAAGAACAATTTCAAGAGAGGTGCCATTGATAAGACATTATTCACAAGGAAGGTCCAAGATGATATACTACTGGTCCAAATATATGTAGATGATATCATCTTTGGATCAACAAATGATAAATTATGCAAAGAATTTGAAGAACTAATGCAGATCAAGTTCAAAATGAGTTCAATGGGTCCAATGAATTTCTTTCTTGGACTCCAAATCAATCAGAAACCAGATGGTATCTTGATCAATCAGTCAAAATATGTCAGAGACATCTTAGAGAAGTTTTCAATGAAAGATTGTAAAAGTGCAAGTACTCCAATGGAAACTCACAAACACCTACATCCTGATGTTGAGGGGGAGGATGTAGATGAACACCTTTACAGATCAATGATAGGATCTTTGATGTATTTAACTGCATCAAGACCTGACATTATGTATAGTGTTTGTGTGTGTGCCAGATATCAAGCAAAACTAAGGAGATACACCTACAAGCAATCAAAAGAATCTTTAGATACTTGAAAGGAAAACCTTCACTTGGTCTTTGGTATCCACATGCATCACCATTTGAACTTATAGCTTACACAGATAGTGACTATGGTGGTGAATGTCAAGATAGGAAATCTACTACTGGTGGATGTCAATTCTTTGGATCAAGGTTGGTGTCATGGCAATGCAAGAAACAAACTAATGTTTCAACTTCAACTGCTGAAGCAGAGTATGTAGCTGCATCTACCTGCTGTGCACAAGTTCTGTGGATACAAAATCAACTTCTAGACTTTGGTATATCTATTCTCAAAACTCCTATTTTTATAGATAATCAAAGTGCTATCAGTATTGTAAATAATCCAGTAAAACACTCTAAAACAAAACACATTGAAATTAGATTTCATTTTATAAGAGATTGCAATGAAAAGAAATTAATTAAAGTAGAGAAAATTCATACTGATAATCAATTGGCAGATCTTTTTACAAAAGCTTTTGATGTAGGAAGATTCAACTTCTTGGTTAGCAGTATTGGAATGATTTTAATCAATTAAATCTCAAAATAATATCATGTGTAAAGAGTTTTGTACAAATTTTAATTTTAAATTTCGTTTTACTACTGGTTATCTATTACTACTGATGGTATGCTTTTACTATACTTTAGTACTGATAAGGCTTCTCAGTAGGAATTAGGTTAAGTATAAAAACAAAGGTTACTACTGATGTTTTTACTACTGATGCTTAGTTACTACTGATTGACCATTATCTGTAAAATACTTAATTTACATTACCGACCCTCATGAAAATAGCCGTTAAGCTATTATTCGAAGGATATTTTGGTCATTTTGCCGGATTAATCGAAAAATATAAATACCTGACTGAGATTAGTTTAACATTATCTTTTCCTCGATTTGATAAACCCTACGCTAAACCCTTATCTCTGCAAAATTCGATCAAAATCTTTCATCAGTAACAACTCAATTTCTTTCTCAAACCTGAAATTCCTAACAAGACGATCACTCTCTCTGAAAGAAACTCATCTCAAAAGATCAAAATCAATCACCATGGCAACCCTAAAATCTCTTGCAATCCCAACTGATCTTAAATATTCCGAATTCCATAATATGTGTGCTTTCTTGAGGAATCAAGACGGCACAAAAGACTTTCGTCCCATTATAAGGTTCCTAAAGAACTCCTACATTAAGTTTGCACTCTCCATCAACCCAACAACGTATCAACAACATCTAGTTGATTTCTGGACTAATGCTGAAAGAACTGAAGGGTCAACTATGTCAATGATCAAATCAACTGTGGATGGAAAAACAATCACCATCACTGAACAATCCATCAGACAACATCTTCAACTTCATGATGAATCGGGTATGTTCTCTTTGCCAAAGGAGGATCTTGTTGAAAATTTACAAAAAATGGGGTATGAAGGAAGACTAGATATAGTCACATTTCAAAAAGGTCTTCTTTCACCCCAATGAAAATTTTTATACATACCATTCAACATTGCATCTCTCCTAAAAGGAGTACTTGGAATGAATTCAACAAGTCAATAGCATCTGCTGTTGTTTGTCTGAGTACAGGACAATTATTCAATTTTTTAAACATGATCTTTGAAGGAATGCTTGGAAATCTTTCTTCATCTACATTTTTAATGTATCCAAGATTCCTAACTCATATTATAAATTGTGAACTACAAAACCTTTCCATTCCTAAACACAGATTTGTAACTCCTGAATTAAACAAAAAGGTGTTTTCTAACATGAGAAAACAATTTAAATTTTTTGGTAAAATTACTCCACTTTTTCCAAACATGATCAATGATCAACCACCTACTGGAGAAGGTTCAACTCACCCACTTGAACCCCAACCCACTCCATCACCCCCGAATGTAGCCCAAACAGAAATCATACAGTCCACTTAAATAGATACACCATCAAATGTCCTGAATGTGTCCCATGAACATGAAATAAATCCTCAGAGTGCTACTCTTCACTCTGTGGAAGACCTACCACCAGCCCAAAACATATCCATCATTTATAAAAGGAAGACATCTTCCTTAAAGGACACCAGGGGACAACTTGAGTCACACCCCAGGCTCCAAGAGTTGACCTCACAGGAGGAGAGAGGTCATGAGGAAAGGGCTCTCACTACTGATGCCCCAAAGGTGGGTGCACAGGATAGTGAGAACATCATTAGGACCCATACCTCGGCAACTCTTAGTGATGACTCAGAATTTGAGGAATTACTGAGAGGACCCCGGTGCCAAGAAACCACAAGGGGGGGCATTACTGCTTCTTCTAGGAAGAAGAGTATGTCCAAACAACCCATTTCATCACCAAGAAGTGATGAGGGTAGAACAGAACTCATTGAATTGACGGATAGGATGGAAAACCTTAAAGCCAATGTACCAACTGAGCCCAATGATCCACCCAAATGGGCTGAGGGCAGTATTAAACAAACCAAATTGACGGCTAGGAAGGAAAACCTTAAAACCAATGTACCAGTTAGTGAGCCCGATGATCTTGCTAGAAGGAGTGAGGGCAGTATTAAACAAAAATCATTGACGGATAGGATGGAAAACCTTGAAACCACTGTACAAGATTGTCTGAAATTTTTAACAAATCAAGGGAAAACAATGACCTATATGAAGAAGCACATCAACACTATTAACAAGAGGATGAAACTATATGAGCACAGACTTGTTCAACAAACAAAGATAATTAGAAAGCTCAGAAAGAAGGTTACTGGTAGTGATGCTCCACCTGTTGAGATCACTAAGTGGGAGAAGGATACTATCCAAACTATGATAGACACATCAATTGCAGCAGCAGCAGCAACTTCTCTCCTTAATCTCAAAGAATCAACTGCTACTGAAGGTCAGTTTAATGATGAAGGCCTAGAAAACATGGATGCTACTGATGAGGATATTTGTAACGCCCTGAAATTTTAGTAATTAAATAATATTAATTTAATTGTTATATTTTCTTTTTAAAAGAAATAATTAGTTTGTATTTAGACGACCTGTAGTTAGACGTCTCGTATTATTAGACGTTAATTAAAGTTAGACATGTCGAATTAATTAATTAAATTTATTTATATAAATTATTAATTCTTTTATTTAAGTGAGTAAATAAATAGTTAGTCATCTCGTAAGTTTTGGACAACAATTTTGTTAGACGGGTAGTTACGTAGACGACATTTAATTGTTTCTTCTCGGGCTATGACTTTGTTTTAACTCAGTTATTTTATGTGAGTGTCGGTGCAAAAGAGTGAGGGGCCGGCCAAAGGCCAAAGCTGGGCTTCCAAGTTATGGGCTTGAGTAATTGATATAAATTATAATTTAAACTCATTCCATCTCCTAAAACCCTATATCCCTCTGCCATATTAGGCGCCCCCATCTACGAAATCTTTGAATTCGTCAGTCATGGAGCAAACCAGCAGGTGGCTTTTCACCAATTATTGTTGGGGATTTAATATGCAAGGTCGGTTGGTGGCAAGGAAAAGAACACACCTACGTACGTGTGTGTTCTTCACATGGGAGGTAGAAGCAAAAGCCAAACAAATATATATATATATTCTTGTGCAAACAATTAACTGGCGTAGAATTTTGACTTTTAATAACAAGAGTTAAGTGCTGGGTGTTATAATAGAAGGCGACAAAATCAAGAAATCAGCCCTGTGGTTATTCAGCGACGATCGAGAATGCAGCCAAGGAGGCTAAACCATTGGTGGTGTTGATTCGTAGGGTATAACCTTTATCCCTTTTCTTTTGTATCATCTTTATTCCTTTCGGGTTTAAACTAACATTTATTGTAGAATTCCGAGGTTTTAGGGCCGAACTGAGTCCGGATTGAGATATTGGTGTTATGTTATCGTTGGTATAATTGTTGGTTTGTTGTTAATTTCGTTTTTAGTTTCTGGCAGATTGTTACCGCCATGTTGCGGGGTGTTTTTGAGTGTCTTACATGTCGAATTAGGTGAAGGTCATCTCACAGAGATTTGTAGCCCTCTGAGTTAGCTTTTTGAATTGACCGAGCACTCGTTAATCGGATCTAGGGTTTGGAAGTTACTGTCGAAACAGTAAGCTTCCGCGGTGATTTTATGTGCTATTGTCACACTCGTTTAATAACCGTTTATTGTTTCTGTTTCCTTTCCAAACTATCAATCGAGTCTTGTCAATTATTTCATTGAAAACCCGTCCTTACTATTTTGCCCTCGTGGTCAGCTACTGAACTCGTACGGTGTCGGGTCTTGGGTTGGAAAAAAAATCTATGTCCTTAGCTTAAACGTTTTGTTAACCGAAAAACCGGGAACCGAACCCGTAGGATTCTTGGTTTCCCAACCGGAAAGATTTTAGTATCTAGTTTTAATACAAACTAAATTCCTAAACCTATATAACTGTGATGTAGAAAGGGCTGTCGGGTAATGATTTCTAATGCTCGGGTTTTCGGTGATGAGTCGGGTTGTTGAAACGAGTCTAATAAAACAATAATTCCTGGCAGAATCTACCTTACTGTTCTACCCTGTTTTTGAGATACTTAAGATAATATTTAGGGTTTTTGGCCCGTGCTGAGACCTTGGTTTTTGAATTAGCTTTCCAACGCCGCAACCCGCTCGTTAATCCGAATTACGGTTTAAAAGTTATAGTCGATTTAGTATACTGCTGTTAGGAAGATGACCTGTGCAGCATGTCTGTCTTGCATCACTGTTTTGACATACTTAGATTCTGTTTTGGCCAGTGACCGTCTCACAGTAAATTGTAGTTCTGATTGTCTTCTAGCCATGGTAAAAAGATGGGAAAAATCTAATGAACCGTTTAGGAGTTATGGCAGTTTCCGTGAGACTGACGGGGGCTGCCAGTTTTCTGAAATAAGCCCTCGGGTAGGGTTTTAATTCCGGGTTTCGTTTTTTTTGGTTTTAGGACCGTCTAGGAGATAACGTGCTATACTACTGATTTTCGGGAACCCTTTGGAGCTTACGTTTCTCGAGGTGAGTATTCTCACCGTGTATTCAGTTTTAACGTTGTACATGCATGACTTATGTGTTACATTTCTTGCATCATAATTGTTATCTGAGCTTGAGCTGTTATCTGAGTTTGATCCGCTATCTGAGTTTGATTTGTTATCTGAGTTTGACATGCTATCTGAGTATCTGAGCAGCTGTTGATTTATTTTAATCTGAGACATTGTGCCTGGGTAACCGAGCTCGGCACAGGGTCATTCTGTGCTACTACTTGCTAGGGCATCTGAGATAATTATGTTAAAGAGATAATAAAACATAATAACACACATCTGAGTTTTTGGCTATATGCCTGGGTTCACCTCCCGTTTGAGTTTTGGGATTATTCCCGTCTGAGTTTTGAGATCACTCCCGTCTGAGTTTTTGGCTTATGCCTATCTGAGGTGTGAGGAGGGGCGAGGTTGATCTCTCGTCCCAAATCACACAAGCGCGCTATATAAATTAAAATCTGAGTAATAAAATCTGAGAAATAAATCTGAGTAATTAATCAAGTAGATTCTGAGTAGGAGTACACCGATGTGCCCTCATGTGTTGTATGTTATGATTGTTTGCATTTTGAGAATTATTCACTCAGCTTCCCCAGCTGACCCAAACTTTCCCCCACATTGTTTCAGGTACCAGCAGAAGAAAGGAGAAGGTGGACGGTTGACCGCTGTATCTTTCATTACCGATGTGGACGGCATTTAATATTTTAAAAACACTTAATTTTAACTATTTCCGCATTAAATATATTTTTAAATGAAAATACTATTATTGGGATTTAATTATTCAAGTTATTGGGACCTTTTGATTATAATTTTGTTTTCAAAAATTTTAAAAATCTTGCAAATTTTAGGGTGTTACAAGTTGGTATCAGAGCTCTGACTTGAGAGATTTGGGTTCGCAAGGGGCGAATTCAAACTCAAGTTTGAGTATCGAGTTTTAAAACGAGAAAAGAGTCAAATATTTTTCTGAGAAAAGTTTCCACATCAAACATACAGCATGTCACGTCGACCTCTCGCTTCCTATTGCCGGTAATATTTCAGAGTTTTTATTTATTTGAGAATTTCGTTGTATTCTGAGTTTTGAAGAATGACAAATATGAGAATTGCTATCATTAATTCGAGTATAATTTCGATATAATTCTGAGTGTATTTCGCGACTAAGATCGCTTTTCTGAGTATATTGTTCGTGTGTAATTCTAAGTACATCCGCGTTATACATGCTACTATAATTACATAATATTTTATATAATCTGTGAGATTTTATAATTCTGAGAAATTCTAACCAATAAGGGTAATAAATGAATATAAAATTATGATATAAACTTCATAAATTATTTAACGATGACATGTTTTGGGGTGAATAAGAAAAGAGGAGTAATAAATTCTTCATATTGATAAAATACTAAAACCTTTCGTTTTAGGGAAAATACTTAATAAAAAGAGTTATTGAAACGAGTAAACGGTGAAACGAATAAAAGAAAGATGTTTTTATTATCAAAAGAATATTTTTGTGACAGTTCATCAAGTCAAGCAAAAGCGAAAATACCGAGAACATATTTTAAATTTTTTTAAAAAAATTGATAATTATTTTACATGATTTACATTTGAGCTAGACGAGGAACGTTAAAAAAAAAAAAAAAAAATTTGGATTTTATTCTTATCCGTTATTTCAGAGTCGTTTTAGTTTTTAATATTAGAACTTTAGTTGGATTAAGCATGTTTTTTTTTTTTTTTTTTTTTTTTTTTAAATGTTGAATTAACATTTGAGATTTTATTTAGTGGAACCTTTTCACTTATTTATTAAATTTAAAAATTTAAAATTTATGAAATCTTTGGACAATTAAAAAGGATAATGTTTTTATAAAGAGATGAGACATGATGTATTGGGAAAATCTTTTTGCTGAGAAAATAATAAACCGAGATTTATTAAATTGAGATCAAATGAGAAAACTTTTAAAGTATGTGATTTTAATAGCTGAGACTGAAAATCCATAATTATTTTTTTTTATGAATTCAGTGAGAGATTATTTATTTAACGCAGAGATATTGAATAACCTATGTAAGTTTGTTATACCAATTAATCGAGGATTGCCAAGTCAAATTAAACAGAAATTATCCAAGTTTATCTTAAAGGGTATTTATTAAAAGTGAACCAAAGGGAGACTATCATCATTGATTCGGTGTTGATCTATTTAAAATAAATTAAAAGAGTTTATGAACTATATTATGTTATGAGTTTAACTGTTGAAAACATAATAAAATATTTTGCTGAGTGCCTTTTGCTGAGTGCATTTCTGAGTAATGTTTATAAGATTTCGAGTACATACAGCTGAGTGCATATCTGTATTTATCAGATATTGAGAGTAAACTTTTCTTCCTTCTGAGTGTGATTTGTTTGTGGATTACTTTTATGTGGGAAGTTGTGAACTTTGGGATTGACTCGTGACCAAACAAAAGCATGTGTCGAAAGTAATAGAGGGCCCCTATTACCGTACACACAGGACTTTTGGTTGGTTAGGGGGAGATTTTGAGGGGAACAATGGACCAATGCTTGTTATGGTGAATTTATTATGTGTATCCTAATTGTTTGTGTGACTACATACTTGCTTGTTTATTTTGGTAGACAATACTAGTTCCAAACTCGAGGACGAGTTTTTCTCCAAGTGGAGTTGAGTAGGGGTAAAAAGGAAAAACTGTCAAGAAATGAATATCATTAATTATTATTTATAAATATTATGAGCATGGTGCTTATACAAAGAGATTTTGTTGGTACGAATTTAAAGTGCGAAATCTAGATACATATAAATGATAAAATAAATTATAAGAGTAACTATCAAATCAAGCAGTTGAGAATAATTAAATTTATTTTATGGGTAATTATAGAGTTTACAACAAAATGATAGATCGGGTTACTGGAGAAATTAACAAATCAAGTTAATTGGGTTGAATGAATATCGTGCAAAAGGGGAAGTAGTAATACTACAATTATTTACAAAATAAGACAGTATAATTATTCAAGAGTGGTTACTGAAATAAGTAAAAGAGGAAAATAGTAAGTGGATTGACTAATAAATTTATATTTCTGAACGAGATATATATGCATATGATGAAAGAATTTATAAGAGTAATTGAGAATGGTTAATTTCATGTATGATATGTGTATCAAATTGTAAGAAATTGATCGAGGGTAATGGTGCAAACGAGAATGTTATTAATGAGTCGGTCATGAGAAGATCGCCATAATAAATTATGAGGAAAATTGATTAATACTGAAAAATTACCGAACTGTAAGAAACAAATAAATTATTAAAAAGAACTAAATGATGAAGTTTTGCTTATGAACAAATACTAAATTTTATTTAAGGGGATTATCAAGTTAAACTATTAAATTGAATGTCATCAAATATATGTTTAATTGAGTAATTATTAAATCAAGAATAGTTATTAAAATGAGCAAACGAGAAAAATATAAGTGTGTCAAATAATAAAATTTTATTAAAATACTATGACTTCCTAAATCGCGAAAGCGCTAAAAATATAAAGTAATGAGGGAACTTTTAATTGAGAATGAGGATTAACTGAGTAATGGAATACACGAGAATTAATGAGGTAAGTAATTAACAAGTTAATTAATCGAGCCAAGAGAAAACATTAAGTTGAGATGTTTGAAACTTAAAAATAAAATGAGATTTCTAAGTGGACAATTAGTCAAATTGATGAATAGACGAATTAAATGAGAACAAAGCGAGGAGTTAGTTAACGAGCTAAATGATTATATCGCTAAACGAGTTTATGAGTATCATTAAAATGAGTTGAACGAGCAATATTAAAAAGAGTCATCGAGAAATTGTTAAATACGAGTTAACAAGAGAACTAATAACGCGGCTTAAAAGAGAAATTTTCTGTTCGAGTAGTCTGATAATTAAATTTGATCATGTGAAAAATTGTAAAAGCGAGTAAATGTATACATTGTGTTGACTGGTGAGAAGTCATTAAAACGAGATTTGAGTTGAAATTGATAATATAAGCTTGCGTTGAGTTAAAAGCAAGTGGTGAAGATTTGAGGTGAATGCATTTGAGTATATGCAAATTGAGTAAGAGGCATAAGTTACCTACTACCTGAGGTTTATGTGTGTGATAAAATACATTTATGTGGATTATGTACTTGTTGTGTGTTGTTTGATAGCGGTGTGAACCGCTAAATGGTTCATGTTATTTTAAAACAAACCAATGTCCTATAGCGTAAAGGACCTTGAGATGCCATTTATTGGTAGAGAATGCCAATAATAAGATTTTATTTGTTGATAAAATGTAATAGTGATAAATTGTTGAAGCTGTGCGGGGAAGTTTTACCCATAAAAACTTATTGTTATCGCCATGAGAGGACCGAGTATGATTGTGAGCACAGAGTGGATGACCGAGTACCACGCCGATATCATCTGGCGCCACAAACCAAACCGTAACAAATCTCCAAGTGGAGTTGAATCGGAGATTCAACACAACGTTAATCGATGGGTGCAGCAACTGCGTCCGACTACGTGAACAAGAAGACGCCTTCAGTAGAGTATCGTGAGTTTCCTTTTGTGTATCTTCGTCATCCTTTCCATTGACGAACCGATATCCTTAGAAAGTATCCTGATTTTATTACTTTTAACCTTATCGTTCTTCCATTTGAGGATGTCAGTCGTTGGCAGACCTGAGTTCGAGATGCGAGATTGCTATCTTGAGTTTTTCCGAGTCATGACTTCGGGGACGAAGTCTGATTCAAGTGGAGTTGAGTTGTAACGCCCTGAAATTTTAGTAATTAAATAATATTAATTTAATTGTTATATTTTCTTTTTAAAAGAAATAATTAGTTTGTATTTAGACGACCTGTAGTTAGACGTCTCGTATTATTAGACGTTAATTAAAGTTAGACATGTCGAATTAATTAATTAAATTTATTTATATAAATTATTAATTCTTTTATTTAAGTGAGTAAATAAATAGTTAGTCATCTCGTAAGTTTTGGACAACAATTTTGTTAGACGGGTAGTTACGTAGACGACATTTAATTGTTTCTTCTCGGGCTATGACTTTGTTTTAACTCAGTTATTTTATGTGAGTGTCGGTGCAAAAGAGTGAGGGGCCGGCCAAAGGCCAAAGCTGGGCTTCCAAGTTATGGGCTTGAGTAATTGATATAAATTATAATTTAAACTCATTCCATCTCCTAAAACCCTATATCCCTCTGCCATATTAGGCGCCCCCATCTACGAAATCTTTGAATTCGTCAGTCATGGAGCAAACCAGCAGGTGGCTTTTCACCAATTATTGTTGGGGATTTAATATGCAAGGTCGGTTGGTGGCAAGGAAAAGAACACACCTACGTACGTGTGTGTTCTTCACATGGGAGGTAGAAGCAAAAGCCAAACAAATATATATATATATATTCTTGTGCAAACAATTAACTGGCGTAGAATTTTGACTTTTAATAACAAGAGTTAAGTGCTGGGTGTTATAATAGAAGGCGACAAAATCAAGAAATCAGCCCTGTGGTTATTCAGCGACGATCGAGAATGCAGCCAAGGAGGCTAAACCATTGGTGGTGTTGATTCGTAGGGTATAACCTTTATCCCTTTTCTTTTGTATCATCTTTATTCCTTTCGGGTTTAAACTAACATTTATTGTAGAATTCCGAGGTTTTAGGGCCGAACTGAGTCCGGATTGAGATATTGGTGTTATGTTATCGTTGGTATAATTGTTGGTTTGTTGTTAATTTCGTTTTTAGTTTCTGGCAGATTGTTACCGCCATGTTGCGGGGTGTTTTTGAGTGTCTTACATGTCGAATTAGGTGAAGGTCATCTCACAGAGATTTGTAGCCCTCTGAGTTAGCTTTTTGAATTGACCGAGCACTCGTTAATCGGATCTAGGGTTTGGAAGTTACTGTCGAAACAGTAAGCTTCCGCGGTGATTTTATGTGCTATTGTCACACTCGTTTAATAACCGTTTATTGTTTCTGTTTCCTTTCCAAACTATCAATCGAGTCTTGTCAATTATTTCATTGAAAACCCGTCCTTACTATTTTGCCCTCGTGGTCAGCTACTGAACTCGTACGGTGTCGGGTCTTGGGTTGGAAAAAAAATCTATGTCCTTAGCTTAAACGTTTTGTTAACCGAAAAACCGGGAACCGAACCCGTAGGATTCTTGGTTTCCCAACCGGAAAGATTTTAGTATCTAGTTTTAATACAAACTAAATTCCTAAACCTATATAACTGTGATGTAGAAAGGGCTGTCGGGTAATGATTTCTAATGCTCGGGTTTTCGGTGATGAGTCGGGTTGTTGAAACGAGTCTAATAAAACAATAATTCCTGGCAGAATCTACCTTACTGTTCTACCCTGTTTTTGAGATACTTAAGATAATATTTAGGGTTTTTGGCCCGTGCTGAGACCTTGGTTTTTGAATTAGCTTTCCAACGCCGCAACCCGCTCGTTAATCCGAATTACGGTTTAAAAGTTATAGTCGATTTAGTATACTGCTGTTAGGAAGATGACCTGTGCAGCATGTCTGTCTTGCATCACTATTTTGACATACTTAGATTCTGTTTTGGCCAGTGACCGTCTCACAGTAAATTGTAGTTCTGATTGTCTTCTAGCCATGGTAAAAAGATGGGAAAAATCTAATGAACCGTTTAGGAGTTATGACAGTTTCCGTGAGACTGACGGGGGCTGCCAGTTTTCTGAAATAAGCCTTCGGGTAGGGTTTTAATTCCGGGTTTCGTTTTTTTTGGTTTTAGGACCGTCTAGGAGATAACGTGCTATACTACTGATTTTCGGGAACCCTTTGGAGCTTACGTTTCTCGAGGTGAGTATTCTCACCGTGTATTCAGTTTTAACGTTGTACATGCATGACTTATGTGTTACATTTCTTGCATCATAATTGTTATCTGAGCTTGAGCTGTTATCTGAGTTTGATCCGCTATCTGAGTTTGATTTGTTATCTGAGTTTGACATGCTATCTGAGTATCTGAGCAGCTGTTGATTTATTTTAATCTGAGACATTGTGCCTGGGTAACCGAGCTCGGCACAGGGTCATTCTGTGCTACTACTTGCTAGGGCATCTGAGATAATTATGTTAAAGAGATAATAAAACATAATAACACACATCTGAGTTTTTGGCTATATGCCTGGGATCACCTCCCGTCTGAGTTTTGGGATTATTCCCGTATGAGTTTTGGATCACTCCCGTCTGAGTTTTTGGCTTATGCCTATCTGAGGTGTGAGGAGGGGCGAGGTTGATCTCTCGTCCCAAATCACACAAGCGCGCTATATAAATTAAAATCTGAGTAATAAAATCTGAGAAATAAATCTGAGTAATTAATCAAGTAGATTCTGAGTAGGAGTACACCGATGTGCCCTCATGTGTTGTATGTTATGATTGTTTGCATTTTGAGAATTATTCACTCAGCTTCCCCAGCTGACCCAAACTTTCCCCCACATTGTTTCAGGTACCAGCAGAAGAAAGGAGAAGGTGGACGGTTGACCGCTGTATCTTTCATTACCGATGTGGACGGCATTTAATATTTTAAAAACACTTAATTTTAACTATTTCCGCATTAAATATATTTTTAAATGAAAATACTATTATTGGGATTTAATTATTCAAGTTATTGGGACCTTTTGATTATAATTTTGTTTTCAAAAATTTTAAAAATCTTGCAAATTTTAGGGTGTTACAATATTACTGCTCCAGTTCAAGAACAACAACAAGAAGAAACGTCAGTAGTAACTCCTACTACTACTGATGATATAGCAGTAGTACCTCCAATTGTAACAACAAACACTACTGATGCCCTATCAGTAGTAATTCCTGAAGAAATTCCAGTAGTAACCACTTTAGCTACTACTGAAGAGGAAGATGAAGAAATTCCTGAACTTATTGAAAGAGAAAGATATGTCATCATCTCAAAACCACCAACACCTGATCAACCACTTATCATACCTGACATTGATGATAATGTGAATTGGTTTGAAGTAGATGAATGCACACTTCCTCCACATCCCAAGATACTACCAGAAGACCAACTTAAACTGTTTTATCCAAAGTTTGAAATTCCTGGTATCCCAGATATGAAATATTCTCCACCTCCATCTGTTATTCCAGCTTGCATTGGAAAAGGAAAAGAGATCTATGATGAAGATTATCCCAACAGAGCATTAGGTCACCACATGGTGAACAAAATTAATCATGTCAGATCTGAAAAACAATCCAGATGGAAGGTGAAACATAAGAGATACTTAGAGAAAGTGGCTATGTATCAAGCACTTGAAGAAAATAAAAGGGATGTAAAAGTTGTTCCTCAAATAAAAGATGTTCCACAGATAAAGGATGTTCAGATAGAAGACCAACAGGCTGAATTTAAAAGACTTAGAAAAATTGAAGAAGAACATCTAAACTGTCTTGAAGATCTGGTAGCTGAATGTAAAAGAACAAAGAGTGAACTAACAGATGATGTTTTTGAACAGAAGACAAACATGATTGAATTTCTGAAGTTAAAAGGACATAGTGCAAAATCTTTTGGCAGAATGAAGATGATCACAATAATAGATAAATATTGTACTGCCAAGAAGAAAGAATTAGCTGAACTAGAAGCAAAAGAAGAAAAAGGAAATGCTTTAATCCCAATAAGTCCAACATTAATTCAAACTGGTAGTATATCAACTACTGGTGAAACTTCCTCTCCCCAAACAAAGAAAAGAAAAGCTCTTCCACAAGAACAGAGCATTAAAAAGAAATAAAAAACAGAGCAAATTATTCCTGTTCTTGAAGTTCCAGTTGCTCCCCTTGAAAACAATCCAATCATCAATTGGAGAGTTATGGATAATAATGTTATAGAAATTATAAGGGAAGACAAAATTGTTCAAAGATTTACTGGATGGTTACCTATGACTAGATCTTGTTCAAGAAGTGATATAATCAAACTTCTAATCATTGGAAAACCTAGAATGACAAAGAAATCATGGAAGAAGTCTGGAGCTGGATACATTACTAAAATGATTGATGCTGCATTTTATCCAGATAACTACCCAGAAATATTTACGAACACAGAAAATGTGTATGCTTGGAATGTACTCCCTACAGTAAATATGTACTTCTTTGAAAGATCAAACAAGAATTGTGAGCTGTATTTATATGAAAAAGAATATCCACACTCTGAAGAAACCATGTATCAGATATTCACAAACACCATGATGAAACCATATGATGCTGTAATGTTTCAAAACAAACTTAACTATTTCATCAAAAGAAACAGCAAATTCATCATTGCTCAAAGAAAGAAACATAATCAAAGAACTTTAGAGAAGAGAAAGAAGGAAGAAGAAGAACAAAAGAAACTTGAGTAATTCAAAATGAATTAACAAGTTTAGGGGGAGATTGTTGGAATATAAAGCTTCTACTACTGATCCTGAATTACTACTGAAGAATACATTGAAGTTACTACTGATCTCGAGTTACTACTGCTAAAGGCAATTACTACTGACGATCTAATTTACTACTGATGAGCGTATCTGAACAAGATCAAGTCCGAGATTTGAGTAGAGTTAGTTATGGAATGTATATCTTTATGTAATTCAATTGTAATCGTTTCCTAGAATAACTAGGTTAATAATTTAGGCTTCAATGACTATTATATATAGTTCCTTATGAATTGTAAACATACGTGTATTGATCGAATGAATTAATACATTGAAGCTTTTTGTGATAAACTGTGTTCATCGTTTTTATTCTTATTCGATTCCAGTTTACATTGTTCTTAATCTAATAACATAAATGTTAATCCGCTGTAACTTCTTGTGTTAGTAGATCTGGGTTTATAATAACTTGTTTGGTTATTCGATCCTGACAAACACCAAACACCCCTAAGGAAAAACTAATCACAAACATCACCGCTGTAGCTCTCAAAACATGAGAACCAAGTCAAACATCTCGAAATTACTAATAAGCTAAATATTAAGACCTCGATCTTAAATGTCTTTGTGCAGTAATATCTAAATCAAAGTCGAAATTAGAGTAATTGTAATTAGGGGTGTCCATCGGGTTATCAGGACGGGCCCATCGGATTTGAGGTGAAAAAATCATAACCTGAAACCTGACCCGTTAATAAATGAGTTTGGTGGGGTACGGGTTTATCAGGTTGACCGAATCTTGTTCGTCGGGTTACACCTAAGTTAGGATTTTTATATAACAAAAAATTTATCATTTATAAACCCAAATTTTCAAGGCCAATATCCTTTATTTTAATAGCCTAATTTCAATATATTGTTCTTCCACTAATGATTTATAGTTAGCAATTTATATGCTAATATATTGAAGTTTGTAAGCTTGATTTAACATTTATAATTATTATTTGATTTTTATTGAAACATTTATAGTTTTTAATGTGTTAATTCATTGATTTTATGGTAAAAAGATGTTAAACTTTAAAGTAAAAAACCTTTAAACTTCAATCGGGTCAACCCAAAACCCGATAAAGGTAAGCAATCATAACCTGATACCCGAATCGATTAGAAATTAGGTTGGTCGGGTTAAAAAAATTTGATATCAATATAAGACTCGAATAAACCCAACCCGACTAGCATTATCAGATTCATGTTCAAAGTCTGGTTGAATCTTTGGACACCCTGATTCTAACAAAGTAGAAGATTCGTTAGGAACTGAAGGTAAGAATTAAATATATTAAACACCTCAATTAATTACCATATTCTCCGAGTAAAAATTTATGTAATGTATAACGGTTAAAACATTTTAAATACTATTAATACAATAAATAAAATAAGGGATGTGATTCGTACAAAACAATATTTATCCATACAGAGCAATATTATCTCAAAATGACAGTCAACCCTTAAAGGGAGGAGTGAAATGTAAAATTTGGTAAAAGGAAATGTAGGGCATAATTGTCATTTGAGATGAAATTACTCTGTATGGATAAATATTGCTCTGTACGAATTACCTCCCATAAAACAAGGGCAATGCAGCTGTTATCATCTCTAAGACCGTGCGGTATGGGCGAGATAACGGGGTCGTGGGGCTGAGGTGGCCTCTCGGCCACGCCGTGGTGCTCCGGGGAACACCGCCCCCCTACACGGCGTGGGGTGCGGTGGTGATGATCCGTGGGCACGGCAACGGAAGACAACGAGGGGGGAGCGAGGGATTTTCGACCGTTATATACACCCAACGGTCATATGACCGTTAATAATTAAAAAAAAAAAACTTTTTTTTTTATTTTTTATTTCCGCTATATATACACACACTATACATCTTTTTTTCTCACATCTTTACCATCTTTCTCTCTACAATCATTCTCTCTACAATATTATTTTAATCACTACATTTAATCATGGATACCCCACCACCGTCGTCGTCAACATCATCGTCATCATCGTCATCATCCGACTCATACGAAATGGTTCTGATTGCGTATTGCGCGTCGCGTTTGAATGCACAGGCGGCGGAAAGTAGCACTGCTCGCTTCGACAGTAGGACGGCGAACCTTTACCAAAAAACAAGAATCGGCACGTAAAGACGTAGAACGTGCTTTTGGGGTTTTAAAGGCAAAGTGGCACGTTGTTAAAAATGCGGCGCGTACCTATCAACTTCATAATTTAAGATCCATTATGTATGCATGTATCATCATGCATAATATGGTAGTCGAAGACAAAGGTCGCAATATTTCACATTACGTGCCAGACGGTCCCCGAGAAACACTGTATGTACCGGGAACCACTGAATATTTGCATAGGGTTGTTGACATTCGAGACAGTGCAACACACGAAAGACTTCAAGTCGACTTGGCGGAACATTTCTACAATAACCGAAACCAAAACCCAAATGAAGACGATAATGAAGACGATAATGAAGACGATAATGAAGACGAAGAATAAAATTAATGTTATTTGTATTTTTATTAAATTGTTAGTTGTATTTTTATTTAAATGTAATTTGTGTTTTTATTAAATTAAATGGAAAAGAAATGATGAGTTGGAAAAAAAATGGTGTGGGGTGGAGTGGTGGGTATTTCCTGGATAAAGTGGAGTGGTGTGGTGTGGTTTGATTGCTGAGGTGGCGGATGATGTGGCAGAAAAAATGGGGTGGTGGTGGTGCCCATACCCCATAGTCTAACACTTAATTCTATGGTGGGCACCCTTTGACCAAATTCTAGTTCTATATAAAGTAAACATTTGCATGGCTTCCCACTACAAACACTAGCTCTAAACCTCTTTTCTCTTTAACAATTAATTGTTTAGTTAAGAACTTAAAATATGATGATATTTAGACTTCTAGCAACGTTAATTTATTGTTTTTTCTCCCTATCTCAAAATGTGTATGGTTACGACATACATGAACTAAAACCATGGTGCAGCCAAACACCTCATCCAAAAACTTGTGAGGGTGTTTTGGCCGATGAGCCAAATTACGGTCCACTGAACCAAAAACCTGATTTTGTAAACGTGTTACTAAAAGTAACCCTGGATCACGCTACACAAGCCGAGGCAAACACTCGAGAACTTGGTAAAAATTTGAAAAAGATCTCGAAAAAGCTGCATGGAATGATTGTCTAAAACTTCGATCACCAAAACACGCTGCAAAGACTCCACATGGCTATCGATCCTACAAGGGACCATAGCCTGGTCGACATACAAACCTGGCTAAGCACAGCCCTAACAAATGTCAGGGCCGGGTTTGAAGAGATAGGTACCACAGATGACATATTGTCACTAAAAGTGCACAATAATGTTTCAACTTTAATTAGTAACACTTTGGCAATGAATAAGGCCGAATTGTCATTACATGATTCCCCAATTAGTTATCGAAAAGGTTTCCCCATTTGGGTTAAGCCTAGCTGTCGGAAACTATTACAAATTCCAGACCCATTTTCTCATGCTAATGTTGTGATGTCTCAAGACAGTTCGGGTGATTATAACACGATCCAAGATGCCATATTGACCGCTGAATATTTTGATGGTGAGAGGTATGTGAAGGAAGGAACTTATGATGAATATGTTGAAATTGGATCCACATTAAGGAACATAGTGCTAGTAGGAGATGGTATTGGGAGAACAATCATAACGGGTAGTAGAAGTAAAGGAGGAGGTTATACCACCTTTGGATCATCTACTTTAAGTAACAAGAGTAAATTACATAAATTATTACAGAATTTGTTACCGTGTTGTTCCGAATTCTATGATTTTATCATTAATCTTTTTTTCTTTATTTTTGTCACTATGCTCTTCAAATTCATTTTGAGGAAACAATCTTTTTTATTTTAATTCATTTTTTTAATCTCTTTTCTTTTCCGGCCGTCTTCTCCAGAAAAGCAAGTTCTGTGGAGAACTTCTAGCGATCTCAAATCTCAACATGGATTTAAAGGAGAGAAAATAAAGATGATAAGATGACCAAAAGTTCGTCCATTTTGATGACGAACTTCTGTCCATTTTGTGGTCGCCAGAGGTTCGCCAGAACTTGCCCGAGAAAACGACCGAAAAGAAAAGAAATTAAAATATAGGATTTTTTTTATTGAAATAAGTGTATAATCCGGTCATTTTAAGTTAAAATGGGCGAAAAAAATGAAATATGAAGACCTTAGGGACAAAAATCAAGAAAAAATATTTAGGTACGAAATCATAAATTCGGAAGATCATGCTCTAAGAACAAACATGTTATATTAAATTGATATCTTTTTCTTAGATATTAATTTTTTCTTAAATGAATTTCAGCCGTGGATGGGGACGGATTTATGTGTCGTGGCATCACGATTAGGAACACCGCGGGGCCAGAAAACCATCAGGCGGTGCGGTGCAGTTCTGATCTCTCAGTTTTCTACCAATGTAGTTTTGAAGGCTACAAGACACACTCTACGTTCATTCAGATAGACAATTCTTCAAAGAATGTGACATATATGGCACGGTTGATTTCATTTTTGGCAATTCTGCCGTGGTACTTCAAGATTGTAACATTTATGCCCGGGACCCACCTAAGAAGGTCCTCACGTTGACTGCACAAGGTTGGACTAACCCAAACCAGACCACCGGAATCTCAATCCATAATTGCCACGTCACTGCTGCCTCAAGCTTAAGTGACGGTGTTAAGACATATCTTGGGAGGCCATGGAAGTTGTACTCGAGGACCGTTTTTATGAAAACATATGTCGATGACATTGTGAGCCCGGAAGGTTGGATGCCTTGGAATGGTTCTAATTTTGCGCTTGATACGTTGTATTATGGTGAGTACAAGAACATGGGTCCCGGTTCATCGACTGGGTTAATTGGAGAGGTTACCGTGTGATCCTTAGTGTTGGTTTGGCCACAACGTTCACATTGGAGGAATTTATCGGTGGATCTTGGTTGTCGGAAACAGGCATACCTTTCTATCCTGGCCTTTAATTCACTGATCCTAAAAAATAATGAAGCTAATGTATATTTGAATTGATTATTAACAAGATTTTAATAATTTTGCTGTCGAGATAAAGTTCATATTATCACATCAATAACTTGTAACATTACTAAAATATTCTAAATATGTATGTCGTGACTCGTGAACCTACATCATTTAATTTTGCCGACTTAGGTGGTGGGTGGACAAAAGTAATAGAAATGACATTTAAATTTTGAATATCATGGTTCACCTATTTTCATGATACTAGTTTACGTGTTTAAAAACGAGAAATAAAATTATTAATTCGTTGGAAAACTATTATAAAAGTATTGATAATTTAGAGGGCTTGAATACACAGTCTCCATTTTCTAAGCCATACATCAATATGTGATAACTTATTATTTATTACATGTGGCAGTTTTAGTTGATATGTATCATGGAAATATAACCTCGGTAAATTGCAAGTTATATAAACCCAATCGTTGCTTGGTCAATTTGGGCTGATTCGAATGGGGTTGAATCAGATTGATTCCCCTGTTTTACCACTCTAGCACTTATGGTCATGGCCCTCTAGTGTCCCTTTGAAGTGAAGTATGCCTTGCTAGTTATAGTACTACCGTTGACACTTATTTTATAAGTTTGATTTGTTTGAGATTTTTTTTTTTTTAGGTTTTAAAGAAATATTAGAGGAGAAATTGTAAATTTGAAGTGTGGTTAAATAATATCAAAGAGACAAAATATTTTTAACATGCCTTTAAATAATATCATACGTTGTATTTAAGAGTATATCTATATACTAATAAAACAAGCTTTTGTAGGTGGCCACGTGGACCCCCTTAGAAGCGAGTATGACACGTGTCATTTTTTAAGAATTTCCAATTTTTTAATTGCCCGATATTTAATTCTTAATTGGCTTTAATTTCGGTGTTAAATAACCCAATTTCGAAATTGCAGCTTTAAAAAATGGAAATAAATAAGTCTTTAATTCCGGATCTTAATAACCCTTTATTTTCGGAGGTGATTATGTTAATCCTTATTTGCAAAGTTTAAAATTTTCCAAAATCAACTTATATGTAAAAAAAAACGAAATACAAAATAAATATTGCAAATTAAAAGTATATATATTTTGTTACATTTTTAAACATACATAATATATATTCTTTAACTCTGTTTAAAAAAAATTGGACAATTGAATCATGTTATTCTTTAACTATGCTTAAAAAAAACTGGTCAACTTAATTCATACTCGGCCTATAATTTAAACGTACATCATATATAACCTATAATATGAAATTTCAGCTTTAAAACATGGAAATAAATAAGTCCATCCTTATTTTTCGAATGTGATTATGTTAATCCCTTATTGCCAGATTTTAAAATTTAAATGATAACTTATATGTCAAAAAAAAAAAAACGGAATACAATATAATTATTTAAAATTGGAAATATATATATATATATATATATATATATATATATATATATATATATATATATTTAATTCTTAATTGGCTTTAATTTCGGTGTTAAATAACCCTATTTCGAAATTGCAGCTTTAAAAAATGGAAATAAATAATTCTTTAATTTCGGATCTTAATAACCCTTTATTTTCGGATGTGATTATGTTAATCCTTATTTGCAAAGTTTAAAATTTTCCAAAATCAACTTATATGTCAAAAAAAACAAAATACAAAATAAATATTGCAAATTATAAGTATATATATTTTGTTACAAATATTGTTATTTCGTATTTTAATACTGTTTCTATTTTCATATTAAATAATTTAAATACCATTATTATCGCATACAAATTAACTGCGTGCAATCATCTTTGAATAAATTTAGGAGGGATCCTTATTTTTTTTTTAAAAAAACTAACCAAAATCATCTTTTTTCCAGCAGATTTTTTTTTAATCCAGGCCTATGTTTCAATGTTGTTTCAATGTTGTTTCAATGTTCAAGGGATCAAAAATCCAGGCCTATGTTTTGAACAAAGATATAGGCTATTTGAAAACGGCTCTCAAACAAGACAAAGATTACTACATAACTGGTGCATCTCTTTGTATAAATCCTGTTTCATTCAAAATAACCGAACACCATCAAAAGATTTGTTTATGAGCCAACTCAAAAGTGAAGGAATGTACTGAGTTTATTGGATGGAAACATGGTTTTCAATTTGAAGATTTTGAAAAAATTAATTCCAATCAACTCATGGTTGATGTATCAGTTGGTAAGTTCGATTTACCTTCCTTTTATTATAATATACATACTTTAATATTAATGTTTACTCTACTAACAATTCTTATATTAATACTAGACATCATTGGAGAGATATTTGAGGTTGAAACATTGGATAAATCCAACGCTGATGAAACTAAACACAGACTTACTATGACTCTGCACAACATAGAGTATGTATTAATAGATTCTGGACAGTTTATGCTAATTGTTTTTTTTCCAACAGTTATCAATTTTAATTGATTTATTTTATAATCTTTAATTAGCTCTACACCATTAAAGCTTACTCTTTGGGGAGAAATTGCGTCTAACATGCTGAAATACATGGATGATAACAAGAGCAATAGAAAGATAACTGTGATTGTTCAATATGGAAAAATTAACAACTATCATGGTAAGTTTTTTTCATTTCCATTATTAGATGATAAGCATGTTATATTTACGTACTTATTTACTTACTATTAAAAATTTTAATGTAGATTTTATCAGCGTTGGGACCTACTATGAAACATCAAGGTTATTTATCAACGCTGAAGTTGATGAAATTAAAGTTTTCACAGCCAAGTAAGATGTTCATTCAATAAAACAGATTAATTGTTGAACTGTTCGGATGGGATTTTAACATACTATTGATAGTTTTTTAAATCTTTTTATTCTGATTTTTATAGTATATATTTCGAATCTTATTTTAACACAGCTGACTGGGATATCATATTAATATGTTCATTCAATAAAACAGATTATTTAAAAAAATCTTCGGACTAACTACGTTCCAATGTTTTACAGAATGACAGCAAAATTTGGACTGCAGAGCCCCACGATTATGTATAGCAAAGTGCATACGAAAACATACTCTATGAATGATGATTTTTTGAAAAATCATGAATGTTTCAACATTGCTGATATTTTGGTCCCTTGTGAGGTATTTTTTTTATCCTAAACAACGTTTATCATGCCATATTTTCTAAGAAAGTAAGAAAATAAATATATTTCAATTTAGGGACCAATTGTGATAAGAACTATATAACAAATAGTTGGAAAAAGGGAAAAAAATATCGGGTTCAAAACTAAAATTATAAGTGCAGAGATAAAGTCAAATTTATAAAAACAATTGTCTTAGGGTTAGCACGTTAGGGTCTATCAATTAGGGTGTAGGGTTAATATAAGTTTTTAAAATAATGAAGTTTTAAACAGAAAATAAATATAAACATACATAAACTGAAAAGTAACTTAGTTAATAATATTGTAAATTGTGAATACAATATTTAAGGTGGACTAGACCTAAATGCTAACACATTTTACCATATTAACAGGCTAAGCAAGTAATCATCGTTGCTACTGTCATTGGATTTTTCAAAGCTGATAAAGATACAAAGTTTTTCTACAATGCATGTGGTCATTGTCGTAAGGGTTGTGTCAAAATAAATTTAATAACTGATAATAATGATGGGACTGCTGATGTTGACTCAATCGAAATGTATGAATGCAAGAATGAGAACTACAAAAGTAAGAAAAAATCTGTTGGCCCAAGGTAAACAAGTGTTATTTGGTGAATACTATATTTGTATTTTTAATATACTTTATAGATGCACACATATTACTTTTCTTAAAATTGATGTTTATAGGTATATGATCCCTCTTCGTGTAAGGGATAGTACTGGATCTATCACCATCACATTGTTTGATGGCCATACATACAACTTTGTGGGAAAGACATCAAAATACTTTGTTGATAGAAGTACTAAGGTGATAGATATCATGTTAATTATATCTGATTATTTATGTATTTCTTACTAATCCCATAACTCAGTAATCACTTTAACATGATTCAGATGGTTGTTGGTCTAGAAGTATTTCCGGAGAAGTTGAATGTAATCAAAGATCAAAAAATTGCTTTCAAAGTTACTATCGGGAAATACAATGGTGAAACAGGAAACAATTTGTATTCCATATCTCAACGAACTGAGGATGTAGGGATTATATTTGAGTTGGAAAAAAAGTTAGATGTTCAACAGGTGAGTAAAAAAACATAATTGGAATATAATATTATTTATATTCTAGATTTTTATAAAGACGAGGCTAATATAATCCTATATGCAGATTGAAAAATCAGAATCATACAGTGCAGGTCCAACAGCTCAATCCTTCGATCGATCAAACATTGTTAAGGTAAAATAGGTATTAACATTTTAAACAAAATATTAAATGAAGTACGTATTTAAAATGGTTAATTGAAATATGAAATGCAGGATGGTTTTTCTGAAACTGGTGACAACATTACACCGTTAGCTGTCGATACATCAACAGCAACGAGTCCGAACAAAAAACTGACCCCACCATCCATTTTGAAAAGGAAATTAGTAGAGTGCTTTGAAGAAGGTGAAGTTGGACTCGGTTCATGCTCAAAAGACAAGAAAATGGACACAGGAAGAGTTAAAGAACATGATGGAGAACTTTTGATTCCAAAAGTCGAGAAGTGATTAATTGGTCGTTTCGTGTTGCAGTGTTGGTTGATTTCAAAAACAATTTCTGTCTTTTTTCCATTTTTATTCCTTTGTTCTATTTTCGTAAGACACGTTTTTATTTTGGCAGATCTTTTTGTTTAAGAACTATTTATTCAGTATGCTAATACTGAATATTTGTGGTTTTATTTTATTATTTCACTTTTAGACCCTATCTTCTTTTAATTTACAATTTTATGTTTTATTACTTTTATGGTTTATTAATTTGTTTTAAATTTATTTCTAAAAAGTTATTTATTTTTTAAATCTTTTTTCTAATTAACCTAAATCTTTCTTGAAACTTTTAAAGCCTTACATTTGATTTTATACAGTTATACAATATATAACATAACTAATTGGTCGATATGAAACACTAAAGACGTAAATTTTTGATAAATAATAATTTGACTTACCTTATTAAGTCAAGTTCAATGTGCCTAAGTATTGAAGCTCCTCAACAATGTTTTTTCCACATTGCCGTTTTGTGATCATTCACGTTTACAAGCCTTTACCAGTATCACATATCTGCATAAAACATATAAATCCTATAAGTTTATTGTAATTTCAGGTAAACTACATTGACTTAAAGAATAAAATTACTATTACTAATAGCTAGGTTTTTGTTAGGGTTGTGTGATAACAAGAAGATGACATTAGGTGTTTGCTGCAATCTTTATTGAATTAAGGTTAGAATATGGCTGTTTATGAATGGTTATAAGATAAAAGATAAGTCAGTGATTTATTGTGAGAAGGTGACAGCTGTAACACCTCAATTTTTAAAACACCTTTTAAATCATATTTTTAAATAAAAATATTACAAGTCCAACATTCCCAAAATACGGTTTAACAAAAACCAATAAGAGTTTATCAGAGTATTAAAACCGGTGTTACAATGCAATATCATAACCATAGGATAAACGAAAACTACCTACGAGCTCTCGAGCTAATCAACACAAGGCCACTTCTAACGCGACCCTCTAATCCATCAATCCTGAATCCTGAGTACATAGCCAAAAACAAAGTAGTACGTGAGACAAAATAGTCTCGTGAGATACATGGGTTTTAGACCCGATAAACAATTAGTCAAATAATATTATTTATTCTTAAAATAATATTACTAAGTTTGTTTTGGGTCACTTTATCACTTTCATCATTGGCCAATGTCAAGATAATCGAAATGCCTCCAATCTATCAAGACCATCATTTCCACGGTAATCGGAATGCCTCCAATCTACCGGGACTCATAGGTATTGGGTAATCGGAATGCCTCCAATCTACCACTAACCTTAAGGTACCGTAGTCACCGGAATGCCTCCAATCTACTACGGCCCTAGGGACATCATCATCATCATCATCATCATTATTACTTATCTTTTATCGTTATGAGCTCATAGCTCCATCATTTCTCAGTCAATCAATCATTTCGTTGTCAAACAAGCAATTCATCATAAATCACATAAATGACTAAATTACTTAAAGACTCGACAAAATCATTAGATCATAAAAACATTTACTAGCTATGTACCCAGTTTAAAAGTCACATGTACTCACCTTAGCCAAGCTAACTCCAAATCGTGTCTATCAACACGAATCCTTGCTTTCCAACTTGTGAAATGTCACCAATCTTTAGGTCTTCTTGACCTATCATCCATATCATCATAAAATCTAGTTATTATCCATAACTAGCTACCAATAAACCCATAACAACATTCTTGGCCACCAAGTTCATCCAACTTGGTGAAACCCCAAAACCCTAGCTCCAGATTTCCATCAATAAACTCAAATCCAACTTGTACACATCATTTACAAGCTTACTATGAGTGTTATACACCCATGATTAGTCATCTTCCCCAAAGATGACATGAATGATTCCCCAAACCACCATTTCTACCCAAACAAAGTTCATAACTAGCTAGATAACATCAACAATCAAGAAATCTTACCTTTGATGTTTAGATCCTTCAAGTTGGTGAAGATTTGAGCTCAAGAACCCCAAGATCGCCCCCTTTCTCTCTCTAAAACGGCTGCACAAGAGTTGGGTGGAAAATGAAGAAACCCTAGCTCAAACCCGATTTATTGCTGCCCGACCAGACTTCGCGGCGCGAACTAAGTTCGCGTCGCTAACTCTGCATATCGTACGCATACTTAGCAATCGCTAACTCAACGCGAACTACTTCGCGACCCAAAGCCAAACTACCTGGCCCGACTTCCCGATCGTTACCACTAGTTCGCGTCGCGAACTTTCCAAAGCAGCAGGGCTGCACTTTTCAACTTTATCTCGACCCGGTTTCGCCCATAACTTCCTCGTACGATGTCCAAATGACACGAAACCAATTCCTACGTGTTTTAAACGATTTATCCTTATTTATCATATTTTCCCCATAATTTATTTTATTCAAATTTCGGGTCGTTACAACTATCCACCCCTTAAAAGGATTCCGTCCTCGGAATCAACTCAAGGATTTCCAATCCTCATCCCACTTCCCAATTTATGATTCAATAATACTTATGCATTTAATCGCCCACTCGACCCGTTATACCCAAACGGGCCAAAGATCCAAACTTGAGTTCCTAATACCCGAACGGGTCAAAATTTCACAATCTGACCTTAACCTTTCTCATCATTTAACCAAACTCCTTACTCCCATTGGGATGATATGACCCAATCATTACTAATGACCATTTGACCATAATGATAGTCAACCCCTCGCTTTGACCAAATTGTCAACATTGTCCCATCTTTGACTTAAGCACAAGTCAACCATATCTTGACAATTTCTTACCCACTAGTGGTTCCATTAATCATCAATTCCTTATCAATCGACTTTACATTCATGGTCCGACAACAATCATACCCGATTCCTAAATTCAACCCGAAGTACCCAGCGGTCGAAGTCGTACTCTTTGACTACTATTACTTCCATTAATCCATTAACCACTATTATACCCATGTAGATGGTATATTATATCTTTACCCTTGGCTAACCATTTTAAACGAAAGTCAAAACCCAATTTTGACTAAAGTCAACAATCTACTAGTTGACTAACCTTGACTTAATGAATAAGGTCAACTTACCTTGCTAAATTCCACATATTCTTTATTACTAAGGCATCGCTTCCCAAGCTTTTCATTCCCGATTTCCTACTTATATTTCCTTTCTCAATTGTTCCCTTTTTTCTTCGATTTCGATTTCCACAATCGATTAACAACTTCCATTTAAATCAATACCAAATCTCTATTACTTTTTAACTTTCATTCAATTACTTATACCTTTTATAATTTCCTTCAAGCATCCTCATACCATACTTGGATTTCCCGATTACCGGCTCTAGAGCCTCAATCATATCCAATTGTGGCCTAACCACCCGATATACATCTTTCACCACTCATTGGTTACTAACCACTGTGCTTTCTAAAGCATTCCTTTTTCATGAACCATTAACTTGTAGGTATCCCCTACTCAGACTCTTACTTAAACACGACCCGCGTTTTCAACACAATTTCCCATTTTCCATAAAATTATAATGATAATTAATGTAACGCCCTGAATTTTATAAACCTATTTTATTTATATATATTTTTTTAGTCAGTTATTATATTTATCCTTTTCGAGACCGTTATGGATTAATCATACTAGTGATAATTATTGTGACAGTGAGGTGTGTCACTTGTTTATTAGCTAATCGTTATTGGAGACGTTTTTAGCATTCTACCTTTATGGTGACGTTAATCATACACGATCTTTATCTGTGTCGTCTATTATTTCGATCTTTAAATCCCGAAGCTAGCACTTGGGCCACGGACCGGTCTTTAGACCAAGGGCCGTTGCCCGTCCTCTTTTCATTCCATCTTCGTGGACTCGGGTACATGAGAGAAAACCCATTTGTGGGCTCGGGAGGCTTGGCCCATCGCAATTGGGAGACTGTTGATAGCCTTGGCCCAAAGTAACCGATCAATGCAATATTTAAACCCAATAAACCCTTAATCCGTCGAATTGTAACGTCCGAACTCTCATTCGATCGCTTCCATTGCCGTGAGTTCAATTCAGTCGGGCTGTTAGGAACTCGGTGATTGAGATAGGTATGGAATAATTCTAATTCCGATTTCTTTTATCAATTCTGGACTCGTGATCTAATCAGCTTCGGTTTGGTGTGTTCGTTTGGCATGTTGATCGTTTAGGGTATCCAGGCAGAGTAGGATTCGACCATCGAGTAGGAATCGTGATTCTAGTCGGCATCGGGATTTCGATTGGTATCTATCTTGTTCTCCCTTGTGTGTTTCCTATTAATCCGCATTTTATTGAATTATCCTAGTATCGAATTGTTAGTTAACTGATTGAAGCTGAGGCGGTCGTGATGTTTGATTGTTGGTCGTTGTATAGTCGAGATTAAATCCATGTCGTTCTAACCGATTGAGAAACCGAACCCCTAGGGTTCTTGGGTTCTCAATCGGGGAGCTATTGCCATAAAGATTAGAAACCGTAGTTAACACTAGTAAATTATGATCTAGAGCTGTTGAGTATAAATCCTAAGTGCTCGATTTCTTCGGTTACGGGTCGGGTAGCTAAAACGAGTTTTCTTTTAAGTTAAATATTTTGGCAGAATCTGCTCTCTTGTTCACTGCTGTTTTCGACCCGCTTAGATTAATCTTTTTGGTTTTTGGCCCGTGATGGGACCTTGGTTTTTGAGCTAGCTTTCCAACGCCGCAACGCGCTCGTTAATCCGAATTACGGTTTAAAAGTTATAGTCGAATTAGTAAGCTGCTGTTAGGAAGATGATCTGTGCAGCAGGACTGTCTGGCATCACTGTTTTGAGACACTTAGAGCCTGTTTTGGCCAGTGACTGTCTCACAGTAAATTGTAGTTCTGATTGTTTCCTAGCCATGGTAAAAAGATGAGGAAAATCTAATAAACCGTTTAGGAGTTATGGCGGTTTCCGTGAGACTGACGGGGGCTGCCAGTTTTCTGAAATAAGTCCTCGTGTAGGATTTTAATTCCGGGTTTCATTTTTTTGGTTTTAGGACCGTCTAGGAGATAAGTGCTATTCCTCTGATTGTCGGGAACCCTTGGAGCTTGCATTTATCGAGGTGAGTATTCTCACCGTGTATTCAGTTTTAACGTTATACATGCATGACTTACGTGTTACATTACTTGCACCATAATTGCTATCTGAGTTATCTGTTATCTGAGTTATCTGTGATCTAGCATCTTGTGTTCTGAGTTTCTGAGTTCTGAGTTTTGAGTTAAACATTAAACATAATATATCTGACTTGACACCGAAGAGCACTGGTGTCAGACGTTTTGACTTGGCACCGAAGAGTACTGGTGCCAGGCCTTTTGACTCACACCGAAGAGTACAGGTGTTGAGGTGGTGTGAGGCGGGTCGAGGTTGATCTCTCGTCCCAAGTCACCCTAGCGCGCTATATAAATTAAAATCTGAGTAATAAAATCTGAGAAATAAATCTGAGTAATTAATCGAGTAGATTCTGAGTAGGAGTACACCGATGTGCCCTCATGTGTTGTATGTTAGAATTGTTTACATTTTGAGATATTCACTCAGCTTCTCCAGCTGACCCCTATTTCCCCCCACCATTTCAGGTACTAGCAAAGGGAAGGAGAAGGTGGACGGTTGACCGCTGTATTCTACCCATGCTGATGTGGACAGCATTTATTATTATTACAAACTTTTTACTCTATTAAACTATTTCCGCTTTTAAGATTTTTGTTAAATACGATCTTACTATTTTGGGATTTTAATAATTGAATTATTGGGACATTTTTATTAAAATATTATACTTAAAAAGTTTTTAAAAATCTTGTAAATTTTAGGGGGTTACAAATTGGTATCAGAGCTCTGACTTGAGAGATTTGGATTTGCAAGGGGCAAATTCAAACTCAAGTATGAGTGTCGAGTTTTTAAATGAGAAAAGAGTAAAATATTTTCTGAGAAAAGTTCCACATCAGACATACAGCACGTCCCGTTGACCACTCGTTTTCCCGCTGCCGGTAATCTTTAAGAGTTTGTTTAATATTTTATGATTTATATTAAAAGTTTCGTCAAGAGACATAGTTTGAGAGCTTTCGGAGAATACTTCGCGACATCGACGCCGAGCATACTATATATATATACTTTTGAATCTATCTATAGTGTATGGTTGATATGGAAACGGAGGGTTATGACGACCTCAATTTTTGCTGGAAACTTGTTGAGGGTAGGTGCCGAAAGATAATAGAAGGGCCCCTATTATTGTACGCACCGAACCTAAGACTACGTTTTCAGGAGAAATTGAGAAAGTTACTAATTTGACGTTTAAGTATCATTATAGGCAAAATCCTTGTTTTCTGACAATTTACTCCCTTTCTATTTTTAGCAAGATGCCGCCAGCTAGACCTACCGCACAAGAGTTGCGAACCATGATGACTGGGATACTGGGAGAGATGTTACCTGCTATGTTCCAGGGCATGTTTGATGAGATCACTGATCAGGTCAGCCATATGTTGCAGACCGAGTTCGCTGCCCGAGATGCTGTGGTGCCACAACCACCAGCACCAAAAGCCTTCACTTATCGTGATTTCTCTGTGTGTTCACCCCCTGAGTTTAAGGGTGAATCTGACCCGAAAGTGGCAATACGCTGGCTTGCCGATATGGAGAGCGTCTTTCGCATCTCAAGATGCCCTACCGATTTGAGGACTACTTATGCATCGCACTCATTGAAGGGCGAGGCTAAAGAGTGGTGGAAACCACTAGCAGCATCCATGACTGAGGAGCAACTGACCTGGGAAGTATTCGTGGACAGGTTTAAGTTGCAGTATGTGCCCCGTGTGGAAGTAGAGCGGATCACTAGAGATTTTCTGAGCCTTCAACAAACCAATGAATCCGTTAGTGGTATTACTACAAAGTTTCGAGAACTGGCTTCCTTTTGTCCCGACTATGCTGCTACTGAGGAAATGAAGATGGCTCGATATCTGGATATGTTGCGCAGTAATATTAGAGAGTTTGTGGGGATGATGCCCCGTAATTCCTTGGCTGAGATGATAGAGGCGGCACGTGGCCGTGAGATTGAGCTAGACCGTCAGAAGAAAGATTCCAAAAGATCCCTTCCAGCATCTCAAGGGAACTACAGTCAGGGCAATGAGAAGAAACGTCGGTTCGAGTTCAAACCATATAGAGGCGGCAATTCGAGTAGGAGTAGTCAGTCTGGGAGTGGTACGCGTTATGGTAACGCACATCGTGATGACATGAGGAGTACATCTCGTGATGCACCTGGTAGAGATGAGGGAAGAATAGTCCTTTGTTATAAGTGTGGACAGACGGGGCACATGGCGAACGCATGCACCGTGAAGGGCGTGGTGTGCTTCTACTGCAAAGAAGAGGGCCACACGAGGGACGACTGCCCAAAGAAGAAAGACATCGGGAGAGGAGGTGCTAAAATCTATTTTGTTCATTACTTCATTCCTCGTAACTTTATATTTTATATTTAACTTCGTATACTATATGTATATATATTAATTTAGGTGGTGCTAGAGGAGGGCCAGTGGTAAATCCGGCCCCGAGTACTCTCAGGATCGCTGAGGGGGCTACTACTAGGGCTCGAGGACGAGCCTATCAGATGACTGGGGAGGAGGCCAGGAAGGCTCCTAATGCTGTTGCTGGTAAATATTTTTACCCTCTGAGTTATTATCTGAGATTTATCTGAGGAAAATTTGCATGAATACTACTGTGTGTTTCTAATTCTGTGTGCATGCTGTGATCTCTGTGCAATAGGTACTTTTTCTGTGAACGACATACCTGCTTTCGTGTTATTTGATAGTGGGGCAACCCACTCGTTTGTCTCTCATGCTTTTAGCAAACTGATGTCTCATAAACTGGAGAACCTTTCTGAGCCTTTAGTGATAGAAGTGGTCAATGAAAAAACTCTTACGGTTACAAAAGTTTACCGGGAATGTCTTATCGAGCTGTGTGGGAAGAAATTTCCCATAAATCTTATTCCTATCGCTATGAGAGAATTATGTGTGATTGTGGGGATGGATTGGATGACCAAATACCATGCCGAGATTCTCTGTCATCAAAAACAAATCCGTATCAAACCCCCAAGTGGGATTGATTTGTTAATCCAGGGCGACATAAATCGATTGGTGCCGGCACTGTGTTCGGCTGCGAGGGCGAGAAAATACCTTCAGCACGGTGCCGTGGGTTATCTAGCTTATGTTATCGACACCATTCTTGAATCAAAACCGAGGTCAATAGAAAGTGTTCCTATTGTTAGCGAGTATGCTGATGTATTTCCCGAGGGTCTGCCGGGAATACCACCAGAGAGGCAGGTGGAATTTCGAATTGATTTAGTACCGGGTGCTGCGCCGATTGCTAAGGCTCCTTATCGCCTTGCACCGCCAGAAATGAAAGAGCTGTACGACCAGTTACAAGAGTTGCAAGAAAAAGAATTTATCCGACCGAGTTGTTCACCGTGGGGCGCACCGATATTATTTGTGAAGAAGAAAGATGGGTCACAAAGAATGTGTATCGATTACCGAGAATTAAATAAATTGACGGTGAAAAACCGTTATCCATTGCCGAGGATCGATGATTTATTCGACCAGCTTCAGGGTGCGTCATGGTTTTCAAAGATCGATTTACGTTCAGGGTACCATCAGATGCGGGTGAAAGAAGAAGATATTGAGAAAACCGCCTTTCGAACACGTTATGGTCATTATGAGTTTGTAGTGATGCCCTTCGGACTCACTAACGCACCAGCGGCTTTCATGGACCTTATGAACCGGGTGTGTAGTAGTATGTTAGATCGTTCGGTGATTGTGTTTATTGATGATATTTTGGTTTACTCAAAGACCAAGACGGACCACGAGGTTCATCTTCGCGAGGTGTTAGATACGTTGAGGCGCGAAGGTCTTTATGTGAAATTTTCCAAGTGTGAATTTTGGTTACGTGAAGTACAGTTTCTGGGGCACGTTGTGAATGAAGAAGGTATAAAAGTCGACCCCGCAAAAATCTCAACAGTGATGAAGTGGGAGGTACCAAAGACGCCATCAGAGATTCGTAGTTTCTTGGGTTTGGCGGGATATTATCGTCGTTTTATCCAAGATTTCTCCAAAATCGCGTCACCGTTGACAAAGCTGACCAAGAAATCAGCTGCATTTAGCTGGGGTAATCAACAGCAAGAAGCTTTTGAAGCATTGAGGAATCGGTTATGTGAGGCGCCGATTCTAGCCCTGCCAGAGGGTGTGGAGGATTTTGTGGTTTACTGTGACGCGTCTATTCAGGGTTTGGGTGCCGTTTTAATGCAAAGGGGTAAGGTGATTGCATATGCTTCTAGGCAGTTGAAGTCTCACGAGGGAAATTACCCTACACACGATCTCGAGTTAGGTGCAGTGGTATTTGCCTTAAAAATCTGGAGACATTATTTATATGGCGTGAAAATCACCATCTACACTGATCATAAGAGTTTGAAATATTTGATGGATCAGCAAGATTTGAACATGAGGCAGAGAAGATGGCTTGATGTGTTGAAGGATTACGATTGTGAGATCCTTTACCACCCTGGTAAAGCCAATGTAGTGGCTGATGCGTTGAGCAGGAACCCTATTCGGGGTGTTTGTATGAGGTTGACAGCAGTAGCATCGTTATTGGAGTCTATCCGTAGCGCACAAATAGAAGCTGCTGAAGCTGAACAGGCTAAGAAGGAACGGGTTGTAGGTGTGATTGGCAGTTTTGTGAAAGACATTAGATATCTTTTGACACATCTTGGTAGAGTTTGGGTTCCTTCACACAGTGGTAACCGTGATGTTTTATTAGACGAGGCTCATAAGTCTAAGTTTTCTATTCATCCGGGTTCGACTAAGATGTATCGAGACCTCCGTGAAAACTATTGGTGGCCGGGTATGAAATTAGAGGTAGCCGATTATGTGGAGAAATGCCTGACCTGTCGTAAAGTCAAGGCCGAGCACCAGAAACCACATGGAATGTTACAGCCATTAGAGATTCCAGTGTGGAAGTGGGAACAGATTACTATGGATTTGATCACCAAGTTACCGAAAACGCCAGGAGGATATGATGCTATCTGGGTGGTTGTTGACCGGTTGACTAAGAGTGCCCACTTTATTCCGATTCGGGAGAGTTCTTCAGCTGAGAAGATGGCAGATATTTTTGTTCGTGAGATTGTGGCGAGACACGGTATACCAGTCTCTATTGTATCAGACAGAGACACTCGTTTTACATCGAGATTTTGGGAGAAATTCCAAGAGGAGATGGGCACGAGACTTCATTTCAGTACCGCGTTTCATCCACAGACGGACGGTCAGAGTGAGCGGACGATTCAGACGCTCGAGGACATGCTGAGAGCATGTGTGCTTGATTTTGGGGGTAGTTGGGATAAGTATTTACCGTTGGCGGAATTTTCTTACAACAACAGTTACCACTCGAGCATTCGTAAGTTTATTAACTTTTCCTCTTCTCCTTTCATTTTGTGTAGAATCAAGTTCTAATCTCTACTCTGATCTAGGTAAACCGCCTTTTGAGATGTTATACGGTAGGAAGTGCCGAACGCCTATTTGCCGGGGCGAAGTCGGGCACAAAGTACTGGGTAGTACTGAGATCGTGTTAAAAACTACCGAGATGATTCAGATGGTTCGTGAGAGGTTGGTCACCGCGCAGAGTCGCCAGAAAAGTTATGCAGACAAGAGGCGATCTGTTCTAGAATTTCAGGTTGGAGATTATGTACTGCTCAAAGTCTCCCCGTGGAAGGGAGTAATCAGGTTCCGGAAGAGGGGAAAGTTGGGACCACGTTACATTGGTCCTTATCAGGTGATCGCCAGAGTCGGCAAAGTCGCTTATCGCTTGGACCTACCAGAGGAACTCCATCTTATCCATAACACTTTTCATGTTTCACAACTTAGAAAGTGTATTGTGGACGAGTCTGAAGTGGTACCATTAGAAGACATCCAGATTGATGAGAAGTTGAATTATATCGAGCGACCGGTTGCGATTCTTGATCGCAAAGTCAAGACTTTGCGCAACAAGGAGATTGCGTTAGTTAAGGTGCAGTGGCAGCACCGTAAGGGTTCTGAGTGGACGTGGGAACCTGAGTCTGAGATGCGTGAGAATTATCCCGATCTATTTCAGAGTGATGACTTCGAGGACGAAGTCTGATTCAAGTGGGATTGAGTTGTAACGCCCTGAATTTTATAAACCTATTTTATTTATATTTATTTTTTTTAGTCAGTTATTATATTTATCCTTTTCGAGACCGTTATGGATTAATCATACTAGTGATAATTATTGTGACAGTGAGGTGTGTCACTTGTTTATTAGCTAATCGTTATTGGAGACGTTTTTAGCATTCTACCTTTATGGTGACGTTAATCATACACGATCTTTATCTGTGTCGTCTATTATTTCGATCTTTAAATCCCGAAGCTAGCACTTGGGCCACGGACCGGTCTTTAGACCAAGGGCCGTTGCCCGTCCTCTTTTCATTCCAGCTTCGTGGACTCGGGTACATGAGAGAAAACCCATTTGTGGGCTCGGGAGACTTGGCCCAGCGCAATTGGGAGACTGTTGATAGCCTTGGCCCAAAGTAACCGATCAATGCAATATTTAAACCCAATAAACCCTTAATCCGTCGAATTGTAACGTCCGAACTCTCATTCGATCGCTTCCATTGCCGTGAGTTCAATTCAGTCGGGCTGTTAGGAACTCGGTGATTGAGATAGGTATGGAATAATTCTAATTCCGATTTCTTTTATCAATTCTGGACTCGTGATCTAATCAGGTTCGGTTTGGTGTGTTCGTTTGGCATGTTGATCGTTTAGGGTATCCAGGCAGAGTAGGATTCGACCATCGAGTAGGAATCGTGATTCTAGTCGGCATCGGGATTTCGATTGGTATCTATCTTGTTCTCCCTTGTGTGTTTCCTATTAATCCGCATTTTATTGAATTATCCTAGTATCGAATTGTTAGTTAACTGATTGAAGCTGAGGCGGTCGTGATGTTTGATTGTTGGTCGTTGTATAGTCGAGATTAAATCCATGTCGTTCTAACCGATTGAGAAACCGAACCCCTAGGGTTCTTGGGTTCTCAATCGGGGATCTATTGCCATAAAGATTAGAAACCGTAGTTAACACTAGTAAATTATGATCTAGAGCTGTTGAGTATAAATCCTAAGTGCTCGAGTTCTTCGGTTACGGGTCGGGTAGCTAAAACGAGTTTTCTTTTAAGTTAAATATTTTGGCAGAATCTGCTCTCTTGTTCACTGCTATTTTCGACCCGCTTAGATTAATCTTTTTGGTTTTTGGTCCGTGTGAGGACCTTGGTTTTTGAACTAGCTTTCCAACGCCGCAACCCGCTCGTTAATCCGAATTACGGTTTAAAAGTTATAGTCGAATTAGTAAGCTGCTGTTAGGAAGATGATCTGTGCAGCAGGACTGTCTGGCATCACTGTTTTGAGACACTTAGAACCTGTTTTGGCCAGTGACTGTCTCACAGTAAATTGTAGTTCTGATTGTTTCCTAGCCATGGTAAAAAGATGAGGAAAATCTAATAAACCGTTTAGGAGTTATGGCGGTTTCCGTGAGACTGACGGGGGCTGCCAGTTTTCTGAAATAAGTCCTCGTGTAGGATTTTAATTCCGGGTTTCATTTTTTTGGTTTTAGGACCGTCTAGGAGATAAGTGCTATTCCTCTGATTGTCGGGAACCCTTGGAGCTTGCATTTATCGAGGTGAGTATTTTCACCGTGTATTCAGTTTTAACGTTATACATGCATGACTTACGTGTTACATTACTTGCACCATAATTGCTATCTGAGTTATCTGTTATCTGAGTTATCTGTGATCTAGCATCTTGTGTTCTGAGTTTCTGAGTTTTGAGTTAAACATTAAACATAATATATCTGACTTGACACCGAAGAGCACTGGTGTCAGACGTTTTGACTTGGCACCGAAGAGTACTGGTGCCAGGCCTTTTGACTCACACCGAAGAGTACAGGTGTTGAGGTGGTGTGAGGCGGGTCGAGGTTGATCTCTCGTCCCAAGTCACCCTAGCGCGCTATATAAATTAAAATCTGAGTAATAAAATCTGAAAAATAAATCTGAGTAATTAATCGAGTAGATTCTGAGTAGGAGTACACTGATGTGCCCTCATGTGTTGTATGTTAGAATTGTTTACATTTTGAGATATTCACTCAGCTTCTCCAGCTGACCCCTATTTTCCCCCACCATTTCAGGTACTAGCAAAGGGAAGGAGAAGGTGGACGGTTGACCGCTGTATTCTACCCATGCTGATGTGGACAGCATTTATTATTATTACAAACTTTTTACTCTATTAAACTATTTCCGCTTTTAAGATTTTTGTTAAATACGATCTTACTATTTTGGGATTTTAATAATTGAATTATTGGGACATTTTTATTAAAATATTATACTTAAAAAGTTTTTAAAAATCTTGTAAATTTTAGGGGGTTACAATTAACCATAAAGTTCTACATACAACATATATAACCTCACCTTCCTGATACATCAAATCATACTTAACTATGCCACTGAGATGATCGGAAAGCCTCCAATCCATCAGGGCCCAAACTGTCACAATGATCGGGAAGCCTCCAATCCAAAGTGACTCATACAAAACTATTCCGTCTTGCATACAATTCATGTATGCATTTTTTACACTTAGCATCATGCTATCATTTCCTTTCACAAATTTACTTTCAATTTTTCCTACTTATACATCATACCACACGATATACACATAATCATTTCTAGTGCTTCCCACCAATCTACTCAATTATCAACCGTCCTTATTCGATCCATTCTATTATTACTAAAACTTCTAACTTTTCTTTCACCCGGTCATCATGAGTCAACCAATCACAAATTGATAAACCTTGACTTTTGCATAAAGTCAACCATACTTCTCCCAACTAATAATTTCTCTACTCACGAGGTACTACCCGCAATTTACCGCCTCCGGTTTTACTCATCATTATTTCCTCAATAATTGTTCCCGTCTCCTTTTTACTTAAGGCCCTCCCCAAATAATCCGAGAGTCGCACCTTTAGTTAAAGGTCACACTAACATTTACCGTTTCTTGACCTTCATTTGGTCACTCATACTATCACTTAGTATTCCTTCAACCATCTTTGTACCCCACCGATCAACTTCATAACTTTTTATTCTCAAACATCGGTATTAGATCCTCTACCGCAACATATTCTACAATTTTTCACGAAATTTTACCATATCTTGGTTACAAAGTAATAAATTGGTCTCTAGGAGTTCTCTTTCCTCATATTCTATAAACCGTAGGCATCTCCTACCCATACATGACCTAATGCAACCCGCACCAGCAACCAACTTCTTATATAACACGTAGAACTATAACAATACAAATCAACCACATGGTCCTACATTCATCTCATTAATACATAAACATTATCATACGGACATAACAATCCGTAATTCAACTATCACATCAAGATGACTGGAAAGCCTCCAATCCATCAAGATCCAAGATGTCACAGTGATTGGAACATCTCCAATCTCGGAATGGAACCAATGGGATTCGCCCAGCCAATTCCACCCCCAAACATCATAGTAGCCGGGGATCCCCCGAGCTAATCTCATCATTTCTTTCTTATTCTACCATGCATACTTCACTAGTATACACCTTTTCACATCCCTTACTTTACCCCTATCTTACCCTTTTTAATCGTCCATTTATTCACCATGCAATTCAGCACATTTTCATAACATCGCGCTATCATTTTCTTCCATATTCGCACATTTCTCGTTGGACTTAATACGTTTCATATAACATTACCTTTTTCATTATCACATGCCTTTAAGGCCATCATATAATGCACAAGCATTGTACCTCGCGGGTAACCAATAAAATTTCCGATTCCCATTTACCGTCTCACTCACACACTAATCACCCTTAAATGGTTCATTTCCCTATTAATCAACCTTCCAAATCCTTTGTCACCACCGGGGTAACTATCAATCTATTCCTTCAACCATAGTCCACCGGTCAACCCGGTCATCTTAAGTCGACCATTCGACTCCGGTCCACATTTGTAACTCATGACTTGGCACACATTGGCCCAACTTTCCATACTCTCGTCTTTATACATCGCGATACTTAAAATACTTATTTTCCATTCGTAGTCTCACACTTCCCCATGTCCCATACCGTCATGCCATTACCATGACATGTAACCAATAATCATTTCCTTACCGTTGATATCGAATTCATCATAATTGTCATAAAACTTGACATGGCTATATGCCAACTTTTTATTCAATCACCTTTGACAATCAAAATTCGTCGTTCCCGACACTTATTCATTTCCACATATTTCCCATTTACAGGTTCTAAGACATCACTATACCTTAGTCATTCTTGTCTTTACCATTCACGTGTAACAACCATTATGTTACTTATCCGGCTTCTCACCAACATCCAAGTTCCATTTCCCAAGGTTTCTATTTCTAGAATTTCAATCCACACTAACGTTCTTACCAACACTTAGTACTTCCTTGTACCTCTATCCTTTGTTGAAACACATTTACCATCCTCGTGGTTCGTCCCTTGGTACTACATAATAGTGTCAACACTTATATCCTTACTTCCTGCGACACACATGTCTATAATCTTTTCAAATACATGCTTCCACACACATCACTAACCGGGAAGGCCATTCCCAAAAATAAATCCCCATGTCGTATGACTCGTCTCCAATTTCTAAAAGCACCAATTCGTGCAACAACCAAACAATTAAGCCATAATCACATAACATCAATCTTCACCTAAGATCTCCGAGGTTGCATCATGAACCCCCCTCTAGATTTCCTTCCGGGAAGACTTCCCCTTTCAACTCACTCGTGAGTTCCTTTCACAACATGTTGTACCGCACTCTCTTTCCAAAAGTTTCATAATACACATTCCACCGTGTCGACGCCTCACCCTTTAATTATATGGATGTCAAACTTATCATATCTTTCTCTCTTCGCTTGCTACTCTCTAGCACTTGCTCAATCCACCGAATCCACCAATCGTGACCTCCGGTTCAGAACTTCTGATTTACCCCACGGTCTTACATGCTATGACAACCTTATACAACGTCCTTCCATTTCTTCCGACTAGGTCTGGCTACCACTTTATGTAGCTACTTCTCACTACGGGCTTCGCCATTCGATGACTCTTCCTTCATACGGGTATTGGAATCATTCCTCCTACCCTTAATCATACGGTCATCAATAGTCTAGTTCACATTCTCATTCATAACTCTTCCCAATTTAGTGGAGCTCGTCCACTTTTCACATTCATTCTTTCGCCATACCAACGTATTCAACAAACAAGATTCAAACGGTCAGCTCAACAGTAAAAAACAACACGATTAGATCAAAACATGGCACTTATCATAGGGGTCAACCCTATCATACAAATGCCCTATGGTCTCAAAAGACTCATATTGCACCCTGCATAACAACTTCCATAGGTCCCCTAGGTTCAACCCTAAACTTAACATAAAGTCTCAAGGTCAACCTATCGATCTCAAGGAATCTTACATTCCTATTGCTACAGTCTAAGACTAGGATGGACATCCAACCTAATTCACTTAAACTATAGCTCTGATACCAAGTTGTAACACCTCAATTTTTAAAACACCTTTTAAATCATATTTTTAAATAAAAATATTACAAGTCCAACATTCTCAAAATACGGTTTAACAAAAACCAATAAGAGTTTATCAGAGTATTAAAACCGGTGTTACAATGCAATATCATAACCATAGGATAAACGAGAACTACCTACGAGCTCTCGAGCTAATCAACACAAGGCCACTTCTAACGCGACCCTCTAATCCATCGATCCTGAATCCTGAGTACATAGCCAAAAACAAAGTAGTACGTGAGACAAAATAGTCTCGTGAGATACATGGGTTTTAGACCCGATAAACAATTAGTCAAATAATATTATTTAATCTTAAAATAATATTACTAAGTTTGTTTTGGGTCACTTTATCACTTTCATCATTGGCCAATGTCAAGATATTCGGAATGCCTCCAATCTATCAAGACCATCATTTCCACGGTAATCGGAATGCCTCCAATCTACCGGGACTCATAGGTATTGGGTAATCGGAATGCCTCCAATCTACCACTAACCTTAAGGTACCGTAGTAACCGGAATGCCTCCAATCTACTACGGCCCTAGGGACATCATCATCATCATCATCATCATCATCATCATTATTACTTATCTTTTATCGTTATGAGCTCAAAGCTCCATCATTTCTCAGTCAATCAATCATTTCGTTGTCAAACAAGCAATTCATCATAAATCACATAAATGACTAAATTACTTAAAGACTCGACAAAATCATTAGATCATAAAAACATTTACTAGCTATGTACCCAGTTTAAAAGTCACATGTACTCACCTTAGCCAAGCTAACTCCAAATCGTGTCTATCAACACGAATCCTTGCTTTCCAACTTGTGAAATGTCACCAATCTTTAGGTCTTCTTGACCTATCACCCATATCATCATAAAATCTAGTTATTATCCATAACTAGCTACCAATAAACCCATAACAACATTCTTGGCCACCAAGTTCATCCAACTTGGTGAAACCCCAAAACCCTAGCTCCAGATTTCCATCAATAAACCCAAATCCAACTTGTACACATCATTTACAAGCTTACTATGAGTGTTATACACCCATGATTAGTCATCTTCCCCAAAGATGACATGAATGATTCCCCAAACCACCATTTCTACCCAAACAAAGTTCATAACTAGCTAGATAACATCAACAATCAAGAAATCTTACCTTTGATGTTTAGATCCTTCAAGATGGTGAAGATTTGAGCTCAAAAACACCAAGATCGCCCCCTTTCTCTCTCTAAAACGGCTGCACAAGAGTTGGGTGGAAAATGAAGAAACCCTAGCTCAAACCCGATTTATTGCTGCCCGACCAGACTTCGCGGCGCGAACTAAGTTCGCGTCGCTAACTCTGCATATCGTACGCATACTTAGCGATCGCTAACTCAAAGCGAACTACTTAGCGACCCAAAGCCAAACTACCTGGCCCGACTTCCCGATCGTTACCACTAGTTCGCATCGCGAACTTTCCAAAGCAGTAGGGCTGCACTTTTCAACTTTATCTCGACCCGGTTTCGCCCATAACTTCCTCGTACGATGTCCAAATGACACGAAACCAATTCCTACGTGTTTTAAACGATTTATCCTTATTTATCATATTTTCCCCATAATTTATTTTATTCAAATTTCGGGTCGTTACAACTATCCACCCCTTAAAAGGATTCCGACCTCGGAATCAACTCAAGGATTTTCAATCCTCATCCCACTTCCCAATTTATGATTCAATAATACTTATGCATTTAATCGCCCACTCGACCCGTTATACCCAAACGGGCCAAAGATCCAAACTTGAGTTCCTAATACCCGAACGGGTCAAATTTCGGGTCGTTACAACAGCCAAAAGATAATTGTATATTAAATCATATATGCATTTGTATGTAATTCTTACACAAATTTTGATGGGTAAAATATAGTGATTCCAATTTAAAAACAAAATTATAATTCTGTCAAAAGCATCAATTTTGACTATAAATAGTTGACCTTCTAAAGCCAACATTTAAATAAACATCAATTTTGACTATAAATATTCGATTTTAGACTATAAAATGAGGCTTTTGCCCATTAGATTTTTTCCCGCCCTTAAGCCCATTCTTAAATAATAAATAATTAACCAAATTAAATAAATTAATCAGCCATAAATCTCTTCAAGATTTGAAATTCAAAATATTAATTATTATTGTTTGTTTCTTAAAATACTGGCATCATTTTCAGAAACAAATCAAGATTATTGGCAGATTTTGTGGCCTGCTTGCTCTATTGGATTAACTACCAATTCGATAATAAGGAAGATTTAAAGTATTCCATGTATATCATCACTAATTTCGGACTAACTCTGGTACACCATAACCTTCATTCGTCTTATTTAAACTGTATTGTAGCATCAATTTACATTCAAATTAAAAGCCAACTCCATTGTTTGTCAAGAACAAGTATTGAATCAATTCTTAAAACTACTGGCAGGTAACTTTCAGATTTCTTAAGCTTGCATAATTCATTAATTCTTACAACATTTTTTATACAAATTCTGTTATTTCTAAATATTTTTAAATAGCACGAATAAAGGTTAGTGTACTGCATGCTCATTTAGGGGTTTTTTAATTTTTTTTCCATAATGTTTTGATTATTTTAACACTTTTAAGAGATAGTAAAAAAAAAAGGGTAAAGGAGTGTACCACTGACACTGGCCACATATTGTGACCGGACACCCGACCCAGCAACAGGTGCATTCCCCGGCAAATCACCTAACAATGATATCCACACCTCTGCTTGGGCTCGATATACGAGACTTTTAAGAGATAGTATCAATGTATGATTAACCTAATTAATGTTGTTGTTTTAAACCTAACCATGTCAAATTTTGACTTACAGCAATGATTTTAATTTTGACTATAATGTTTTAAACTAACCATGCCAATTTTATCCTGTTGTATTCTTTGAAATTGACACATAAATCTTATTATTAGTTTACATGTTCTTTCCTAACTAACTCATATTTTTCACTTTTCAGCAATCTCGATAATCTTTATCATCTCAACAAAGGTAAATTTTATTAATAAATGTTACGGATTGTAATTTATATATTCACTTTGGCGTTAAATACCATATGATTTTAATTTAACAAGCTAATATTAACACTAACTTTTGATCTAATGCAAATAATTATATGAAATGCTACTTAACGAGGCAAAGGTACTTACTCTTTCGGTTGTCAAGACATCATTGTACGCCCTCTCATTTCCACCCATTTCTCAGGTATATTTATAATCAAGCATTTTTTTGTTCAGCTCCATTCAAATATTTTAAACTGAAAATTGTTGAACAAAGATGAATAATTTTAATATCATGTAATTTGTAAGTTTGTCTATTGAAATCTTTTTAAGAAATAATTACTGAGATAACATTGAACCATTTAATTTGTCCAACTTTTTTACAAATCATCAACAGAAACCATTATAATTAAAGGAATCGGTGACGGAAACAATTTTACTGGGTATACGAATTTTAATAAAAAATGGTGGTGATTTTAATTAAATAATTACTGAGTTATTAATGATCGGTTTTTAGCAATTTTTCCCCGGAGAAGCCAAGGAATATTTAAGTTCAGATAGCATTTGTCCTGAAGAGTTTTTGAATGAACAGTTTGATGAAAGTTTGTACTCACCAGACGTGCTTAATGGTATTAAAATAGGTGGATTGCCAAATCATCAGTTAATTTTAAAAGTCGATGTTCCCGTTATGTTATTAAGAAATATTGACCAGAAAAATGGTTTATGCAATGGTACTAGACTTCAGATTGTGGCTTTGGGTGTCCGTGTTATAGAAGCAGGTGTTATATCTGGGAACAATGTTGGATATCGTACTTTTATATCAAGATTATCTTTGACAGCATCTGACGCCAAAATCCCATTTAAATTTAAAAGAAGGCAATTTCCACTTTCTATTTGCTTTGCTATGACAATTAATAAGAGTCAAGGTCAATCATTGTCAAATGTGGGTCTTTATTTGAGAGAACCAGTTTTTTCACACAGTCAATTGTATGTGGCATTATCTAGAGTAAAAAGCAGAAAAGGACTGAAGATATTAATAGAAGATAAAGATGGCGGTGTGACGAATAAAACTTCAAACGTTGTATTTAAAGAAGTATTTAGAAATTTATCTTGATTCTTTTTTATTAAACATTTTTCATAATTTATCATTGGATGTTGGACTCCCTTTTATTTTTATTTCGATATTTGTCATTGAAATGATGTATGTGTTTTGCAACCCACTTGGTCCTCTGATGAATATATTCCCTTCTTATTTTATAGGATAAAAATTTAATACAGGTCAAACTAAATCACGGTAAAAAACTTTGTATTATATATTCTTAACGATCAGTATAAAGAGTTACAGCCCGTGATTTTTCACGGGTTAGAACCTAGTTAATCCATATATAAATTTTGAAGTGTCCAAATTAAAGCAATAAGTATGCAAATCATTATCCATTATCAATTATATATACTACCTCCGTATTAAAATAAGTGATACATTTAAATAATTGTGGTTTTTGAGGCAAAAGATTAAAATATGGTTTATGATAAATTAAAGTGGATAGTTAGTGGAGAATGAGTCCCTTTTCTTTTGAATAAAGTGATATTAATGATGTTTAAAAGTAAAAGTAAGGGTAAAAAGGGTAATTTACTTTATTAAATTAGATAATTAGTGAAGAATGGGTCCCACATTTTTACTAAATAAGGTAAGCTTTTAAAGTGTATCACTTATTTTGTTCCATCCCAATATAGAAAGTGTATAACTTATTTTGATACGGAGGTAGTATATAACATCCAACAAATGTTAGCATTATTCATCAATAGTTGATGAATAGTACTCACTCCGTCCTACCAAAAAGTTCTCATTTCTCTTGGACACAAGGTTTTAGGATATGTTTAGTGGTGGAGTCCTTGATAATACTTTTGATTAAAATATAAGGTTAGATTTAAGAGATAAAGTGTTTTAGTTATGGAATCATTGATAATAATATTATTTTATTAAGTGGACCCCTTAAATTTGTGAAATGAGAATTTTTTGTGGGACAAAATTTTAAAGAGAAATGAGAACTTTTTTGTAGGACGGAGGGAATATTTTTTTTAAATTAAAAAATTTAAGCTATTTTTTGATATTGTTCTTTATACCTATCACTTGACTCTTATCATTATCATTATCATTATTATTATTATTATTATTATTATTATTATTATTATTATTATTATTATTATTATTATTATTATTATTATTATTATTATCTTTTTAAGGTATTTAAATGATAACTTTTTTTTTAATAAAATGTGTATCTTTACTATCGGCGGCAAACAAATACCAGACACCCTAAGGTAGAGTAAATTACACGGAAGGTCCTTATGGTTTGCCACTTATTACAGTCACAGTCCCTGGTCTTCGTTTATTACACTGGATGTCCCTGGTGTATACACTTTGTTACACTTGACGTCCCTCTGTCAAACGGACGTCTAAAACTTCCGTCAAGTGACCATGTGCACCTCACATGATGGGCAAAATCATAATTTCGCTTCCCCTTTTAAAGAGTAAATTGGCGTATTCAATTTGTTACACCCGACGTCCCTCTATTAAACGGACATCTAAAAGATCTGTTAAGCGACTCATGTGCACCTTACATTATGGGAACAATAATAATTCTCCTCCCCCTCGCATACGTATGTTCCCCAATTTACACCAGTCGTCCCTTCACTTATTCCCTCTCATCTTTCGCTCTCTTCTCTTCTCTCCACTCTATTTCTTCTTCAAAAAACTCTTCTATTCTAACAATGGTGGGCCAATCGAGCAGTGAAAGAGGTATGAATGATGAAGAAAACGACTGCAATGAACTGTACGATATTTGTTTTGTGTATTTATGATTTTTTTGAATGTTTTTCTTAATCACTTATTTACAGAGCATTATCATTGTGCCCATCATGTGAGGTGCACATGGGTCACTTAACAGATCTTTTAGACGTCCGTTTGACAGGGGGACGTTAGGTGTAATAAATTGAATACACAGGGACTTTTGATGTAATAAATTAAGTTCAGGGACTGTGAATGTAATAAGTGGTAAACCACAGGGACTTTCTGTGTAATTTCTATTTAAAATGGGAAGGGAAATTACGATTTTGCCCATCATGGGAGGTGCACATGGGTTACTTAATGGAAGTTTTAAACGTCTGTTTAACCAAGGGACGTTGGGTGTAATAAATTAAATACACCAAGGATTTACAATGTAATAAACGAAGACCAGAGAGTGTGGTTATAATAGGTTGAAACCACGTAGATCCTACGTGTAATTTACTCCCTAAGGTATCAAAATGAAAGAGAGACAATTTATTGAACTTGAAGAAAGACATGGGAACGGAGATAGAAAGAGTGATCCTTATTCCTTACACTTTTTTGTCGTCGTTTTATTTGAATTTTTGCAAAGGAGAAGTTCAGTTATATTACTTTGACACGTCCTTACACTTTGAATTTTTGTCGTCGTTTTAATTCTTTGAGTGACACGTGTGATTCTGCACATTGCCGAGTCGGCAAATGGAGCAGGAATAAGATCTGATCTGTACTAGGGCACCGCATTTTTATTAAATTAATCGAAAGGAGCAGTTAAATCAAAATCACTAGTCAGTGCTTACTTACACCATCTTCTTTGTTTTATTATGTGTTCAATTTTAGTTTACTAATTTCATCGATCCTTTAATCCGATCATACGAAACCCTTTCACTTTCTTTAATAAAAACTATCCATATCAACTGACAATTCCCACATTCTAAAATCCGTAACTATTAGTTAATACAATACTTGGTCTCTATGTGCGTGTTTCTTTAGCATTTTCCAAGATTTAGTGTTAGTTTTTTCTTTATACGAATTGGGTTTGAAGAAAGATTGTTAATTTAACAAGAAAGGTTGCTAATTGTTGCTTTCTATGAAGTGGGGTTGCGTTGAATTTTCATTTTTTTTAATTGAGAAAACGAAATCTGGTTTAAATCTCACTAATTTCGTTTAGAACAGATTTATGGACGTAAAACAAGATTCAATGATTCATCATGTGGGCATTGTGTTGTTTTTAATCTGGTTGTCCTCTTCACTCAATAACTATTACTGTCACCCATTGGTTTACTTCATATCCTTCATCTATCTCTACATGGTAAGGCTTAATTTAGTTTAGTTTTTTGTTAACTTGTTTCTGTTTTATAATTATGGGTTTAATTTTTCAAGGTTCATGATCGTTATGCGATGAGATTAAGAAGAAAGGTACAATTTGAGGAGAGAAAACAAGCCAACCAAAGAAGGGTATTTCTGTTTCATTCTGTTCTTTTTAGTCTAATTGTTGGTGTTTTATATTTGTAATAAAATTGAGATTTTTAATCTTTGATGGTAAATTTGTTAGGTACTTTCTGATTCGGAATCAGTACGGTGGTTGAACCATATGATTGAAAGGATCTGGCCTATATGTATGGAAGATATTATGTCACAGAAAATACTTCTACCAATTGTACCTTGGTTCTTGCACAAGTACAAACCATGGACTGTTGTATGAATATCCTTTTTAGTTTTTTTTTTTTTATTTGTTGAGAATTTTCAATTTCAACCCGTTTACTTATGAATGAGTCGATTCAGAATATCAAGTCAAAATGGTACATAAGAAATAGCTTAAAAAGAAATCGGTTGACATTTATAGGAAATTTAGTGTTTCGGGAACAATCCGGTTAAAAGTTACCCATTTTGACCCGAACCCATCAGCCAACCCACCCACCCATTTTGCCACCTGTACTCATTATATGCATAATTTTGCAGAAAGAAGCTGTTGTTCAAAATCTGTACTTGGGAAGATCACCACCCATGTTTACAGAAATGAGGGTTTGTCGTCAGTCTACTGGTGATGACCATTTGGTAAATTAATTATATTTTGTTTCAAAATAGAATTCGTACTTGATGAATTGTTTATTTTGGTAATTTCTGATTTTATGCAATTTAAGGTTCTTGAATTGGGGATGAATTTCCGGACAGCTGATGACATGAACGCGATACTTGCTGTAAAATTAACAAAAAGATTAGGGTTTGGAATGTGGACAAAGTTGCATTTGACAGGAATGCATCTTGAAGGAAAGGTGAGTCATTAAATATTAGAATTGTTTTTTTTATGTACTCATTTTTTTTTCTTGATAATTTTTCAGGTGTTAGTTGGGGTGAAGTTCCTTCAAAAATGGCCTTTTATTGGACGGTTGAGAGTGTGTTTTGTTGAACCACCATATTTTCAGGTGACAGTTAAACCTATGTTTGCTCACGGGCTCGATGTTACTGAATTACCTGGGATTGCTGGATGGCTGGTTAGTATCATACTTCATGCATTTGGATTCAGTTTTCTGATTCTGAATCTGAGTTTAGTATGTTTAATTACTTGATTAGGATAAGCTTTTGACATTGGCATTTGAGGAGACACTTGTTGAGGTGAAATATCTATTTATCTCTATTTCTATTTCTCCTTATAGATACATATATGTATCCTGTTTTATGTGTGTATTCGTAATGATAGTGATAGCAGATAAAGGTTGCTTCTGATTTGGAATGTTAACTGTTTTTGCAGCCTAACATGTTGGTGGTGGATGTTGAGAAATTGATTTCATCTCAGCCAGGTAAATAAAACACAAACACACACACACACACACACACACACACACACACTAATCCACCTATTGTTTTAAAAAATTAATGTTATTAACCTTTTTAAAGATGCCAAATTAAAATATGGCTTGGTCAAATTCATAATATAAATTTTTTTCAATAATTCGCATAAAATAAATTATAAAATCTAAAAAAGATAATTAATTTAAAATTAAGGGGCGGTTCGGTTATCCCTGATCGATTTATTGCCCTAAATCCATAACTGAACTGTCGGTTATCTAAATGATTTGATTAATTGGTTTTTATCACCCCTATATATAAGTTCTAGTTTTAGTGGCATAATTGTAACTTTAATTTTGAATCTTAGTATACATAGAAATATTGTTTGTTAGTTACTTCACACTGAATAGATTGTACTGTCACTACCATATTCTTGTGAGATTTCATGTTTTTCACTCCTCATAATTTTAGATGTTGACGATATTTATTTAGAATATTTGTATTTTATTTTGGTAAAGAATATAATACAAATCTAATTACTTTTGTATTATTATAGAATCTTGGTTTTCTGTTGATGCAAAAGAACCCGTTGCTTACACCTTAGTGGAAATCGTTGAAGCATCCGACATGAAACCATCAGACATGAACGGTAAATTTTGCATACAAACTTTTGAGCCCGTTTCAATCAACAAATAACTCACCAAATCTCACTCTTGACAGGGCTAGCTGACCCGTATGTAAAGGGCCAACTTGGTGCTTATAGGTTTAGAACCAAAACACAAAAGAAAACCCTTTCTCCAAAATGGTTAGAGGAATTCAAGATTCCAATCACTAATTGGGAATCACCAAATCTTCTTGTGATTCAAGTTCGTGATAAAGATCACTTTATTGATGACATCCTTGGGTTTGTTGCTATTATTATTTTATGTAACTTTTTTTAATTAATTATTTGATTAGGCTAATTTTGGATTAATTTTGATTTAGTGATTGCTCTATAAAGATTAATGATCAGTTAGAGGTGGCAAAAAACATGACTTCTGGTTGCCTCTTCAAAACATTAAAACGGGAAGATTGCATGTTACCATAGAAGTTACTGAAGTTGATGCAAAGGTAATCTTATATTTCAACCAATTTACTTATGACTAGGTTGTTTTGGTTTAACAACTCAATTAAAATAATTTTAAAATAAAAAAATTATTTTTATAAAATAAATGGGTTGAAAGTCGCCTATAGTTTATCTTTATTACATTAAACCTCCATCATTTTCTTCATAAAATAGATTATTGTTGAAAAAATAAAATTCTTGTAATCATATTCGATACACAAATAATCTGTATTGGACAAGTGTTTCAGGTCAGAAACCAAAAGTTACTAATTTTGACCATTTTATCACCTTTTTTATGTGTTAAGTAGCATTCGGTACAGTTATTTATTTAAATTGTAAGTAATTTGTATACAGGTAACTGAACCGCCATGTGAAGGTGATGGATCAAGCAACGAGTCCAAAGAAGATTCTTCCCCACCAAGCCCGGCCCAAAAAGGAGCCCGGCCCGGTCCAGTGGAGGACGACTTTGAACCAATTGATGTTAAAGGTCAACAACAAACCGGCATATGGGTCCACCACCCGGGTACAGAAGTTCCACAAGTTTGGGAACCAAGAAAAGGGAAAAACAGGGCCCAAAAAGGTAGCGAATCGGTTGGTAGTAGCACAAAATCTGGATCATATTTGGATGACACGTGTTTATCAGATGATAGTCTTGAAGGCAACAAATTGAGTGCAAGAAGTCGAGTTAAAAGAGGTTTAAGTAAAATCGGGTTAGTTTTAAACAAAACCCTTAAAACAGAGACCGATAACAAAAGTAAAAGCTTCAAGAAAACGGATATGGATAACAACTGGGGTTCAGAAACACCGTCTCCAAGACAAAACGTTAGGGCGGTCAATGCAAATGGGGTCACGGTCAACTTGGTCATGGAGGAAAATATGCTCTCCCCTGTTCTTGACCCGAAAACAGAGGAAATCGGGCCGGAAAGCCCGAATAAGAAGAAAGTGAAAGATGTTGCAAAGAGTATTTTAAAGCATGCGGGAAACTCGGCCCGGAGTATGAGACATGTGCTTTCGGGCAAAGGGGGGAGAATGAGAAGAGATGCTGATTTGGCGGTTGAATCGGATTCTTCATTTGATGGTTCGATTCCTTCCCCTGTTTTTGGAGCTGAAGGAGAAATAATGAGTCCACGTGCAATTGATGAAGTTGAAACTGATGATTGTTTGGAAGCTTTTGATGAGGATAATTTGGATCAAAATCAAATTGATGACGTGGAAAACGGTTCACAAGTAGATGATGAAAAGCCTCTTCGTGCCACAACTTGAAGTTTTACGTTGATTTCAGTTATGTTGTTTAAAGATTGATATTGTACTTTTTTTTCTTGAATATATAAATGTAAAAATGTGAAGTTTTGTTAATAGTTTGTTTTATTTCAATCCAGGAAATAGAAAACAATAGGGACAAAAATCCCCCCCAAAAAAAAGGTTAAGGGATATAATCGTTAAATTCAAAAGACCATATGGATAATTTCATTAATTTACTTTAAATTTTTGGGGTTAAAATTGTTTTTCAAGTATAAACTTGTAATTGACCTACAATATTAGGTCAAAATAGTTTTTTTTTAACAAGTTAATGGTCTAAATCATATGTACAAGGGTTAAACCGCCAAATTGATGGAAGTTCCAGAAATAAAACGTAGTCCGACCCTAATTTAAAGTGTGTCAATAGTTTTTTCCTTAGAGTATACATTGAAGGATTTGCTTCCACATTGCTAATTTCGGTACATAACCATGTTCTTTCATCTCCTTTAAAACCAAATCAACATCTCCGACAAGGTTTTCTTCACAAAGACCACTTATCATTGATTTATACGAGTCAAAACTGGGAACCATCTTTTTGGATGACTTCTTCTGTGCTAAATTCATAGCATTGATGTATTTTTTGCTATCGAGTAATAAAGCATATAAACCTCTTGGTAAGTGCTAGGAATGGGTTCACACCCTTTTAGTAACATAGTGTCTAAAAGCTTAATACTTTCTTCAACTCGACCGTTTTTCCTTAATCCTGAAATTAATGTAGTATATTTATCAAGATTGTGTTGGGCTCTACACCCTCGGTTTCCATCTTCGATAATAATGAAAATGCTTCCTCAACACGACCAACTTCACACAACCCATGCATTAAAGCTGAAAAGGTTCTCACATTAGGCTTACAACTTTGTTTAGGCATTTCATCGAACACTTGGCGTGCGGCATCAACATCCCCATTTTTACATAACCCTTTAATCATGATATTCAAACAACAAGCATCGACTTCAAAACCTAGCTTTCCAGCACTCATGTAAACCTGATGAATCACCTCAAAATTCTTGGTGTTCACAAGCAAATTCAACACAAAATTAAACGTTTTAGTCGTCGGCCAACAGCTATAATTTGGCATATCGAGAAGAGTTTCGATTACTCGGTTTATTCTGCCGGCACCCAGCCCGTAAATCCTGATCACATTGTAGAAAAACCCATCAGAAAGCCTGCACCTTTTTTCATGTTTGATTCTCTTCATGAAGTGTTCGATTCCATCAAAGTCTTTGGCTTTTGAAAGATTATTTATCACGGATGTGTAAAGAGCTTCATTGGGTTTATAATCTTTTCGATTTGAGAGTTGATCTTGAACATTGAGAGTCGAATTGGGATCTTTTAGCGTTTTGAAAATTTTGATGACTTCTGTTGGGCTTAACCAGTCTTTATGATTGCGTAAATTAAGAGGATTGGGCATTCTACAAGAATCAAGTGAAGCAGCTGAATGATAGATACCCAGTTAGTTGAATGAAAAATGGATCAATTTTGCAAAGCTTGCATTTAATGATCGAACGAGAAATCATTCTTGTTAATTTCTTATTCAGCAGGTTTCGATTCGAAGAAAATGAAAATATGGCCATAAACTAGTTCTACTTCTTTAGTTCTTTTCATATGAAACATCATAGATTTCTTGATTGATCCCCAACTTATCTTTATTTACACAAATAAACCGAAAGTTTGTGTTAATCAGGTTATTGGGCCAGGTTTGGAGTTTTATTGGGTCAAGATGATTGGAATTAAAAACTAACCTACAACCCGGTTCTATAAAGAATTGGGTTGGTCATGTTCGGTCTATCAGGTTAGAGGTCAGTCGGGTCAGGTCAGGTCTATCGATCATTGGGTTACAAAAAGATCAATATTTTTTATGGTATCTTACGTTCGAGTCTCTCGAGTTACTGGTTAGTCGATATGTTAAACATAATTGAGAGAATTTTTGGATTATGATAAAGAAAATCAATAACAATAATAAATTTACTCATAAGTTGGTTTTCATTAGTGAAACACATTTACAGTTTGAAAATAAAAAACACATCACTACATTATTTTCATAGGCCTGACATGAATTAAACACATTATCATTTTAGTCTTTTTTCAATATATAATAATGTAATAAAAGAGAATTAATTTCTACACTATATATATTGATGCGTGTACTACACTGTACAAATATTGTTGCATACTGTACAAGCATATAAAACAACCCTTGTGGTACATAGATCAAAATATGTGGTGTAAAAATCACTACATATAATAAAAACATTTGTAGTAGCTGATAATGTATTAAAAAAATTTTGATATATTTTATTCGGTTATCAGGTTGGATCCGATTCGATTAGGGAAATAATTACTATTTTCGATTTCTATACACTAAATTTTTTTGGGGTTTTGCTAAGGGCAATGGTTAAGGATGGATAAAATGGTTTATGTGCAATTGAAGATGCATAACTACTCAAAAATGGTTAATAAAATTGAAGGGGTGGTTTTATTATTAGTTAATGTACAATGATTTTAAGCCAACAAATTTTTTTTAACCATAACCCTAAATGCAGTGTTTAGTATTTCCATTTTTTTATTCTTTATTATTTTTACTTGTTTGAAACTAAAAATTTTGATTCCCTTATTACTTTTACTAATTTGAAACCTCATTAATAGTTACAATAAAAGTAAATGTTTTGTATTTTGTTAATTTTATGTTTCTTTTATAATTTACGCCATGCATTTTTTAAACTATCCAAGTTTCAGTATTTTATTAAGGAAAATGATAATGACAGCCCTAAGGGCTGTCATTAAGACGTCAATACACGCATCAAAACCTTATACAATAATCAATAATCACCCATGCATTTTAGGAATCAACCCCCACTACTAAAAGTACAAATGGTTTATGCACGTAACCACCTCTTAATAACAGCCTTTAGGGCTGTCATTAACAAAACCATTTTATTAATTACGTCAATGTTTTTTTAAATGAATGTAAAATGAGAGTTAGATAATTATAAGGTTTTAAATCTTACTATGATCAAAGTTTATTACATAAATATTAACTTTGAAAAGAAACTCCTTTTTTGGAAGAAAAAATCTAAGAGTACTAATTATTATCAGCTTTTAAAGACATATTGTAAATATTAATAATAAAATACATATTTTAAAATATGAAATCATGTACTGCAATAAATAAAAAAATTTGGGTAAATTTTAAAACACGGTAATATGTATAAGAGAATATAATAACTAGTTTTTTGGGGGAAATTGTGAACATTGGTAAATTTGGTAGGACTAAATGAAAATTGAATTTTATTTATAAAAATAAATTTTTGAAAAATATTTGTTAAATAATTGGTGTGTAATTGAGTGATTGCATTAACCAAAGGGCCTTTGGCCTAGCAGTATAGGTGTCTGTCCTCTCAACCTTGAGGTCAGGAGTTCGAGTCTCGTCGTGTACATAAATAGTAATCAGAAGTAGATTAGATTTCCCGTTTCAAAAATAAAAAAATTGTCTGATTGCATTAAAATGGAAGAAATGATGAATTTGCATGTGTTATTAGCTAGGTGCCATTTATGTTTTGGAGAATTGATTTTGCTACTACAACTTTTAATGATTTACCACACAGTACAGATTTTACAACTAATTATACAAGTACAATAAGCATTGATTATGGTACATACCTTAAAAGTTGTGGTAGGAAAATCACCCCTTATGTTTTGTGGGGTTGGTATGTAGATTTCCAATTAGTTTTAGTAGGTGCCATTTATTAGGTGCGCGCGTCCATTAGTTTGGGTAGATGGATTTCCATTCGGTTTTATTAAGGACGAAGATTAAGATTGTGCTTTTTAGTTTATCTTAGATCACTAGATCAACATACCATCAAAGGTAACGCCGGGAAGTTTCCTTCACAAGATCTTAGGTTCGGTTCTTATTGATGATTTTTCCTTACGCGATAAAGGAGATGAAGTTTATTCCTAAAGGTGCGGTTTCGAGGAAGGTATACTATCCTTTTATTTGTCACTGTCAGATTCAAAACACTAACTAAATACTAACTAGCTATTTTAAAAATAACTCAGATTATATTTATGACTTTTTAGATTAAAATGAGGACGAAGATAAATATATCTTCAGGCTTAGGTTTTAATTTTAACAATAGTGTAATTAGAGCATGTGGTGTGGGTTCGTGGTGGTTCATGGTGAAGCCTAAGTTGGAACCGCAGTGGTGCTACACCGGTTTTGTAACCAATTGTAGTGGTTGCGTTTGTGTGGATATAATTTTATAGTTTTATAAAAAAGTGAAAAATAGTATCATACCATAACATTGTATATTGGGTGTGGTAGTGGATGATGGGTGTATCGTGTATGTGGTGGGATGTGGTTAACAATGGAGCTCCGTTCAGTATCGAGTCAAATTCTGTCAGGATCGAATAAGATAATACTGTTATTGAATCACAGATCTACTTATAATGAGAAGTTACAGCGGATTAACACTATTGTAATTGACAAGAACAATAAACTGTAAATAATTATACGAATAATAAGAACACAATTTATCACAAAAAGCTTCAATGTATATTGATTTGATAGTTACAATACACACGTATGTTTATAATTCATAAGGAACTATTTATAATATTCCTTGAAGCCTAACTTTTAAACTACTTATTCTAGGAATCGATTACAATAGAATTTACAAAGATACGATCTTCTAAACAAACTTCCCTAAGATCTCGGACTTGATATACACTGCAAAATAGCTTCATCATTATCAAATTGAACGAGCCGTAATAAACGTTAAGATCAGTAATAAGTCGTATCCTTAGTATCAACTCCTTAGCAGCATTAAATCGTTGATCAGTAGTAGATACAATCATCAGTAGTATTCACATAGCAGTATCAATCTTCACATCAGTATCAAACTTCATATCAATAGTAATATTAACAATACTGAATCTATTATATCCCAACAATCTCCCCCTAAACTTGTTAATTCTTTGTGAATTAAACAAGTTTCTTTTGTGCTTCTTTTTCTTCCTTTTCTTTCTTTTCCTTCTCTTCCTTTTCTTTTAATTCTTTCAATCTGTTTTGTTCATCAACATAAGCTTTATTGATATTTTGAAATTGTCTTCTTTTTGCTGAATACATTATTGGCTCTATTGGTCTTATGAACGAACATAGAAGGATTTGAAACACTGACTTCATTGAGTGATTGTACTCTCTCTATTAAGTACAATTCACATTTTTTACTTGATCTTTCAATAACGTACATGTTGCACGAAGGAAGAACATTCCAAGTAAATACATTTTCTTCACTTTGAATCTTCTCAGGATATTTCTCTGGATGAAATGCAGCATCAATCATTTCTGTTAAGTATTCAGCTCCCGAATTTTTCCAGATTTTGTTTGACATTCTTTGCTTTCCATTTTCCAGCATAGTGAGAATATCACTTCTTGTGAGTGACATTATCAAAGGTTTCCAAGCTTTAAATCTTTGAACTTGCTTGTCAGTTCTAGCAATTTCAATTATTCCTTCTTTTACTCTCCAATTAACAATTGGATTGTTCTGTTGAGGTTGAGTAGCAACTTCTATATTGGGGATTGTTTTTTATTTCTTCTTTGTGTTGCTCTGATGTAGATTCACTTTTTCTTTTCTTTGACATGGAATTTGAAGATTCACCAATCAATTTCTTTCTGTTGAGTACTTCTTTAAGATCAATTTCTTTGATTGTTGTGTTGATATCTTCCTTAGTAGTTTCAGTCAACTCTTTCTTCTTCTCAGTGCAGTATGTTTATACTATGTTTATTAGTTTCATTCTTCCAAAGGACTTTGCACTCTGACCTCTTGACTTTAGATATTCTACTGTCACGGCCCGAATTTTGTAAATAAATAAATTGTATAAAATATGATAATTATGGATAAATCATTTAAAACACGTGGAAATTGGTTTCGTGTCATTTGGACATCGTTTGATTCAGTTAAGGTCGAAATCGGGTCGAGCTAGGCAATAAAAGTTGCAGCACTGCTGCATTATCAAGTTCGCGGCGCGAACTAATGTTCGCGTTCGTGAACATTGGGCAGAGCGTTTGAGGTTTTGGACGATCGGAGCTCATGATCAGTTAGCGACGCGAAAAAGTTCACGAGATGGGAAGTTCGCGATGCGAACTCTGGGATCGCGACACGAACTCGGCGGGTCCTGTATTAAATGCGTGATTCAGCCATTAAATGCCATTGCAAAACCCTAGTTTCTATCCTTGGCGATTTTTGAGTGCAAGAGCTGTTTGAGAGTGATTTCTTCATCAAATCTTGGGAGATTTCACTTCTAAGGGAAGATCAAAGGTAAATCTTCACTCCTTGATGTTTATAACTCTAGATCCATGGAAGTAAAAGCTCGGATCCCAAACTCTAGTTCTTGGAGTTTTCTTAAATGGTGAAATAAATGTTTTATACACTTAATAGGTGGGATTTTAACAAAGAAAACAAGTGTATGGTTAAGATTTGTAAGAATCTTAAGATTTGGTAAAACCTAGGGTTTTGGAAATCATCAACATTGTAGGAAAGTGTTATTAAAGGGTTTCTAGTAATAAAAGGGTTTATTATTAGTAAGTATTTGTTGTTGAACAAGTTGTGAATATTATGATAGGCTTTTGGTTAGAGATGCAAACGGGTACAGGTAATATCGGGTACTGTAAAACCCGTACCCGTACCCGACCCGCTATTCCCATACCTGTACCCGCCCCATACCCGGTCAAATCCCCGTCGGGTTCGGGTAGAAAAATCCCCGCCGGGTACGGGGAACCCGACGGGTACCCGTTCAATAAAAAAATTTAAGCAAAATAACTAAAACATTTAATACTCTTAGTTCGTTCACGCTTATTTCGTTCAATACATAATGGACTAACGGGAGACGGGTCAGATTTTAACCATTATTAGATTGGCTAATGAGAGATTAAGAGTTGAGCTAAGTTTGGGAAGTGACTAGTGGGCTAAACATGTATAAAAAAAATTACACATTAATATATATATTCAGGTCGGGTATAAACGGTGCGGGTATTATAAAACCCGTACCCGACCCGTACCCGCTCCCGGGTATGAAATTTAAACCCATACCCGACCCGTTACCCGCTTAGACGGGTAATACCCGCCCCGTAAGACTCGGGTACCCGCGGGTACCCAAACTCGCGGGTCAAATTTGCATCCCTACTTTTGGTGAAGTCTTGGAAGGTGCTAATTGTTGAAGTAAGAGGATTGTGTTTGAAGAACACTGTTGGAACAAGATTTGCTAAGATGAGTACGTGTGGACTTTACTGAGTACATAGCCATGGAAATACATTTCATTTACATATGTTGTGTTTACTTGATTATTGTGCAGAATTATAGTGTGTTGAGTTAGTTTATATTATTGATAATAGCTAACTAACTTGTTTGATGATTGATGCGATAGCCGAAGACTTTGATTGAAATAATGTTGAGTTATAGTAAGGATGAGACGATGTGATGATGTGGGGGATCCCCGGTCATGAGGATATGGAATGGGGAGCATTTGGGCGGATCCCCATCAACCCATTCCATGATAGTAGTCTTGCTAACTGGAGATAGTCCGGTGAGTAAGGCAGGTATTGGTAGATTGGGCGATTCCCTCTTGCCTTTACCTTGAAGCTTATTAATGCGGGGGATCCCCGGTTGATTAGTTAATGTGGTTCTAGTTAGTTCGGGGGCGCCCCGATAACTAGATATGATTGCTAGGAAAGCAAGGATGATAGAGTCACAATAGGGTGACTAGATGGATGGACGAGTTTTGTGTTATATATTACTATGTTATGTGATACTTTCTATTATCGGGGTCTAAAACCCATGTAGCTCACGAGACTTTCTTGTCTCACGTACTCCTTATTTTGTTTGCTATGTACTCAGGTTCTGGATCGTAGGTTTAGGTGCTTACGGATGGAGACGTGCGGCGCCTAGAGTAGAAGAACACTAGAACGAAATTATGCTTAGCTTTGGTTTTGATATATTTTGTAACACCAAACTTTATACTCTGATTTTCATACCAAAGGTTTTTGTCAATACGTGTTTTGGAACAGTTGTTCTATTTATAAAAATGATTTATTTTGGCCAAATGTCCTGTTATAAAATTTGAGGTGTTACATCTACCATTTTGGATTTTTGTTCAGAGAATTATTCAGGCATGTCAGCTTTCACATATTTGCATTCTTTGACCTGAGCTTCTAGAAGATTAAGTCTTTCTTCTTCTATTCTTCTATCTTTATCAATTTGCTCTTGTTGAAGAAATACTTCAATTTCATTTGCAGCTTTAGCTTCAACCTGTTCTTTCTCTGCTTTCTTCTTTGCTTCCTTTTCTGTAGTTTTAGCACATTTAGCTTGATATCGTAGTCTTTTTGTTTTCTCATATGCTTCCTTTAGTGATCTCACACAGTTTATTTTGTTAACCATTTGGTAGCCTAAGGCTCTGTGTGGAACATTTTCATCTGCAATCTTCTTACCCTCACCAACACAGTTTGGAAGTGGTTTGTACTTGAGATTTCCATCAGGGTTTATGTAGATATCAGGTTGATATGAGGAATATCTAGTTATGATTTTGGGATGAGGAGGCAATTCACATTCATCAACTTCTTCCCAATTGACATTTGCATCAAAGTCTACTTCTATTATCTTTGATGTTGCTTGTTTTCTAGATACTACTGCTGATTCAGTAGTAAGTGGTGCAGAGATAGTTACTACTGCTAATTCAGTAGTAACTGGTACTTGTGTTGTTACTACTATAGATTCAGTAGTAACTGATGTAGTTACTACTGGTAATATTATTTGAGTAGTAGTAGGAGGTGAGTAAAGTACCATTTGTTGATCTGAGGAAGTTACTACTGGTGTTGAGGATGTTATTATTTCTGTTACTTGTGTTGTGGTTTCATAAGTAGTAACTAATGTAGTTACTACTGGTATTGTTGAAATAACCAAAGCAGTAGTAGTTTCTGCTTCTGTAGCTGTAGTTAATACTAGATCAACGTACCATCAAAGGTAACGCTGGGAAGTTTCCTTCACAAGATCTCGTGTTCGGGTCTTATTGATGGTTTTTCCTTACGTGATAAAGGAGATGAAGTTTATTCCTAAAGGTGCGGTCTCGAGGAAGGTATACTGTCCTCTTATATGTCACTGTCAGATTTAAAACACTAACTAAATACTAACTAGCTATTTTAAAAATAACCAGATTATATTTATGACTTTTTAGATTAAAATGAGGACGAAGATAAATATATCTTCGGGCTAAGGTTTTAATGTAAGTTTGTGAGGTTTTATCTTAAAATCAATTGGTTGTAAAAGGAGTAGCCCAGGACCCTTATAAGCACATTATAGGTTCATTATTTGTCCAATGTGGGACATTACTCAACACGCCCCCTCACGTGTGGTGTCATTATTTTTCGCGCCTAACACGTGGATATTTTATGGTTACGTGTGGTCCGTGTGGCCGTTTGACCAACTACGGGTGAACCTTGACCTGATACCATGTAAGTTTGTGAGGTTTCATCTTAAAACCAATTGGTTGTAAGAGGAGTAGCCCAGGACCCTTATCAGCACATTATAGGTTCATTATTTGTCCAATGTGGGACATTACTCAACATTTAATTTTAACAATAGTGTAATTAGAGCATGTGGTGTGGGTTCGTGGTGGTTCATGGTGAAGCCTAAGTTGGAACCGCAGTAGTGCTACACCGGTTTTGCTACCAATTGTAGTGGGTGCGTTTGTGTGGATATAATTTTCTAGTTTTATGAAAAAGTGAAAAATGAGTATCATACCATAACATTGTATATTGGGTGTGGTAGTAGTGATGCCAACGGGCGCGGGTAGTAGTGGATACTGCAAAACCCGTACCCGCACCCGAAATCCAATACCCATACCCGTCCCCGCCCGCGCCCGCTTAATCCTCGACGGGTTCGGGTCCAAAAATCCCCGCGCGGATACGGGTAACCCGATGGGTATTTATTCAAAAGTTCAAGAAAAAAAATATTAAACACAACACATGTGGTTGGCGTACTTTAATACACACATACATGCATCTATGTTAATTGATAATTGATAATAATAACTTGGAATGTGAAGAGTATACACTTTTATAGATGGAAAAATTTATTTATAAGTTGTATTCTAGCAATGTGGGATCTTATTTTCTTTGTTGTTGTCCCACATTGCTTTTTGAAAGAACAAATCATGTAGAATTGCCCTATAAAAAGGGAATGACATAGATAAATAAAAATAACATTTTGTCTTAGTATGTAATATGTAATATGTGATATACATAGTACTTGTACATAAAAATGTTATATATATATACATACATGTATTCGGGTATAAAACGGTGCGGGTAATATTAATACCCGTACCCGACCCGCCCCCGCTCCGGGTGTAAAAAATAATACCCGTCCCCGCCCCGTTACCCGTTTAAGCGGGTAATACCCGCCCCGTTAGGGTCGGGTACCCGCAGGTACCCGAATACGCGGATAAAATTGGCATCTCTATGTGGTAGTGGAGGATGGGTGTATCGTGTATGTGGTGGGATGTGGTTAACAATGGAGCTCCGTTCAGTATCGAGTCAAATTCTGTCAGGATCGAATAACACAATACTGTTATTGAATCACATATTCACTCACAATAAGAAGTTACAGCGGATTAACACTATTGTTTACAATTTATAAGGAACTATTTATAATAGTCTTTGAAGCCTAACTTTTAACCTAGTTATTCTAGGAATCGATTACAATTGAATTTACAAAGACACGATCTTCTAAATAAACTTCCCTAAGATCTCGGATTCAATATACTCTGCAAAATAGCTTCATCGGTATCAAATTGAACGAGCAGTAGTAAACGTTAAGATCAGTAGTAAGTCGTATCCTTAGTATCAACTCCTTAGTAGCATTAAATCGTTGATCATTAGTAAATACAATCATCAGTAGTATTCACATAGCAGTATCAATCTTCACATCAGTATCAAACTTCATATCAGTAGTAATATTAACAGTACTGAATCTATTATATCCCAAAAAATTCGATCTTAAAAATTGTGACTCGTCGTGTATTAAGCTCGTGATTTAGTTGGCGAGTCGGGTTCGAGCTTGACAGAACTCGGCTCGGCTCGACTTGATTACACCAGTAGTTAACATGCTCTCATTTTGATGCAAAACTTATAAGAAACTGATATTTGTGTTCTTAAGCTTTATTGATTTGGAATTTAAATTTAATTTAAATCCTGGAAGAAGATAAAAATATTTTAGTCATTTCACTTGTCCTAGAACTGTATTTAAGTCGGGATGATTTCGACAACTCACCCTCGACTAAAATGTAATCTAAAAGATTTTTTCAACAAACATTGCGTTTGAGTAGAGGAAGTCTACTAGTATTAAGCATTATAGTTGTGAGGTGTGGAATGCCGAATTTCGGTGGCTGGATATCGCACGGCCTACTGGTGAGAATTTTGAACACATGTTGAACTGGTTGGATTTGGAACAATCGAGATCTAATAGATTTTTTTATTATTGAGGCCATTTATTCTATAACGATATGGGTGATTTGGAAGTATTGGAATGGAGTCATTTTAAGAAAAATAAATTCCGGAAAGATACGATAGTTGATTTTATTAAAGATTATGCGTATAATTAGATGTGTAATAGGAAAAATAAGTTTTGTTTTAGTTGGGTAGATTAGTTTTTAAATTCTTTAAACAATTTGTAATTTTATTAGTTCCTTGCTAATTATTTTATGTTTTATTTTCTGAGCCTCCCCTTGCAGCGGAGTTTGATAGTGTCCTTTTTTGCATTAAATCTTTCCCTAAAGGTACTTCATGTGGGAGAGATGGTTTGAGGGCACAACATATTTTGGATGCTCTATGTGGTGAGGGTTCTGTTACCGCCACAGACCTCTTAAAGGCAATCACCTCAGTCGTTAATTTGTGGTTAGCGGGCAGGTGTCCTCCTATTTTAGCCGAGTTTATTGCTTCTGCCCCTCTCACACCACTCCTTAAACCAGATAACGGGATACGGCCTATTGCGGTAGGCACTATTTGGAGGCGTTTGGTTTCCAAGGTTGCTATGAAATGTGTGGGTAAAGAAATGTCTAAATACCTTGGTGATTTTCAGTTTGGAGTTGGAGTGTCAGATGGGGCTGAGGCAGTTTTACACAGTGCCAATAGGGTGTTAAGTGAATATCACATGGATGGGTCTCTTGCTATGCTTACAGTGGACTTCTCGAATGCTTTTAACCTTGTGGATAGATCGACCTTGCTCCATGAGGTTAGAGTGAGGTGTCCCTCTATTTCATTATGGGTGAATTTCTTATATGGGCAGGCTTCGAGGTTGTATATAGGAGACTCTCATATATGGTCTGCTACTGGGGTGCAACAAGGTGACCCTTTGGGACCCCTTCTTTTTGCTCTTGTATTGCACCCGCTAATACACAAGATCAGAGATAATTGCAAGCTTCTTCTTCATGCTTGGTATCTTGATGATGGGGCTGTTATTGGAGATGCACAAGAGGTGGCCAAAGTGTTAGACATTATAAGGGTTAGTGGGCCGAGTTTGGGTCTTGAACTTAATATCAAAAAGATAGAAATATTTTGGCCCTCGTGTAATGGTATGAAACTTCGTGAGGGTTTATTCCCTGTCGATATTCGAAGGCCGTCTTTGGGTGTTAAGCTTCTTGGGGGAGCTGTTAGTAGAGACCCAAATTTTATTAGTGGGTTGGCTATAAGGAGAGCTACTAATGCTGTTGATTTGATGAAACTCCTTCCACAGTTACATGACCCACAGAGTGAGCTCCTTTTACTTCGATCATGTATGGGTATTGCCAAACTCTTTTTTGGTTTAAGAACTTGTCAACCTGTACACATGGAGGAGGCATCTTTGGTCTTTGACAAAGGATTGCGTGAGTCGATTGAGAACATTGTGGTATGTGGAGGGCCTTTCTTTGGAGACTTACAGTGGCAACTCGCCTCTTTACCCATTCGATCAGGTGGTTTGGGTTTGTACTCGGCAAAAATGATTTCCTCTTATGCTTTTGTGGCTTCGAGGGCCCAATCTTGGGTGCTTCAGGATCACATCTTACGTGATAGTGGGATATGTTGTATGGACGACGATTATGGTTGTGCTTTGGCTTGTCTTCATGATATGATTCCAAGCTTTGATTTTAGCGGCTTCACTAATAAGGAAACCGCCCCCTCTAAAGCCCAACAAACTTTGGCGAGTGCCCTTTTTAGTGAAACGGTCAAGGATATGGAAGTTCGCTTCGACATGAATGTGAGACAGAAAGCGGTTTTCGATTGCTTACGGGCACCTCATGCTCAAGATTTTCTTCTAGTTATTCCCATAGACGGGCTAGGTCAACATATGTCTCATGTGGAATATCGTGCCATCCTTAAGTATCGTCTCATGATTCCACTATTTCCAGTAGATGCTTTATGCCCTGTTTGTCGCAAGGCAAGTTTGGATTCCTTTGGGGAACATGCGGTTCATTGTAAAGAGCTTCCGGGATTCAAGTACCGACACGATATGGTTAGAGACGTCCTTTTTGACATATGTAGGCGTGCCGGGATCTCCGCCAAAAAAGAAGCTCCTGTGAACTTTTTGACCGATCCGTTCGATAGAAGATCCACACTTAGACCTGCTGACATTTTAGTTTTTGGATGGGTTGGGGGGAAACACGCGTGTGTGGATCTAACTGGAGTTTCTCCTCTTGTGGGTTTGAGCAGTCGGGGTGTTACAGTTGGACAAGCTGCTTTGAAAGCCGCCTCGTGTAAAGTGACAAAGCACGAGAAAGCATGCATTGAAAATCAACATGTGTTCATTCCTTTTGCATTTGATACTTTCGGTTTCCTGGCGCCTGAGGCGGTGGAGCTTCTTAATAGAGTCCAACGTGTTATGCATAGCAATGTTATGACACCGAGGTCCACAAATGTTGTTTTTAAAAGAATTAGTTTTGCCATTCAAAAAAGGGATAGCGGCGCAGCTTGTTGCCCGTTTGCCTTCTTTATCCATGTAAAAGACTATATTATAATTTATATAATGACATATTTTCTTAAATGCCGTTTTCTAAAAAAAAAAAAAAGGGCATTATATGGGTGGAATTGAGGTACAATGACTTGCGATCTTCTCCACCACAACTTTCCAATCATTTTGCAAACAAATCAATTAGCACACTTTAAAGTCTTCGAAATAACCAAATAAGTCCCGACATTACATACACCCTGACTTGTCGACTTTTCACATTATAATCATACTTTCAAGTTTTCATATATATATATATATATATATATATATATATATATATATATATATATATATATATATATATATATAGGGTCCGGATCCGGTGAGGACTGCGAGGACTAAAAAAAAACACTAAAAATGATCCAAAACAAACTTTTTTCAAAAAAATTTCTTTTGTAAATATCTAAATCGCAGCCTATAAGATCCAAAAAAAAAAGTTTTTCAAAAATTATCAAAAAAAAAATATATATGGATCATAATAATGATCCACAAAAAAAATATGGATCATTATTATGATCCGCAAAAAAAATTGATCATAATTTTTTTTTTGGTCAAATTTAGTAATTATCATGGTGAGTTATATATATTTTTTTCAGGTGTCCTCGGGAGTCCTCATCGTTTTTTGAGTCCTCACAGGATCCCACTTCTATATATATATATATATATATATATATATATATATATATATATATATATATATATATATATATATATATATATTTAACAGGAACTTTCAAGTTTATCTAGCATCTCCGACACATAATAAGACTACACGTAAGAGTAAGAGTGACTCTCCCGCATTAGCGCCACATCAGTTTTTCTCTTCCGATCAAACACATAATAAATCCTGACCAAAGTCACGTAGCAGTGACCAACCCACAACCAAACCTTAGAATTAATTTTTTGATACATATACCATTTATAATGCACCAGGTACAAACAGCCATTGCACGATTTAGGCGACCTCCTTTAGTCGTCTAGACGACCGGACCTTTGCCAAATCAACACAAGAACACTTCACTCAAAGGCTATGTAAAGGGGAGGTTTGGTCGCGACTCAAGGTAGCGGTCGTCAAAGGGCCATCCTTTACGGACAGTCTAAGTCATTGAAAATATTTATTAAAATTATCATCTAAACTTTTCACACGATATTAATAAATAAGTTTCCAGAAAAGTTTTTGGTACAATTCATATAAATTTAGATAAAAATAAATTTTTTCTTAGAAAAAGATTTATAAAATAAAAAGTTTTTGAAAAAAAACTTTTTACTAGAATGTTCAGGTGGTTTTCTAAAAGTTCTAAATTTGATTTTTAAGTTTAAAAGTACACGAATAGTCTCTAACTAATAACTATGAAAACTTATCATAATTTTGTCCCTAATACTAACACCAGTTAAAATTGGTTGTTAAATTTTTCTAAATGTCTAAAATACCCTTACCATTTAGTTTTTTCATTTATTTTAATTACACGGTTATAAATAATGCATGCATAATAAAAGTTGTCTTGCAATAATATGTAATTTTGTTCTGTTCAAACTTGTCTTGGAGGAGAGGGGATTTTGGGCTCATGTCTTGCAATAATATGCAATTTTGTTCTGTTCAGATTTGTCTTGGAGGAGAGGGGATTTTTTTGAGCTCTCAACCATGTTTGCTTCCACAATTTTATCTTTTTGAGTTATTTTTTTTCCCACATTACACCATAGAGTACAATAACATTAATCAATGTCGATCCAAGTGAAATGCCAAAATATTAACAACACATTTAAGTATATATTTGGTGAACTAGTTATCATCATGAACAAAACATCCGCGCATCATTTAAATTGGGCCTATCCCACCATCGTTGATATCACATAATCTCAAATCAAAACTCTAATCTCCGAGCTTCGCCACCGTTGAGTGCTCGTACAATCTCAGATCGAAACTCTAATGTGTTCGATTTGAAGTAAGTGTGTGTGTATGTTTAGAGGGTTTGATAGATCTAATGTGATTGAATTCAAGCTAATTCATGATGATTTGAGAAGAATTGATGAATCAAGTGTGTGTGTTCTTGGTGTTTTAGTTTGTGTAGTTGAGAGAGAAAGATGGAGGGAAGGAAGGCTTTCAAAAGTGTAATTCTATTAAGTGTGATAAAAGCTTACATCATAAGTCATCACAAGGGGTATTTATACCCTAACCTCTAAACACACTTAAACTAGTCTAATTAAGGCGAATTACATCATTTAAGCTCAAAACTAGTCCTAACAATCTCCCCCTTTTTGAGCTTTAGCACTTTATCCCATTCTTCCTTCTTCAATTTCTTCTTTTGGCTCGTTATGAAATTCGTTTATTCTCAGATGTGCTTCAAACTATTTTGCTCTTCAATGTTTACATCTGATTAGCTTCAGAAGAAATTGAGATTTCAAGCACTCAACGAAAATATTTTTGTTTCGTTGAATCTGTCGGTGCAAGAAAGTCCTAAAACTGGTTTCCTAAGGATTTGAAAGTTCTGGATATGGAATATCAGTTTGGTAAGGATTTGTCTGGGATTTTCAAATATTGGAGATTTTGTGATAGAGGTTTTTTGTGAAGATTGGATAATGATGTTTTGGATTCTGAAAAGAATGATTTGAAAGTTTAAGTCTTTCGATGTGTGTGTTTTTAGAATTTTGGAAAGAATGATTTGTACGGGTAAGTTTATAATTGAATTGAATGATTTGTACGGTTAAGCTTGAGATAGATGTGGTTGAGATTTTGAGAGAGCTTTCTGTAGATGAATCGGTTTTGTTCTTCTTCACTTGTTTTTCTGTTTAGTACACTGATTATCATTTTCTCTTTTTCTTAATCACTTAATATAAAGTGTTTCTGATTTTGCAGTTGATTTAAGTACACGAGTTATGAATTTTCTTCTTTGATGGGATGTTTGTGGTTCTTTTTGATGCTGTTCAGTTATACATCCGATATTTGAACTATTTCTTGCTCTTTTTCTCCCCCTCATGAGGATCATGACCAGGGTCCTCATGAATAGATACTTTGTGGAAACGGAGAGAGGAACTTGTGTGTCGGTGTAAATCGAGAGCCAAGATCGGAATGAGAACCAGAAACAAGTAGTACTCATGAAGGAACCAGGGACAAATTGATTTGATCTAAAAATGTTTGAAAAAAAAATATTTGAAAATGAAGAATAGTAGTGTCAATAATCACGTGAAGTCATAAACAGATGCAATCTTTACTGAAGAACTTCAGTAAAGAGATGGTTTACAGATATGACAAACACGATGATTAGAGACATTGTTAATCAAATATTTAAAATTTAAAAGAGATCAATTTGTTTGGTTATATCACAGATCAGTGAAGTATACCACTTACAAAGATGCAATCTTCTCTGAGCGTGTGCATAGAAGAGATCTACAGATATACAAAGATCAATGACATAACAATGTGCATTCAAAACGATTTTGAGTGTGTGAGAACTGGAGAAAGTCAGAATTGAATCTGAGCATTTTAGAGAAGATGAAAAATGATTTCTCCATTGATCTTTTAAGAATGAAAATCGTTTGAAAAATAGTAAGAACAATCAATCCAAGATGGTGTTAAAAACAGATGCAATCAGTACTGATTGAAATCAGTAAAGAGATCGACGAATTTAACAGCAAATTGTGTTGAGTGTTGCAAACAAGTCATTTAAAAATGAAAAACATTATGTGCAAAATCAGGGTTTTGAAAAATTGAGCCACAACGCAAGAGACGAAAAATTTGACATAAACAGATGCAATCTTTACTAATCGAGACTAGTAAAGAGATCGTTTACGAATATGACAAAAAAATGTATCCTACGTTGTGAACACATCATTGTGAGCACAAAGTGAGTTAAAATATTTTGGAACGTTGAGCATCACAGATTAATAAAGAATTTATGAGATTGTGATGTCAACAACTCAATATGATTAAAAAAATATTTGTTATTGAGTATTGATTTGGAAAATGATAATTGTATTTGAAAGGAGAAAAATTTGAGTTACAATTGAAGAATTTTGACAATGAATGAACACAAAGGTAACAATGAGAAATAAGAGAATTTGTAATAAACAGATGCAATCAGTACCAACCTAGACTGGTAAAGAGATCGTTTACGAATATTGCAAAAGCTAATACTCAACATTGATAACATTGTGTGATTGTAAATTTGTAAGAGGTTGAAAAACTGTTTGAGGTAAAAAAATTTATTATCAAGATAGAATAAGAAAATTTGTAATAAACAGATGTAATCAGTGCCAATTGAGATTGGTAATGAGATCGTTTACGGATATTACAAAAATTGATACCCCATATTGATAATTTAAAAAAAATTGAAAGGAGCATCGAAACAGTATGTAGTGAGAATAACATGATGCTCCCCCTCGACAGTTGTTTTTCAAAAAATCATAAAGCAGTTATGCTCCCCCTTGACATAAGAATGTATATTTTTTCCCCCCTTGACAAGTGGATATAGTAATGCTCCCCCTCAACCAAGTATGATATTTAAGAACGGGTTTCAAGCTGATTTATTAGAAAGCCATTTTATTTATAAAAAGAAAAAGAAAATAAAAGACAAAAAAAAATAGAAAAAATAACAGAAAAGAAAAATTTTAACTGTAAAACGGTTTAAGTCTTGAGATTTAGCATACCAAGCTTAGACACAAGAAAGTTAAAACGTTTTTCGTCTAAAGCCTTGGTAAACAAATCAGCTAATTGGAAATCGGTTGAAACGAAGTACAATTCCACATTACCTTGTTCAACGTGATCTTTGATAAAGTGATAGCGAAGATCAATATGTTTAGTTTTGGAATGTTGAACCGGATTGCATGAAATTGCAATTGCACTTCGTGAATCACAATATAAAGGAATACATGTGTATGAAAAGCCATAATCTTTCAATTGTGATTGCATCCAAATTACCTGAGATAAGCAGCTTGCAGCAGCAACATATTCTGCCTCTGCATTTGAAAGAGACACACAATTTTGCTTCCGAGAAGACCAACTCACCAATTTATCTCCCAGAAATTGGACACTTCCAGATGTACTCTTTCGATCCAGCATACAACCAGCATGATCGGCATCAGAAAAAGCAGACAAATTAAACGAAGTTTCTTTAGGATACCATAGACCAAGATCTCGAGTACCCTTCAGATAACGAAATATGCGTTTGACTGCTTGAAGATGTGACACTTTAGGAGCAGCCTGATACCGAGCACATATACAAGTAGAGAACATGATATCTGGTCGGCTTGAAGTTAGATATAACAATGAACCTATCATCCCACGATAAATTGTGGTATCAACAAGTTTACCATCATGATCAGCATGCAATTTAGAACCAGGCGACATCGGCGTCGGTATTGGTTTACAATCATCCATGAGATATTTCTTCAAGAGATCAGTGATATACTTGGATTGATTGATGAAGATCCCGCTAGGTAATTGGCGAACATGAAGGCCGAGAAAGAAGTTCATCTCCCCCATCATGCTCATTTCAAAACGTTTGACCATAAGATCATAAAACTTTTTACAGTATTTGGGATTCGTAGAACCAAAAATGATATCATCGACATAAATCTGAATAAGCACAATATCATCCCCTTGTCTCTTGATGAATAAAGTTGTATCAACTTTTCCTTTTGAAAAACCAGAGTCAACTAAGAATTTGGAAAGGACATCATACCACGCACGAGGAGCTTGTTTTAACCCATATAATGCTTTGTCGAGAATATACACATGATCAGGAAAACTTGGATCTACGAAACCTTCGGGTTGATGAATAAAAACTTCTTCATTGAGAATGCCATTTAAAAATGCTGTTTTTACATCCATTTGATAGATTGTAAAATTCTTATCTGCTGCATATGCCAAAAATATACGAATGGCTTCTATTCGTGCAACCGGAGCAAACGTTTCTTCAAAGTCAATACCCTCCTGTTGAGCATACCCTTTCGCAACTAAACGTGCTTTATTACGAATGACAATCCTACTTTCATCCTTTTTATTTTATAATATCCACTTAGTACCGATCACAGATTTTCCGGGAGGTTTTGGAACCAGACGCCAAACTTTTAAGCGTTCGAATTGATTTATTTTTTCTTGCATAGCAAGAATCCAGTCTGGGTCTGACAAAGCTTCACTGACTTTATTAGGTTCATCTGAGCTTAGAAAAGCAGAGAATTGACATTCATCGGCAGTGGCTTTACGAGTTTGAACAGAAGATTCAGGATTACCGATTATTTGATGAAGAGGATGATCTTTTGTCCATTTAAGAGAATGTAGAAGTGGTAATTGACCCGGATTAATATTTGACGTATCAGTGAATGCTGGATGTGGGATAATTGCAGTTTGAGTGATGGATATAGAAGGTGGTGGATCAACACGTTGAACATGGAATTTGGAGAAATCAATTACCAAAAGTTGAACTTGAGCTTGAGCTAAAGATGAGTCCGATGTATTAGCAGCTTGAGCAGGAGGTGAGTGAGTATCCGGTGATGATTGGTTGTCCAATGATGGAGAAGAATCTGAATCAGTGCAGATTGTATTGTGAGCACTAGAAGTAGGAGATGGAGAATCAGTGGAACTTGAATTTTGCATTTCAGGCACAATAATAGTTTGAACATCGGCCACTGATTGATTGACAGCTTTGTCGACTGATGTGTGTCGGATGTTATGATAATCATTATAAAAATGTTCAAATAAAATCTCAAGATCATTTTCCGACGTGGAGGGAGATGATGAAGGTAACGGAACTTCAATATCAGTCGTTAGTGAATCCAAAGGAAAAGTCTCATCAAAAGAAACATTTACACTTTCTCGTATCGTGCGATTTGACCGATTATATACTCGATAGGATGCGGATTCACGTGAGTACCCTACAAACGTCCCTTCATCTGCTTTAGCTTCAAATTTATTCAATTTGTCCTTATCATTAAGAATGAAGCAACGACTCCCAAAAATGTGGAAAAATTTAACATTTGGAATGCGATTATTAATGAGTTCGTATGGAGTTTTGTTGTAGGTTTTGTTGATGATCGAACGGTTTTGTGTGAAGCAAGCCGTACTGACAGCTTCAGCCCAAAGAGATAATGGGAGTTTAGAAAATGAAAGCATGGTACGAGCAGCTTCAACTAAGGTACGATTTCTTCGTTCAACAACCCCATTTTGTTGAGGTGTACGGGCAGTGGAAAATTGATGGGTTATACCAACTGATGTTAGAAAAGAATCTAGAGTTTGATTTTTAAATTCAGTCCCATTATCAGTGCGAATGGTGTGAACTTTTAAATCCAAATTTGTTTGAGTTTTCTTGATGAAGGCGATAATGATATCGGCTGCTTCATCTTTGGTACGTAAGAAATGAACCCATGTGTAGCGAGAATAATCATCAACAATAACCAAGACATAACGTTTACCAGCTAAAGATTGAACGCTCATGGGACCACATAAGTCCATATGAAGTAATTCAATCGGTTTTGAAGTACTTTGAACCACATCATTTAAATTGATAGTAAACAGATTTGTATCACGGGAGCCAGTAAGAAGTTCTTTCCCTGCATAAGTGCGAACCGCACATTTCTTTGTGCGAAAATTAACTTCCAATGTTTTATCACGGAAATGACCAATACTAAAAAGATTGTGTGCAAGATCTTCAACATAAGCCACATTCCGAATGACTAAATGGCGACGAATGATATCGCCAATACCCATGATGGCAGCTAGATGATCATTTCCAAACCGAACAGTTCCCAAATATTTGTCTCTATAATTCATTAACAGGTTCTTGTTTCCGGTCATGTGTCGTGTACAACCAGAATCAAGATACCATACATGCTACATAAAACAATTAAAATAAAAAGGTACCCAATCAGATATGGGTCCTAAACGATTAGTAAAAGATGTTTTATGAATAATGATTGATACTGAATGAATTTAGAGAGTTTGAGAACTGCAAGGAGGCAGTTCTATTTTCGGTATTTTTATAATCCATTTGAAGGATTTTTCAGGGGAATGTAAAATCCAGTTTGATTGTTCATTTTGTATCCATTTGTATTTAACAAACTTGGATCGTTTTTTATTTTGCTTGTGAGAAGAAGGCGATACACCAGAGTGTGGAGATTTGGATGATGAAACAACCCGATAAACAAAGTTTGAAGATTTAGTTGCTGAAACTACACGATAAACTAATTTTGGAGAAGAACGTGTAGTTAGAGGTGTTTTAGATCTAGTGAGCATAGTTTTGCAGGGTTCTGGGTAACAAATTGTACATGAATGAATGATTGAACCATTTTTATGAAGGACATCACGTCGAGAACCACACGGAGCATCTTTTCTAACAAAATATCGTGTATCATATTGAGAAATTGGTTTATTAGTTTTTCGATCAAAATAAACCTTTTTACCATTTTTATCTGTTTTAACAATCAAATTTTCACCATTTACAGAATCATTAACAGGATGATAAATTGCAGAATCATACACAATGCCATAAAGTGTAGCAGGAGAAATAAAGTTTGTTGAGTTATTACATTTATTGAAATTAGAAAAAGAAGAAGCTAAAAACGAAGGAGATCTAGACTTCTTAAGTTCCTTTGACTTAAGCATACTAGACTTAGACGAATTAGACTTCTTAGACTGCTCAACTTCTTTCACCCCGCCTTGCTTTGGTCTCCTATAATTGGAATTTAAATTTCTATCTGAAAAATTTTAACAAGAGAATTAGAATCTCGTCTTAAAAGAATTGGAATGTTAGGAGTGGAGAAATTATCAGTGTGAGACTTTGGCTTTGGAGAAGCACTTTGACCAGAATCAGATGTGACGTTAGCTATTTTATTTTCTAACTCACGAATTTTGTTTTGTAAATCCGATTTTTCTTTATCAAATGCCTGATGTGTGTTATCGATTTCATTTTCCAATTGACAAATTTTCCTTTCTAGAATTAGAGATGGTACGTATATCTTTGGTGTGACTTTTTGTTGGAGTACAACATTACCTTTAATCTCAAATTCTTCTGGTGTAATAATTGGAAAATAATCATCATTTTCAACGTTTGACTTTTTAGTTTCATATGTTTTATTTAATACATTGTAATTGAAACTAATTTGCACATTCTCCATTTTAGCTCTGTTGAACGTCTCAATTTCTTCATCTTCATTTGTCATCTTTAGAAATGGCGGCAAGATATCTCTGTATCTTGGATCATATAATGTTGGAACCATTTTACACGCCTTTTTAAGAAATTATGGATTATCTGCTCCTAGCCCTTCTCGTGAGTTGAAATATTTGAAGTCTTTAGGCTTGTTTAAATGGATGGTTTGATCAGTATGTCCTCTTTTGACAATTAATTCTTCAAGGTGTTTGATATGTGAATTCAATTTATGATTCTCATTTTTAAGTGTCTGAATCACATTTTGTTTGGTTTTCATTTCTTTTAATGCAATGATTCTCTGTTCATGTAATTCCTCTGTTAATTCTTTGATTTGAGAGTTTAGAGATTTAAATTGTTTTTCAATTTCATCAAACTCTTTGTGTTTACGTGCAATACTATTTTTGTTAATTTGATAATCATCCCAGACTTTAGTGTAAAGTTTGTAATTATGATCATATTTGTCTTTGAACTCTGATACTTGCTTTTGTAACCTCAGATTTTTTTGTTTGAAAACTGTTTGTTGTTGAATATAATGAGTAAGTTTATTACCCAGAAATACATTTTGTTCATTTTGTTTTTCCAAATTGTTTAAGCGATCTTCAAGATGATTATTTAAACTTTGTACAGTAAAAAGGTTTTGTTTTAAAGAATTAACTTCAGATATCTGATTAGGGACAAAACAAGTATTAGGATTAGTGGAATTATTTTCATTAGAGGGAAGAGAAGTGTGTACCTTGCCCTCCTCGCCATCGGTTTCATTAAGTCTGTCAGCAACTTCAGCATTTTCTCTTGCTATAAAGCACAGGTTGGCAGCATGTTATTCATCTTTTGGATCCGACTCCTCCATCCATTGAAGGTCTTCTGCTAACAACACTTTTCCTGCCTCAATTTGTTTGGCCATCAGCATCTTCCGTTTAAAGAACTCAGAATCACGGACTTTCGGCTTCTTGCAATCACGTGAATAGTGTCCAGCAATTCCACAATTGTAACATTTTTTCTGTGGATCCAACGGTATGAGCTTTGGCTTTTCAGTTTGATGTGTTGTAGATGAAGTAGGTGGAGCAGATTTAAAGTTAGATGAGGATCTTTGGTTGTTGTTTGTTGGTTTTGAGTAGTACTTCTTCTAATAGTTGGAGATTAGGGACATTGCATGAAGTACATCCTCAAGATCTTTTTCCATATCATCAGTTGGTGAGAATGCAGACGGTTCTACATTTTCTGACATTTTAGGATATGTAGGATACTGATGATGTTGCTTGGTGAGGAATGAAAGAGTATCTGCAGTCTCTTGGCGGTTTTGAGCTGTCTCTTGACGACTTTTAGTTAAGTTTTTGACCATTGGCTCATTTTGGTGCAAATATTCAAAAACTTCATGAATATCAATCAGACTGAGATCTTTATGTTGCATGGCACTATTCCCAAACATTTCTCACTCAGGAAGAAGACTGTTAATGAATTTGATATTTACCTCCAAATTTTCTTTCCGCAAGTAGTTTTTGCGAAGATCATTCAACAATGTACAATACCGATGATAAGTGCTCTCCAAGTCTTCTCCGATTGTGGCTTTGAATGATTGATAAGTATTCAAAGCAGAAACCATTTTAGCTTTGTTTCCTAAAACTGTGCCCTCCATTTGTTTTCTGATTTCATCCCAAAGTTCTTTACCCGTTTCAAGGCTATCCAAACTGTTGTAGATTTCATTTGGCAATCCTTGAAGCATAAATGAATACGCTTGAACATCGGCTTTGGCACGTCATTTTTGTTGAGCATCAAACTCATCAGGAGGAACTAGACGTGTACCACCAATAAGTTGAGGAGTAGCAGTTGGATCAACAACAACATCATCATAAAATACCGCTTCCCCATTATTGAGTGAGTCAATAATTTCTTTATGTAGCTCCTGATTCTTAATAAAGTGGAGAAATCGTTTCTTCCACTGTGCATATTCTCCTCTATACAAAACCGGTGGTTTTAGACCAGTTCCGATTGTGAGTGCATCTTTAGAAGACATTTTAAAATGAATTTTATTGAAAATTGTATTTTAAAAACAAATTAGGCCGAAGACTATGTTCGGGCCGAACTCTTTGATTTTCGGGCCGAAAAGTGTTTGGGCCGATATGTTGTTCGGGCCGAAGAGTTGTTTGGGCCGAAGAGTTGTCCGGGCCGAAGAGTTGTCCGGGCCGAAGAGTTTGAGCCGAGGATTTATAGAGCCGAACTCTTTGATGAGCCGAGAACAGTGACTGGTTCGAGCCGAGCTGAACAAGTGAGCTATACACAACTGAGCCGAGAACAGTGATGAGTTCGAGCCGAACACACGAGCCGAGAACTTTAGCCGAAGATATCACTGTGTTCGGGCCGAGAACGTTCTTGAGGCCGAAGAACTGTTCGTAACTTCAAAAACTCACCATTTTGATTCAATTCTTGCTCAATACTTGACCAATTTCAGTGAGTCCAATCCCTAAATGCTCGAAAATGATTTCCTAACACTTTGATCCGATAATATCCTTCAATCCATAACAACACAGCTCGAATTCTTCGATTTTCAGATACTTTTTGAGTTTTTCAACTTTTACACAAAAATCACTGAATAATGATCAATTGTTGATGGAATTGATCGAAATTTGATTCTATTGTTATTAGAATCAATGGAGAAACATGAATCTTCAATCAAATCTTCAATTCGAACAGAAAAATTTGACAATTAAATTTCAAGTGACGAACACAACTTTTCTTCAAAAACAAATCTCAGATCTGGATCGAATTAGCTTGTATTTGGATCTACTCTAAGAGAGTTTTTGCTCTGATACCAATTGATAGATCTAATGTGATTGAATTCAAGCTAATTCATGATGATTTGAGAAGAATTGATGAATCAAGTGTGTGTGTTCTTGGTGTTTTAGTGTGTGTAGTTGAGAGAGAAAGATGGAGGGAAGGAAGGCTTTCAAAAGTGTAATTCTATTAAGTGTGATAAAAGCTTACATCACAAGTCAACATAAGGAGTATTTATACCCTAACCTGTTCGTAACTTCAAAAACTCACCATTTTGATTCAATTCTTGCTCAATACTTGACCAATTTCAATGAGTTCAATCCCTAAATGCTCGAAAATGATTTCCTAACACTTTGATCCGATAATATCCTTCAATCCATAACAACACAGCTCGAATTCTTTGATTTTCATATACTTTTTGAGTTTTTCAACTTTTACACAAAAATCACTGAATAATGATCAATTGTTGATGGAATTGATCGAAATTTGATTCTATTGTTATTAGAATCAATGGAGAAACATGAATCTTCAATCAAATCTTCAATTCGAACAGAAAAATTTGACAATTAAATTTCAAGTGACGAACTCAACTTTTCTTCAAAAACAAATCTCAGATCTAGATCGAATTAGCTTGTATTTGGATCTACTCTAAGAGAGTTTTTGCTCTGATACCAATTGATAGATCTAATGTGATTGAATTCAAGCTAATTCATGATGATTTGAGAAGAATTAATGAATCAAGTGTGTGTGTTCTTGGTGTTTTAGTGTGTGTAGTTGAGAGAGAAAGATGGAGGGAAGGAAGGCTTTCAAAAGTGTAATTCTATTAAGTGTGATAAAAGCTTACATCATAAGTCAACATAAGGAGTATTTATACCCTAACCTCTAAACTCACTTAAACTAGTCTAATTAAGGCTAATTACATCATTTAAGCTGATCAAAACTAGTCCTAACAGGGTTGTATATGCCTTCAATCGTTAGGCCTCGGTGGACTGGGCTCTAGGGAAAATATGACACCTAACATTCCTAGTTTATGTAGCACAAAGGGGTGTCTAAATAGTTAATCTTATCCGAACTTGAATTCAAACCTGAAACTGATTATTGTAGTCCGTCGGGTGTATTTTTGTCTTATTTTGATATTAAGTTTTTTAACCAGGTCAGCCGACCAACCTGATTCCTTATTAGACTATATATCAGGTTAGGATTGCTTACATTAACGAAAAACAATTAATCTGTAAATTTAAAGATATTTTTACCATTAAATAAATGAATTAACATATTAATAACTATAACTTATTTAATAAAAATCAATTAACAATTATAATTGTTAAATTAAAACACTAAATGCATATTATTTTCTACAAACAAGAAATCATAAAATAATAAAACAAAGTGTTGAAATTGGGTTATTAAGATAATAAATATGGTATTTTAACTTTCAGAAATTAGGTTTATAAATAATTAAAATTTCATTTTTACCAAAAAATTCTAACTTAGGTGTACCCGACCAACCTGATCAGATCCACCTGATAAGCCTAAAACCCGACCACCTGATTCTTTATGTGATCACATTTCAGATTACAATTTTTCTACCTCAAAATCTAATCGACTAATTTGATAACCACCATAACTCTGACAACCCGATTGAGATCCCTTGTAGCACATTGAGCATACAGAGTCCGTGCGTCACTTTAGCTTCAAGACTCGAGCTAAAGTCCGACGGTCAAACATCATTTTATTAGGTGACGGAAACGTTTTTGAAAGGTCTGACGGTCAAACATCCCTTGTAGCACATTTAGCGTCACTCTACCTCAAAACCAATTTGCTTTGGAGATTCCTTCCCACTTCGGTGACGGAAACGTTTTTGAAAGGTCCGACGGTCAAACATCATTTTATTAGGGTAAATTTTTTTTCTAAATCTATTAATTATAATAAAAGAAGCATTAGGGTGCCACATGTCACTTTTTAGGAAGCCAAATTGAAACGTGTCAGCCCCCTATTGGCCAAACGATTTGTTTTCCCGCTCATTTTAGGCTTCTCAGTAATTAATGAACCTTATAAATTGAATGTAATTTTAAATGATTTTGGTTGGACGTAATTTTAGTAATGACATCAATTATTCGGTTTATAAACACAATTTTAGGAATTTATTCATTTTCAGAAATACGTTTACCAACCCACTGATTTTGAAGGCAATTTAAACACATAAATTAGGTAACAATGCCTTCATATTTTTGTGCAATTACCGAAGAGATGTCCTATATTTCTGCAGCATTATATAAATCCTTTCATAAACCTCACTTCAATACAGTAAATAAATTAACAACAATTGTAAAAATGGTGGAGAAAACTAAAGGGTGAAAGGAAGAGGTTGTGACCGGGGATATCTGTAATGTTAAATAAAGGTGTAATCCCTCCTTATAATATTTTTTATTTATTAATCACTGACTTCGATTTATTTGCTGAAAAAGAGTATATCAACAATTAGAAGGATATAATCTGCTCATTTGCTATCTTTTGTTCAGCCGATTATCAAACATGTTGTTAAGATCATCGAAACGTTTTGAGCCTGTTGTGTATAATAGCAGGCCATGAACGTTATTAATTATGTGCAATTATAACAAGTAAATTTAGGTTAGAAACCAAACTACAAGTTTTTTATCTAAACAAAATTCACCTATTTTGCAGGTATATTTTAGCATTATGTAATCAATATTTCTCAAAATGAAAATAGTATATATTATGATGATTTGATGGTTACGAAGCCCCCATGGTACCTAAAGTTCCCAGAATCATTAGGGTAAGTGTATGATTTAATTTCACTTAATGCCATTTTCTGATGATATATGGAAACTTTTATAGTTTACAACCTCTTATTTTGTTTTTTTTTTATGTTTTTCTTATACTAAATAAAATCGCATGTGTTGTATACGATGTTTAAGAGGCTGCAACCACTTTTTAGACTTGATACTTATATGTGCTTCATTTGACTTGCATTCATAGACTTGATACCTATATAAAAAATAGTTTCTAGAAAATTATTTAGTCGCACATTTTTCTTAAACCTTTATTTTATTTTATTTGAATTATATATGTTTTTCATTTATTAATTCGTAATTATATATCCTCATGTTTTATCATTTGTAACAATTCAGCTACACAATAGAGTATATGTTATATAAGCGTTATATTATTTTTAGGAAAATGATAATGATAGCCCTAAGAGTTCTCAATAAGACGTCAAGACACACAAAAAAAATTTGTACAATAATCAATAATCGCCCCTGCATTTTAGAAATCAACCCTCACTTACAGAAGCACAAACGATTTATGCACGTAATAACAAAACCCTTATTTTTATCATATAAGTAATAATTATACAATTAATTGTTCATAGTTGTATTCTATAGAACTTACGTTCAACGGAATTATTGACAGCCCGTGATTTTTCACGGGTCATAACCTAGTTTGTACATATTTTAAAGAACGTATAGTGATTTAATTTTATTTTTCTTTTCTAAATTTATGTAAATTTTAACCAACGTTTACTTTGAATCTTTGATGTAAAGTTTATCACACTTTAAACATTAATTTTGTTTATTAATTAAACTCTTAATTCCTTTTTCCATTTTTTTATACAACTTTAACATATCTTTACTCTATAAACTTTGACCATCTTAGTTTTTTTTAACAAACTTTTAAATGTTTGAGCATTTTAGTTGTACTACAAAAAAATTATAATAAAAGCTATATAACCATTTAATATTTCTTTAATAAACTTATATAAACCCATAGTTCTTAAAGTGTTTTGATATTTTATGAAAAGTTATTTTTAAACTGGCTTTAATTATGATTTAGAGTTGTTTACAAACTAACTTGATTATGATTTTTGTTCTGATTATTAGTAATTTGTCTTAAAAATTGACGGACCGGCCTTGTCATTATCAATATCCCCTCCGCTAAAGTAAGAAATAGAAACACAAGGCAGGTTTAAAAATATCTGAATAGAATTAATACATCAATATTGTTATCAGATTTCTATCTATATATACTCTCACTTACAAATCGGAAATAATTAATTAATTACTAGTTTGTAAATAGAGATATCTTCTGAAAGAGATGGGGAGGGAGGGAGTGCCGGTGATTGATATGCAGAAGATGGAGGGGTTGGCGGAGGAAATAGTGAAGGCGTGTGAGGAATTGGGTTGTTTTAGGGTGGTTAACCATGGTGTGCTGCCGGAGCTGATGGCGGAAATGAAGGCGGTGGTTGCCTCACTCTTTGATCTACCGGAGGAGATCAAGCGCAAGACAGTCAATCTAGAACAAATAGTCCTTGGCAAGGGCTACATCGGACGTAACCCGACAACTCCGTTTCTTGAGGGTTTGAGTATCGATGAGATTTCTTCACCGGAAAAGTTCTTGGATCTTCTTGATGCCTCCGATCACCAAAGGTATCTTTTGATCTCCATTTACAGTTTACATCAGTTATATTGATTGAACACGTACATATATATTTGCTTCTTTGCAGGGAGATTATAAGGAACTATATAAAAGCTCTTAGTGAGCTTGCCGGAATTCTTGGCCGGAAGTTGATGGAAGGCAGCGGATTGACCGGGGATTTGTTTGATGAATGGAGTTGTCAACTGAGAATGAACAAATACCATTACAGCCCTGAAAGCGTAGGATTGGCCGGAGTTGACAGGCACTCTGACCCTTCATTTCTAACCATTCTACAAGACGATGAAAACATAAATGGTCTGCAGGTGGTTGATAAATTCTCCGGCGAGTTTGTTCCACTTGACCCAGTTCCAGGGACACTTGCAGTCAATATCGGGGATATAGGCAAGGTAAGGACACACTATATATAAATATTACTCCACCTTTTATATTGATGGTATATTTATGATAATAACTGCTTTCATAAATGCGATACAGGCATGGAGCAACGGTAGATATTACAACGTCAATCATAGAGTTTTGTGTTTTGAAACCAAGACACGCTACTCAATTGCTTTATTCATTATGGGACCGAAAGACACAAAAGTCGAAGCGCCATCACAACTCGTGGATTTAGAACATCCTCGACTTTATGTTCCAATTGATGTTGTTAACTACGTACGTACTCGAAATACTAGAGGATTAGGCAAAGGAGATGCGCTTGAGTTATTTAGCACATCACGTGATTAAGAATTCGCTCCTAAAGTAAGTAAATAAATCCGACACATATAAAATGTGGTTAATCCCACCTGAGCTATTATTGCAAAATTAGGCGAATACAACTAACTATAATTAAGAATTCATCTTTAGACCAAAAACAAGCAAGGGGTGTAATACTGCAAAGAGAAAGAGTACCTAATAAAAAAGAATTTAGTAGAACTATAAGAACCTCTAGTTCTAGCTTTTCAATAAAACGAATCCTTTAGAGTTCAAATTTCTAGATAATTCTATTTTGGTAGTTCAACAATGGAATTTCTTTGTTTCTATATTTCTAGAATATGAGTGTGTGTCTTATTATAATTGATCAGATATTGAATGTAGTTATTGTGTTGCCATGTATGAATATCTTTGGGGGCTGGGTTTGCCCGCTTATGCGGAGCTCGAACTCGGAGTGCTCGCTTAAAAATTACGAGTATGCTTCCGTTTCCAAAAAAAATGTATGAATATCTCCCATTTTGATTTGAACGGCTAATTTCATTATAAAACGTTAAGAAGAAGCTAATGTAGAATTACAATACTTCCTCTTCTTCAAAATAAGTGATACACTTTGTGTTTCACAGTTTTTAAGACAAAAGATTATAATGATGGTTAAATTAGATTAATTTGATGGTTACTGGGGAATTGGTCTCACACCTTTTGAATAAAGTGATGTTAATGATGTTTAAAAGTAAAAACTAAGGGTAAGCATCATTTCACTTTGTTAAGTAGATAGTTAGTAGGTATGGATTTTACTATTTTTTGCCAATTAAAATAATTTTTCAAAGTATATATCATTTATTTTGAATCACCTTAAAAAAAATGTATCACTTATTTTGAATGGGAGGAAGTATATAACAATAAGCTAAAGCAATTTCATGTATGTATACCCCTAAATTTAATTATATGTGTAATTTAACATTTGTGTTCATTTTCAAGTTCTTGCGCTCTTTTTTCTATCGAAAAAGAAGAAAATAGCTTTGAAGGTTCAACGAAGTTTATAGTACAAACGTGGAGATAGTTCTCATATCAATTGACTAATCTACCACCAATAACTTAATTCAACAAAGTTGAAATTACAAATGTGGCAGTCGGATCATATTAAAACTTAAGTGTAGAGAAACGAAAATCACTTTAAGTTTAAGAGTGATTTTTTAATATAAATTAAATGAAAGTTCTCTTAGAAAAGACTTGTATTTTCAATTCTACTTAAAATACACATTGTGACCGTGATATCGTGCTACTCCACTAGAACGCCACCATGTGTCCGAGTTAGTGCTTTCAACCTTGTTACTACTGCTCGTTAGTATTGTTCAACCTTGTTACTACTTCTCTCAACCTTGTTAAAACTGTTCGTTAATACTGCTCAACCTTGTTACTATTGTTAGTTAGTACTACTCAACACTTAGTGCTGCTCCAGTTAGTGATGCTCTATGAAGTCTCCCAGTTGCACGATGTATTTTAGAAAGATTGAAGTCTATCGGTATTATATGGAAGTCGCTCATATAAATTGATCTATTTTGATAATTAATTCTAAGTTTAATTAAATTATACTATGAGATAACTAATGTGATTGAAATGAAGCTAATTCATGATGATTTGAGAAGAATTGAAGAATTAAGTGTGTGTGTTCTTGGTGTTTTAGTGTGTGTAGTTGAGAGAGAAAGATGGAGGGAAGAGAGCTTTCAAAATAGTAATTCTATAACAAGTGTGGGAAAGCTTACAAATTAAGTCAACATGAAAGGTATTTATACCTCCCTTCTAAACATGCTTAATTAAGCACTAACTAAGCGTAACACTAGTTTATCATTTAGACAATGTTACACAACTAGTCCCTATACTATTTGATACAACATATTTGATCCTAACAATCTCCCCCTTTGTATCAATAGTTTGAATTAGCATGTTCTTGAAATCTTCTTCTCTAGCAAAGTCTGAGACTGAATTATCCGTTGAATAGTTTTGATGTCGTATCAGCTTCAGCTTTTGATTGAACAGTGAAAAATAATACTTTTTATTGACTTTTCAACCAATATAAAGTATCTCAGAAGATTTCATGAATTGTTGACTTAATATGTCTTTATCATTATCCAATCTCCCTCTTTTTGAGCTTTAGAACTATATCCCTGTCTTCCTTCAAAGAAATATATTAAAGATTTGAAAATGCTGGAAATGAAACATCAGTTTGATAAGGAGTTGACTGGGATTTTTGAGATGTTGAGGTAGAGTTTTTTGTTTGGATAGGATGATAATGTTTTGAATTATGTAAAGAATGATTTGAAAGTTAAATATTTTGGATGTGTGTGTAACATGTAATAATGATTTGTATCGGTTAAATTTGGAATTGACATGTGTATGGTTCGTATGTAGGAAAAAATGATATGTACATTTAAATTTGGATGAATGTGGATGATTTGTATTTTGTATGGAACAATAGATTTGAACAGTTAAGCTTTTGTATGGATATGGTTGTTTATAAACTTTGGAAGGAAAGATTTATTCGGTTAAGCTTGTGATAGACGTGGTTGAGATTTTGAGAGAGAATTCTGTTGATGAATTGGTTTTGTTCTTCTTCACTTGTTTTTCTGTGTAGTAGACTGATTAACATTTTCTCTTTTTCTTAATAACTTGATCTAAAACTTTTCTGATTTTGCAGTTGATTTGAGTACATGTGTTATTAATTTTCTTCTTTGATGGGATGTTTGTGGTTTTTTTTGACGTTGTTCAGTTATACATCCGATATTTGAACTATTTCTTGCTCTTTTTCTCCCCCTCATGAGGATCATGACCAGGGTCCTCATGATAAAGCTGAATAGTTGCATTTTGGAAACGGAGAGAGGAATGGTGTGTCGATGAAAATCGAGAGCCAAGATTGGAATGAGAACCAGAAACATATAGTACTCGACAAATTGATTTAATCCTTTGAATGTTTGAGAAAAAATATTTGAAAATGAAGAATAGCAGTGTCAATGATCACGTGAAGTCATAAACAGATGCAATCTTTACTGAAGAACTTCAGTAAAGAGATCGTTTACGGATATGACAAACACGATGATTAGAGACATTGTTAATCAAATATTTGAAATTTAAAAGAAATCAATTTATTTGGTTATATCAAAGATCAGTGAAGTATACCACTTACAAAGATGCAATCTTCTCTGAACGTGTGTAGAGAAGAGATCGACGGATATACAAAGATCAATGACATAACAATGTGCATTCAAAACGATTTTGAGTGTGTGAGAACTGAAGAAAGTCAGAATTGAATCTGAGCAGTTTTGAGAAGATGAAAAAGATTTCTCCACGGAGCGTTTAAGAATGAAAATCGTTTAAAAAGTAGTAAGAACAATCAATCCAAGATGGTGTTATAAACAGATGCAATCAGTACTGATTGAAATCAGTAAAGAGATCGACGAATTTAACAGCAAATTGTGTTGAGTGTTACAAACAAGTCATTTAAAAATGAAAAATTTATGTTGTGCAAAATCAGGGTTGTGAAAAACTGAGCCACAACGCAAGAGACGAAAAATTTGTCATCAACAGATGCAATCTTTACTAATCGAGACTAGTAAAGAGATCGTTTACGAATATGACAAAAATTTGTATCCTACGTTGTGAACACATCATTGTGAGCACAAAGTGAGATAAAAAATTTTGGAATGATGAGCATCACAGATTAATAAAGAATTTATGAGATTGTGATGTCAACAACTCAATATGAGTAAAAGAAATATTTGTAATTAAGTATTGATTTGAAAAATGATAATCGAAATTGAAAGGAGAAAAATATGATTTACATTTGAAGAATATTGTCGACAATGAAGGAACACAAAGATAGCAATGAGAAATAATAGAATTTGCAATAAACAGATACAATCAGTACCAACCTAGACTGGTAAAGAGATTGTTTACAATATTTCAAAAGCTAATACTCAACATTGATAAACTTGTGTGATTGTAAAGTTGTAGGAGGTTGAAAAACTGTTTGAGATAAAAAAAAAATTTATTATCAAGATAGAATAAGAAAATTTGTAATAAACAGATGCAATCAGTACCAATTGAGATTGGTAATGAGATCGTTTACGGAAATTACAAAAGTTGATACCCCATATTAATAATTATAAAAAAATTTTGAAAGGAGCATTGATACAGTATAAAGCGATAATAAAAGATGCTCCCCCTCGACAGTTGAATTTCAAAAATCATAAAGCAGTTACGCTCCCCCTTGACATAAGAATGGTTATTTTCTCCCCCTTGACAAGTGAATATAGGAATACTCCCCCTCAACCAATGATGTCATTGAAAAACGGGTTTCAAGCTGATGTACTTGAAAGCCATTTTATTATTTATAAAAAAAAATAAAAACAAAAACAAAAAAAATAAAGCAGTAAAACGGTTTAAGTTTTGAGATTTAGCATACCAAGCTTAGACACAAGAAAATTAAAGTGTTTTTCGTCTAAAGCCTTGGTAAACAAATCAGCTAATTGATAATTAGTTGAAACGAAGTACAATTCCACAGTACCTAGTTCAACATGGTCTTTGATAAAATGATATCGAAGATCGATATGTTTAGTTTTGGAATGTTGAACAGGATTGTATGAAATTGCAATTGCACTTCGTGAATCACAATATAAAGGAATACAGCTGTAGGAAAAGCCATAATCTTTTAATTGTGATTGTATCCAAATTACCTAGGATAAGCAGCTTGCAGCAGCAACATACTCTGCTTCTGCAGTTGAAAGAGAGACACAATTTTGCTTTCGTGAAGACCAGCTCACCAATTTATCACCCAGAAATTGGACACTTCCAGAGGTACTCTTACGATCCAGCATACATCCAGCATGGTCAGCATCAGAAAATGCAGTCATACTGAATATACTAAGGCCAGTATGAGCTTTTCGATCGTGGCGTAGTTAAGTTCTGCACCTTGAAGTGCTCTGCTGATGAAGTACACGGGGATTTGCTTCTTCTCCCTTTCTGCAATAAGGACGGAGCTTATTGCTTCTCTATTTGTGGATAAATACATGACCAAGGGCTCCCCTGCGATCGGGCTTGCCATGGTTGGTAGTGTTTTCAGGTGTTGCTTCAGCTCGGCGAAGGCTTTTTCGGCTTCCGGGGTCCATTCAATATTTCCCTTCTTCGTGCATCCGTGGAGAGCCCTGAAGAACGGAATTGATTTTTCCGCGGACTTGGCGAGGAAACGACCTAACGCTGCTAACTTTCCGTTCAAACTTTGCACGTCCTTCATCGTTCGAGGTGTGTTCATTTTGAACAAACCTTCCACCTTGTCCGGGTTCGCCTGTATTCATGAAGTTGTGACTATGTGCCCCAGAAACCTTCCTTTGTTGACTCCGAAGGAACACTTTTTTGGATTTAACTTCATGTTGATTCGCAAGAGTTGCAGTAACGTTTCCTCCACGTCTCTTATTAGGTCTCCGTTTTCTCTACTTTTGATGACCATGTCGTCCACATAAACTTCCAAATTTCTACCAATCTGTCCATTGAATGCTTTATCGACCAGACGCTGGTAGGTCGCTCCGGCGTTCCGGAGTCCGAAAGGCATCTTGACGTAGCAAAATGTTCCTTTGGCCGTGTGAGAGGCGGTCTTCTCTTTGTCTTCCCTTTCCATTTGGACTTGATGGTAGCCTTTGTAAGCATCTAGGAAAGACTTTCATTTAAACCCTCCGAGAGCTTCTATCTTCTGCTCGATTTCCGGAAGGGGGTAGCTGTCCTTCAGACATGCTTTGTTTAGGTCTTTGAAATCAACACACATTCGCATGGATCCGTCAGCTTTTTTGACCAGCACCGGATTAGCTATCCATTCCGGATATTGGGCGCTTCGCAGGACTCCTGCAGACACCGAGTCTTCAACCTCTTTATTTACGACCTCGTTTCGGTAGGAGGCCATACCCCGTTTTGACTGTTTCACCCGGGGAAAAGTCGGATTGACATTCAGATGATGTTCGGCCACTTCCCTTGACACCCCCGTCATGTCTTTGGGTTCCCAAGCGAAAACTTGTTTATGTTTCTTTAGTAGTATTTCAAGCTTTTTTCTGAGCTCCGTCGGGAGATCTTTTCCGATCTTGACTTTGATTTCTGGGTATTCCGGATTGACAACAATCTGGACTTCCTCCTGCTCCGTCCAACTGTCTTGATGAGTAACACTATGACATTCTAATGGCGGCATGGGCATGCTTCGTATGGTGATCACTCCCCGTTCTGAGGGAAATTTAAGGAGTCCGTGAATAGTGGAGGCAACGGCCTGTAATTGCCACATCCCGGTTCGTCCCAGAATGGCGTTATATCTGGAGGGGGCGCCGACTACAATAAATTTTGCTAACACGGCTTTGTAGTGTTGCCCTTCCCAATCGGTTAACCGGAGGGGAAGATGTATCTTTCCCTTAGACCAAACGGATTGTCCCGAGAAGCCCACTATCGGAGCACTAGCGGGTTTCAGCAGTGCTCTGACATCGTCTGGGAATTTCTCAAAGCAATGCTCGTACATAATGTTAGCAGAACTTCCCCCGTCTACATATATACGCTGAACCATTACCTTTGCTATGACACCGAAAATAACTAGGGGTTCTGTGCCGGCATATCCTTCGGGAATAGGATCCCCTCTTCCAAATTCTACAACCGCGCCCTTTCTTTTATGGCTTCGGGAACTCGATGCTCCCGTGTCTCCTTTAAGCTCCCATGACTCTCTTCCTTCGTCTAGAGCAATGATTTCAGCGTTGTAAGCAACTGGTTCATTTTTTGCTGGTGGTTCGACAATAGCTGCCTCCGCCTTTCCTTTTCCTTCCTTTTCTCGTTTGTAACTTTCACAAGAAGCCGTAGTATGCCCCATGATCTTATGGAAGTCACAATACGCATTAGGGTCTCTGGGATATCGCTTCCTTGTGGCCCTTCCATCAGTGGTCCTTCGCATTTCTTGGGTTTGAAAAGCTTCCTGGCGATGTAGATTGTAACGGTCGGTCGAAGACCTTCCCTCCTGCATCTTCCCCTTGTATGGAAACCTTCCGGGCGTCTGCTTATGTGAGAACCTAGCTTTCTCTCCGCTTTTTATGGCGTGGTTCCCGTTGTTCCTTTCTTTTCCTGGGCTTCAAATCGAAGCTTTTCGGTACTCTCCTCTTCTTGCTTAAGCACCTTGTTTACCAGGTTGATCATATCATCCGCCTTGACGAAGTCTCTTTTCGAGAGTTCCCGAAACAACTCTCCTTCCCGGAGGCCATACGTAAAAGCTGCTATTATAAGCGAGTCTTCTCGAACGGGCATCCTCCGACTTTGCTCATTAAACCTCTTGAAGTACAGTTTGTTGGATTCTCCTTCCCGCTGTCGACAGGCCATGATGGATTGAGACTTTTGTTGATATTTCTTTTGTTGTATAAAGCTGTGACTGAATTTGGTGACAAGTTCTTCGAAGCTGGCTATGCTTCTCTGTGGTAAACTGGATAACCAGTATCGGGCAGAACCTTCCAAGGTTCCTGCAAAAAACAAGCACCACAACTTCTGATCCATAGGTATCATTCTTATGGCCCACCGAAAGCTGGCCACATGGTCATCTGGATCTCCGGTCCCGTCGTAGGATTTGACCCTAGGCCCTTTAAGGCCTGGAGGAATTGGCATTTCATTGATGTCGTCGGTGAAGGGAGATCGGAAGTTTCGGGATGCTGGAGAGGATAGTGGAGCGGATCTTTTCCTTCCTGTTTCCGGAGTCTGCTCGCTTCTCCTTTCCGAGGTTGGCTCTCTTCTCCTCTCGGGGGTTTGCCTTCTTCTCCTCTCCGGAGTTTGCCTTTCCTGTCTCTCTCTTCTTAGCTCCCGACTTCGGGTTCGTCTCGGGGGAGTTTCTTCTCTATAAACTTCCTTCGTAGATTCTTCACCGATTCTTCACCAGAGTAAGTTAAGGTTCTACCGATTCCGCTCGCTCCTTCCGTCGGTTTCCTTTGACTTTTCTCCAAGTCTCGAAGCTTTCTGAACCGACAGAAGAGGTTGAATTCTTCAATTTCTTCCCTTGTGGGCTCATCCTTTCCCGATCCGGACGGGGGAGGGCAGTTTGTCGCGTTAACGACAGCCGAAGTAGGGAACGGCGGAGTAGGATCATTCCTTGGTGGTGTAGAATGACCTCCTCCCGGCGGTGTCGACTCGAGGACCATTTAGTTCGTGGTCCCACGGATGGCGCCAAAATGTTGAACCCTGGTTCTTCCGGACTAGTAGAACCGTCCATCTCGTCCGAGAACCTGCGTACAACCACGAAGAAACCCTAGTCAGGGGGGCTCACGAGGGTCACCTCGTAAAGACACTCCGACGATCAAGTCAGTATTTAAGTATGATTCGGGACGTTATCGTTAGTGATAAATGTAGCGACCGTAGTTAATGGGGTGGAGGAGTATTGAATGCTGTATGTGATGAAGAGGGAATTATTGTGTACCTTATTCTCTGTCGAAGACGGTTATTTATGGGCAGAAGTCTTGGGCGGGAGAAATGGTTTCCCTCCTTCGCGTACGACATCCGTTGGTCCTCTGAGTAAAAGCTTGAGACGGATCCTTCTTGGCCCATCGGTTAATACGATGATGTTTCGTCTTGGGAAGTTTGTAGCGCCGCTCGCATTAAATGCGCACATGCTTTCCCTTGAATCCCGCTCACGCCAATTAGCCCTCGGGACTCACCGCTCTACTTCTTTCGTCGTCTTGCACTATACTTTCCCGCGCTTGGTGAGTTTGCATGGTTGTACGCCATGCATGCTTCGGAACTTTGGTACGTACCTCAGGAAGGCATGGTACACCATTAGGTATTAATGAAAGTTATATGATAAATGCGTTGTTAAGTTGTAACATGCCTCCAAATTCGGATGTTAGAAAATGGGCCTTAAATGTAAATTTGTTTAATGTATGTGTGTCGAAATTGCAATATATAATCTATCAAATTAATTTACATTAATGCACGTATAATAACGTGGAAAGAAAATAATATAATCGACAAAGACAAGACATAGACTTCCCACCACACAAACACAACAAAAAGAAGACCAACATTATTCATTGACTAGAATCAGATCAACTACCACAACCACCTCCTCCACCAGCACCACCACCACCGCCCATGATGGTGGAAGCCATAACTGTAGCTGCTACCTTCTTCCCTCTATCGGCCTCTACACCATCACCGGTTTCTATGTCACACTTGGTTTGGCGTGAACACGGCACCTCAGTTGTTTTCTGGTGTCCCTTCCGGTGATGGTGGCTGCCGCTGCCATCGTTGCCGCCTTTATAACAAAGGGTGATCATAACCGTCAGAGCTGAGGCTGCAAAAATGAAAGCAATTGTTGCGATTCCAGTAGCTTCCATCTTCCCAAAAGACATTAGGCACCATAGGATGATCATAAAACCTCAAGTCATTGAGTGTTGACTGGGTTTTAATTAATTAAAGTCGATATCTAATTAATTCGCAGCCTGCTAATACACACATACCATCCATGTTAAAGTATTGATATACCGGCCTGATTAATTGGATTATGATTTTTTTTATGAAGGTTATTAATTAAATTCGAGGTAGTTGTCTTTTTGCTATCTTACATGCTACAATTTATAATTAAAAAAAAAAAAGATAGATCATAAAATAAAGGGTTTTTTAACATGTGCCTTAGGTATATGTTTAGGTGTATTAAAAAAATCAACTTTTCATTGAAATTTAAAAATGCATTGGCTACATCTCTTGAAAATGTAACACATGAACTTCATCAATTTTAAAAAGATTTTATTAAGAAATTTTAAGCGAATTAATACACCAAAATATATGCATTAGAAAACCCCTAAAATAAATACAAAACATATTCACTAAAAAGTAGAATAAATGATGCAGCGACATTAACATATTCACTAAAACGTAAAAATGTTCCCAGCTATTTAACTGCGGTCAGTATTATGTACTAAAAACATGATAAAATTTCTTATTTAAGGATTATCTATGTATTTTCTTAAACTTAGTGGCAAAATTCAAAAAAATTGACAAAAGACCGGGACCAATGTAATTTAGGTGATGTTTGGTAGCATATGAATGATTATTACCTGAATGATCCAGATGTCTGAATGATTCAGACATTACCTTATATATGTCCGATTAATAGGCAAAACATGTTTAGTTTTTGATTCAGAAGCTGATTAAAAGGTTTTACCAAACGTTCTGAATCTGTCCGATTAAGAGGCTGTTTTCGTAACTGAATCATTAAGAGGCTTACCAAACAACACCTTACTCTAATTAGAAATACTTCAAATTATAAAATGCCTTTTTATGACATCGACACTGTCACACAAGAAAAGTTAAACTGATAGAAATTTAATGGATTGAAAAAAGTTTGTGAATCTAATGAAATTAAAGGTTTTACATCAATAAAAGATCGAGAAAAAAAAATAAGTTAAAAAATTATAGTAAAGAATGCCCGATTTTGAAATTTGCCTTAGGGCCCGAATGGCCTTGAGCCGCTTAAGGCAGAAGCCCAATTATCTAGTTTGGCAAAAAAGACTTCAAAATGGACCTTCACGGCTAAGGCTGCAAGGTATGGGCGAATGGCGTGGGGATGATAAGGCATGGGTGGTGATTTGGCAATGGCAACGGCGTGGTGTTTTGGAGGAACACCCCCCCCCCCCTCCCCAACGGCGTGGGGGGTGGGCGTGGAGGGGCAAGGCAACGGACAACGGGGAGAAACGAGCGTGGTGGGTTAGGTGGCTGCTTCTGATTGGTTAGGATAGTATTCTTTTTATTTTATTTTCTTTTCTATTTAAAATTATATGGAATAAACTGGTGTGGTGTGGTGTGGTGTGGTGTGGTGGTTATTTCCTAGAGATGATGTGGTGTGGTGGTGGTGTGGTTGCTGAGGTGGCGATGATGTGACAAAAAAATTGGATACCACATGTGGTACCCATACCGAATAGCCTAAGGCATTAAACCACGAAACTCTGAATAACTCGACGACCAACATTTATTTTAAAGACTTAACTATGGAGTATCTAATAACTTCATTTGGAATAACTAATGTCATTCCTTTAAAAGTACGTAATAATTTTGGCATGGAGAACCGTAAACGACAGCCAACACGATTAAGGTGGTGCTTGTTTGCAGCTTAATGGAACCATTGGGCGCTTAATGCTGAATCATTCAGCATTGATTCAGCATTCAGTGCGTTTGTTTAACGCATCTGAATGAAGTATATGTCGAATGAGACAACAAAAAACTGTTGAATCATTCTTACTAAGAACATATGCTGAATTGCTTATAAAAAAGTTTCTCACATTCAAAACAAGTTTTATGTAAAACCTCTTAATCATTCAGACCGTTGAATCATTCAGCGCTTAATCATTTTATTCCTTTCAAACAGACATTTAAAATGTCGTCAAACCACTACAACAATTTTCAATATACACATTCTTTCACAAAAGTCCCCACGGTTAGGAATGTGCAGAATTCTTTAGTCCACGGTTCATCCATGTATGGAGATATTGGGTGTTACAAGAAAGTTTTTAAGACTGCTTCCAACCGTGATATCAAACCGATATTTTAGTTTTTGTCAAATCAGCATTATATTAGATGACAATCCAACTGACACTCAACTGTCAGACTCATCAAGAATACCCATTCACTAAACACACACAAAAAAAAAATAAAAAAAATACTAATTCCTACAAAAGTAACATACAAATCTGTCTCTTTGCACTTCGGCTGGTAGAAAGAAAGGAAATTAACCGAATGCCAAACCGAAGAGGGCATGCAAAGGCTCCCCCAACCAAAAGGGCCAACTGAATACAACCGAAGGTGCCGTTGGGAGTGCTCTAAGCCTCCACACTAATAAGCGTGAACATGTGAGTTGAAACTCCTTAGTTTTAACCGTGGACAAGATAACAAATTATTGAAATAGCCACAAATTTTTACCCTGAACAATTTATTTCTCCACGGTCTTAATCATTGACAAATTAGAATTCATGGTTAAATCTCCACAAATTTATCATGGACAGTTTCTATTTACAACTTTATGATCAGTAATAGTTTTTTACAACATGTTTATACGGAAAATATAGTACATAAACAAATTATTTTCAAGCAGAATCAGGATCCTTGGGTTCGACATTTTCTTCAAGAGCTTCCGAAAGATTCAACACAATCTCCACATATGCTACTGGCTACATTCCAACAAGAGATAAGATTGACCTTGTTCACCCAATTTATTTATACACGGTTCGGTTTGGGTTGTGTTTTTCTCAAAACGGGTCAAATAAAAAAACTAAGCTAAAAGGGGACCGTTCTGACCCGTATAAAATCCCAACCCGAACTGGACAATTTTGACCAGTTATCTACTTGATAGAAAGAAAAGACAGAATATAACCTTCTGGCAAACTTAAGGGTCGCAATGCAGCTTCTGCATACAATAGTAAGCATGGGATTATTGTTGCTTCAAACACTGATACCAGTTGGAAATATGGACAAAAGATCTGCATATGTAAGACAAACGGTCATTTTGCTGCAAAACTTAACAACATAATCAACACAGAAATTAACAATTTATTTGTAATTTTGTTATATCTTTAGGAAAAATCCAGACTTTTGTATAAGCGATTTATTGTAATCTACAAGTCTACAACCACGAATTCGATAATATGAATAGGGAATTTTCTGGTTACCATACAAGTCCTTTAAAAGGACAAAGGTGAACCAGCATATGTTAACTAATTGAAAATGAGAAGAGATTGTGAACTCTAAAATCCAAACTGCACCAAATCCCTAAATGTGTCGTAATGCTCAATCAACAATTTTGTTCTTAATCAGTTCTTTTAGGTTTTTGATCAATGACAGACATCAAATTTGGAGATAGCTATGTTGATCATATCATATTCTTCAATATTATGATACAAAACTGCTATGAATTTTACATCATTTTCCATTTTCTTTTTATGCTTGCAGGTTGATCTCTAGATATACAGCAACCTAAATCACTAAGATTATGTATTTTTTAATCAAAATCACAGTACGCTTCTAAGATAAAAATTAAATAGATCTACAAAACTTTTTACTTACTTAAAAACCCATTAAAAATACGAATTATTCTAAACTCGGTACAAAAACCCATTAAAACACTAGAATTTAGCGTATTGAAAAATTTAGATTATCATAAAATTTTCTCATTCAATATTCGAAATTTTCTTATTAGAATCTTAGCCCAATGTTCATTTTAAATTAAGGGCATAAACATATACAGCCCAATGGGCCATTCCTCCATTTTCATAGACCACGTCTGACGTCTCTTCCATCTTCTCAACTGGCAGAAACAAATAAGAATAGGAAACGGCAACAGCAACAGAAACGCGGCGAATCAATCGTTGAATCGTTTCACATATTTCTGATTTGGTTCAGTGATTCAGTAGTTCGTATCACAGCAACTCGGCGATTCTGGTATAATGATTTCTAGATTTCGCATGATCTTATCTGATATTTGATCTTTTATATTTGATTTCACAGTAATCACATCACTCGTTCGTATTTGATTTGTTTATCTCGTTCAATCGTTCGCCAAATCGCCAATCTTGATGTTCTTCCCCCTCAACCATTCAGGTGTATCAGTTCGAATCCTTTATTTAATCTTGCCTAATTGACCGTTTATTTGCCTATTTGCCTTGCCTAAGAGCATCTCCAATCATACTCTATCCATTCCTCTATCTCTATATTTGAAGTTTTATCTTCTCCAACCCACCTCTATTCCACACTCTAAATATAGAGTGAGAGAAAAAGTATCTCTATATTTGAACTGAGAGGGTATCCCCTCTATCCATGAACTCCACATACATTCACTTTAATTTTCTTTTATAATGTAAAATAAATTAATTAAAAATATGATTTCTATGGGTCACACTAGTTTAAAATGATTTATATAGTTTATGGTTGGAGTTGAGGTTATGTTTAGAGTGAATAGACCCACCAATTATAAAGTTACAGTGAATTTTATAGAGTTTATGGTTGGAGATGCTCTAATTGAGTATTTATTTATCCTAGCTTATTACTTATTAGAAAAAAAAAAAGAAATAGGAAGGGTGAAATTTAAATTGAAAAAAAAAGCTCTAAGAAGGTCAATGGATAGGTTGTTGAAAAAAACATGTTGTTCTAATGCTTCAAATAACAATAAAGTTAATATAAATGAAAATGAGAATGTAGTTCATCCTTCTTTCTTCTAAGTTCTACCTTAGAATCTTTTCGCTTCGCTTCCTTTGAATAAAAATGAAAATGATAATGACGTAAATATGAATGATACTAATATAGATGAAAATATTCCAATAAAGAAATCAATTTAGATAATGATACTACTAATTTCAATGAATGTACAACCGTTTTATGCACGTTAGAGACACCCCTAAGGACTGTCATTAACAAAACCCTTAAGTTAAAGGATGTTTTAGTTGAAAAGTGCCAATAAGAGAATTTCATCTTGAGTTTCTTAAGGATAAACATCGGATAAAGATTCTAAACATTTTGCTTATAATTTCATAACCTTAATTTAAGGGTACTTATGTTTTATAGAAAAACTATATTAATTTTACTTATCTGAATATATTTTTTTTACTATAGGGGCCGTATTTAAGATTATACTCAGAGTCTAAAATTTTGATTTGACCCGCCCTGCCAATCACCTCGTATTTTTGCTAATTAATGATGAAAGGAATTTGGAACCCTAACTAAACTAGAATGAGATTGGGACCCTAACGATCGTTAGTTTGACTCCATGAGCCCGAGCCCCTGGAGAGTATCGGAGATAAATGATCTGGCCTATGACTAAAGGACAGTCACATGTTTCAATTTACTTTTCATTTTACACGATATTTTTATGAAATATTATACTGGTATTAGTTTACATAAATTTGAATAAACTTACATTTGTAAGTTTATTTAAGCTTATAAACACTTAAAATAAGATTTCGCAAACATGTTTTTAATGTTGTATACTAGAAAAAAAGCACATGCTTTCTTGTGTTGTATTATGATAAGCCCCAAGAACTTTTGGTCTACAGCAGGAAGGGAAAGAAGCCCAAACCGTAGCCTTTTGGGCTGATGCAGGCCCAAGGAACATGTGTGCTGCAAGTTTGGGGAATACTAAGGGAAAACAATTGTTGTCTGCTATTTACTTTTTGTCTGTTATTTGCTTTTGTGGCCACCCCATGATCAGTTAGTGGGACGTGAAGATCATGGTTGTTTGTCTGCTGAGCTGGCTACCGTGGTCCCCCATGCTAGGCAGTATTTATCCTTCGTTTTATTTGTATTTGTTTTTTTATCGAGAAATTATTGTAAGAAGTTATATGAGAACCTGGAGAGTTTCCCCCTCTTGAATGTGGGAAAACTATCCTATTTTGTAAGAAATTGAAGTTATTTGCATTTAGCTCATCTGTTATTTCACTAATTCGAGTAAGAGCTTATCAATTGGTATCAGAGCTCGGTCATGGCTGGTCCAACTAAAGATGGAGCCGCCAACAAACGAATGGATTATGTGGAAGAAAACTTGGGTCACCTGCAAGGCCAAGTGCAAACCATGGGAGCTCAAATCCAAAATCAGGGTGTGGATTTGGAATACGTGAAGCGAAAGATGGAAGAAGTCACTGCAGCTATGACAAAGTTGCTGGAACTCAATGAGTCCAATCGAAATCTGGGGCAGGGCGGTGCAGAAACCCCAAATTCCGGCGTAGCCACACCTGGTGGTGGAACTTTCCTCGCAAGAAACAAATGGCAGAGGTCTGATGGTAACTTCTCCGGCGGCGCAGGCGTTGGCGGGTACAATCCTGGCCAACAGGGATTTGTTTTTGGCTCTTTTGACCCTCATAACCAAGCAAGAGAACAGGGGAGAGGGAGATATGACTACAAACACCGCAAAATTGATATGCCGTCCTTTGACGGACATGATCCAGACGGATGGATCCTTCAAGCTGAAAGATACTTCGCAATTTATCAACTAATCAACGAAGAGAAAGTTGAAGCCGCTGTTTTGAGCCTCACCGGAGATGCTCTTGCGTGGTACAGATGGTCGAACAAACAGGGAGAAATAACGACGTGGGAAGAGATTAAGACCTTGTTCTTAAAGAAATTCCGGCCAATCCATGGTGGTGATTTCTACGAGCAATGGTCGGCCTTGGAACAAACTGGAACAACGGCTGAGTATGTGCGGCGGTTTATTGAACTCGTCGCCTCACTTGATGGGGTACCGGAGAAGGTAGCGTTGGGAAGTTTCATTAAGGGTCTAAAGCCCAGTATAAGGAATGAATTACGTATGTGGGCCCCCGAAAACTTGGGCCGAGCAATGGATCTGGCCCAACAGATAGAGGAAAAAAATAAGGCTATCCGAAGCAGCGGATATGGGTCTTTTGTCACACGGGGCTCCACTACACAAAGAAACACTTCCGATACGGGGTTCACGACAAACCCTAGGTCTGGGGGAACGTGGAAGCGTAATAACGAATTCCGATCCCTTACTGAAGCAAAAATCAACGAAAAAAGGAGCAAAGGATTGTGTTACAAGTGCGATGATAAATGGACGAAGGGTCATCAGTGTAAATCACAAATCAATGTGATTCTGCTTGACGAAGACGACGACGAGAATGACAACGGTCAACCCGATGGTAATGGGGATGAACAGACGACGTTGGATAACAACGAGATAGGCGCTGCAGTAGAGGTATCCCTTAATTCGGTGGCTGGGTTGACCTCCCCTAAAACTATGATGGTTCGAGGCATGATTATGGATCAACCAGTGGTGACTCTCATCGACCCGGGAGCAACTCACAACTTCATTGCTTCAAGGTTAGTCACGAATTTGGGCTTACATGTAGAGAATACTGCTCCCTATGGAGTTAAAATGGGGATGGGGGATAGAGAACCCAGTGAGGGCATATCGAGAGGAGTCCTACTCCAACTCGATGTAGTTGACATAGTTGAGGAATTTTTACCACTTCGCCTTGGAAGTTCAGATGTGATCATGGGTATGAAGTGGCTCGAAACTTTGGGAGTCACACAACACAATTGGAAAGAGCAGACTATGGAATTTGATATTCAAGGTAATCGAGTGAAGATCACAGGAGATCGTTCCCTGGGAATGTCGTTGATCTCCCTAAAAGCTATGTCACGGGAAATCAACCACCAAAAAGCGGGTGTCTTGATTGAATTAACCAATACAGAAGTAGAAGAAAAGCCCTTGATCGTCCCTGGATTCCTTTAGCAGTTTATCTCCAAATTTAAAACCATCTTCAATGAGCCAAAAGGCCTCCCCCCTCGTCGTGACAAGGAACATCAGATTGTCGTTAAAGAGGGGGCTACCCCGGTGAGTGTGAGACCGTATCGGTATCCGCATTACCAGAAAGATGAAATCGAAAAAATGATTAAAGAGATGTTGGAGGCGGGGGTGATTCAGCCTAGTAACAGTCCCTATTCGAGCCCGGTTATCCTAGTAAAGAAGAAAGATGGTTCATGGCGGTTCTGTGTTGACTATAGGGCTCTCAATCGGGTTACGGTATGTAACACCCGTATTTTTAAAACATCGTTTAAATCATTTAAAATACATATTTCCCAATATATGACATATTGTCCAAAATACAATTTAACAAAAACTTTAAAACCTTTATCAGAGTTTACAAAAATACGGTGTTACCAAGTATATCAAAACCATAGGCAACGGGATCTACCTATGAGCTCCCGAACTAAGCATCTCTAGGCCACTTCTAGTGCAACCTTCTATCACCTCAACCTGTACCTGAGTACATAGCCACAAAACAAACGTAGTACGTGAGACAAAATAGTCTCGTGAGATACACGGGTTTTAGACCCCAATAGCAATAATAATAATTTCATAAATATATAAACATATATATATATATATATATATATATATATATATATATATATATATATATATATATATATATATATATAATATAAACAATCTCACTACCGGCTAGTCACCCTACCGTGACTCTAACATTCTCTGCTCTCCTAGCAATCATATCTAACTATCGGGTTGCCCCCGCACTAGCTAGAAGCACAACATATCTAGTTATCGGGTTGCCCCCAAACTAACTAGAAGCACATTAACTTATTAACCGGGGATCCCCCGCATTAATAAGCTTCAACCAAATCTAGTATATAAACATATACATACTAGAAACATACCGGGGATCCCCCGAATTGCTCAAGATAACGGCAAGAGGGAATCGCCCAATCTACCGATACGTGCCTTACTCGCCGGACCTTTCTCCAGTTAGCAAGACTACTACCGTGGATGAGTCGATGAGAATCCACCCAACTGCCCCTCACTCCACACCTCATGACCGGGGATCCCCCGCGTCATCACATCATCTCATTCTTACCATAACTCATCAGTTATTCCAATCAAAGCCTTCGGCTATCACATCAGTCATCGACAAGTTAGTTATCTAATAATAACTATATATAACTAGTTCAACATAGTGTGAACGTACATGTATGGTCCCACAGACCCGATCATAAGCAACCCACATCTATTTCTACATCTATGAACCCTATGAGGTCCATACTTTCTTATTTCATAAGATACATTTCTCATTTTATCGATATCATAATACTTTTATCTCTTCATTGACTATAATACACAATTATTACTAGTCACATCATATTCTTTTTCATATATATTCGTTCTTTACTTTTATTAGTATATCTTACCAATAGGTATTCATTACCATAAAATCATTCCCAATTGCTTTACTAATACATATTTATTAATAAAGGCTCCATATACATTCGTTTAATCAATTACTTCATTATTATGGTTCATTAACATAGATTCCATAATTACTATAATTTATCATATTTTACTTCAAATTCACCAATCATACTAGACGTATTCTAGTATCACGTTCTACATACTTTCATACATTTTCAGTCACTATCTTTATCAAAATATTCATTAATAAAGACCCATAAACTATCATATGTATTATCAAAACTAATTGCTATGTACCCAGTTTAAAAGTCTCATGTACTCACCTTAGCAATAAAGTGCTCCAACCGTATTCTTTACGTCAGTTTCCTTGCTCCAACAATCAATCAACTTTCCAAGGCTTCACCAAAAGCCTAATACAACAATCACAAGATGTTCAACATCACATACTACTACTAATGTATCCATTAACTTCTAGATACCACTAACTAACACTTTCCCCCAATTATGGTGATTTACCAAACCCTAGGTTTAACCAACCCTTAAGATTCTTACAAATCATAACCACACACTTGTTCCCTTTGTTAAAATACCATCTATTAAGTGTATACATCACTTATACCATCATAATCCAAAACCCCCCAAGAACTAGGATTTCAAACTCAACATCAAAATGCATAGATCTTAAGCTACAAAGATCAAGGAATGAAAATATACCTTTAACCTTCAACTAAGAGTGAAATCTTCCAAAGATTGGTGAAGAACTCGACCAAAACCAGCCCTTGAACTCTAAAATCGCCAAAGGAAGAGAACTAGGGGTTGTGGGTGTAACAAATGAGATAAACCCGATTTTAATGCTGGTGTCGAACAAGTTCGTGATCGCGAACTAAAGTTCGCGTCGCTAACTATTTCCCATACGCATAATTCGCGATCGCCATCCGATCGGTAACTACTTCACGCCCGATAGCCCCAATATCTGTTGCCTGTTCCCGATCGCGAACATAGGTTCGCGTCGTGAACTCCAAGCGCAGCTAGGGCTGCAATTTTTCATCCTTGTCTCGGCCCAGTTTCGTCCATAACTTCCTCATGCGACGTACAAATGACGCGAAACCAATTCCCATGTTCTTTAAACGATTTATCCGTGTTTATCATAATTTTTATAAATTTATTTATTACAAATTTCGGGTCGTTACAACTATCTACCCCTTAAAAGGATTCCGTCCTCGGAATCGCTAAGAATTTCAACCCACATACAACCGAGCATTCCGCTCTCATTCCCTTGTGGTCATTACCATCAAACTTTACTCATTCCCGTTCCGTTAATCATTACATATCCAAACGTTCACTTGACTCCGTTAAGTCCGAACGGTCAAGACCTAATTTTTTTTTTTTTTTTTTTAAACTCATAATACTCAAACGGGTCAAAATTTCACAATTTGACCAAAACACCGACATTCTCTCGACCGATCTTTTCATTCTCATAACAATGGTATGACACAATCATACCATTAACTAGTTGATTAAAACGAATGTCAAACTCTAGCTTTGACCAAACCGATATATTCCAACATTGGTATATCCCTACATTGCCTACCCTCTTGACTTAAGCACAAAGTCAACTATACTTTAACATTTTCCCTTCTCGTTAAAGATCCCATAAATCCTCATTTCCTTTACAATTGACCTTTAATTTATGATCCATCTACAACCATATACTCGATTCCCAAATCCAATCTTGACAACACCCCAAACGGGTCAAAGTCGAATAATCCGACTACAACTATTTCAACTATTCCATTAATATTTTCACATACATACGACCGGCACATTATGCCCTCATCATTCACTAATCCTTCGAAATGAGAGTCAAAGCTCATCCTCGACCAAGTCAACCAATTCACAAATTGACTAATCTTGACTTTTGCATAAAGTCAACCATACTTTCCCAAACCAACATATTCCCTACTCGCGGGGTATCATTCCCGACTTATCACTTCCAGTTACACCCATTATTGTTTCCTTACCAATCGTCCATATTTCCAAAATTTCACATCTTTTCAAATTTCTCCGAGTTCTCACATTTCCTTAAAGTCACATCAATCCTTACCATTTCTTGACCTTCATTCGGTCACTTATACCATTACTTAGAACCATTTCAATCATCCTTGCATCACATACCATAATCTCATACCAGTTGACCATATCTTGGTCCCCGATAGCAATTGCTTTCCAAAAGTACTCTCTTACTCATATCCTAGAAGTCGTAGGCATCCCATACCCATACATGACCTAATGCAACCCGCATTGCACACCAAATTCCCACTTACCATAAAATCATAACAATACACATTAACCACATGGTTCTACATTCATCACATAAATACATAAACATTATCATACGGACATAACAATCCATAATTTAACTATCACATCAAGATGACTGGAAAGCCTCCAATCCATCAAGATCCAAGCTGTCCCAGTGATTGGAACATCTCCAATCTCAGAATGGAACCATTGGGATTCGCCCAACCGATTCCACCCCCAAACATCATAGTAGCCGGGGATCCCCCGAGCTAATCACATTCTTTCTTTCTTATCCTATCATGCATACTTCACAGGTATACACCTTTTCACATCACATACTTTACCACTATCTTACCCATTTAATCGTCTATTTATTCACCATGCAATTTAGCACATTTCTCATAACATCACGTTATCATTTTCTTTCATATTCACACATTTCTCGTTGGACATACTACTTAACACGTTTCTTATATCATTACCTTTTTCATTATCACATGCCTTCAAGGCCATCACATAATGCACAAGCATTGTACCTCGCGGGTAACCAATAAAATTTCCGATTCCCATTTACCGTTTCACTTACACACTAATCACCCTTAAACGGTTCATTTCCCTATTAATCAACTTTTCAAATCTTTTGTCACCACCGGGGTAACCATCAATCTATCCCTTCAACCATAGTTCACCGGTCAACGCGGTCATCTTAAGTCGACCAATCGACCCCGATCTACATTTGTAACCCATGACTTGGCACACATTGGCCCAACATTCCATACTCTCATCCTTATACATCGCGATACTTGAAATACTTATTTTCCAACCGTAGTTTCACACTACCCCATGTCATATACTGTCATACCGTTACTATAACATATAACCCATAATTGTTTTCTCACCCTTGATATCGAATTCATCATTATTGTCACAAAACTTGACATGCTTTATGCCAACTTTTACCCAATCACATTCGACAATCAAAATCCGTCGTTCCCGACACTTATTCCTTTCCACATACATCCCATTTATGGGTTCTAAGACATCACTCTACCTTAGTCATTCTTTTCTTTACCATTCACGTGTAACAATCATTACATTACCTATCCGGCTTCTCGCCGAACATTCGAGTTCCATTTCCCCAAGGTTTCTATTCCTAGAATTCCAATCCACATTAACATTCCTTACCAAGACTTTGTACTTCCTTGTACTATTATCCTTTGTTGAAATACATTTACCATCCTTGCGGTTCATCCTTCGATACTACATAATAGCATCAATCCTTATATCCTTACTACACGCGACACACTTGTCTATAATCCTTCAAATACATGTTTCCTTATACATAATTAACCGGGAACACTATTCCCAAAATAAGTCTTCACATCATGCGACTCATTTACAATTTCTATAGGCATCAATTCGTGCAACAACAACAATTAAGTCATAATCCCAAATCATTCATCTTACCCAAGATCTCCGAGGTGGCCCTTCCGGGTCAAATCCCTATTTCAACTTGCTCGTGAGTTCATTTCACAACATCTTGTACCGTGCTCTCCTTCACAAGGTTTCATACAACACATTCTACCGTGTCAACACCTCATCCTTCCATAATGGTGACGTCAATGTCGCCATATCGTTCTTCCTTCATTTGCTACTCTCTAGCACTTGCTAAATCTATCGAATCCACCACATCGTGACCTTCAGCTCAAAACTTCCGAATTACACATAGGTTTTACACGCTATGAAGACCCTATACAACATTCTTCAATTTCTTCCGATTAGGTCTTGCTACCTTTTTATGTAGGTAACTTCCACTACGGACTTCGCCATTCAATGACTCTTCCTTCGTACGGGCATTGGAATCATTCCGCCTACCCTCATCCATACGGTTATCAAACGTCTGGTTCACATTCTCATTCATAACTCTTCCCAATTTAGTGGGGCTCATTCACTTTTCACATCCATTCTTTCGCCATACTAACGTATCCAACAGACAAGATTCAAACGGTCAACTCGACCATCGAGAACAACACAATTAGATCAAAAATGGCATTTCTCATAGGGGCCAACCCTATCATACCAATGCCCTACGGTCTTAAAAGACTCACATTCCGTAATTCATAACAACTTCCATAGGTCCCCTAGGTTCAACCCTAAACTTAACATAAAGTCTCAAGGTCAACCTATCGATCTCAAGGAATCTTACATTCCTATTGCTACAGTCTAAGACTAGGATGGACATCCAACCTAATTCACTTAAACTATAGCTCTGATACCAAGTTGTAACACCCGTATTTTTAAAACATCGTTTAAATCATTTAAAATACATATTTCCCAATATATGACATATTGTCCAAAATACAATTTAACAAAAACTTTAAAACCTTTATCAGATTTTACAAAAATACGGTGTCACCAAGTATATCAAAACCATAGGCAACGGGATCTACCTATGAGCTCCCGAACTAAGCATCTCTAGGCCACTTCTAGTGCAACCTTCTATCACCTCAACCTGTACCTGAGTACATAGCCACAAAACAAACGTAGTACGTGAGACAAAATAGTCTCGTGAGATACACGGGTTTTAGACCCCAATAGCAATAATAATAATTTCATAAATATATAAACATATATATATATATATATATATATATATATATATATATATATATATATATAAATATATATATAAATATAAACAATCTCACTACCGGCTAGTCACCCTACCGTGACTCTAACATTCTCTGCTCTCCTAGCAATCATATCTAACTATCGAGTTGCCCCCGCACTAGCTAGAAGCACAACATATCTAGTTATCGGGTTGCCCCCAAACTAACTAGAAGCACATTAACTTATTAACCGGGGATCCCCCGCATTAATAAGCTTCAACCAAATCTAGTATATAAACATATACATACTAGAAACATACCGGGGATCCCCCGAATTGCTCAAGATAACGGCAAGAGGGAATCGCCCAATCTACCGATACCTGCCTTACTCGCCGGACCTTTCTCCAGTTAGCAAGACTACTACCGTGGATGAGTCGATGGGAATCCACCCAACTGCCCCTCACTCCACACCTCATGACCGGGGATCCCCCGCGTCATCACATCATCTCATTCTTAACATAACTCATCAGTTATTCCAATCAAAGCCTTCGGCTATCACATCAGTCATCGACAAGTTAGTTATCTAATAATAACTATATATAACTAGTTCAACATAGTGTGAACGTACATGTATGGTCCCACAGACCCGATCATAAGCAACCCACATCTATTTCTACATCTATGAACCCTATGAGGTCCATACTTTCTTATTTCATAAGATACATTTCTCATTTTATCGATATCATAATACTTTTATCTCTTCATTGACTATAATACACAATTATTACTAGTCACATCATATTCTTTTTCATATATATTCGTTCTTTACTTTTATTAGTATATCTTACCAATAGGTATTCATTACCATAAAATCATTCCCAATTGTTTTACTAATACATATTTATTAATAAAGGCTCCATATACATTCCTTTAATCAATTACTTCATTATTATGGTTCATTAACATAGATTCCATAATTACTATAATTTATCATATTTTACTTCAAATTCACCAATCATACTAGACGTATTCTAGTATCACGTTCTACATACTTTCATACATTTTCAGTCACTATCTTTATCAAAATATTCATTAATAAAGACCCATAAACTATCATATGTATTATCAAAACTAATTGCTATGTACCCAGTTTAAAAGTCTCATGTACTCACCTTAGCAATAAAGTGCTCCAACCGTATTCTTTACGTCAGTTTCCTTGCTCCAACAATCAATCAACTTTCCAAGGCTTCACCAAAAGCCTAATACAACAATCACAAGATGTTCAACATCACATACTACTACTAATGTATCCATTAACTTCTAGATACCACTAACTAACACTTTCCCCCAATTATGGTGATTTACCAAACCCTAGGTTTAACCAACCCTTAAGATTCTTACAAATCATAACCACACACTTGTTCCCTTTGTTAAAATACCATCTATTAAGTGTATACATCACTTATACCATCATAATCCAAAACCCCCCAAGAACTAGGGTTTCAAACTCAACATCAAAATGCATAGATCTTAAGCTACAAAGATCAAGGAATGAAAATATACCTTTAACCTTCAACTAGGAGTGAAATCTTCCAAAGATTGGTGAAGAACTCGACCAAAACCAGCCCTTGAACTCTAAAATCGCCAAAGGAAGAGAACTAGGGGTTGTGGGTGTAACAAATGAGATAAACCCGATTTTAATGCTGGTGTCGAACAAGTTCGTGATCGCGAACTAAAGTTCGCGTCGCTAACTATTTCCCATACGCATAATTCGCGATCGCCATACGATCGGTAACTACTTCACGCCCGATAGCCCCAATATCTGTTGCCTGTTCCCGATCGCGAACATAGGTTCGCGTCGTGAACTCCAAACGCAGCTAGGGCTGCAATTTTTCATCCTTGTCTCGGCCCGGTTTCGTCCATAACTTCCTCATGCGACGTCCAAATGACGCGAAACCAATTCCCATGTTCTTTAAACGATTTATCCGTGTTTATCATAATTTTTATAAATTTATTTATTACAAATTTCGGGTCGTTACACGGTACCCGATAAGTACCCAATTCTGGTTATCGATGAGCTTCTAGATGAGCTCCACGGGTCCATGGTTTTTAGCAAATTGGACCTCCGATCCGGGTACCACCAAATTCGGGTTATGATTGAAGACGTGCACAAAACCGCTTTCCGTACGCATGATGGACATTATGAGTTCACCGTAATGCCCTTTGGCCTCATGAATGCTCCGGCGACGTTTCAAGCATTGATGAACGATATCTTCCGGCCTTTTCTCCGCAAATTCATACTGGTTTTCTTTGACGATATCCTCATTTACAGCGCGAGTGAGGAATTGCATGTCACTCACTTGATCGCAGCCCTGGAAAAGCTTCACGAGCACCAGCTTTTAGTAAGTTACAAAAAATGTGCTTTTGGGCAGCGGAAGTTATCGTATTTAGGTCATGAGATTTCGGAAAATGGTGTATCGGCAGAAAACTCCAAAATACAAGCCATGCTCGATTGGCCCACCCCTAAGAATATCAAACAGTTGCGCGGGTTATTGGGCCTCACGGGCTACTATAGGAAGTTTGTTAAAGGTTATGCGAGTATTGCCACCCCCCTCACAGAACAGTTAAAAAAAGACCGTTATGGGTGGAATGAACTAGCTGAAGGGGCCCTTCAACGATTAAAGGAGGCTTTGACCACCTTTTGTGGTGGAAACCGATGCCTCCGGGGTAGGTTTGGGAGCTGTTTTGATGCAGGAACAACGACCCATCGCCTACTATAGTTTTACCTTGGGAACAAAAGCTCGGCTTAAATCCATCTATGAAAAAGAGCTTATGGCTATCGTCATGGCCGTCCTAAAGTGGAGGCCATACTTAATGGGACGGAAATTCATCGTGAGAACGGACCAATTAAACCTGAAATATCTGTTGGAGCAACGAATGGTCGGGAGCGACTACCAAAAGTGGATATCTAAACTGATGGGATTCGATTTCACCATCCAGTATAAGCCTGGGGCTAGTAATCGAGTAGCGGATGCTCTTTCGCGCAAGCAGCCCATGATCGTGGGTAATGCTACGAGTGTTGGCTGCTGGAAATTTTGGGATAAGCTTAAGGCAGAATTAACCCAAGATGAGTTTATTGGGAAAATCAGACAAGATTTGGAAGCAGCCCCGAATAGCCATCACGGGTTCAGAATATTCCAGGGTAATTTATTGTATATAAGACGGCTTGTTGTCCCTCCTAAATCTCCCCTGCTGCCCGAGATCATAGCTGAATTTCACGACTCCCCTGTCGGTGGTCACTCGGGAGAGAAAAAAACTTATTTGAGGGCAGCTGCTGAAGTCTATTGGCAAGGAATGAAGGCTGCTATAACAGATTATGTCAAAAGATGCTCAATTTGTCAGACCTACAAGAGTCTAACCACTTCCCCTTCGGGTCTATTACAGCCAATCCCTCTGCCCGCGTTAACCTGGGAAGAAATAACCATGGACTTCATAGAGGGCTTACCAAGATCCGACGGGTGGGATGCCATATGGGTGGTCGTAGACAGGTTGAGCAAATACGCTCATTTCATCCCGTTGAGGCACCCGTTTTCTGCGGCTACAGTGGCAAACGGGTTTGTAAAGGAGATTATAAGACTTCATGGGCTGCCTAATTCGATAATCAGTGATCGAGACAGGATTTTCCTTAGCCAGTTTTGGCAAGAACTATTTCGTCTTCACGGGGTCAAACTGAAGCACAGTACCGCCTACCACCCCAGACTGACGGGCAGACCGAAGTGGTTAACAGGTGTCTCGAAACGTACCTCAGGTGTTTCTGTTCCGGGAAACCAAAAAAATGGGCCAAATGGTTGAGTTGGGCCGAATATTGGTATAACACGTCCTATCATTCGTCAACAAAGTGTACCCCTTTCAAAGCCCTCTATGGCAGAGATCCACCACCGATCATACGTTACGAGGGCCCGAATACTCCAGTGGATTCTATTGATCTCCTGTTGGAGGATCGAGATGCTATGTTGGATGACCTACGTATGAATCTCATACGGGCCCAACAGAAAATGGCAGCCCAAGCTAACAAACATAGGAAAGATGTGGACCTTAAGGTCGGTGATATGGTTTATCTAAAATTGAAACCGTACCGACAACAAAGCTTGGCCCGTCGAAAATATGAAAAGTTAGCGGCAAGGTTTTATGGCCCGTTCGCGGTATTGAAAAAGGTTGGGAAGGTGGCTTACAAATTGGAATTGCCACCAACCGCTGCTATCCACTCTGTCTTCCATGTGTCTCAATTGAGATTGGCTCACGGCATCACTGATCAGAAGATTGAATTACCACCGCAACTGAATGCAGAATTAGAGCTGCTAGTCTACCCCGAAGCACTCCGGGGGGTTAGACTCAAGAAGAGCAACAATGCAGAAGAAACAGAGGTACTAATTCAGTGGAAGGATCTGGCCGATACGGAAGCTACGTGGGAAGAATATGAAGCCATCAATACACAGTTTCCAGAATTTCACCTTGAGGACAATGTGAAGGTTTGGCGGGCGGGTAATGATAAGCCCCAAGAACTTTTGGTCTACAGCAGGAAGGGAAAGAAGCCCAAACCGTAGCCTTTTGGGCTGATGCAGGCCCAAGGAACATGTGGGCTGCAAGTTTGGGGAATACTAAGGGAAAACAATTGTTGTCTGCTATTTACTTTTTGTCTGTTATTTGCTTTTGTGGCCACCCCATGATCAGTTAGTGGGACGTGAAGATCATGGTTGTTTGTCTGCTGAGCTGGCTAACGTGGTCCCCCATGCTAGGCAGTATTTATCCTTCGTTTTATTTGTATTTGTTTTTTTATCGAGAAATTATTGTAAGAAGTTCTATGAGTACCTGGAGAGTTTCCCCCTCTTGAATGTGGGAAAACTATCCTATTTTGTAAGAAATTGAAGTTATTTGCATTTAGCTCATCTGTTATTTCACTAATTCGAGTAAGAGCTTATCATATTACTTCCTCCGATTCAAAATAAGTGATACACTTTCTTTTTTGGGGTTATTTATAATAAGTGATACACTTTGAAAATTACCTTATTTGGCAAAATAAGTGGCATTCATCCACTAACTATCTACTTTAACAAAGTGAAATGACCTCTTTACCCTTACTTTTTACCTTTAAACATCATTAATCTCACTTTATTCAAAAAGTGTGAAACTTATTCCCCACTAACCATCTAATTAATCTAATAATTTAACCATCATTATAATCTTTTGCCTCAAAAACCATGAAAACCAAAGTGTATCACTTATTTTGAATCGGAGGAAGTAGTATACTTCAGCTAAAGCCCACACTTCTACCGGTGTACATATTAGACCATTGCCAAATATGGAACTGAAGGTCCGTTGATTTAAGGAAATTGTTGGCACAATATCTTTGGTTGGGTTTCTTCCGTTCTTTGTGTGTCGCTTTCGCCGATTAATCCCAGAGCGACCAGCTGTTTTGCTAGTAGCCCGTAGTTGGCATAGGTGAACCCCCGTATTCGAAAAGGGCTTTAATTTTTCATTTTAAGGATTGAAGTTGTGGCATCCTGGGAATTATAACTTTAAGTTGACTTCGAATAAGATTAATTTTATTAAGATGCTTGAATTTGGTAGGTTGTCTTACCCTTATATTTCCTCCGATTCAAAATAAGTGCTACACTTTTTTTTTTCGGGTGATTTAAAATAAGTGATACACATTGAAAAATTTCCTTATTTGGCAAAAAAAGGGACCCACACCCACTAACTATCTACTTTAACAAAGTGAAATGACCCCTTTACCCCTACTTTTTATTTTTAAACATCATTTACCTTACTTTATTCAAAATGTGTGAGACCCATTCACACTAACCATACAAGTAATCTAATTTAACAATCATTATAATCTTTTGCCTCAAAAATCGTGAAACCCTAAGTGTATCACTTATTTTGAATCGGAGGAAGTATATAGGATATGAATACACGATGACGAGCTAAATTAAAATCAAAGATATTATTATAGAACTACAACAACAAATTACTTTAGCAAATTTTATTAATTACTCCGTATTAATAAAAACCGAAACGCTAAGAGTCACACTAAGCATGTTAAGGTTTGGACGACATCTAGAATGGTAATAAGTTTATTAAAAGGTTTAATAAAAGTTTAAATAGTTTATTAAAAGGCATATTAAATGTTATAACGTTAATTAATTTGCCTTGAATTAAGTAGGTAAGATCTTGATCTGGGAACCAAAACATATTAATCACCTTCAGCTTCAACGTGCTGTATAACATAAATTAATATTTGACTGAAACAAAAATTAATTATTTGATAAATTTATTGTAATACAAATAATGCAAGCGCGAGAATCATGGTTACTCAGAGGTTTACACCACTAGAAACACGAAAACATAATTATGACTAGGTTCGAGAACCAGTCATGCATGCAAAGGAAACGTATCAAGCAATTGAAAGCAGCTCGATTTTGATCTCAGAAACGGTAACATTTTCAGTGCCTTCCACCGGCACCAAAACATACTCATCACCTTCAGCTTTAAGATCCTCCAATGTCCCTGTGATTCCAAACATCGCCCCATGCTGCAACTGCTCAAAAGTACCCGCAAACTCACTGTCAGCCGCCGTGATCAATAAGCACGTTGAACTTGAAATACTTGGTGCCATCGAATTCGATTCCGTTCACGTATAATATCTCTCTCACTTTCTCCTTCTGCTCCTTTGTCCTGTTTATAGCAGGTCTCTTCACCCAATGTCTTGTCTAATTTCACTGGGAATTTAATCTCTTCAGCCTTCTGCACTTTTCCCACTGACTGAGTCGGCGAATAATCGATCCATGGAATTTCATATCGGTAACCCAGCTTTGAGGCGTCTACACAGTCTTTGTTGTAGACACGTACCAGATTCTTGTTCTCATCGTAAAGGAGAGTTGGTGGGAGGTGTGTGACATCCCTGTAAGCGTCAAATAGAGGGTTATTCCTCGCGTTTGGTGTGGCGCCGCCGGGGCTTGCCGGAAGTGTCATTCCGGTAGGGTTGTCCCAGTTCCAGTATGGTAAAGCGAAAGTTGGATCGTTAATCAAACTCCCCAAAATCCTCTCGTAGAAGTAGAGGTACCACCGGTGGAAAGGAAAGAAGAGCCAGTTGTTGTGAATCTGGAGTGTTAGCTTATCATAACCACTCATTTCTTGAGTGAAACTAGCGTTACAGTAAGCACAATGGATCTTCCAGCTTCTGGGGTCATCATCAGGGAGTTCCTTCATCAACTTGATTGCCGTCTGATACTTGAGGATGTAATCAGGATCTGCGTTCTGTGCTGCCGGTCAGGTGTGGGATTTGTAGGCAAGACGTAGTCAACGGGAAAAGCTTGTGGTGTGGCTAATGGTGGGCAACACCCCTAAGACTGGGCGTAACGCATGACCGTTCGTTCGGTCACGACCGCCACCTCACCTCCGGCGACGCGTCCCTCCCCGTTACACCGAATTCGGTCGCGACCGTTCGCTGGCCGAACGGTCGCCCAGTCGACCGTTCGTCTTGCCCTCTTTCACACACACACACACACATATATATATATTAATAATTTAATAATTAATAATTTAATAATATATTATATATATAATAAGTAATATAGATATATATATATATATTAATAATCTGCAAAATAAAATAAAAAATTTGGTCGCCAATTCGGTCGCCCATTACGGGCTATTGGTCGCTGTCTGGTCATGTGTTTGATCAGGAGAGAGAAAGCTGATGTGGCGCAGAGGTGGCAGGGGTGACCAAACTTAGTTTGGTCACCCATTACGGGTAGTCTAATGGCGTCATTTCACTACTAGAAAAATTGGTTTTTAAGACGGGGGGCCCTTTTGCGGCGACCCTAGACGCAGCAATAGGTACAAAACGACAAAAAATAAACCACACGCGTTGTTAGGCTTTCTATATCTCTTTCTGCGGCGAGAACGACGCCGCATAAAACCTTATTTTTTGGCCGAAAAATATGGAGGGTGAATTTCCCCCCAAAATGTTGATCTGTCGCCGCAATACCTACGCCGCAAAAGAGTGAACGGAATATAGGGCATCCAGCTTTTCCATATTTCATTTATGGTTTACTTTTACAGTCGCAGAGAACGAGAGATCGAGAAGACGAAGGCAGAGGCGACCACCGAAGCACCACCACCGTTTCGCGACAACCACTGCCGATTCACCTCACTGATTCGCCACCACCACCACCGAATCGCCATCACCATCACTGATTCACCGCCACCGATTTTTGGATCCTTTCTCCTGCATCATTCCGAATCGCCAGATCTGTTGAAGGATTCGTTAGTTCAAATTCTTTGTCGTTAATTAGGTATGTTCACCTCCATCAGTTCAATTTCTGGCTTAATTCTCAGCTGCTTCTGCTATAACCGTTGAGTTTGTGTTGTTTTTTGTTGATAATTTGCTAGGTACGTAATCAGATCTGTTGATTTTCTGTTATCACAACCAAACAAATTTGTTGCTTTTGGATTTTAGAAATCTCGGATTAACAGGTACCTATTTTGATTCCTTAGAATATTTGCATAATTGCATAGAATATAATTCGATTTATCTTTCGTTTTATAATCATCTTTAGCATTATTACCTAAATGCATGTGCGGTATTTTGATATATTCAACAGTGCTGAATTTTTTTGGATTGTAGAGATAGTGATGATTTAATGTTATGTATGTAGAATCACACTGTGTGGAGAGTGTTCATTTATTTATTTATATCCAATTGTAGGGTTTGGAATCAGAACTATAGCAAAATGAGTTCTAATTTTAGGTCTGGAATATGTCCAATCATAAAATATGTCTTCAGCTCATGAACACTTTCATGTTTTCATGTTTGAGAAAAATCACTATGGGAGTTATGACTAGTTATTCAGCTTCTTCATTATGAATGTATATATGGCTGCCGTGCCCAATTGTTTTCAATATATCTAATCCAGATAACAGAACTTGAATATTAAGAACCTTCAATTTTGTCTGCCTGCATTTAATACAAAACAATTCTGTCACTATGATCTATTCAAAAACTAAAATTTGTACTCTTTTGCCCTATTATGTAATCTGTTCCTAGTGTTGTTGCAGGTTGCTATGGAGAGTGACGAGAGTCTTCGGCGTTCTACAAGAAAACGTAGAGCTTCTGTAATTTTTGATGGTGAGTTCATTTCTTAAAAGTTAAAAGTCAGTTGTAAGATTTACTTTTTCTAGTGGTCTATAAAAATCTGCAGGGTCCCAAATACCAAAGTTCTAGGAGTAGGAACAACAGCAGAACTAGACATAAAATCTGCCGGGCTTAGACCTCGTCGTTCTAATGCAGCTTTAAGAAAACAACTAATTCTTGAATCTGGAGATGAACGAGATGATTATGAGGTAAATAACGGACCAGAAAATGGCAATGAGATTGAAGATAATTATGCAGATGATGGTGAGAGTGAAGAAGAAGAAGGTGCTGCTGAAGGTGATGGTGATGATGAAGATGAAGGAGAAAATGATGCAGATGACCGTGAAAACTAGTTTGTTATATTTTTAACTTGTTAAGTTTCAAACATGTTCGTGGTTAGACTTTTTGTATAAAATGGTTAATTTTTAAAATTCGTTTTTGTTGATATTATTGTTGATGTTTGTTATATTAAACAAGTTTTTAAAAATTATTGTCTGAAAATACCAAATACAGCAGCAATTATTTAAAAAAAAATAAAAAATAAAAAATTTTGCAGCGACACATCGCCGCAAAAGGTCGCTAAATAACGCCGCAAAATAGCTCGCCGCAAAAAGTGTTATTTCTCGCCGCAAAAGACGAACGCCGCAAAAGGATTGAAACGCCGCAAAACAGGCGCCACGTGTCACCCCAGTGTAGTCGCTGAAGGTCGCCGCAAATGCCACAAAATGTCGCCGCAAAAAGTCTTTAACTGCGCAGTTTTCGCGGCGTCTTTTTTGCTGCGATGTCTCGCCGCAAAAAGGTTTTAGCGGCGATATTTCGACCTTTTGCGACGATTTTTGTCGCCGCAAAAAGTGCTTTTTTTTGTAGTGTTTGTGTTATTTATGCCTGAACTCGCATTAACACAAAGTGCAATATTATCGGGAGCAATGATGGGAACAGCTCCGGCGGATGGAATGGCGGTCAAGTTGGCGGCCCCGTAGAGACCTCCGAGCCCCAGAAGCAAGTTTCTCCGGTCAACGTTCTGACCATGATTCATGTCAAGTGTGGTTTTGGGTAGTATGAGCTTTGGGGTGGTTTCGGAGCTTTGATTGTTTTTATTAGTGTTGCATGAGACTTTGAAGGTGCAACGGGAGGATGTTTTGGAAAGTGGGTTGGGGGGGGGGGGGGGGGGGGCGAGAATAAGTGTTTTTGGTGGTAGGCGTAGTAGAAAGAGTGGATGACAAACTAAAAGAAGCCATCATCTTAATACTTGTTGGGCTTTTGTGGTTCTCTAATTGGTCTCGGAGCTCCACTTATATATAGAAATTTCCGAAAAATAATTTATAATCAACATGCATGACCGTCGTGGTCCTTTTAATAAGTGTCTTATGTTTACACTTTGTGTTTTGGAGTAGATCGATTATTGTAATAATAGTTTGAAGGGTTTGAATGTAAATATTATATAATTAAAAGTATCTCATACACAAGATATGTGCCAACGACCTTGTTGTTTGACTCGTCGGCTGTATGGCTATCATTAGCAGGATCTCATCGGTTCAAAGCATAGGTGAAGCGACGAAAGTGAAGGCCAAGGTGAATGTTGTCAATGACTATGGTGCTGGGTCGACAACGACTATAATGCCATTTAATTTTAATTTTTATTTTTATTTTTATTTTTTAAAAGTATTTACCATTATTTTTATTCACATTTTCACTACCACAATACTTTCACTCAAATCTTTATATAATTCCTTCAAATCTTTATATCTTCCCTATAAAGAATCAATCAAAAGCTTACGATATATTCCAAAGTTTACTCATTACTCTAATGTGGTCACCGGCTAATTCTTCATCCATTCGCAAACGAGCAACTCATTTCCAATCAATATGGCTTCTCAATCATGTTTTGCTATAAATCTTTTTTCACAACCATTTTATAATCATACCGGTTTTCCACCCGTCCTGCCACACTTCTATAGTCAACAATTACGCCCAATTACAACAACAATCTCAATACCAACCCGAATTAGGAGCCAAATATCAACCCGAATTACAAATCGTGGTGTTGGCCGATGTTGATATCGAAGTAACCAACGCCCCGAATAACAAGGGAAAAAAGGAGATGAAATGGGCTGATGACGTGGCCGTGATTTTGCCGCAATGGTGGATAATAGCTTCTTAAAATCCAATCCGAGCAACTTCTCAATTTAATAAATATTTTTCAACTTAGATTGAACTGATAGTGCATTGCAATACAATGATTTTCAAATGTTAGATATGGATTTGAAGAATAGCCCGACTCTAACAAAGCAAATTTCATAGAAAATAACAACAATGTAACGAATCAATAATATTTAAAGAAAGTTAAAATTAAGGAACTAATTGATCATCAATAATGACAACTTTTGGGAGATGTGTATCGTGTAAAACTTAGACTTGTGCAAACAGTGATGTAACTGACGTTATCAATTTTTTTCTAAATCAACATCACGTCAGCTCACAATTCAACTAACATACACATACATATACCCCATTAAATTATCTTGGGCCCCACCAAAACTTCTTATGCACCTCTTATTTGAAGAGAAGACTGTCACCGACTTGACGCAACCGATGGGGCGTGCCAATGGGTGATGGCACCGGCTAGACAACGGATGGCGTCCCCACCCTCCAATTTTAACTAAGATTGCAAAAATAAAATAAAAAATAGAGATAATGTTATCAAAAAATGATTGAGGGAAATTGGTGAAATAATCGGCTATTTGTTGATTAGAGTGAAATTAAGCATTCCCTTTGTCTCAAAATTAAAATTTTCGTTTTTATATTACATAAGTTTTTCGTTTTATATTACACAAGTTTTTAGAAAATTGATAGTAGTGAGTCCTTGATAATAGTTTTCATGTAAATTATAAGGTTAATTTAGAGGGAGAATAATAGTTGATATTATTTTATTAAGTAGATCATCTTATCAAATTTGAAAAATGAGAACTTTATTTAAGAAATAAATTTAAATGGAATTAAATTTTTTATTATGAAACAGATTAGAGTAATTAATAATTTTATTTTTATGGGTTTTGATAATGACAGTCCTTAGGGCTGTAAATATTAACAACGGATAATAGGAAGATTATTTTCATATTTACCCCCTTATAACTTCATTAGTCAAATTGTGTTCCTTTTTTTAGCAACATTTAAAATCCTCCTCCATTAAGAATCAAGACTGCTCAATCTTATTCATTCTTATTGACCTGTCATTATCAAAAGGGGTACTAGTTATTAGAGCATCTACAATGTATTAAACCTTTTTCATTAGAGCATTTTGTTTAAGAACCTTATAACATTTATTAGGACCTATAAAAATACTCAAAATCAATCACAATTTAGAAAAAAAATAAAAATTAATAAAAATTAACCCAGCGTTAAACTGATGGCGGAGGTTGGTTCGGCACAAGGCACGATGAGGGTTATAGGGGTTTGGCGCCGCCAAAGGAACTTTGATGAGCTCCACACCCCACTGCTCTTATAAAACACTTATAGTCCATTAAACTATTCAATGTATATTAGATTGCCTCATAACTCATGTATTTCATTATATAAGTAACTGTTATATGAACATGCAATTATCACATTAATTGAAAAAAATGCAAATTACATAAAGAGCAATAACATAGAAACTAAAATAGTTAAAATAAAATAACTTATAAAGTATGAAACCGAAAAAATTACAATACTTACGTATTATATACAGTATTTTTTAGTTTTCTCTCAATTACTACATACTTATTTAATCTCTGACATTTTTCAAAAATCCTTAAGTAAGATTGTAATCCTTACAAAACGGGATTCTTTAAGTATTAAATAATTGGGATACTACTGTACATAGTGCGCAAACCGCCCCCATCATCTTTCTTTTTCATTAATCGCTGGGTTGTGGTATTTTTATAGAGTGTTTTGATACGCTTTCTAATTACAAAAGTCGCGTTTGAATATGCTTATTGAAAAGTGTTTATTGACTTATTAAAATGTATTTATTGACTTATTGATTTTTTAAAAAGAGTTTTGAAAAGTAAGAATGTTCTTACTTCTTGAAATCTCTTTTTTGAAGGGTTTACCCAAACACCTTTTATAACTTATTGATTTCTTGAAAAACCAATAAGTTAATAAGCTAGTTTCAAAAACACATCCAAAATATTAAATGTTTCCTTAGTTTATTGACTTATTAGCATTAAAAAGTTGATAAGTTAATTTATTAAACTGTTTGGATAAGTTTTTTTTTGGTGTAAACTGTCAATTTACAACTACAATAAGTCATAAGTTTAACTAATTGAAATGTCAATATAAAAATTTAGGAACTTGTACATGGTAATACTACGTGTGCGTGTATATGTCATTTGTAATATATTTTAGGGTAAATGTCAGAAATTGTCCCTATGGTCTTGCATTTTCTGCTTTTTTGTCCCTAAATTTTTTTTTCCGGGATTTTTGTCCCCGTACTCTTTAAAATTCTGTTTTTATGCCATTCCGTCCAAATTTGACTGTTAACTAACATAATATGCCAAAATAGTGAGGGTATTTAGGTCTTTTTACATTTTCTTTTTAATTTTCATTTTTCCTTCTTTTCATCTTCATTATTGCCCCCTTTTGAAGAACCCCTTTTGAAGAACCATAAACGTAAACACTAGATGAGATCTCATTTTTGAAGCCCCAAACATGAAATAGGACTTATGGGAGTCATCTTTTTAAAACTTGAACTTATTTTAACACAGATCTGAAATTAACACCAAAACATCTCCATGAAAACACTCCCATTGCACAAGTCTGATCGAAAATGGTGGTGGTGCAGAGGGAGGCGGAGGTTCGATGGCTATATGCAGATCTCATCGGAGGGAGGCGAGATGATGGTTGATGATGATTTCTCCCTCAGAATCGACCTGAAACCTCCATCGATTCTCGTTATTCTCCCACAGAAAGCTAGGGTTTCAGAGAAATCGATCGTTGCTCTGTTGCAGTACTACAAACTCGCTATTCCTGTCGAAACACTAATGCACCCGGCGGCGGCTCTAATGCACCTACGATGTTCAGAGAATTGACCGGAGAAGATGATTAAAGGATGACTTCTCCTGCAGGTGACTCTCGTCGTCTCTCTTTAAACTCCAACCCTCTCGAAACACAAACCATCCATCATCTGTGATTTTGAAGACTAAATTGTGTATAATTTTGAAGAACCCTAATAATTCATTATGCCATTCTCATTTTAAGGTAGTTTGAGAAAAATCAAAACTTTTACTTTTGATTAGTTAAAACAGTGAATCAATTGGGAATTTGGGAAGTTTTATAAATGTTGTGGGTTTGATTTTGATAAGAATTTGTGATTTAGGGTTTATCAATGAGGAGATTAGGTTTGTGGATGAAGAAGATAGAAGAATTGAGGAAATTGACTAAAATACCCTCACATGTTTGGCATGTGGGGTTAAATTTGGACGGAAGGACATAAAAATAGAATTTTAAAGAGTACGGGCACAAAAATCCCGAAAAAAAAAGTTTAGGGACAAAAAAAGAAAATGCAAGACTACATGGATATTTTCTGACATTTACCCTATACTTTAACGAGAATGAACAAGTGACTTTCATATTCAATATATGTGTTTTGTTAACGAGTTTGGGTTTCAAAAATGAGTATCACACCGACAACTCCACAAGTTTAAGCATACACCAAAGTACCAAACCCATCATGAGGGGTGGGTTTACGAAATCATTCTCATTCACATCACAAGTTCAAAATAAACTGTACCCTAATAATTTCTAGCTACAAGCTAAACACCCTTTTAATTCATTAAAATTCACATAGTTATGTCAGAGTTGCGTTCAAGGAGTTCCATTGTTTTTACGAAGTCCTGAGGAACAAATCTCAACCATTGATCAATAAGATCTAATAGTCAAGATTAATCACATATTTTATACATTGAGGGGTATTTTGGTCATTTTTTTAAACAAAAATAATTTTTTATTTTTTATTTTTTTATATTTTTTATTATGAAGGGGTATTTTGGTCATTTGGCACTTAAAAAAATTTCAATTTTTTATTTTTTATTTTTTATTTTAAATTTATTTTATTATATTTTCATTAAAAATAATATTTTAATGTAAAATCACATGTAATTGTATATTTAATCACATTTGGTATTTTAGTTCAATCATATGTGATTCATTATGCAATCACATGTGATTCAGTATGCAATCACATTTGATTCATTAGCAATCACATTATGTGTTATTAATGAAAAAATAATAATTTTTTAAAAATAATATTAAAAAATTTTAAAAAATTTAAAAATTTAAAAATTTTAAAAAAATAATAAATAATGATATTTTTTTTTAAAATGACCAAAATACCCCTTGATTAAAAAATAAAATAAAAAAATCAAAAATAAAAAAAAAATCAAATGTTTTTTAAGTGCCAAATGACCAAAATACCCCTTCATGTATAAAACATGTGATTAATCTTAATCATTAGATCTTATTGATCAATGATTGAGATTTATTTCTCGGGACTTGATAAAAATAGTGGACCTCTTTGAACATTTCTCTATCATAACAACTAAGATTTTAAAGATATATAAATAGAGATATGACATGTGTTATAATAATTTTTCTAGAAAATTTTTTTATTTTTTTCAATCATGCCCTTCACACATGTTAAAAAAAGTACAAATAAATATATCGCCCACTTAAGTTATGACAGATTCAATTAAAATATATATAAAAAATATATGAGACAATGTGATCCGCTTTTCTTGGTTGCACTTACCAATTTAAATAACTGTCTTAATCTACGACTACATGTAAACAATCAAGGGCTGTCATTAAGAGGTGGTTACATGCATAACTCGTTTGTACTTTCAGTAGTGGGGGTTGATTCCTAAAATGCAGGGGGCGGTTATTAATTATTGTACAAGTTTTTGATGCGTGTCTTGACATCTTAGTGACAGCCCTTAAGGCTGTCATTATCATTTTCCAACAATCAATTATTCTAACGGTTTATTGACTTTTAGATATAAACGAGTATAATGGTACCCGCGCTTCGCTGCGGCGCCGTATGTTGAGACATTATGTTGAGATAAAATGTTGACATGGTATATTTCTCAATCGTTTAATCAAATCTTAAAATATACCAACACCGTTTAAAACATATCCCAAACGATGCCCAAACAAACATCATTGTTTTGTTTTTCTAACAAACATTACATTAAGTTGAATACTTTTCAATAACCGGGAATAAATTATTATAAACTTACGGTCTCTGTGTGAACACATATTGGTTGATGTATTGGCTTTTACTTTTTAACGATCTAAATCTTGAATTGTGATTTAAAGTTTCATTTGTGTAGTGTTTTAGATCATAAGAAGTCCACAAACATTCCTCAATAGTATTGAAGTATTTGTAATGGGATTGTAAATATGATTGTTAAAATATTGGAGTATAATATAGTTTATGTGATGAGATTGACATGATTTTGTTGATGTTTATTTTTAAATACTTAAAAAATAAAATTATTTATATAATTTTATATTAATCCTTATTTTATAGTACTTCCATAATAATATTACTTAAGATTGTTTAATTAAAAATATACAGAAATTCGTGTATAACAAAAATGACAAACGTAGAGTACTAAAGTAACTTTTTTGTAATTATTAAAAATATAAAGGGTAAAAAATAAAATAATATTATTTTGTGTGTATTTTCTTTAATGTCACGCATATTATGGCCAATAATTATAAATTGGTAAAATTTTAAAAAAGAAAGAAAAACTAAAGGAGTGCAATGGATGGGATTTGAACATGAGTTACTCATTTTGAAGGAAAGTGCTTTTGCCACTTTGGCATGAAAGACCGTTTGATAATAATTTCATATTCCCATATATGTATTATGTATTATGAAAAGCTTCAACCAATCAAAACAAAGTGAATAGTAACTTTACTACCACTATTATATAATAGGTAGAATTAAGTATAATTTTTTTTAAGAGTATTGCTATATATTTTTTTGAGAAATGGTTTTTCAATTTGTCTATTTTATGTGTCTACTAAGTTACTAACCATAAGATAATATGTGTAATTCGTTAATTCTTTTTCGTCATATCTTCACTTGATTCTGACACTTGACATGATCAAATGAGTGGATGCATAAATAAGTATAGATAGTAGGCGTCAATATAATTTTTTTATATAACGCTTATATAAAGCCTTGGTTAGAAATATTAGCAATACCTTTTAGTATTAACTAGTTGATTTCTACCCGCGTGATGCTGTGAGAATTTTCATATAATATCTAAAAAACATTGTTTACATATATATATTCATACAACACTCAAAAGACTGTTTTTATTAAGAAAACGAAATATGTGTTCCGATATACTTTCAATAGCACAACTCTCAAATAAATATACAAATTTTATATTAGATGTCATTTTATATTAAAGAAACAATACGTGGGTGCAAAGATATTTCATATGAGAATGAAAACCTCTTAAGGTCACAAAGGTTTATCCGCGTCAACTCCGGACTATCCGCAAAGCGATGGTCGCCAGAGATTATTTGGCTCGTAAAGTAAGTCAGAACTCCAATTACCATAAAAAGAAAAATTAGACATGCTAAGTTAAAAATATGAATAATATAATTAATGATAAATATGTTATTTAACTATATTAAATAAGATAATTAGTGGGTGCGAGACCCACTATAATTTTACCAAATAAAGCAACTTTAAAAAATGTATAACTTATTTTGAAAAAACCTAAAATAAAAAATGTATACCTTAGTTTGAAATGGATGAAGTATAACTTTAAAAAGCATACATTTAATCTTTTAAATTATATTAAATTAGTAACGTTTAAAAGTAAAGGGGATGTTTTAAAACTTTCAAAAAAGTGAAGGGGGTGTTTTAAAACTTATAAAAATGTGAAGGGGATGTTTTAAAACTTTTAAAAAAATGAAGGGGATATTTTAAAACTTTTACAAAAGTAAAGGGGTGTTTTAAAACTTTCAAAAAAGTGAACGGGTGTTTCAAAAAAGAGGAAAAATGTAACTTAATTGGATTACTACTAGACTTCCTATGCTAAATGTATTATAGATAATATGTACTATAGATAATATGTAACTTAATTGGATTACTATGCTAAATGTATTATAGATAATATGTAACTTAATTGGATTACTACTAGACTACAAATTAGCTTAGAATTAAGTTATCTCGGGGTATAAGCAATGGTGGGTGTTTGTTTGCGTGTTAATGGTAGTTGTTTTACATGATTGCAATGGTGAGAGATAGTGATGGTAATTGTTCTTCATGACTGGTTTAGGTGGTTTCTTGATAGAGAGAGAAGAGAAAGAGAAGATGATGATGGTGATGGTGATGGTGGTGAGTTTAATCTGAAAATGGGGGAAAAAGAAGAAAGAGAGATAAGAGAAAGGGAGCAAGAAAGATAAAGAGGAGAGATGGTATATTTCATTTTGGCAGGAAAACTGATCGAAAGAGAGTTTAGATGCGTATAAATAAATTGTTGCAACTCATGTTTAAATGGTTGTACACATGATGTTTTATCATTTTACCCTCATGCGCATTGCACATGGGGTGAATTAAGAGGAAAGTTAACGTCTATTAGTGTAAGAGACCGTAGGTACAAAATCTTTTTGAAATAACAATTACTAATGTAATTTTTGAAACTACAACACGATTGCTAAAATTTGACATATACCATAAAAACTATTAGTGTAATTATATTTTAAAATTAAAATTTTGAGACTAAACTATCCTTTCTAGAAAGGTATGCTGAACTTTTTTAACAATAAAGTTCATTGTAGTTTTTTTATTAAACGAAAAATTCTAATCAACTCCTAAATATCATCTATGTTCACTATTGGACTCAAACCCTAACCTCATGGATGGGGGACAAATATCTTACCGCTAGACGAATGGGCTTTTTAAAGTTCATTGTAATTAAATACTTAATTGTCATTTTAGTAAGTTAAAGTTCAAGGGAATGAACTCTGATTTTAATAAAGTTTAAAATTGGATAAAAATAAATTAGGGTTAATGCAATTAATAGTAATCCGTACTTCCCAAAAAAGTTAACTTTATCGTTGTATTTTTTTTTAATATTCTTATATATTAAGAGCGGCTTGTAATGCTGCCAATGGTTATGCAAGTTGGGGACTTCTCCAAAATTGGCGCAATCCTACCATTGGCACCACTAGATCAGTTGATCCACCAGTTTGATGTCGTGAGTTTGGAGACGGGAGGAGGGGGAGGTGGAGCCAAATGAGTATTTTTTGTGTGTGTATTTTGTAATGGTGGGTCCCAAAAAATTAAAAGGAAGAGATATTGTTGGCATGGGTATATCAGTTTAGTCTGACTTAGTGTGTCTGCTGATGTGATGTTGGTTAGTTTCTACCACTTTTAAGACGGGTCTAAGATTTTGAAATGCCAATATCTTGTTCACGAACATACCACCCGGACAAAAAACACCACGTAAAATAATGGTAAAAGACAAATAGTACTCTTCATGAACATTAAATAAATTCATAAATATTACTTCCTCCGTCCCATAAAAAAGTTTACATTTTCTCTTAAAATTTTGTCCCACAAAAAAGTTTACATTTCTCAATTTGGGGGGCAACCTAATAAAATAATATTATTACCAATCATTCCACCAATAAAACACTTTCTCTCTCCAATCTAACCTTATATTTTAATCAAAAGTACTACTATTAACCCCACCACTAAGACCGTGCGTATCGGGCGACCAAACGAACGGTCGCGACCCGCCAACTCGACACCCCCGACGCGTCCCCCCCGTTACACCCGGCCCTCCCCGACGCATCGACCTCCTCCAACGGTCGATTATTCGACCGTTCCCACTCGACCGTTCAACGTAAACAACACCCCCTCCAACGGCTCTTTTACCCCTTCAAATTTAATTTTTACCCCTTTTTTTACCCTATAAATACCCAATTATTCTACCAAATAATTCACAACTTTCATTTCTCTCTAAAACTCAAACACACACTCATTTCTCTCAATCATCATCTCTAAAAATGTCTTCCTCCAAGAACAAAGGAAAGGCTATAAAATCTCGCCGCGAAGCACCCTCTACTACACCCTCTCAATCACCCTCGATCAACTTTCGACCACTCGGTTTCGTACACCAAACAAGTCACCAAATCCCACAAGGTTATCAAAAAGATACCCAAGAGCTCAAGCACATGGAATTCTACAATTCGTCCCATGATCACCTCACCGGCAGAAATCTTGAGTGGGTTTTGGCAAAGAAGGCGAAAATCAGGGCCAAATATAATTTGGACTGATATTTTATTTTTTTTTACTATTTAATGTAATGTTATTTTTATTTATGTTTTTTTTTAATTATTAATGTAATGTTTTTTTATAATTAATGTATTTGTTTTTAATTTAAATTAAAAAAAAAAAATTTCCGAACGGTCACCCATTACGGGCATTTGGTCGCTGTCTGGTCGTGTGATTGATCAGGAGAGAGAAAGCTGATGTGGCGCAGATGTGGCAGGGGTGACCAAACTGCGAACGGTCACCCATTACGCACAGTCTAACTATCACCTAAAATCTTGTACCCAAGAGAAATGTAAACTTCTTTGTGGGACGGAGGGAGTATTACAATAAAACAATTATAGTGATATATACGGAGTACTATTTATACTTCCTCCGTATCAAAACAAGTGACACACTTTTCATTTTGGGGTGTATCAAAATAAGTGACACACTTTGAAAACTTTCCTTATTTGGTAAAAATAGTGGGATCCATACCCACTAACTATCCACTAATAAAGTGAAATTACCCATATACCCTTACTTTTAATTTTAAAACTCATTAATATCACTTTATTCAAAAAAAGTGGGACCCATTCACCACTAACTATGTACTTTAATCTATTGTAACCTCTACTTTAATTTTTTAGCTCAAAAAGCGTGTAAGCCAATTTGTGTCACTTAATTTTGATACGGGGGAAGTATTTGTTTATATATTTACTCGTTTAATAAGATAAGTGTAAAAAATCAAGGACTGCTATAGAGAAAGAAAATTAGTAAATTATACATTTTATTTTTATGATGAGTAGCAAAATAAAATAAATACAAATACTAGACATTAAATACCATTTCTTATGTTACTCCCTCCGTCCCACAAAAAAGTACCCATTTCTCATGACCACAAGTCTTAAGAAAATAGTTAGTGGTGGGGTAATTGGTATTACTTTTGATTAAAATATAAGGTTTGATTGGAGAGAGAAAGATAGTTATTGGATAGTCAGTGGTAGGGTCTTTGAAAATTATATTATTTTATTGAGTGGACCCCCATCAATTTGAGAAATGAGAATTTTTTTGTGGGACAAAAGTTTAGGGAGATATGGGTACTTTTTTATGGGACGGAGGGAGTATTATATATGGATTGTATTCTAGATAGTCCATCTTTAAAACATCGTCATAAGGGATGAATTATAACCATTAGATAAAAAAACCCTTAACATCATCATCAAATCATATATGATTAAATACACAACCACCACCGCCGGCCACCACCCCCATCGCCGGCCACTGCCGCTGCCGACCACCGTCGGCCACCACCCGGCCACCGCCCGCCGCGCCATTACATGTGATTGGATACACAATCACATGTGATTGAAAGCAGCTAACGGTGGCAAGGGGTTGCCGGTGGCCGTCAGAGGTTGGTGGTGGTGGTGGTCAGAGGTGTTGAATCACATGTGATTTAATACACATGGAGTGGTGGTCGGCGATGTGCAATCATATGTGGTTTAATATACATGGAATGGTTTTGATATATTGAATCACATGTGATGGTGGTGGTAATGATGATTTGGAGGTTGAATGATCCAAAGCTGTGATTTATTCATTGAAACTATATAAAAATTAATGACTACGTTGAAGGTTTCTCTTTTATATATTAATATAACTAGGAGGGTACCCGCGCAATGCGGCGGCGGGTACCCGTAACTATATTTCGAAGTGACGACAGTACCGGTGGTGGTGAAAATAGCGATGGTAATGAGTGGTGGTGCGTAGTGATGGTAGATGCTGACATTAGTGATGGTAGGATCAGATCTGAAATTGGCCTTTTTGTGAAAGTAAATATGAGCCTTTTAAATAGAGAAATGATGGTTGAGTTCTGGTGACGTTAAAGCTTATATATATTAGTATCTGGAATAAATCAAAATGATCAAGTAGTTGGAGTGGTTAACACACAGTGACTACTTAGGAGAGGTCTTGTGTTCGAATCTTGTAAGCAACATTTTATTTTTTTAGTTAAAGAACTTACTAAAAGTGGAAATCTCCTTAAACTTAAAATTAAGGAGCTCCTTAAACTTACTAAAAGAGGTGGGCCTAAATGGATTAGTAAGTAGTAAGATAATTAAACAAGAGTAAAAAATAATTAAAACTTACACATATAAATAAAGAAAACAATAATTTAGCGACAAGTGGATTTGAAAAATCGGGATGATACTCTTAAATATTAGAAAATCGGGGGTAGGTAGGATGAGACGCTTCAATATTATTTTGCATGTGTAACGTGCTAACCAATAAATTGACTCCTATATCGAAATCAGATAGACAATGTTTTAAAATTTTAATTTTTTACATTGAATCAAATATAATAAATACGGAGTATAATAATATACTGTTCAATTATTTGACCGAATTAGCTGTTCAAGCAGATGACGATAATGATGTATATGTAATATAATAATAATAATAATAATAATAATGATGTAAATATTGTATAAATGTAAAAATACTAGAAAAATATAAAATAAATACTTTAAAATTGATTTTTTTTCCTAAATCTTATTTTTTTATTAAGTTTATCATTTTTGAATTAAAAAATTAATATAAAAAAAATCATGTCCTATTTATTTTTCATATTTTATTACAAAACCAGCTTTCTACAGTTTGACAATTCAAACATTTTATGTGAAAATTGATCAGTTCCAATCAAGTTAAAATTATCAATGTAACTGATGCATTTAAATTTTTATAACATTACAAATAGATCGTGGACTTGCGTGCAAATCTCCATTTTTCACACAAAGAGACTTCTCTAAAATCGGATATCAATCTAATCTAAGTATCTATATTCTATATATATATATATAAAAATTGAGTTTCTATTTGAAGTTGTAATAAATATCATGGATTAAATATTAATAATAATATTATAATAAGTATCATGCATTAAATATTAATAATGATATTATATAAATCCATTTATAAAAAACAAGCTCATTAAATTGTAAGACCAAGGGTTTTGAAAATAAATACAAATAATTATAATAATAAAAATTTCAATAAAATAAGAGACTTTTCAAGTGCATCCAAAAGAAATACCTAACAAGTGGAGTCAACAACAAAAATCTATGGGGTTTTTTTTTATTTATCGTCGCTATTAATTGGTAATCAACATAATTTTTATTATTTGTATTTTTTGAAGATAAAAAAAGTCATAGATATGAACTCTTTATGATTTTGTTTTAGAGAGAAATATATATAAAAATTGAGTTTCAATTTGAAGTTGTAATAAATATCATGGATTAAATATTAATAATAATATTATAATAAGTATCATGCATTAAATATTAATAATGATATTATATAAATCCATTTATAAAAACAAACTCATTAAATTGTAAGACCAAGGGTTTTGAAAATAAATACAAATTATAATAATAAAAATTTCAATAAAATAAGAGACTTTTCAAGTTTTATGAATGTTACACATTAGCCTATTGCAAAAAATTTAACACCCTAAAGGTGCATCCAAAAGAAATACCTAACAAGTGGAGTCAACAACAAAAATCTATAGGATTTTTTTTATTTATCGTCGCTATTAATTGGTAATCAACATAATTTTTATTATTTGTATTTTTTGAAGATAAAAAAGTCATAGATATGAACTCTTTATGATTTTGTTTTAGAGAGAATAAGTTAGTTGTTTTTTATATTCGTTGTTTATGTACATTTTGTATAAAAATTATATTATATAATGATCTAATAGTTATCATTATATTATATAATGATATAATAGTTATCATTATGTACATTTTTATATATTCATGTTTGATGTTGCATTAAATACCTATATTTAAGTAAATATCATTTAACCCTCTAAAAAATATTTGAGTAGATACAATTAAAGATTAGTTAATTCAAATTAAATTGTTATAATTAATATATGAGTTTTATTTTATAGCATGTGTAAAGACATCTATTAAAGACACTAATGAATTGAAATATTCATAATTTAATTGTTACACTTAATATATGAGTTTTATTTTATAGCTTGTGTAAAGGCACACTAATTAAATACATTATTTAATTAAAATTTTCATACGAATTAAAAATGATTGGTATAAATAGACACGTTTGGTAAATAATTTCATTCATCTATTTCCCTATTCCCTATTATAAATTTCATTTACTACATTGGCTAATTGGTGATGAAATGTCTCGATTGTTTTGTAAGTGATTTTTGTGTAATGATGCATTGTTTAATTTAGGTTTGTTTATTTTGCAAGATCGAGTTTTGATTGATAAAAATTTGTACATAAAAGATGTGAATTGTGGTTTAAGTGTTGTAGCCCTGTTAAAAAATTATAGGATCACAAGGAGGTTACAAATCAAATCTCAAGAGTGTTATTCAAAGGTAAAAATGAACAATTCTCAATCTTTGATCAATGTCTATGGACAAATTTCACCTTCTTCCATTCATTGTAACATGATCTCAATATTTAATTTTCAATCTTTGATCAATGTCCATGGACAAATTGCATATTCCATTCATTATAACATGAATGGCATGCGAAAAGAATCCTTACAAATTTAATTTCTTTTGCTTGATATATGTAATTTGGTATAAATAAAGAAGTGAATTGTGGTTCATGTGTTGTAGCCCTATTAAAAAATGATAGGATCACAAAGAGGTTGGTCACAAATCAAATTTGTAAGAGAGTTATTTAAAGGTAATAATGAATAATTCTCAATAATGCCCATGGACAAATTCTACCTTCTTCCATTCATTATAACATGATCTCCATATTTAATTCTCAATCTTTGATTAGTGTCCATGGACAAATTCCTCCTTCTCCCACATTCATTATAACATGATCTTCATATTTATATATTTATGTTCGATGGCTACCCCCACCAGATATACATATTAGATGGGTTTCATCTACCATACATTCGGTGACAAACATTAGACTATATGGGAAACTCCAAGTTTATTGTGGTCTACAATTAAAAGACTTGAAATTGCCAGATCCAGGTAAAAAACACACATCGATATTTATGTTGTTCAACACTAATGTTGCGTTTAAAAATTTACAGAATAATAACACACTTAAATTTTATAAAAGTTCAATACCAAAAGTAATTATAAAACTTGAATGACGTAGAACAAACAAATTTTGACAAAGAAATCATTGATTTTGGTTAATGTGAAATGAATTCTAAGATTGAAAACACGAATGTCGTTCACAAAACAGTATCCTCACTATTTTTCAATCCAGCTTAGTATGATTTAAAATCGATAAAGTCATAAACAAAATAAGAACTAATTAATTGACTAATTCACCGGTTGACGATGAGGAAGCGTAACTGTTTAGCCATCGATTGAAGATGACGATACGCAGGTGGATGAACCCAAACTGAAACAATGAGATTTAAAAACACAATGGTTTTAAAAATTAATTAGTTTGATGTTATATTCATCTATATAACATATAAAATTAAGTTTCATGTTTGATTTTAAAAATTGGATTTACCAAAATACATGTATCCCTGAAATATTTTATAAAGGGTCTAACTTTTCTATTTATAAACTCATTAGTGTTTAATCCCAATTATGTGAGCCTAATGGTCGTATCAATCCATATACATTATGTTGTTGGGCTTTGGCTTTGGGCCGGCCCAAAAGACTGCAAACTCGGTCAACCAGCGTTATTGAAGGCCAAATAACGTTTTATATAATTAAAATCAGTTAAAAAATTCTTTAATATTCTAATACATGCTTTATATTCAAATGCAACTCATTTTAAAAAATTGCTTCTAAAATGTTGCATTATGCTCATTTTGCAGTGTTTATAAATTTACAAAATAATTTAGGACCATCATCAACTGCACAAGAATTAGGGGTTGGTCCCTCGAGTAGAGGAAGACACAAGATAGGCTTTAACCAGATAAGTAAAACAAATAACTCGGACACACTTTGCTTTGTTTATACTTTCCAGGTTATCAATAACTCTTTACCATGAACAAAGCCCGTGCATCGCACGGGCCATGCTGACTCGTATTATATAAAAATTAAGCATGTGCGTTTTGAAATGGGCATTATCTGTTACAACCAAAATAACACCTATAGTTTTAGAGAATTAGTTTGTATATCACGGTTTTTATGTCTATATTATATTGTATTAATATTCATGCATACTATATATAAATATATAATACAATTATTGTGGTACATAGATGAAAACATGTGATGTAAAAATCACCACCTATAGTTTTCAAGGATTTGTTAACCACTACCCTAAGGCTATGGGGTATGGGTACCACACCCCACATCATTTTTTCCTGCCACATCATCGCCACCTCAGCAACCACACCACCACCACATCACATTGTAACACCACATTTTTTAAAGGCATTTTTTTTAAAAGTCAACCATTTTAATATTAGTAATAAAGTTATGGAAGCGGTTAGTCTAACACCTAATTACGTTACGTTTACAGACGGGGTCCCACAAATATTACAATCCAAGATATTAGTTAAAAGACGGTATTACAAAACTAGGCTCCTTTCACAAAAACATTTTCCAAAAACGTATGGTCAAACTCCCCGTCCAAACCCGACCCGTTTCAAGCCTTCCAACCTGAAATGTGTCAATGAGGGAGGGATTAGCACACACGCTAAGTGAATGAATAAAACCAAACTACAAGCTATGCTAAACACTAAAGCACGTAAGCAAGTATCATCTTCGAGGGGGTAATCACTTTGAGAGGATCGGCGGCTCTGCCGAGACCCTAAACCATGGTTGGCCATAACCATGGTAACCGATAGCGCTGTACCCAACTCCCCGGGTAAACCCCCTTACGTGTAACGCATACAGGTAAGGTCCATTCCACCCATTAGTCGATACACTATGCCCAACCGTTATCCTTCCGACACTGACCTCGTCCCGAATGTGCACATTGTCATGTATGGTATTCCTCTAACACTAGGCATACATATCAAGTAGGCTAGCTTCAAAGAACCACGGTAAAAACGACACAGGGAGTTCACGCTGCGAACCCTGCATGTTCGCGCCGCGAACTTGGATTCGCGTCGTGAACTCGATCGCGAGCCAGTTCACGTTTCGTCCCCAAATTCTATGTTCCATTTTCGCGATCGCGAGAGGAAGTTCGCGACACGAACTTCCCAAGTCAGCCAACTTCCTGCGTTTTACTAGTATGCTAATACCAAATGGAATTAAACGAGATCCGAGTCGTAGGTTAGTCCACTCACCTTTCAATCCTCGGTTTCCTTAACTCAGTGAGCTAGTATCACTGAGTCTCCTTCCCGGCTCCTGTAACAAGTACACCGAGTTAGTGACCGATCCACCGAATTGTCAAAATCATCAAACTTAGCAATTAATCACACATGACCCATAAAATAAACATTTTATGGTATTACCAACTAGCACAATTCCACCAACACAACAATTGACCATTTATGACCTAGTAATTCATCTCAACTAGTTGATTCCAAACGGGTCAAAAACTCGAACATGACTATAACACTTCCAAGCCTCCATTAACTAGCACATGTACCTTAGATTAACAAGTCATAATCATTTAACAATTCATCAAGTTCATACTACCATAGTTTCCAAGTATTATACTTACACAATCACTAGTTCACCAATTTTGACCCAAACACTAATTAGTTAACCCACCATAACACCCAATACTTGATTTCTCAACATCCACAACTTACTAAACATGTTTTCTCAACCTAATGAACATTCCAACCATTCAAACATCAAGAAATCCAAGATTTGTCAAAACCCACCTTCAACATCCACCATGAATGGAGGTTGAAGGTGATTTTCACCAAAACTTGCTTTCTTCCAACAAATGACCATACAAATGATGTAAAAGCTTGTATAAACACATAAAACAACATCCATATCAAGATTCACCAACAAATCAACAAGCTACATAAACCCTAGAGCAAGACATAACTCAAGAACACCAAAAATAAGTCAAGGAGAAGGTGTAACTTACTTCTAAGCTTCTTTTACACAAACCCTAGTGATGATTTCGGGTCTAGCACCAAGAATCACCAAGGATTTCTCAAGAACAAGTAGGGAGAAAAGATGGAGTTTGTCTAGCAATGAAATAGTGATAATGGATGGATAATGTTTGAAATAACAAGTAAAAGAGAAGAGAGGGAGACCCCCTCTCTCTAGAGGCCGGCCAAGCAAGGAGGGTGGGCCCCACTTGGCTCTTTCTCATCTTTTAGCATTTATCTGAGAAGTCCGATTTGTAGTTAATTTATTTAAAATAGCAAACGGACTCCAATTTTAAAAACGAAAGCATTTCTGGAAACGAAATTCAACAAAGAATCTAAAAATATCAAAATCACATTTTCATCTTAAAGATATAACAAGTCGGGTATTTTAACCCCTTGGTTAAAATACCGAAAAGACAAAAGATTAAATAAAGTCATATAGCAATTACTCAAATAATCATTTAATAAAATACCTTAAGGTCCATAAACTACTAGGCCGGGTTTTGGGATGTTACACACATCATCTCTAGGAAATACCCACCACACCATTTTATTTTCCATCTCATCATTTAATTTCCATTTATTTTTTAAACATAATATTAAACTTCCATTAAAATAAAATAACAGTACATAAAATTAAAACTACAATACTTAAAATTTTAAAAAACTACAATACTAAAAATTTAAAAACTACAATCCTAAATCGCTCATGGCTTTTCGGGCCCTTTCTTCGCGGCTAGTAGATGTTCAAGATCTTCTTGTGCCATGCCTGGTGTTGGTTGCATATTCAAAATATTCAAATTATTGATCATTCTTTGTTCGGTTGCAAGCGCCCTATCTCTTTCATCTTTCTCCCTATCCATTTGAACTTGTTGACGACGCATCTCTAGGCGCTCTTTCGTTGCCTCAACGTGATCGCTTAATCGTTTTTTAATTTCTTCCCTATGCTTGCTCATCGCTTCCATTTCCGCCGCATGCCTACCCGCTCGTTTAGCCTTGTCTCTTCCAATTGGTCGTTGAGGAGTTAGGGTTTCATCAATGTCGTCGAATAGGTCATCTGTAATGTCATCATCCCCAGCATTAAGGTCGATACGCGAACAACCATCAGAAACATCAACCGATTGTGAACTTCTTGAGCGCTTCGATTGTTGTTGATCTTTAGTAATTGTTCCGATCCATTTTGGATCCTCTTTTAAAATCAACCAATGTCGATCTAGCTCAAAATTATGGCCCTTTTTTTCAACTTTGTATTGTGCCTTGTCGGCCGCCAAAACATCAAACTCGGCCATTCTGCTACTTCTTTCCGACGAAAGTTTGTTGTATATAGCATTAAATTTTGTTACCTTGTTGTTTATTTCACGCTATTTGCTACTAAGACTATTGTCTTTTCGGTATGGAGGGACTCCCATGAAGCTATGAAATTTAGAAAGAATGTCTTCCCAATAGTTTTTAATTCGCATGCCATTACCGTCTTTCTCGTTTTTTTGAAATGCCACACCAAGCTCGGCACAACGCAATTTCCTAATTTTCCACCCATGGTATTATTTGTGTGTCTTCTTCCACAACTTTTGCTTTCCCTTTCCCTTTCCCTCCCCCCCCCCCCCCCCCCCCCCCCCCCCCCCCCCGCTTGTGGTTCTTGGTTAGGTTGTGGTTGGGTCTGATAGGGCGTTTGTTGAGAAAGTGTATTTTGTTGAAAATATTGTGAGGGGGTGCAAATTGAGATACGTTTTATGAATATTGAGGTTGTTGAAATTGAGGTGCGTTTTGTGGATAAAATGGTGGAGGTTGAAGGATTTATGTGCACAGTTAGTCAACCTATAATGATACATTCATGTCTAAGAAACACTTAAGGGTCACACCGGTGAGTGCATGTAATACGAGCAAGATATGCAATGATACTACGAAGAGGAATGATTCATAATAGTCATTATCAATCAGTTAAGTATTAAGTTAAGTTCAACTTATTACTAGATTAGTTTATCTAATTAATTAATACAAGTATTTGTACATTTACTAGTTGAGTAAATTTACAATGTGTTAATTAAAGATTATCCATAATATGATTTAAGACAATTAAATCATATTGTAATTGGATAATATTATTGTGTAAATTGTATAAAAGTTATTATATAATAATTAATTATTAAAAGTATTAATACAAGTATATATTTCGTGTATAATACCGAAATATATTAAGTGTATAAATACTAGACATTTAATAGTTAAGTGCAACAATAATAACTAGATAAACTACAAGGGTTAAAAGTGTAAGATGATAAGTTTAATTAAGAGATTAATCTTAATTAAACTAGAAGGACTTAAATGAAACTTATTCTATTATATATAGAAGACTTAAGGTTTCATTTAAACCTAATCATTCACTTCCCTACAACCCTAGACGAAATCCCTCTCCTCCTTCTTGGAGATTTCGGCCGAAACTTGAACACCAAGTTTGGTGTTCTTCGTTCTTCGTTCGTTCTTCGTGTTCTTCAAGTTTTGAAGAACAAGTTCATTGCAATGATCAACTAAAAGGTCGCTCGTTGTGTTCATCATCAGTGGACTTTCTTAAGCAAGCAATAAGGTATGTTTTGGGAAACCCTTTTCCCCTCTTCTCCCTCTTGGACGAATTCGACCAAGAACCCTAGGGTTCTTGGTGTTGGTCGACAAACATACACAAGTATGTGTGTGTGTTCGAGTTTTTCGTACAAGGTTTCTTTCTTGTTAATCTAGTTTAGATTTTCAACATCCCAATCCTTTAGGGTTTAAGGATTAAGTTTAATCTCAGTTCCACTTTTAGGGATTAAACTAGCTAGTTGGTTTAACAGGTAAGAACAAAGTTCATGTTCTTATCAGTCTGTGGTTGAATCAGTGTGACTAGGTGGTTGACCCAAGTGGTCAATCAGTTACATTGAAACTCTTCAGTGGTATCAGAGCGTTGGTTTAGAAATCTAAACAGGAATAACAAAGTTTTGTTTGTTTAATTTCCAAGTTTTTCTTTTTATTTTTTGTTCTTTCTTCTTTTTCTTCCTTGTAGATTTCGAAAAGGGTAAAGAACCCTAGACCAAGAATGTTAAACAGTTTAGTTTAATTGGTCATAAGGATTCTAAACCTTAGTAAATTTCGAGATCTAGAAAGAACCCTAGGACCAAGAACATTAAAATAGTTTAGTTTAATTGGTCAAAAAGGCTTCTTTCCCTAATCCTAGTATTTTCGAAAAAATATAGAACCCTAGGATCAAGAATGTCAAAATTTTTGGTCAAGGGGATTCTTTCCTTTTTTTTACTTTGATCTTCAAAATCTAGTACCAAGTATGTTAAACTAAGTTTTAGTTTAATTGGTCAAAAATGATTCTTTCCTTTTTTCCAAGATTTCGAAAATTATGGAGGATACTTGGACACCAAGTTTGATTAAACTAGTTTAGTTTAATTGGTGGAAAGTTTCTTATCCCTAAGGAAATTTTCGAAACCCTAGAATTAACCTAGGACCAAGAACATTAAACTAGTTTAGTTGAATTGGTTAATAGGATTAATCAAGAACATAATCTAGAACCTAGAAAATTAAACAAGTTTATGTTTAATAAGGTTTAATTATTGTTTTAGTAAGTTTATTAAAACTAGTTCTTTAAACCTAGAAATCTAGACAACGTTTTATTGTCTATAAAGGTTTAAATTAATAAGTTTAAATAAATCTATTAAAGTTATAATTTATCCTAGAATTTAAACAAAGTTTAATAACTGTTTGAATATGATTGATTAGGATTAATTTTTTTTTTAACTAAAAGATGTTATTGATCAAGAAAATTAAAACTAGGTTTTAATTGATCAAGAACAAGATAAGGGTTTAATTAATTAAATTTAATTAAGGATCAAAAGGAAGTGTTAATTTTTAAGTTTTAAAATTAACAAGATGTATTTATATTAATATATAATTTTCGAGATTTTTTAAATATTTAAAAGAAAGATGCATTTTAAAAGATAAAATAGTTTGTATGTATTTTAATTAGATTAGTTAAAATACATATGTACAAACTAGGTGTAATATTCTTATGAGAATGTTATAAGTTTTTTAAAGAAATAAATTATATATATATATATATATATATATATATATATATATATATGTATATATATATATATATATATATATATATATATATATATATATATATATATATATATATATATATATATATATAAATACAAGGTTAAATGGAACATTAAATATAAATGTTATTTTGATCATTTAGTTGTAATATTATGATAGCTAGAAATTTGTATTAAGTTATAATTTGAACTAGAATGTACAAAGTTGTAAACAACTAGAAATTGTACAAACGAAGTTGTATTATAATCGGATGATACAAGAGTTATAAGTATTATAATTAGACTGTATAAAGTTATAAGTAATTATAACTAGTTATTTATACAAGTATATTACGAGTTACGTAAAATACTAGATTAATGATCAAGGGTAAAATAACATAGGAAATTTAAGAACCTATATTTAACTAGTTCAAGTTAAATATAAGAAAGGTTTAAGCAAACTAAAGTATTATTATATATAATTCTTATATAATAAGATTACTAGGTTAAAACCCGCGCGATGCGGCGGGCTGCGAACTACATATTTCTGGCGATTAAAAGTCTATTGGTTACATATTTTTATAACGAATACAGTACATAAGCATGAATACTGTGTATAAAATAGAGTAAAAAGTCAATAATTAGCATTGGCGTTGAAATGTTGTTCGATTACATGTTTTGATATATAGTAGGGTACCCACGCAATGAGGCGGCGGGTACACTGATACATCTTTTCCGCGATCTATCCAACTTGGTAAAAAAGTAAACTATTGTCGCTTGCCATTACAAGTATTTTTTTGAAGTTAAAATAAATATTTATGTTTATGATCATTTACAAGTTTATATTGTAATTTTGCACACGTAGTAATGTAGTATATATGTAACTAGTTTCATAACCCGCCCGATGGGCGGGCTAGCTGTAAAAAATATAATATATAATGATGAAAAAAACGTAAAAAATTATATGGTCAACTATTATTAAAATGATGATTAAAGGTTTTGTTGTACATGAATAATCGGTAAAAATAAATCAAAAAAGAAAACGAAATTTTATTGTATAAGACGTTTGTTGTTGAGTTTGTATAGTTACCATCTTGGTCGCAACAAATAATTTTCAAGCATTTGTTTCTCTTTACTCTTGATACATCAACATATAGCTGGTCATGTGAGAATACTGATATTTGGACAAACAAATCAACCCGTGACAATGTTCGCCAATGGTTTTTTTAATAGTCATTGAAAAACGTACTTAAATAGGAAATTGTCTTCGGCTCAATTTGAAAGCAGCATAGTTTTGTCGTAAGGACTAATAATCATACGTGGGATAACACAAATTGTACAAACTTTGTCATGATCTTACCTTCAATTATATTAGCCTAGTTCTATTGCATAAATCTACTTTCTGATCAATGTTTTGCATACATATTACAGGAGCATCTATCTTTAACTTCAATATATGATGCGTGACACCTGACATTTTTATAGTATACAAGAATTATGTGGTGTTAAGATCGAGGCTAAACATAGTATCATCAACAATTTCATGTGTGAGTGTTGATAATAATATGTTTAGACTATAATATTTTTGGATCATAATAATTTTAAACATTGATTATTATAACTTTCGATCATAATAAAATTGGTTATAATAAATTTGGATCGTAACATTTTGTGATCATAACATTTTGTGATCATAACATTTTGTGACCATAATAAATTTAAATTACATTTTTGGATCATAAGATTTTTTTCGTAAAATATTTGAACCATGACATTTTTTTGTTCAAATTTTTATGTCTATACTCATTTCGTAAAGAATTTAATTTTAAAAACTTTTATTTTCTTAAAATTTTTGTGATTATAACATTTTGTGATCATAATAAATTTAAACTACACTTTTAGATCATAAGATTTGTTTTCGTAAAATGTTTGAACCATGACATTTGTTTTCAAATTTTTATGACTATACTCATTTCGTAAATAATTTAATTTTAAGAACTTTGATTTTCTTAAAATTTTTGAGATTATAACATTTTGTGATCATAATAAATTTAAATTACATTTTTAGATTATAAGATTTTTTTTCGTAAAATGTTTGAACCATTGTTGGGTCACATTTATTGTAACCAATAGTCTAGGGACCATTTTGTATTTAGTCGAAACTTTGGCTAGGTATATATAGTAAGTAGTAACCTAATTTGCATAACCTTTGCCCAAATTGTAGCAGCCCCCATCAATAGCAAAGTGTTCAAATATTCATCCATCTTAATCTTCCTATATTATCACTTGTTTATGCTTAATCGATGAATTAATCATTGAATTCACAATCTACAACCATGACATTTTTTTTGAAATTTGTATGACTATACTCATTTCGTAAAGAATTTAATTTTAAGAACTTTGATTTTCTTAAAATTTTTTGTTTACAAATAAAAAACAAAGCTATGGGCGAAAAACGGAACGAGGGAAGACTTGAATATGTTTCCATATAAAGAAGAAGTTAATTGCCTATTATGCCATTTGAGTCAGCGTCCATGTCATCATTAAGAAGCCATGTTATTGGTACATGTCATCAAATTAAAATCATGTCCTTGCTCCATTTATAGGTGGGAGACTTCTACTTATTTCACAAAATTTTAACACTATTACAAGACTTCTACTTATTTCACAAAATGCCTCCTTTTATTTTCTCGACACAGATGTTTTTTTATAGTTAGTATCTATCTATTAACAACTACACATTCTAACATTGTCTTCCAAACCCATTTTTAAGCTAAATATCTGATTTTGATTAGTCGATACCACATAATAACTTATATAATCTATATCCAAAAGCAAAACACCCATTTATATGTCACAATTGGACCTCTAATGTTACTCTTATAATCATATTCTACTCAAATACAACCTACATATTAAGAATGAAAGCATGATACCAACACATACCATAACCGTCTGGGTCAAAACAGATACTATAAACATCAATATTTGGTGCATATTCTCAATTCTTGTTGCCAATACAGTCTTACATACAACAACAAAAAGGTGGCAGAGTAATTTATTAGAGAATTCAAACAAACTACAAATTAAATATCTGGCGGCTGCTACTTTACAATAATTTCACAGCTCATTCTATTCCCATTCCTAATACCTAGTTCCAAATATATTTAGTCTACTGATCCACTCTATATTTAAATACAACTACCACACTAACTGACACTTGACTCTTTCAGTTTTGACTTGAGCACCAATGAGTCACTCACCAACCCAACATCAACTTCATCCAAGTTAATTGTTCCTCTCACCTTTCGTGTGCTGAAATCATTTTATTACAATAAACTAATTATACGGAAACCAGATATAGAAATAGATGTAATTGTACATGTTTAGGCGATTGTTATTAGTACTCTCTCCCATAAAAGCGTAATAGCTTTTAGAACCATAAGAATTTAAGCATCCATCTGAAACACAAATTCATCAATTAAATCACATTTCATATTGTCATTAAATTAAATAAATCGAGTAAAAGTCTTCACCTTTGTTGACCGCAATGGAGAGACGTATACGTTATGTATTGCAGATACTTTTTTGGGAGACATATCAGGAAGACTCGGATACCTTAGGTAACCCAGGGCATTAACCTAAAAGTTAAAAGTCAAACCATAACTAAAATCACTATATTGTATACATATATAAAAAACTTATAAAAAGCAAATAATGAGTAAAATTATTACCAGTTGGGAAATCTGCAAATCAAGACAACAAATATAATTAGACATGATTAAATATTTAATTATCAAACCAAACTGTATATTTCATAATGTATCTAACAATCAGATAGCCTTTTCAACTCCATAGAAACAACAAGCATAATTTGGTCAATATGGCGATTGAAAAATAAATAGTTTGTTGACTCAAAATTTGCTTAAAAGACCGTAAATTTGTTCTCGTATTTGTTGTGTTAACTACAGTCTTTCAACCATCTCATTGATTCTAACAGCAGCTAACTTCACAATCTACTCATATATAAAAAAAATAAAATAATTAATAGATGATAATAAACTGTCAGTATATTTCAACGGTTCATACCTTTCAAATAATAAGCAAAGAAGAATTTGGTACCTTGCTAAATAACATATTGACAGATGTACGTCTCTGCACGTGTTTCTCCTTTGGTTGGATTTGGTCTTGTTGGACTACAAACAAGTATAGACATCAAGATTTCAATTGAAATATATGGGTCGAAATGGGTCAGTTTCATCCATTTAAAGGGAAGTGGAATGAAATTGTCAGACCTAATATCAATAATTAAAAAATAATATCACATCCATAAAACAGTGTGCATTTTAGAACAATGATATTGACACTTAGCTACTATATAATTCATCCATTATACATTACTAAAATCTAAAATTGTCAGTTTTTAGGTTGTGGAAAACCTTGTTTGTTAATATAATGTAAGTTTACAACTTACACTATGTAATAAATCCAGTTACACGTAATGATGCAAGTCTCAGCTAATTTGCTTTATATAACTTGATATAAATGTGCAGAGGCAGCAATAACTGCAAAATCATTAATATCGTTCTTCAACAAAAAACCACAAATAAAACATCAAAACGTCAGATTTTAGAAAAATAATAACTGAAAACTCTAAAATGAACAAATCGTTAAACCCTAAATTAAAATTTAAAAAAAAAAGAAAGAGACTTTTAATATCGTTAATCAAATCAAGCTTACAGCTTGGTGCCGTAACGCGCTCTTGAATAACCGTGAGTGGCGAAGCTTAGAAGCATTCAAATCCTGCAAAATATCGTGATTTCATCTTATAATTTTGTTAAAATTGAAAACTTTCGCACCACATTTGTGCCCTAATGGTTAAAACCTCCATAAAAATAATGACTTTCCAAAATAAAAGATATAACTGATCTGCAAATCTTGAATTTTTATGGGTTTTTAGAGAAAACATCGGAATTTCCATTTAATCCCAGAATTCTAATTTAATCCCACTCGGTCATTTATCTCTACTTTTAATATTCAATGCTTTAACATATATATTCCGAATTCATTTAGTGTAAAGGAAAGAGGAAAAAATGAAATGGTCTAACATTAAATGAGTTTTCAACAGGTTCGTATCCATCCAAATCCTTTGGAAGAAATATAAATAAGTTTGAATTTATGATTATACAGTAAGTATTTGTAAGTTTGAATTTAGGTAAAATAGATGAATTACCTCTAATTCTTGTGTAGGTCGTGGCAGTGGTTGAAGCACTGAAGCACCATATTGGGTGATTAAAGACATTTTTAGGTTCTATTCGTTTGTATGCTGCACGACAACTCCATCGTTAGTTGATGGAGTATATATATAGGTTATAAAAAATGTAGAATTAAATATATATTTAATATATAAAAAACGTACATCAAAATTGTTATGTTTAAATGGTTACGTCCAAATTTCGGAAGTATATTCTAGACGGTTTTTTTAATGTATTGGAATCAGTTATTTAGTTTTAGAAGTTCAGAGTTTTTTGGAAGGGAAAACTTAAACGGTAGAACAATAAATGTACGGTTATGTTTTCTGCGATTCCAAATCTAGCTATAAAAATGGTAATTCGTTTTTAAATGGGAATTCGTTTAAATGTAGAACAATAAATGCAAATATTTAATTTAGGTAGTTGTCTAATTTCGGTTACGTTCAAATTCGCTGTTAATGCTATATGTACGTTTGTTATCAAAAGGATAACAAAAAACCACATGGCCCAGTGGTTAGATCGTTGCTTGTTTTCCATCACGTCTTGGGTTCGAATCTCGGCTGCAACACTTTTATTTTCATTTTAAAGGGTGTTTGGACATTGCTAAAAATGGAAGTGTTGAAAATTCAGACTTCCGTTTTAGAAATGTCAAGCATGCATTTATAAGTAGTATAGATTACACATAAATTGAAAAATATAAAATATTGTACATGCCTGAACTCTAACATCGATATTTTTAAACCTAACGTATTTGTACCTTTTCTAAATAGTTCAAATTTACTACTTTTCAATTAAGATGTGTTTATATTTATCTACAAGGTATCTTTACGTTTTTTATTTACTTAAGATGTGTTTATATTTATTTACTTAAGATGTGTTTCTATTAATTTGTTTCATAGTAATGCGATTAATCTTACAACATATAAAATTTTGTTGATAAATAGGTATTTAATTTTAAGTTACATGAATTTTATAGTACAAGGGCATTTATTGACTAAAAAGTTTGACTAAAACGTTTGACTAATTTGACTAAAACGTTTTTCCCACATTTATTGACAAATCAAATTTTAAAACATAAATCATTATTAACTAATTTGACTAAAACGTTTTTACCACATTAGGACTTTCACATAATCATTGGCCGCTTAGAAACAGAGTTATAATTTAGGAATGCTATTAAATGTGAATTATCTGTTTAGGAAGTTGACTGTTTATTGATACCTTTATTACAGTGGACGTTATGTATATTAGTCGAGGTTAACAAAAGCATAACAAAAAACCACATGGCCCAGTGGTTATCACCTTGGTTGTTTTCCGAATGGTCTTGGGTTCGAATCTCGGGTAAGGCACATTTATTTTGATTTTGAAGGGTGTTTGAACATTGCTAAAAAAGGAAGTGTTGAAAATTCAGACTTCCTGTTTTAGAAATGTCTAGAATGCTTTTTAAAGTAGTAAGATAAGATAAGATTAGTTTTCAACAAGTATAGACCGGTGATTGTGTATGCTCAAGTTCAATCATGGTTGTTGGAGCTAGTGGGAGCTACACAAGAAAATCACAAAGTTTATAAATGTGTCGCTAAGACATAAGTTTTGGTCGAATATAATAAGTTAAAATAAGTGTTTATTTTTATTATTAAGCAAGTGAAAAACAAGGTGTGTGTTAAACTAGTATTATGATTCAAGTTCATGAATCATAAAGAAATTAAAATTTACATTTTAAAGTTTAACATAAGTCTTAAAGTTTTTCAAGAAAGATAAAACAAGTAAGTTTTATCATAGAAAAGGTTTTTCACAAAACCTAGTAATACGTTTTGTACACCTCGTTTTAGGTATACATATAAAGCGCACAACTTCTTGAAACTATAAGTTTTAAAGAAAAGTTCTTAAGATTTAATAAGGTGTCTTGTAGAATTCTTGAATTCACAAGTCACACATTTCAAACAAGGATTAAGATTGGAATAAAGGTTTTAGTTTACTTTAAGACTTAAACAAACCCAAGAAAATCTTAGATCTAAGTACTATCCACCTAATGGAACACCTCACTTGTTAAACGATATTCATATTGTAAGGATAAAGAACCTTAGATATGGATTCAAATCATTACGAGTGTTAGGGTGCGTAAGGTTCTGTGATAATCGGGAGTCCCGACGCAGAACATCGTACTGTCTTAGATGGTCTGATCTACTTTGGTGATAATCGGGAGTCCCGGCCCAAAAAGTACTTGAGTAGAATAAACATACTAGACTTTATTGCAACTTCGAAATGTGCAATTAAATTCGTATAAGGTTATAATAACTTATAAGTCTAAAGATTCTATGACCCCTAGGAATCGTGTCAAGTCTTGATACGACCTGTAAGGATGTTACCTACCAGAAACAACATGTCTCGTCGGGAAGTGCCCAAATCTTGTGGCGAGAATGTGATATATGGATCCTAGGCCTAAAATATAAATTATGGGTTTATAATACATGTAACACACCAATTTTTCAACCAAATTTAAACTTTTTAAATAAACAAGTTTGGTAATTAAAAATCCATGAAAATCCAAAAGTAATTTAAACCAAACATTTGGAATGATTACAAGTGCCAAAAACCGGTGTTACAATCATATCAAAACTAAAGTCTTAGGGAATCAAATGGTACACCGAGCTAATCATCCAATGCTAACACTACGGGCCGCCTAATCCTTAGCTCCCGAACCTGAGTACATAGTCAAAAGAAATGTAGTACGTGAGACAAAATTGTCTCGTGAGAAACATGGGTTTTAGACCCGGTTAGAAGTAATTGCAATAAAATAATAATTAAATAATTATCACATTGCACATAGTCAATCATACTCTAAGGCTTGCCATAAGCCCAACACATACGTAACGGGCCTCCCCGAAACAAACTCCCCTGATATGGGTTATCTAGGTAAACTCCCCCGTTTCTGGGTTATCTATTTGCTCCCCCGATTTCCGGGTTATCTCAAACTCCCCCGCTTTCCGGGTTATCTATTTCTCGACATACTACTCTTGCGCAGGGTGGTACCGCCCCAAGTAGTAGCCACTAACTCCCCCAACTTGTGTGGGTTATCTAGGATCCAATTGATTAGCTACCACATAACAAATCATCAACTTGGGTCAAAACCCCATATCACAACTCATGTCTACTAGTGGTAACTAAACACATAATGAACAATTCAAGTCAATTCAACTCAAATCAATTCAAGTTAAGTCAATTCAAGTCTATTCAATTCAAGTCTATTCAATTCAATTCAATTCAATTCAATATCTTCCTTATTAAGAACAATTATCTAATAAGGACTCTAAGAACTCATTTCAAACTATGTAACATGGTTTACTATGTACTCAGAAAAGATCACATGTGCTCACCTTAGCAATGCTATCCAACACTTGTGTTAATCAACACAAACCCTTACTTCTTAGTCAAAGAAGTACTCCCAATCACAAGGTCTTCTTGACCTAATATCAGTATCATCACAAATACTAGTTATTATCCATCACTAGCACTACTTAATTCATAATAATATCCCCAAATCACCAAGTTCACACAACTTGGTGAAATCTCAAACCCTAGTTCAAGATTTCTATCCAAAAACCCCAAATCTAACTTGTACACATTGATCACAAGTATACAAGGAATGGTTTACACCCAAAATTGGTCATCTTCCCCAAAGATGACATGGTTGGTTCCCCAAACCACCATTGATGCCCAAGAAAAGCTTGACAAACTAATTACCAAGCATGAAGGATCAAGAATCTTTACCTTTGATGTTAAAATCTCCAAGATTGATGAAGATTTCAGCCAAATATCACCAAAAACGAACTCTCTCTCTCTCTCTCTCTAAAAATGGCCACTAGGGTTTTAGGGGTGTTAAATGAGCTAAAACCCTGATTTTCACGATTTTATATAGCCCAGACAGAGATCGCGTCGCGATCTCAGAGATCGCGTCGCGATCTCCAAGATCGAGTCGCGAACCATGCCACGCGATAAATCGCGTTACCCATTAGCGACGCTATTCCGTCGCTATCTCAAAATCGCGTTCATGAGACTTCGCTATTTCGGGTCGATGTTCGACCCTCACAACGATCGCGCCGCGATTCGGAGATCGCGCCGCGATCTCCTTGTTCCAGCTAAAAGTCGATTTTCCAACTTGATTTACCCCAATCTTGACCCATTTTTCATTATCACAAGTTCCAAACATCCAAAAAACTTAATATAATATAACGGTAATATGGTCTAATCACAATATCTTAAATTCATACAAACCGAATAATAATTCAAATACAAATTATGAAAATTCCGGTCGTTACAATATATTTTATAAGATGTTTGTTGATGATTACTTATTAAACTGGGTTTGACTTGTAGACGGCAGTAACAACCAACACGACACGTACCAATAATCTCTCACTATGCTTGTTTCTAGAAAAGGACGAATTGACTGGGTCAATATTTCTCAATTGGAAGCGTGATCTTCGGATTATGCTTAGGCATGAGAGGAAAGGAAATGCCCTAGAAAGAGCAATGCTAAATGCCCCTGACGCGAATGCTAGAAATGAACCAGTACAAGCATATTACGCTTGTAGAGTGTTCAACTCTTGCAAGATGGTTAAGGGATCATCAGTAAGTGCTCACGTCATGAAAATGAAAGAGCACATGGATCATGTTGAATGACTAGGACACCCAGTACCGTTGCAGTTAGCAACAGTAATGATACTCAACTCGTTGTAAGATGACTATAAGTCTTATGTAGTCAACTACAACATGCATAACATGGAGCAATCCATTGTTGAGCTACATTATGTGCTCAAGACTACTGAGTTGATTTGGGGACCAAGTTTATGAATGATCTCGCAGTAACCGATGATGATAGTGATCAGAGAAAGAGGCGCAGTGGAAAGGGAAAGGATAAAACCGATCCCAGCCACGGGGTGCCTAAAGGGTAATGGAGTCAAACAAAAGGTCTAGAAGGTAAAGCCAAGCAACGCAAGGACCGAGAAATGGTTTCTTGGTCGTGGCAAGGGTCAAAGGGTAGGAGGCCATGCTTGCTACTCAGTTGACTTGACCAACTTCTAGATACTCCTTTCCTACTTGTAAAAGTTATTACGAGTAACTCAACTTTTGCAATCGTTTATTGCATTAGATGATGGAAAGTGAGATGGACTAACATGAGATAATGATCCCACAAGCACCACATTTTAATTCAGTATTTTTCGTATGGATTCAGTAAAAAAAAATTTCGTTTTTAAGTTGTTTTGAACAAAATTACATTTTCTATTTTTATGATAAATTTTGGTTTTTTAAGTTTATCGTTGAATCCATGGTTGAATTATATTGTGTGTGCATGTTTGTTGATTATACTAGTCAAGTTTTATGACTAGATTATAAAGTCAAGTATTGACTTAATAATTATCTCATTGTTTATATTTGTTTGATTGTTGTGTGAATATCTTAAAAGCTCAAATTACTTAGATGCTAGTAATTAGAAAGTTTTTCTAATGAAAGTATTTAAGAGTTTTTATGGAAAGCATAAAGTTCAAGGTACATTGAACTTATTTAAACATCTTAAGTAATGGTTACTTATGATAGTAAGTTTTAAAGTATTAGTGTTAATATAGTATGATTATATTTGATATAATCAAGATAGACTTTAAAGAGTATTATTACAAGTCTTTCATACTTGTGATAAAGGAATTTAATGAAGTCATAATTCCTTAATAGGAATAATTGGATATTCGTATAATCCAAGGAAAATGACTTAGACAGTAAATGAACTCTTAAAAGGGACAAACTATATTAAAGAATTTAAGAATTAAAAGGTATTATTGCAAGTCTTTTATACTTGTAATAAATACAACATTTGATCAAGTCATAATTCCCTAATAAGAATAATGGATTTTTGAGAAATCCAAGAAATGACTTTGGCATTAAATGAGATTCTTAAAAGATACTAATACACTTAAGAATTGGAAGTATCATTTCAAGTGTCTTATACTTGTTAAATACAGTAATCAATGAAAGTCATCATTCCCTTCAAAGGAATGTTGGATATTCGCAAATCCAAAGGATGACTTTGATAATTGATTAATTCTTAAAGGGTTAAACTATAAGTTTTGACTAGGTCAAAAGTAGTAGTTTAAGTAATGCTTATTTTCCATAAAATTTAGTGGGAGCTATGACTGTCATATTCATTAGAGGTACTAATGAATATAGTAAGTTAGTTAGGATATTAACAACAAGGTTTCACCAAGTCGTTAGCCAAAGAGTTAAGAGAAATGATAAATGATCGTTGATTAGATTATTGCAAGCCTAATAGCGTGGTCACAAGTCTTGTGATTAATTATTGCAAATCTAATATGATATTCACACTCTAGTGAATAAGTTAATTATTTAAGGAAAATTCTTTAACTAGTAATGATATATCTAAAAATCAAGTAACTAAAAGAAGGCTTTAGTTACAAGGAGAATTTTATGAATTCAAGAAACTAAGGAGTTAATTTCCAATCCTCCTATGTTTACCGAATTGCATAAAAGGCAAGACTAGAATATGTTCTAGATTGTTGCAAGAAAAAAATCTAGCAAAGGCAAAAGAAATAGTATTTTTCAAATACTTGTCTTATGTCTTTAGTTTAATAGAAATGACTAGTTTAGTGATAAAGTTACAATTAAGGTTGTAAAAGTCATTAAGTAATTAACATGAACAAAAGGAATAAGTAATGATCCAGTAATAATTTTGTATCTATGTCCAGTGAGGAATAATACATGAGTTAGCATCATTATTATTCACACTTTGTATGTTTTAAAAGATCCATGAATAAAAGCTACTTTATTCAAAAGATATAAATCCGTGACTACTCGTCTTGGTGGGAACCTTGATGGGACGATAACGTCATCGCGGTATTTGGTGGTAGATTCGAAGTTCTTCGAAGATAGCTACACAAGTTTTTGTGTAAACCAAATATCGGTGATATTCTGTTGGAGCTCGACGAATATTGGATTGACCACTGTGATAATACTTCGTGGTTGAAAAGTTCAAAAGTATTATTCACTATGATTGTTCTTAAGCCTGAGGTATTTGGTTTGGGATACAATGACTAATGTACTTTGGTTCGTCTTAGACAAGTCTGAAATATGATTGTCATACGAGGCTTTACTGGGTACAGATGAAGTTGTATTTTGAATCGAAATATAACAAGATGGTAATTGCACCTCCTTTTTAGGAGAGATATTTATGGGTCCCTTGACATGATGATAAACTGAAAATGCACGGCCGTGCTCAACGAACTGATATGTTCTTTGTCGTTATCACACAGTTTTAAATCAAGAGGTCAAGAAATGATTTCGAGTACAAAAGTTGATAATTTCTACCATGCTCGTATTCGTTATCACAAATATCGTGCTGCAAGGGATAAACCTAACAACGTTGCCCAAGAAGTAGAGACAGAGTGTTCTTTACTAGGAGACGCTATTAAAGAGTTTTTCACAAAACTATACCAGGGTTACATAAGCTGTTTTTATGGGGTTGGTTACCTACATGCCCATCTAGAAGGCCACTGTAGCTCGTATCATTAAGACAAAGGTTACAAACTTGCACAAGTGGGAGTCTGAAGAATTTATGTGCACAGTTAGTAAACCTATGATGATACATCCATGCCTACGAAACACTTAAGGGTCACACCGATGAGTGCATGTAATACGAGCAAGATATGCAATGATACTACGAAGAGGAATGATTCATAATAGTCATTATCAATCAGTTAAGTATTAAGTTAAGTTCAACTTATTACTAGATTAGTTTATCTAATTAATTAATACAAGTATTTGTACATTTAGTAGTTGAATAAATTTACAATGTGTTAATTAAAGATTATCCATAATATGATTTAAGACAATTAAATCATATGGTAATTGGATAATATTATTGTGTAAATTATATAAAAGTTATTTATTATATATATATAATTATTAAAAGTATTAATACAAGTATATATTTCGTGTATGTATAATACCGAAATATACTAAGTGTATAAATACTAGAAATTTAATAGTTAAGTGCAACAATAATAACTAGATAAACTACAAGGGTTAAAAGTGTAAGAGGATAAGTTTAATTAAGAGATTAATCTTAATTAAACTAGAAGGACTTAAATGAAACTTACTGTATTATATATAGAAGGATTAAGGTTTCATTTAAACCTAATCATTCACTTCCCTACAACCCTAGACGAAATCCCTTTCCTCATCCTTGGAGATTTCGGCCGAAACTTGAACACCAAGTTTGGTGTTCTTCTTTCTTCGTTCGTTCTTCGTGTTCTTCAAGTTTTGAAGAACAAGTTCATTGCAAGGATCAACTAGAAGATCGCTCGTTGTGTTAATCATCAGTGGACTTTCTTAAGCAAGCAATAAGGTATGTTTTGGGAAACCCTTTTCCCCTATTCTCCCTCTTGGACGAATTCGACCAAGAACCCTAGGGTTCTTGGTGTTGGTTGACGAACATACACAAGTATGTGTGTGTGTTCGAGTTTTTCGTACAAGGTTTCTTTCTTGTTAATCTAGTTTAGATTTCCAATATCCCAATCATTTAGGGTTTAAGGATTAAGTTTAATCTCAGTGCCGCTTTTAGGGATTAAACTAGCTAGTTGGTTCAACTGGTAAGAACAAGTTCATGTTCTTATCAGTCTATGGTCGAATCAGTGTGACTAGGTGGTTGACCCAAATGGTCAATCAGTTACAATGAAACCCTTCAGAGGTGGGGCAACACCGGAATTTAAGATGTTGATATGTTCCTCGAGCCGCCAAATCCAAGGTTCGATGGTATATTTTATTTTGAAGGTTGGTTTGGTGTTTGTGGAGGGTTGTTATGTGGATCCATTTTAAGTAGAGATGTATGAAGATTGGAGTTTGTAGAGAGTAAAAAGGATTAATTTTGTGTGTAAAATGAGTGAAAATAGGTAAATATATATAGGTAAATATATATAGGTAAATAATTAAAAGAAAAAAAAAGTTTTTTTTTTAAATTACAACGGCTATATAGCCGTTGCCCAACGGCTATTTTCGATCAAAGACGCTCCCCCACGCCCGTGGCCTGCCGTGCTCCGTTGCCAAGACCCGCCACGCCCTCCCCCCACGCCGTTGGGGGGGGGGGGGGGGGGTGTTCTGATGCTTCCCCACGCCGTGGCCTAACCACATCACAGCCCACGCCCGAGGTCGTGGTACCCATGCCGGACGGCCTAAGAGCAATGGTTTATGATAGTTGGGTTGGTTAATATACAATTAAGGAAGCAAAACTATTAAAGGTGGTTATTAAAATTCAAGGTGGTTATTAAGCATTGATTTTTTTTTTCTTAAACAATGCATTAAGAGTTATTATTAGCATTTCCTAATTTTTATTATAAAAATATTAGGAGACGTAAAATATGAATTTAATTTGATACATAATAAATATGAATATGATGCATAACAGATTCAATTAAGATAAGCAAAAGAAAGAAATGCAAAAAAAACATATTTATTATACAAATTTTTAAGGCGGGTCACTATAGGCATTAAACGGCGTGGTTGTAGGCACGTGGAAGGCTACCACGTCGTGGAAGGGAAGAAAACACCGTCATCCATCACTCTGTGTGGGGATTGTTGGAAAAGTTTGTGATAAAATGATTTTTCACCAACTTTGAACCTATATAATGTTATATATATTTGTTATATATAGTTATTGGTTGGTAGCTTTGTGTTCTCCTTTGTGAGAGCTACGCAAAGGTATATAGCATGTCCAAAGTAGAGTTGTGGTGAATGAGATATCGACTCTCAAAGTAGGGTGTTTGAAACAAGAAATCTTGGGTTGGGATGCTATCCCACATTAGAAAAAGACCAAACCATTTGTTGGTTTATAAGGTTGGAAGTATGATGGAAGATTAAATCTTTATACATGGATTTTACACGCACGCCTACGCGCAGGGGGTGCAAATAATTTGGACCGAGTGGCCCGAAATGGCTTGAACTCATGTGCGCCTGGGCGACCTGCGGACACGAATGCAGCTCCGAAATCTCGGGCTCGTGCGGGTCAATTTTTTGCATCAGTCCAATACTGAGTGGCTGCGCTGACCTCCAATATTGACATGCTGCACTGACTTCCAATACTGAGTTCTCGCACTGAGTTCCAATACCGAGTTCTCGCGCTGAGTTCCAATACTGAGTTCTCTCGCTGAGTTCCAATACTGACCACAAGGAATGACGAGCGCTGGCAGTTATGAAAAATCAGCAGTAATTGCAGATTACTGTTTTGATTTCTTGTTTAATAGTATTAAATGCATTTAATGTTTTGAGTAAATATTACTTGCCATTCTACACTATAAATAGAGACATTGGGTCTCATTTGTATACATACCTCAACACATTCTTCACCTACTTCTTAAAGGATTTATGTGCAGAGTTAGTCAACCTATGATGATACATCCATGCCTACGAAGCACTTAAGGGTCACAACGGTGAGTGCATGTAATACGAGTAAGATATGTAATGATACTTGGAAGATGATTGATTCATAATAAGTCATTTATGAATCAAGTTAAGTATTAAGTCAAGTTTGACTTATTACTAGATTAGTTTAACTAACTAATTAATACAAGTATTTGTACATTTATTAGTAGAGTAAATATACAATGTGTTAATTATAGATTATCCATAATATGATTTAAAGCCATTAAATCATATTGTGTTTGGATAATATTGTTGTATAAATTATATAAAGTTTATTATATAATTAATTATTAAAAGTATAAATACAAGTATATATAATTCGTGTACATGGGTACCGAATTATTAGTGTATTAATACTAGACATTTAATAGTTAAGTGCAACAATAAAAGAGTGATAAACTACAAGGGTTTAATATGAAAAAGGATAAGTTTAATTAAAGATTAATATTAATTAAACTAGAAGGGCCCTAAGTGAAAGTCCTTCTATTATAAATAGAAGGCATGGGGTTCCCTTATTCCCTTACACACCTTACACGAAAACCCTAGGGATCCTCTCCCTAGTATTCGGCCGAAACACCACCACCAAGAACACAAGTCTTGTGTTCTTCGTGTTCTTCGTTCGTTCTTCGTATTCTTCAAGTCTTGAAGATTCGAAGATCATTACAAGGATCAACTAGAAGATCGCTCGTCGTGTTCATCATCAGTGGATTTATCTTAAGCTTTAACCAGGGTATGTTTCATGGAACACTCTTTCTTCTTCCCCTCTTGGTCGAAATCAACACCAAGAACCCTAGGGTTCTTGGTGGCCGTCGAAACACACACAAGTGTGTGTGTGTGTTTGAGATTTCGTACAAGGTTTCTTCCATTATTAATCTACTCTAGATTTCCAAGATCCTAATCCTTTAGGGTTTAAGGATTGAGTTTAATCCCACTTCCGCTTCTAGGGATTAAATTAGCTAGATGGTTTTAACCGGTCAAGAACAAGTTCATGTTCTTGGTCAGTATGGTTCGAACCAAGTAATCTAAGAGGTTGACCCAAGTGGTCAATCAGTGATAGTGAAACCCTTCAGTGGTATCAGAGCGTTGGTTTAGAGATCTAAACTAGATTAACAAAGTTTGTTTGTTTAATTTTTATTAAGTTTTTTGTTCCAATTTTTCTTCTTCTTCTTCTTAGCACACGAAAAGGGTAAGAACCCTAGGACCAAGCATGTTAAACTAGTTAAATTTAATTGGTCAAAAGGATTCTAGAAAACCCCTAGAAATTTCGTGTAAGGGTATAAAAAGAACCCTAGGATCAAGAACATTAAACTAGTTTAGTTTAATTGATCAAAAGGTTTCTTTTCCCTAACCCTAGTGTATTTTGAAAATTAGGAGGAACCCTAGGATCAAGATTGTCAAAAAATTTGATCAAGAGGATTCTTTCCTTAATTGTTTGATCTTCCAAATCTAGGATCAAGTATGTTAAACCAAGATTTGGTTTAATTGATCAAAAAGGATTCTTTCCTTTTCTCAAAGATTTCGTGATCAATGAGGATGCTTGGACACCAAGTTTGTTAAACTAGCCTAGTTTAATTGGTGGAAAAGTTTCCTAGACTTTAAGGATTTTTCGGAAAAACCCTAGATATAATCTAGAAACCCTAGAACATTAAACTAGTTTAAGTTTAATGATTCAAAAGAATTAATTAGGTTAATAATCTAAAACCTAGATAATTAAACAAGTTTATGTTTAATAGGTTTAATTATTATCTTAATAGATTTATTAAAGACTAGTTCTTTAAACCTAGAAATCTAGACAAAGTTATTGTCTATAAGGTTTAAATTAAAATGTTTAAATAAATCTATTAGGGTTATAATCTATCCTAGAATTTAAATAAAGTTTATTGTTTAAATAGGATTGATTAGAATTAATTTTTTAATTAAATAATGTCTTTGATCAAGAAAGTCAAAACCCTAGTTTTGGTTGATCAAAAACAAGATTAGGGTTAGTTTAATTAATAAGGATTAAAAGAAGTGTTAATTTCTAGTTCAAGAAATTAACAAGATGTATTTATTTATATTTATGTATTATGTTTTGAATTTTAAATATTTAAAAGATAAAATGAATTTTTATGAATAAAGTAGTTTATACGTATTTTAATTAGTTCAAGTTAAAATACACATAAATTAGATGTAATATTCTTGTTAGAATGTTACAAGTTTGTTTTAAAAGGAAATATATATGTATATATATTAAATACAAGATTAAAAAAAATAAAAAAAAATAATGTTATTTTGATCTTAAAGGCTAATGATATAACTAGTTATTATATAAGTTAATTATATAATTAAAACTAGAAAGTACAAAGTTATGATTTCATTATAACTAGAAATTGTACAAGTTGAAATTATATGATTAACTAGAAATATACAAAGTTATATATTAGTATTATAAGGTGTATAAAGTTATAAGTGATTATAACTAGTAATTATACAAGTATAATATAAGTATTTTACAAGTCATGTAATATACTAAATTAATGATCAAGTGTAAATAACAAAAACCTATATTTAACTAGTTCTAGTTAAATGTAAGAAATGTTTAAACAAACTAAGAATTATTATATATATTGTTTTTATATAATAAGTTTATTAGTTTCACCAAGTATAAACCGGTGATTGTGTTCGCTTAAGTTTCACCATGGTTGTTGGAGCTAGTGGGAGCTACACAAGAAAATCACAACGTTTATAAGTGTGTCGCTAAGACATAAGTTTTTGTGAAATCTAGTAAGTCAAATGTTTGATTTCATTATTAAACATATGAAAAACTAGGTGTGTTAAACTAAGTTTATGATTCAAGTCTATGAATCATAAAAGGATTAAAAGTTTAACATAAGTTTTAAGTTTTTGAAGAAAGATAAAACAAGTAAGTTTTATTTTTTAGATAAGGTTTTCCACAAAACCTAGTGATACGTTTTGTACACCTCGTTTTTAGGTATACATACAAAACGCGCAAATTCTTGAAACTATAAGTTTTAAAGAAAGTTCTTAAGGTTTGAAAAGGATGTCTTGTTGAATTCTTGAATTCACAAGTCACATATTTTAAACAAGGATTAAGATTGGAATAAAGGTTTAAGTTTAGTTCAAGACTTAAACAAACCCAAGAAAATCTTAGATCTAAGTACTATCCACCTAATGGAAAACCTCACTTGTTAAACGATATTCATATTGTAAGGATAAAGAACCTTAGATATGGATTCAAATCATTGCGAGTGTTAGGGTGCATAAGGTTCTGTGATAATCAGGAGTCCCGGCGCAGAACATCGCACTGTCTTAGATGGTATGATCTACTTTGGTGATAATCGGGAGTCCCGGCCCAAAAAGTACTTGAGTAGAATAAACATACTAGAGTTTTTTACTAACTTAGAAATGTGCAATTAAATTGTACAAAGTTGTAATAAGTTATAAGTCTAAAGATTCTAGGACCCCTAGGAATCGTGTCAAGTCTTGATACGATCGGTAAGGATGTTACCTACCAGAAATAGCATGTCTCGTTCGGAAGTGCCCAAACCTTGCGGCGAGAATGTGATATATGGATCCTAGGCCTAAAATATTAATTATGGGTTTATAATATATTTTAGAGAATGTTTATTGATGATTACTAATTAAACTGGTTTTGATTTGTAGATGGCAGCAACAAACACAACGATAACTTACAACAAACTCTCGCAACGTTTCTTTCTAGGAAAGAAAGAGTTGACTGGGTCAAATTTCCTCAATTGGAGACGTGATTCCAAAATCATGCTCAGACAAGAGAGGGATACGATTGACCAAGAAAGAAACGTGTTAAAAGCCCCTGCCAAGGATGCAAAGAATGAACCAGGACAAGCATTTTACGCTTGTAGGTCGCTCGTTTATTGCAAAATGGCTAAGGGAGCATCAGTAGGTGCACACGTCATGAAAATGAAAGTGCACATCGATCACCTTACTAGACTTGGTCACCACGTGCCATTGCAGTTAGCAATTGACACTGTACTCAACTCATTGTCAGATGACTACAAAGTCTTTGTAGCTAACTACAGCAAACGTAATATGGATAAATCCATTCCCGAGCTACGATCCATGCTCGAGGCTGTTGAGTTGAATATTAAGACCAATTCTAAAAGGAGTCGCACGACTGATGATAGCGATGAAGAAGGGCATGGTGATAAACGAAAGGGTGAAACCAATCCTAGCCAAGAAGTGCCTAATGGTAAAGGTATCAAACATAAGGTCAAGAAGGTTAAGCCTAACGCAACAAAGACCGAGAATCGGTGCTTCAAGTGTGGTAAGGCTGGGCACTGGAAAAAGAATTGTCCAAAGGGTGCAAGTGGTGGTGGAGGAAACGCAAGTTCCTCAGGTAACACAACCACACTTCTTAATCACTTTTAAGATACTTGTAAAGTACATTACGAGTAATCTAACTTTTGCAATCGTTTATTGCAGGAGGGGATGGAAAGTGATGATGACCGGCATGAGATGGTGATGATCCCACGAGCACCAAGATTTTATAATTCAGTATTTTATGGATTCAGTAAACAATTTTGTTGGATAATTTTTATTTATGTTAAAACAATTTTTTTTTATTATTTGGTTTTAATAAGAATCCATCGTTGAATTATATTATGTGTGTGCATGTGTGATAATTACACTAGTCAAGGTTTTATGACTAGATTGTGAATCAAGTTTTGATTTACTTTATGTTTCATGTTTTATGATTGTTTGATTGTTGTATGAGTAATGTTTTAGAAGCTCAATACTTAGATACTAGAATTTAGAAGTTTTTCTTCTAAAGTATTTAAGAGATTTTATGAAAGGCACAAGGTTCAAAAGTTATTGAACCTAATTGAAACATCTTAAGTAATGGTTACTTATGATAGTAAGTTTCAAGATGTTAGTATTAATATAGTATGGTTATATTGGATATAATCAAGATAGACTTTAAAGAGTATTATTACAAGTCTTTTACGCTTGTAATAAAGGAATTTAATGAAGTCATAATTCCTTAATAGGAATAATTGGATATTCGTAAAATCCAAGTGAAATGACTTAGACATTAAATGAACTCTTAAAAGGGACAAAACTATATTAAAGTATTTAAGAATCAAAAGGTATTATTGCAAGTCTTTCATACTTGTAATTAGTACAATATTTAATCAAGTCATAATTCCATAATAGGAATAATGGATGTTTGAGAAATCCAAGAAATGACTTTGGCATTATATAAGATTCTTAAAAGATACTAATGCATTAAAGAATTGGAAGTATCGTTTCAAGTGTGTTATACTTGTTAGATACAGCAATCAATAAGAGTCATGATTCCCTTATCAGGAATGTTGGATATTCGCAAATCCAAAGGATGACTTTGATGATAGATTAATTCTTAAAGGGTTAAACTATAAGTTTTGACTAGGTCAAAAATAGTAGTTTAAGAAATGCTTTTATTCCATAAAATTTAGTGAGAGCTATGACTAACATATTCACTAGAGGTACTAATGAATATAGTAAGTTAGTTAGGACATTAACAACAAGGTTTTACCAAGTCGTTAGCGAAAGAGTTGAGAGAAATAAATGATCAGTAATTAGATTATTGCAAACCTAATAGCGTGATCACAAGTTTTGTGATTAACTATTGCATATCTAATAGGATGTTCACATTCCAGTGAACAAGTTAATCATTTAAGGAAATTTCTTTAACTAGTAAGAATATCTACAAATCAAGTAGCTAAAAGAGATTTAGTTACAAGGCAAGTTTTATAGATTCAAGAAACTAAAGGAGTTACTTTCCAATCCTCCTATGTTACCGAATCATATAAAAAGGCAAGACTAGAATATGTTCTAAATGTTGCACGAACAATATCTAGCAAAGACAAAAGTAATAGTATTCTTAATACTCGTCTTATGTCTTTGGTTTAATAGAAATGACTAATTGTAATTAGTGATAAAAGTTACAATTAAGAGTCATTGAGTGATTAACGCAAACGCATAGAATAAGTAATGATCCAGTAATAATTCAGTATCTATGTCCAGTGAGGAATAATACATGAGTTAGTATCATTATTATTCAGAATTTGTATGTTTTACAATATCCATGAATAAAAGTTTATTTATTCAAAAAGATATAAATTCGTTACTACTCGTCTTGGTGGGAACCTCGATGGGACGTTAACGTCATCACGGTATTTGGTGGTAGATTCGAAGTTCTTCGAAGATAGTTACACAAGTTGTGTGTAGACCAAATATCGGTGATATTTTGTTGGAGCTCGACGAATATTGGATTGACCACCGTGATAATACTTCGTGGTTGAAAAGTTCAAAAGTATTATTCACTAGGATTGTCCTTAAGCCTGAGGTATTTGGTTCGGGATACATTGACTAATGTGCTTTGGTTCGTCTTAGACAATTCTGAAATATGGTTGTCATACGAGGCTTTACTGGGTACAAAGGAATATGTATTTTGAATCGAAATATAACAAGATGGTAATTGCACCTCCTTTTTAGGAGAGATATTTATGGGTCCTTTGACATGATGAGATAACTGGAAAGTGCATGGCCATGCCCAAACGAACTGATTTGTTCTTTGTCGTTTATCACAACAGTTTGAATCAAGAAGTCATTAAATGATTTTGAATACAGGAGTTGATAATTTCTACCATGCTCGTATTCATTATCACAAATATCGTGCTGCAAGGGATAAACCTAACATAGTTGCCCAAGAAGTAAAGACAGAGTGTTCTTTACTAGGAGACGCTATTAAAGAGTTTTTCAAGAAACTATACCTGGGTTACGTAAGCTGTTTTTATGGGGTTGGTTACCTACATGCCCATCTAGAAGGCCACTGTAGCTCGTATCACTAAGACAAAGGTTACAAACTTGCACAAGTGGGAGTCTGAAGGATTTATGTGCACAGTTAGTCAACCTATGATGATACATCCATGCCTACGAAACACTTAAGGGTCACACCGGTGAGTGCATGTAATACGAGTAAGATATGTAATGATACTTGGAAGAGGATTGATTCATAATAAGTCATTTATGAATCAAGTTAAGTATTAAGTCAAGTTTGACTTATTACTAGATTAGTTTAACTAACTAATTAATACAAGTATTTGTACATTTACTAGTTGAGTAAATATACAATGTGTTAATTATAGATTATCCATAATATGATTTAAAACCATTAAATCATATTGTGTTTGGATAATATTGTTGTATAAATTATATAAAGTTTATTATATAATTAATTATTAAAAGTATAAATACAAGTATATATAATTCGTGTATATGGGTACCGAATTATTAGTGTATTAATACTAGACATTTAATAGTTAAGTGCAACAATAAAAGAGTGATAAACTACAAGGGTTTAATATGAAAAAGGATAAATTTAATTAAAGATTAATATTAATTAAACTAGAAGGGCCCTAAGTGAAAGTCCTTCTATTATAAATAGAAGGCATGGGGTTCCCTTATTCCCTTACACACCTTACACGAAAACCCTAGTGATCCTCTCCTTAGTATTCGGCCGAAACACCACCACCAAGAACACAAGCCTTGTGTTCTTCGTGTTCTTCGTTCGTTCTTCGTATTCTTCAAGTCTTGAAGATTCGAAGATCATTACAAGGATCAACTAGAAGATCGCTCGTCGTGTTCATCATCAGTGGATTTATCTTAAGCTTTAACCAAGGTATGATTCATGGAACACTCTTTCTTCTTCCCCTATTGGTTGAAATCAACACCAAGAACCCTAGGGTTCTTGGTGGCCGTCGAAACACACACAAGTGTGTGTGTGTCTGTGTGTTTAGGATTTCGTACAAGGTTTCTTCCATTGTTAATCTACTCTAGATTTCCAAGATCCTAATCCTTTAGGGTTTAAGGATTGAGTTTAATCCCACTTCCGCTTCTAGGGATTAAATTAGCTAGATGGTTTTAACCGGTCAAGAACAAGTTCATGTTCTTGGTCAGTATGGTTCGAACCAAGTAATCTAGGAGGTTGACCCAAGTGGTCAATCAGTGATAGTGAAACCCTTCACTTCTAAAGATCACAGCTTCTCTCTTGTGAAAACACTCTTAACTTCGGTTAGTGTTCGGGCTTGGATTATATCCGGTAGTGTAAAACTACTCGGTTGTTTTACCCTGAGAAATAGACAACGAATCTATTTTAAGGGGATCGTGAATTTCACGAGATTCAACCAAAACGTGGGACCGTTAATACAAACACCACTATTTTGTCGAGTTGTTGATTTTTAAGCTTTTAATAAGTAAGCTATATAATATTTTTGTTATTTATTTCGAGCCGTAGTGTTTGTCTTTGTTTTTAATTAGGACGTGTTTGTGCTAGCAAAAAAACATGATTTCGTGTCGTGTTCGTGTTAAGAAAAAAAAAATCATTGCGTATCGTATTACCTCAATATACGAAATAATAATATGATTGACATGCCTAAATTAGCACTCACCAGTGCCATGAATACTAGGTTTGTGCACGGTCTAAGAACCGAACCAAATCGAGACCGGGAAAATTGTTTCGGCCGGACGGAGAACCGAACCGAAGACCCTCAGGACCGAACCTAACCTGGTCAAGGACCGACGGGAAATGAACCAAACCGATAACCATGAATTTTGTTCGGTTCTTTCTCGATTTTTGGTCGAACATAATCGCTTGGAAAGGAGAACCAATTTGAGATGAAAATTAGAACCAAGAACCAAACCCATATAGCTCGGTTCGGTGCATCTGGTTCTATGGTTCCGGTCCGGTCCAGTTTGCAAAGAACTAACCACCAATACTATAGAGAACTAACCACCAATACTACAGAGAACTAACCACCAATACTACCACTAGCCATCTTTATCATCTCCTCCCGCTCCACTAACACCACCCATATTCACCACCACAACCACCATCAATGTAACCACCACCACCACGAAATCATCTCCACCAACTCAGATCTGTGAAATCCTCAATCACCATCATGACAACCAACTCAGATCTGTAAAATTCTTCTCCACCACCACCCTTCTTCTCAATTCTCATCTCCGCGAATTATACACACAATTTTCTAAACGCGGATTTTGTGATTTACTAATTCAGATTTGTACTAGCAACATTTTAACCACCGTCCATATTTAACAATTTAGGGGTTCAAATCGATTTCAAAATGAAGGACATGTTTGGGAAAACTTATAATTTAAGGGGCTTTTAAGCTTATTAGCTTATTAAGCTCGAAAGTTAGAGCAATTTTCGAGCTTAATAAGCTAATAAGCTTAAAAACCCCTTAAATAAGTTTTCCCAAACATGACCGAAGACTTAGAAGACCAACCTACATTTCTAAATCTGACAATCTTCGCTACAATCTTCGTGTTCCAGATCTGGCCATGGTGTTAATGATTCTGGTTTCGGGCTTTTAGTGATTTAAGGTTAGATTTTGAGTTTGACGATGAATTCACAGATCTAGACACGAAATTGATTTTGAAAATGGGTCACTGTGATTTTGAGTTTGAAGATGGGATCACAGATCTGGTCACGATATTGATTTTAAAAATGGGTCACCAAGAACACAAGCCTTGTGTTCTTCGTGTTCTTCGTTCGTTCTTCGTATTCTTCAAGTCTTGAAGATTCGAAGATCATTACAAGGATCAACTAGAAGATCGCTCGTCGTGTTCATCATCAGTGGATTTATCTTAAGCTTTAACCAAGGTATGATTCATGGAACACTCTTTCTTCTTCCCCTATTGGTTGAAATCAACACCAAGAACCCTAGGGTTCTTGGTGGCCGTCGAAACACACACAAGTGTGTGTGTGTCTGTGTGTTTAGGATTTCGTACAAGGTTTCTTCCATTGTTAATCTACTCTAGATTTCCAAGATCCTAATCCTTTAGGGTTTAAGGATTGAGTTTAATCCCACTTCCGCTTCTAGGGATTAAATTAGCTAGATGGTTTTAACCGGTCAAGAACAAGTTCATGTTCTTGGTCAGTATGGTTCGAACCAAGTAATCTAGGAGGTTGACCCAAGTGGTCAATCAGTGATAGTGAAACCCTTCACTTCTAAAGATCACAGCTTCTCTCTTGTGAAAACACTCTTAACTTCGGTTAGTGTTCGGGCTTGGATTATATCCGGTAGTGTAAAACTACTCGGTTGTTTTACCCTGAGAAATAGACAACGAATCTATTTTAAGGGGATCGTGAATTTCACGAGATTCAACCAAAACGTGGGACCGTTAATACAAACACCACTATTTTGTCGAGTTGTTGATTTTTAAGCTTTTAATAAGTAAGCTATATAATATTTTTGTTATTTATTTCGAGCCGTAGTGTTTGTCTTTGTTTTTAATTAGGACGTGTTTGTGCTAGCAAAAAAACATGATTTCGTGTCGTGTTCGTGTTAAGAAAAAAAAAATCATTGCGTATCGTATTACCTCAATATACGAAATAATAATATGATTGACATGCCTAAATTAGCACTCACCAGTGCCATGAATACTAGGTTTGTGCACGGTCTAAGAACCGAACCAAATCGAGACCGGGAAAATTGTTTCGGCCGGACGGAGAACCGAACCGAAGACCCTCAGGACCGAACCTAACCTGGTCAAGGACCGACGGGAAATGAACCAAACCGATAACCATGAATTTTGTTCGGTTCTTTCTCGATTTTTGGTCGAACATAATCGCTTGGAAAGGAGAACCAATTTGAGATGAAAATTAGAACCAAGAACCAAACCCATATAGCTCGGTTCGGTGCATCTGGTTCTATGGTTCCGGTCCGGTCCAGTTTGCAAAGAACTAACCACCAATACTATAGAGAACTAACCACCAATACTACAGAGAACTAACCACCAATACTACCACTAGCCATCTTTATCATCTCCTCCCGCTCCACTAACACCACCCATATTCACCACCACAACCACCATCAATGTAACCACCACCACCACGAAATCATCTCCACCAACTCAGATCTGTGAAATCCTCAATCACCATCATGACAACCAACTCAGATCTGTAAAATTCTTCTCCACCACCACCCTTCTTCTCAATTCTCATCTCCGCGAATTATACACACAATTTTCTAAACGCGGATTTTGTGATTTACTAATTCAGATTTGTACTAGCAACATTTTAACCACCGTCCATATTTAACAATTTAGGGGTTCAAATCGATTTCAAAATGAAGGACATGTTTGGGAAAACTTATAATTTAAGGGGCTTTTAAGCTTATTAGCTTATTAAGCTCGAAAGTTAGAGCAATTTTCGAGCTTAATAAGCTAATAAGCTTAAAAACCCCTTAAATAAGTTTTCCCAAACATGACCGAAGACTTAGAAGACCAACCTACATTTCTAAATCTGACAATCTTCGCTACAATCTTCGTGTTCCAGATCTGGCCATGGTGTTAATGATTCTGGTTTCGGGCTTTTAGTGATTTAAGGTTAGATTTTGAGTTTGACGATGAATTCACAGATCTAGACACGAAATTGATTTTGAAAATGGGTCACTGTGATTTTGAGTTTGAAGATGGGATCACAGATCTGGTCACGATATTGATTTTAAAAATGGGTCACTGTGATTTTGATTATGAAGATGGTATCACGATTTTGTTTTGAAGATAAGTTGAAGAAGAGGTCCTCCACTTCAACCATCGCTGGAGATGCAAGCAGCGATGGTGGTGGGTTATTGCAGTGCCATGGTATTGGCGGGGATGTTGATGATAGTAGTCGGCTCATAAACATCGTGGTTGTTGCTAATAGTTTGGTGAAAATGATGGTTGCTAATAGTGGTTTGCTAGGATGTCTAAAAAACAATAACATAAAAAATACAAAATAAAATAAAATAATAAAATATTAATTCTAAATTAATTTTTATCAGATAAATCCATGTCAACGGCCAGCTCACTTAACACATCAGCTTAGTTGATGCCACATCAACCGACACATCAGCCTAGCCTCTGCCATATTACATGTTTACCGCTTTTCACGGGTCAAATACACAATAGAACTTTTTAAAGGTTAAGTATATTTAATAGCAAAAAAAAAAGGTACACATAATTACATTTTGGTACAATTAGATATATTTCTTAACACTTAACTTTATACGGAGTAGTAAATTATACCGATTGTATGTATAGTCTCTTCGAAATTTCATTTATGGCCATTTAACTCAAAAAATTACACTAAAACCTTTTACATCGATTGTTCTCGGGTATTAAGTTCTTTTCTTAAGTCTCATGTGCAAGACATATAAGGGTATTTTTGTCTACTTTCAATTTCTTTTTTTTATTGTTATTAATTATTCATGTGATTGTCACACGCAATTATACGTATAATGGGATTGATTTTGAGTTTTCTCCATTACTCCAAATTTTATCTTTTTTTCACTCAAAGTTTGAGAGTTGATTTTGATTCTCAAGTTTTATTATACTTGTTTGAAAATTAATTACAAGTTTTATTATAAAATAACTAATATACATATCTTTTGAACGTACGGGTCCAAGAGATCAATTAGATAACATTTTAAATACCTTTTACCATTTAAAAGGGCACGTTGATTACAGGAATAATTTATATTTTATAACCCACTTACAAACAAGAAGCTGGCAGATCGGGTTTTTCCAGAGATTTTGTGTTTATAAAAGGATCTCAAGTGACCAATTAGAGAACCACTGAAACACAAACATACATGATGGCTTATCATCCACTCTCCCCACTACCAAAAACACCTTCACACGTTCACCCTTATTTTCCAAACCATCTTCTCATCGCAGCTTCATGCAACGCTGCTTCTTCTGATGATGATAAACTCATACTACCCAAAACATCACTTGACATTGAGTTGACCGGAGAAACTTGCTTCTGGGGCTCGGAGGCCTTTATTGCTCCGGATAATATCGCACTTTGTGTTAATGCGAGTGCAGGCATAAGTAACACGAAAGATGCCATTAGGGGTGTTGCCCACCATTAGCCACACCACAAGCTTTTCCCGTTGATTGCCTACAAATCCCACACCTGACCGGCAGCACAGAATGTAGATGCTGAATACATCAGACGGCAATCAAGTTAATGAAGGAACTCCCTGATGATGGAAGAACCAAGGGAAGATCCATATTGCAACGCCAGTTTCACTCAAGAAATGAGCGGTTTTGATACTTTCAGATTCACAACAACTGGCTCTTCTTTCCTTTCCACACCTCTATTTCTATGAGAGGATTTTGGGAAGTTTGATCCTACTTTCGCTTTACCATACTGGACAACCCTACCGGAATGACACTTGTTTGAAGCTGTTAGAATTCAAACCAACAGTATGTGAAGCCTGCTAGCTAGTGAAGTAGCTCCACTATTGCAGCCGATATGTTAGAAAACAAAGTCCAAGATTGCAGATCTTGGTTTGACAAATTGGTATGAACGTAAGAATTTTATTGTAGGCTTGTCGGTAGCAAAGTAGTATAAATATGTATCGTGTGTTGTTGAATAAGGCAGACCAAAAAGAGAGTGTGTAAGAAGAGCAGTAGCTCATAAGTTAAGAGAAAATAGAGTTGAGCGGTAGCTCCGATAAAGAAAAGAAAAAAATGTCGGTCTCTGTTTCGTTTTAAATCTTGTATGTTTGAGTGTTATAATATAAAGTTTGTGTTTTCCTTATTAGTTGAGTGATTTAATCCCAACAAAGTGGTATCAGAGCCTCGTTAAGCTTCGATCGATTTTGGCTCAAAAATTGCGTCAGAAATTTTTGTCTCAAAATCGATTTTCGAAAGCACCACTGTGAAGGTCTCGTTTCAAGGATTCCGAAAATATATTTTTCGGATTTTTTCCGACCACTGGAAGGCCCTTAAACGCCCGGTCAAAGTATAGTCAAAGCTGCCGGAAAAGTGGTCGGCAGAATCCAGTTCGCCTGAGAAGACAGTGATGTCAGCATGACATCAAAGTGACATCAGCGATGACGTCAGCGTGATGTCAGCGTCAGACTTTAAGTTCTGAAAAATTACAGTTTGGCACCTCTAGTTCAGAAAAGTTGCTGTACTTCAGAAAAGTTGCAGATTTGGTCCCTGAAGTTCAGAAAAGCTTAATTTTGGCCTCTAAACTTACGAAAAGTTTCCGTTTGGCCCGTAAACTTCTGAAAAGTTTCTGTTTGGCCCCTAAACTTCTGAAAAGTTTCTGTTTGGCCCCTACACTTTTGAAAAGTTGTAGTTTGGCCCCAAAACTTCGAAACAAATTGCATTTTTTGGTCTCTAAGTTTTTTGAAAAGAAAGATGGCGAATATGATACAACCTCAAATTCCTAAATTGACAACGACAAATTATGGGAACTGGAGTATCCAAATGAAGGTGTTACTCGGTTCTCAAGATCTATGGGATCTAGTTGAGTATGGGTATACCGAGCCCACAGACGCAGCAGCTGAAGCAAGTTTGTCTCAAGATCAAAAGACAACATTAAAAGAATCTCGAAAAAGAGACAAGAAAGCTTTGTTCTTGATTTTTCAAGGTGTTGATGAATCAACTTTTGAGAAAGTATCTGATGCAAAGACATCAAAAGAGGCGTGGGGAATTTTGCAGAAATCCCTCCAAGGAGCTGAGAAGGTAAAGAAGGTTCGGCTCCAATCACTCAGAGCTGAGTTTGAAACACTGAAGATGAAAAGTTCCGAGAGCATAAACGAATATGTTACTCGTGTGAAGACGGTGGTAAATGAAATGAAGAGAAACGGGGAAGCTCTTGACGACATCAGAGTAATGGAGAAATTACTCCGTTCACTCGTAAGAAAATTTGATTATGTAGTTACGGCCATTGAAGAGTCAAAAGATTTGAATGAAGTTTCCCTTGAAGAGCTTGTGGGAACTCTTCAGGCACACGAACAAAGAATGAATCAAAATGATGATACAAGCAAGGTGGAACACGCCTTACAAAGTAAGATGACCATCAACGAAAATCGAGCTAGCAGCAGCTATGCACGAGGCAGAGGAAATCGTGGTGGCTATAGAGGTGGATATAGAGGCGGTCCTAGTAGACGAGGATGTGGTAGACAATCATTTGACAGAAGTCATACAAATGAAGGGTATCAACCATCTGGTCGTGGTCGAGGATTTCAAAGCCGAGGAAGAGGTGGTTTTCAACAACGAAGTGACAAGTCTCAAGTTCAATGTTACAATTGTAACAAATTTGGCCACGTAAGTTACGAATGTAGATCAGATCCTAACGTTGAAGAAAAAAGTCACTTTACAACGTCAAATGAAGATAAATATGCGGAACACGCTGCTTTCCTCACCTACAAAGAAGAAGACGAAGGAAAGAAAAACATTTGGTACTTAGATAACGCTGCCAGCAACCACATGTGCGGTCAGAAGGAATTGTTCACAGAGTTGGACGAGTCAATCAACGGAAAGGTGAGTTTCGGAGACTTATCAAAGATTCTAATCAAAGGCAAAGGTAAAGTAATTATTTACCTAAAGAACGGCAATAAGCGATATATACATGATGTATATTATGCACCTGCTATGAAGACAAATATTATAAGCCTTGGTCAACTACTTGAAAAGGGCTATGATATTCATATGAAGAACATGTCTTTAACAATCAAGAATCAATATGAAGAATTGATTGCTAAAGTTCAAATGTCAAAGAACCGAATGTTCACCCTCGATATGCAGACATTAGAACAAAGGTGCTTAAAGTCTGTTGTTAAAGATGACTCGTGGTTATGGCATCTAAGATTTGGACATCTTGGATTTACTGGTTTGAAGCTGTTATCAAAAGCAAAGATGGTGAATGGGTTGCCAGCAATCAACCAACCAGACCATCTGTGTGAAGCATGTATCAAAGGAAAGCAACACCGCCAAAGCTTTCCAGTTGGAAAGTCATGGAGAGCCAGAAGGCCGCTAGAACTTGTCCACACAGATATAGCCGGACCATTTGATATGCCGTCACTTGGTCAAAACAAGTACTACCTAACATTCATTGATGATTTCAGCAGAAAAAGTTGGGTTTATATTATTAAAGAAAAATCTGAAGCTCTTGATAAATTCAAAGAATTCAAGGCGATGGCAGAAAAACAAAGTGGGCAATATCTGAAGGTACTCAGATCTGACAGAGGAGGCGAGTACACATCAAACCTGTTCAAAGAATTTTGTAAAGAACATGGGATATTTCATCAGCTGACAGCAGCTTATACTCCGCAGCAGAATGGCGTTGCAGAACGAAAGAATCGCACCATTCTTGATATGGCGAGAAGTATGGTGAAAGGAAAACACCTACCAAGAACGTTTTGGGCCGAAGCCGTGTTATGTGCGGTTTACTTGTTAAATCGCTGTCCAACCAAAAGTGTCAGATTTAAGACACCGAATGAAGCATGGAGTGGTCTTAAACCAACAGTTGGACATCTCAGAATTTTTGGGTGTATTGCATATGCCCATATTCCTGATCAAAAGAGAAAGAAGCTAGATGACAAAGGCGAGAAGTGCATCTTCATTGGCTATGATGCAAGAAGCAAGGCGTACAGGTTGTACAATCCACTGACGAAGAAAGTAATAGTTTCACGAGATGTTGAATTTGACGAGTCTGATTATTGGAAATGGAGTAATGAAGAAAGAAACGTTAAAGGAATGTTCTTTGAAGAAGATGAAGAAGATGACTCCAACACACCAGATAATGGCAATGATGATCAGACTCATCCAACAAGCCCTAATCCAGCAACTCCTGTAACGTCACCATCAACATCAGGAAGTAGTAGCAGCAGCAGCAGTTCATGGGGGAGCACCAAAGAAGATGAGAAGTCTAGATGACATATATGATGAAACAGTTCCTGAAAATACACCATTTGATTACTCATTATTCTGTTTGATGGCTGAATGTGATCCAGTCACATACGAAGAAGCTATAGAAGAACCTAAATGGAGTAAGGCAATGGATGAAGAAATAAGATCAATCAAGAAGAATGATACTTGGGAGCTTACAACTCTCCCAAAAGGACACAAAGCAATTGGTGTCAAATGGGTGTATAAAACAAAGACGAACCAAGAAGGAATAGTTGAAAAGTACAAGGCAAGATTAGTTGCCAAAGGCTACAAACAAAGACATGGAATTGATTATGATGAGGTGTTTGCTCCGGTTGCAAGAATTGATACCATAAGACTTCTCACAGCAATTGCAGCTCAAAATCGATGGAAGATTTATCAGATGGATGTAAAGTCAGCTTTCTTAAATGGGTATCTCGAAGAAGAAGTTTATATTGAGCAACCAGAAGGTTATGTTAAGAAAGGTCAAGAAGAAAAAGTCTACCGACTGAAGAAGGCGTTATACGGTTTGAAGCAAGCTCCAAGAGCCTGGAATACAAGAATAGACGAGCACTTCCAAAAGTGTGGTTTTGTGAAAAGCCCATACGAGCATGCACTATATACAAAAAGAAATAAGGATGGTGGTATATTGATTGTATGCTTGTACGTAGATGATATGATCTTCACCGGAAATAATCCAGGTATGTTCGAAGAATTTAAGAAAGTGATGACTAAAGAATTTGAGATGACAGATATTGGTCAAATGTCATACTTTCTTGGGATCGAAGTGAATCAAAGTGAAGATGGAATATTCATCTCACAAAAGAAGTATGCGGAGCAAATTCTACGAAAGTTCAGGATGCAAGAATGTAAATCAGTAAGCACACCAGCAGAAGCAGGGTTGAAACTAAGCAATGCCTCAAGTAGAGAACACGTGAATCCAACTTTGTTTAAAAGTTTGGTTGGAAGTTTAAGATACTTAACTTTCACGCGTCCGGATATTATGTACGCAGTCGGGTTGATTAGCAGATATATGGAGAAGCCAAAACAAGATCATTTCATTGCAGCCAAAAGAATTCTAAGGTACATTAAAGGTACGTTGAATCACGGTTTATTTTATACTTGCTCCGAAGATGCAAGATTGATTGGCTACTCAGATAGTGATTATGGTGGAGATATGGATGACGGGAAAAGCACAACTGGATATGCATTTCATATTGGTTCAGCAGTATTTTCATGGTGCTCAAAGAAGCAACAAACAGTTTCCCTCTCAACATGTGAAGCAGAGTACATTGCAGCAGCAACATGTACGTGTCAAGCTATTTGGTTAAAGTATATTTTGAATGACTTAAGTATCGCAAGTGAAGATCCTGTTACGATATATGTTGATAATAAATCAGCTATATCTCTTGCAAAGAATCCAGTTTCACATAGCCGAAGCAAGCATATAAACATAAAGTATCACTTCATTAGAGATCAGGTGAAAGACAAGGTAGTTGAGCTCGTACACTGTAGTACTGAAGAGCAATTGGCAGATATTTTTACGAAGCCGTTGAAGACGGATACATTTCAGAAATTGAAGAAGAAACTTGGTATGCGCAGTTGGGTTTGAGGGGGAGTGTTAGAATTCAAACCAACAGTATGTGAAGCCTGCTAGCTAGTGAAGTAGCTCCACTATTGCAGCCGATATGTTAGAAAACAAAGTCCAAGATTGCAGATCTTGGTTTGACAAATTGGTATGAACGTAAGAATTTTATTGTAGGCTTGTCGGTAGCAAAGTAGTATAAATATATATCGTGTGTTGTTGAATAAGGCAGACCAAAAAGAGAGTGTGTAAGAAGAGCAGTAGCTCATAAGTTAAGAGAGAAGAGAGTTGAGAGTAGCTCATAAGTTAAGAGAGAAGAGAGTTGAGCGGTAGCTCCGATAAAGAAAAGAAAAAAATGTCGGTCTCTGTTTCGTTTTAAATCTTGTATGTTTGAGTGTTATAATATAAAGTTTGTGTTTTCCTTATTAGTTGAGTGATTTAATCCCAACAGAAGCCCCGGTGGCAATTGGCGGCGGCACCCCAAACGCTAGGAATAACCCTCTCTTTGACGCTTACAGGGATGTCACACATCTCCCACCAGCTGTCATTGATATCCAAAACGTTGGTGGTACTAACGAAGAGATTATAAACAGTAATCTGGCTGCAATGTATAACCAAATGATCACAACGGGAAGTGGCACGGATGCCTTCTTCGGTGGTCACATGGTGGCTGGGTCCATAGAGCGTGGGGTCCACACGTATGGACCGGTAACCCAAGGATGGCGAACCGGGAGGACATGGGGAACTTCTACTCGGCTGGGTATGACCCTCTCTTTTACTGCCAACGTTGACCGGATGTGGACCATCTGGAAACAGTTGGACGAGGATAACAACGATCCCACTGCCTTTGATGACTGGGATAATGCATCTTATGTATTCTACGACGAGAACAAAAACCTCGTACGTGTCTACAACAAAGATTGTGTGGACGCCACAAAGCTGGGGTACGACTACGCACCTTCAGACACACCATGGATCGATTATTCGCCGACAGCACATTCAGCAGGATCAGACATTGCAAACCAGTCAATCGGAAAAATCCCGAAGGTGGAGGAGACATCATTCCCGGTGACAAGACGGTTAAGGTTCTGGTGAAGAGACCGGGAGGAGAAGGAAAAGGTGAGAGAGATATTGTAGGAATCCAATTCGACGGGACCAAGTATTTCAAGTTTAACGTGCTTGTTGATGACGTGGAGGATGGTACACGCCGGCTGACAGCGGGTACTTTTGAGCAGTTGCAACATGGCATCGGGAAGGCCATGAAGATGACAAGTGGGGCGACACGGGGCTGTTGGAGGACCTTGAAGCCGATGGTGATGAGTATGTTTTGGTGCCGGTGGAAGGTTGTGAGGATGTAACCGTTTCCGAGATCAAGATTGAGCTGCTTCCCATAGTTGGAGGAAATAAAAGTGCTTCCAAAGCTAAAAGCTAAAGGACATAAAGGCCGAAAGTGATTAATTAGTGTATCCTAATTTGGTTCCGAGATAAAGATTCAGCTGCTTCCGCCCATGGTTTGATCAGTTTTATGATTTCAATAATTGCAGCTTCAGTTTTCAAATTTCATTTGAAGGCATGCTGCGGTCAACGACATAGTCACATAGAACGCGGTACACTCCGGTACGGGTACGCAGAACGGGTACGCGATTCACTAGTTTAGGTGTATCCGGTACAAAGGGGGTAGGTTCATTTTGGTACGTGTCCGGTACAGTGTACCTTACGTTTTGGAACGATGTACCAAATAATATGGTATGATGTACCCTTAAAATCATTTAATATATATATATACCATAGAATCCATAAATACTTCAAAGACATTAACAAAAATACTGGAACGTTTACAAAAAAAAATTTAATCCTATACCAAAAAATTAAATAACATAAAGCCAACAAATATACTTGTCTAGTGATCGGGAACCCCAATATGATGTACCAAATTGCGATCCCGACAGTGTTCGGGACGCAAATGTACCGTGTTTCGATACACGGCGTCCGGTATGCAGTTTATGGCCAAATTGGTGAATCGCGTTTCTATGGTCAAGGATTACTCGTCACCTAATAACGAATTTGTTTCCATCCGTTTGTATGATTGTAACACTATGCTTGTTGTCACTCTTGGGTTTGGATTTTAATTAATTAATAATTAATAAAATTTTATCAAGTAATTTTGTTCTAGTAGCTAATTAAGTTACTTCACCATCATGTCCTATGCATTAATGTTGCTATGTATCATACTTCGATTTTAACACCTTATCTGCATCTATTTTTCATTAGCATCTTAATCAGTTAAGTGTTAGAACTTAGATTTACCAGAACAACTTGTAATACTTCCATCAATCACCCTCTCTTTCCGGCCCCTAGCTGTCCATTATTAGGAACATTTTTCTGAAATGGCTCAACTCCACTTTGAGAAGTTTATTGACGTAGTTAAGGGACTCGTTGTTTGGATTTCATCTAGGTGTTGTTCGTCGAGGTTATTGTCTATTTCTTATTTGTTAGATGTGCTCATTGATTTAGCTTGAGAATTTTGTCTTAATTAAGTGCATTGTAATCTCTAATTTCTAGCTAGTTTTTTAATGACAAGTTAAATCAACAATTCGCATTTATATGGGTATATGCTCACGCATAAAAAGTGAGCATAAATGAGACAAGTTAAATCCAGATCTTCCAACTTTAAAATGTGAACAAACTAATAAAACTTCATACTAAAATAAGTGCATCAATTGCTTAAAATATTTTCAAGCTTTTCAAGTGTAGATTAAGTCAAAATCTACGTTGTTATTTTCCTTAAACTTCGAAGTGTAGAGTTGAATAAAAATGTAATAATACCATTATATTTCCAAATTCAAGCATGCTCAAATTCATACTAATATAATGGTGCGCAGCATTAGATTAGTGGTCGGTTCATACATTAAAAAAGGAAAACAAAAATAAAACATACTCAAATTCAACTTGGTAATGCATAGTCAAAGTAACACATTTTTCTTATTTTTAACGGCGAGAAAAAGGTTTTAAAAAACATCTTTCTCTATATATGCACCTACATATGATTTTAGTTTGACACCTCACCCACTTCAACCTCTTTGATTGGCTAATAATGCCACGTGTAATTCACTGGTTGGCCAACGATTTCCCCTCCCATTTTTCTCCCGCTCCATTCTCCACTCTCCTTCCCCTAATTTCTACCCTAAGTTTAAAAACCCTAATTTTTCATTCAATCTCTCTCCCTCTACTCCGTCTCTCTCCAGCAAACATCGATTCATACTCACATCTCCCACCGTCAAACTTAGGGTTGAAGGTCACACAAAGCATCAATGATCGCTGCGAACTCACCTCGGAACCATGAGATTATCGCATCCTTCGCGAATGCGTCGGACATCAACGCCGATGGCTGTACTGATGTCGCCGGCATCATTACCGGCAAACGATCGGCCACTGGAGAAACGCCGGCTGCCGGCGCCATTTCAATTCCTATGAGATTCACGTAAAATGAAATTCTAAGCTTCTGTTTGAATGTTTTTTCTCCGTTCAATGAAATCCGTCTGTGGGGAATCATATATACAGGTACTTTGTTTTATAACCGTAAGTACCTGTATTTTCAGCTGATTTATATGTTTTATATTATATTGGTCTGTGGGGAATCATTATTTATAATTGGTGAAAATCGGATCGATGAAATCGAGTCAAAAATTTGATCGTGTATATGGAGGTCTTTATTTTGGTGAGGAGATCTTCAATTGTTTGTATGTTTTTTATTATTTTATTGAGTTCAATCTGTTAAAGGGAAAAACAGAGTTTGGCTGGTTTTGGTTGTCAGCTCAAAATTCTTTAAAATTACTTGTAATTGTGTTATAGTTGGTCAATGACTCAGTGAGCCATTTTGTTAGTTGTCTTCTTTGTATAAAAATGAAATTTTTCAATGGACCTTCAAGTTCTCCATAGATTTTTCTCACTTGATCCAAGAAAAACACGGTTGTATGCACATGACATGCACACCACCGTGCAAATTTGAATTTTGCTGGTATGATTTTTTATACTTATGTATATTTTATACTTTCTAAATACTATAATCTTTATTTTTATATTATTGTTGACTATTTCAAAATTGTGTATGCAGGTTGTGTCTTGGTCAATGGTCAGATCATGGAGAAAGAACTGGTGGCTTTTATGCTTGTAACCATTATGAAGTTGCAAAGCAAGAGGGAGCTGTAATGAAACTAATTTTTTTTTATATTTAATACATTTATTAATTATTATGATTAATTAAACAGTATTAAATCTTTGCAGTATGATGAATCTGAACGTCGAAGAGAAATGGCAAAGAACTCTTTAGAGAGATATACTCATTATTATGAACGTTGGGCAACAAACCAATCAGTAAGCATAAGTTTGTTTGTTTACATATTGTTATTTGCGTTGACTAAATCTTTTACCTTTTTTTATTAAAAAATCCACTTCTATCCTTTTACATATTTGATTTATATCTGGATATCCTTTTATATAACAGACCAGACAAAAAGCACTTGCAGATTTGAATCAGATGCAAACTGTTCATGTAAGCTAAAATTATTAAATATTTATCTAAGCCTATAACTGGTAAAAAATAATATAAATAATTATTTTCTTTTTCTAGCTTGCAAAACTTAGTGAGAAACAGCAGCTGCCTGAAACACAGTTGAAATTTATTATAGACGCTTGGCAACAGGTACAAATGCTACTTTTGAAAAATCAGCTTAAAATTCATTTTTTATTTGTGTTTATTTATTTATTTTTTATTTCAAGTATCTCGATGAATTATGTGATTAACATATTTTTAATCATTATCTTGACTCAAATTTGAATTATTTCACAGATAGTTGAATGTAGGCGAGTGTTAAAATGGACATATGCATATGGGTACCACATACCTGAGAAAGAACATACGAAAAAACAGTTTTTTGAGTACTTACAAGGTATCCATATATCAACCCGACCCGTATAAAAACTATCTGTTTTGACCCGTTACCAACCCGCCCGTTTTTCAGGTGAAGCAGAGGCTGGTTTAGAAAGGCTTCACCAATGTGCAGAAAAGGAATTGCATACTTACCTTACTGAAGATGCTTCTCAAGAGGATTTCACTAAATCAGAACAAAGTTGACCGATTTGACCACGTAATTATCGTCTTAATCTTCTCCTATATATTACTTACTTCCTACGTTTGTGTTTGTGTATGTGTTTATGTAATGGTTTTGCTCATTGTGAGTTTGGTAATGGTTGCCTTTTGGTCAAAAGAGTAGAGGTAGGGGATGATTGCAAGGGGTTGTTGTGCATTTCTGTTTGGAACTTGACAGATAATGCCTTAAGTCTTGATGTGTATTTTTGGAACTTATATTGGGTTCAAAACAAACAGAACCTTAAGGATTTATTTTAATTAATTTTTTTTATTTGTAATTGCAGGAAGAACCCCAAAGTAGTCAATATAGAAGATGCCAATGAGTTGTGGTCAAATCTTCTTCTAAATTTTTTGTATCAGAAAGTAAGTTACTCATAACCACTTTTAATGGCATACTGTATCTTTAATCATCAACATCCCTTAGGTTTTTGTGTTATCGTGCTCTAATTTTTTATGACAGTCAAACAACCATTAGCAATTTTAAAAATAGAAAATATTTTGTTGCCTTGCACACGTTTCACATGTTTCCATTAGCAAAACTGAAGTCGAAAAAATGCAATAAGATTTGATTAAATTGACAGTGAGTGAATATATGCCATTATGCAAACTTTTTGTTCAATTTCATTACTTAATACATTCGAACATATCTCATTTTGTTTGCATTTTATAGTTTCTGGAAATGGTCTTGGTGACATTTATATCTGACTGGACATATATTAGTATAACATTTGTGTGCTGGTATATGAAAGCAACAAAGTAAAAATAAACCAAGGGTAAAGTAATGACACAAAAATACATCTTAACTAGGGAAAAGTAGTGACACAAAAATAAACCTATAAAATTCATTTGTTCTTTTTTATGGCAATTATTATTATGGTATCAACAAATGTTCAACTATGTTCTTAAGTTGTTGGTTAATGTATTTTTTAATCAAATAACTAAGTAATAATTAATCGGTATTTTTTGTAGGCAAATAGGTTGGTTTATGATGCTAGATTTGAAGGGTCAATTGTAATTTGATTCAATGATTTCATTGCAGATCCTAGAGTTGCAAGATTAAGGCTAACATGAAGAAACAAAGATGATAGTAACAAAGACCTTACTGCAAGATTATTAATCCTTATTTTATTTGAATTTGTTTTGTTTTTAATTTGTTATGTTATTTTAACAGTATCACTATTTTGTTATTTTCCTATATCTCTCTAGAAGCATGCCCGCCCAATCGGGCGGGCTTTGAAGCTAGTTATTTTATAAGGATAAAACAGAAAACCCAAAATAAACTTTTATGATGTTAACAGGTCATATGATTGAAGTATTTCTCAAATTAATTATCAGATTGTTTTAGCATCAGATCCATTTAAATAGAACATTTGATTCGATTTTGCTGCAACATTAAATATTAATGATTAAATACATCTAATTAGACAATAATCATAAGATAAGATAAGAGAAATGATATTGTTGTATATCATTTGTGTCTGTCTACCCATTTGATCATAACAAGTGTTAAAATCAAGAGATAATATGAGGAAAAAAATTTAATGGATTAAATAGATACATAAATAGACACTAATATCATTTTTCATAAGATAATATATTAAATCTATATCTATTAGTTCAATAAATGAGAGGTATCTACATCACAAAAAATATATTCACGCATCATATTAATTATTTAAATTTTAAAACATGTATAAATAGATTAAAATATAAATTGCAGAATAAATTTTTATAGTTTAAATATTATTAATATATTGGCAACTAATGATAATGGGTAAATGGTAGGTAGGATGATACACATTACTTAGCAAAGATCACGTGGTAAACTCGTATTTCAAAATTAACAAATAGATCATGGCCTTACGTTTAAATCTGCATTATCACAAGACTTGTTGCCAAGTTGGGATTATGATCTTAAAGTGGTCACCAATATCTTATATAAAATTAAACATGCATGTGAATGCATCTTGATTGGTACAACCCGAGAGGAACAGGTACAGCTTGGATAATTAATTAGTCATGGGCATATACCTGAGTATAGAGATGCACAGTAACCGGTTATGCCAAAAATCGGTTTCGGTTTTGACCATAACCGGTTTTGGTCAACGCTTCCAGTAACCGGTTTCTCCAATAACCGGTTTCGGTTAGTAACCTGAGTACATGAGTTTAAAATTGGTATCACTCTCCCATTTTCAAATTTCATTTTAACATATAATTAAGATGTTTTTTTTTAAACAGCAAGAAGGAATACTCTAACTAGAGATTCCACAAAGCCATCCCCTAAACAAACGAACCAAAGAAAACACTACCATATTTATCTAGTTTATTTTTTAAATTATTGTGAATTTCTTAAAAATCTTGCTTAGTGTTTTTCTAAATGCTTATATGCGTAGTATATAGGAAGTTATATAACTATGACTTATTTGCAATTCAACCCATAAACTATTGCTACAATAAAACATGACTCAACAATACCCCTATTTGTAATAATAATCCGGGAGTAGTATTTTCGAAGTCTTTCATCGTTGTGAATCCACCAACAATCCTTGATATTGACTACTGGGGTAAAGAACATCGGTTTCTTATTGTATAAAACAAGTCCGGATTCTTTTTTGAAATTAAGGCAGATAACTACAACTAACTCATATAATACTTACAATCCATATGTTCTGCAAGGGGAATTGAACCTACAACCTCTTGTTTGTAGGGTTTTGGAAAGGTTTAGGCATTAGGGGACACCATATATGATCCAACTGACCCCAATTGGTTGACTGCATCATACGTTTTTATGATGAGAAACCGAGATTGTTGTAGCGCTAACTTAACGAAGTGTTGCCAGAAGGCGTTAAACATAACAGAAATATTTAACGGAAAACTCATTTAACAATATAACAGAAGGTGTTAGTGAAAAGGCCTGCTGTAAACAGGACCAAAGAGAATGAGGAGAAAGCAAACAAAATAATGACGATTGTGGTGAGGTTCGGGTTAACAGAGCTATTGCGCGTTTACTTTGTTTGTAATGATGTCTTGTTAACCATGATTCACAAGTTCTCTTAGCCTAATAATAGTGGTACGTATAACCTATAATTAAGCAGGTTTGATTTAGTTAGTAATATAGTTTAGGTTGACAGAAATGGAAACGGGCTTCTTTGCTACAAATTGGAAAACGGAAACAAAACAATAAAAGAGACATATATAATGGCTTCTTTGCTACAAACGGAAACGAAACGATATTTATTTATAATTTCAGAAGTGTAAAAGGAAAATAGCTTCTCTGCTACAAATGTATCAGGACTCTGTGACGGAAACGGGCCGTCACAAAATTGTCTATGCTAAAAGTGTCACGATAGAGCTAGTGACGGAGAAATAAAGTTGGCGACGGAATTTCAACGTACAATTCTGTCATATATTTTTTTAATTGCCAAAAATGAAAATAAAAAGTCCAATATTTTTGCAAAGGATACGAATTTTGAGACTGATTAGCGACGGATTAAATACAGAACTAGTAACAGATTAAATACAGAACGTATTGCCACGGATTTGCGATGGTTATGACTTATTAGCCTGCCAAACCAAACAAAAGGCGAGATTAAGACATTACAAGAGGAATCAGAAAACTAACAGTAGTTTCAGAACAAGCAAGAACACGAGAATAAGATTAAGAACACAAGACTGCTAAAAAGTAGAAAAAATAGCAAGATGGTTGAAGAAAAATGGTGTAAAAAACTGTCGATTAATCAATTTAGACTAAAACTTTAATACTTCCTCAGACTTAAAATAAGTCACTTTCCTTTTTGGGTGAATCAAAATAAGTGATACATTTTAAAAAATTACTTTATTTGACAAAAAATAGTGGGACTCACACCCACTAACTATCTACTTTAATAAAGTAAAATGACTCATTTACCTTATTTTTTACTTTTAAACATCATTAATCTCACTTTATTTAAAAAGTATGAGACTCATTCCCCACTAACAATCATTTTAATCTAATTTAACCATTCTTTATCATTAATACAAATTGGAAAGAAAAAAAATCCAATAGTCAAATTTATGATCAATCCATTTTATGGAGCCTTGTTTGAAACTAGCTTCGAACTAGAAAAATAAGGACTGATTTAGGACTAGTAGTTTGGACCGAGCCTTTTTCAGTACCAGTTAAAGGTTAGCGCAAGGGTCCATTGGGCTTCGGCCCTTTGACCCATCTATATATTTTAATATGTTTAATCTTTCTTCATTTTGATGCTTTTTGTATTTACAAGTGGTTGTTGAGAGAACAAACGACAAAATTGATTCAAGATAAGTCAATTTCGCATACTAATTACGCTTTGATACCGTGGTGTGTTAAGAATGGTGATCAATTACAGACTTGAACACACAAACAACAGAGAAATAGGCGTATGTTGTATTGAACTATCGATATTTATGTGTTAAGAATGGGTGTTAACGGTGCTCTAATGATATAAATACTAAAACTGATAAAATTTTGAATGAATATCTAGAGAAATTGGGGTATCTCCCAGTAGTCGTAACTCGTAAGAGTCGATAGATATAGCGACAGAGAGATATTTGAGTGGACAAACCAAAGAAAAATGTTTAATTGCATATATAAAAGTACTACTTCTATATATTAATCCTACACATTAATATGAATCATAAATTCATAATAACAAAATAGCATTATGCTAACTAAACAATGAAACTGCTAACTTCGTCTTAGTTTCTTGCTAATTAAGGTGTTTATAATTAATAAACTCCTCGTCATAATAAACCCCTGACACTCCTATTATAAGAAAAATAAAGTTACCGATGGTATACCATATTGTTGGTGATTTGTATCACCAATATTATTTAAGTGTAATGGGATAAACTTGTTGATCAAATGTAATCTTAATAAATATTGAACAAGTTACGATGGTGCGGGGAGTGCACACTTGTTTGAATTTATTCTCATTAAAATACACTGACTCAACGGGGGTCCGGGGGCAGCGCCCTTGGGAACGGGGTCCAAGGGGCAGCGCCCCTGGCGGGGTCCAACGGGCAGAGCCCCTGGCTAGGGTCGAGCTGCCAGGTCAGCGCGAAATTTTTTTATTTAGGTTAATATTCCTTTATAAAAAATTGTGTAGAAAAATTCGAATTCTATAATAAAACCCGGATTTTCAACCCGTTAGACCCAACCCGAATTTGACCCGATCTTGGCAATTTTGATCTGTTTTATGCAGTTTTAAAACTGCATTCTAGCAGTTCTAAGCGGTTGGTGAAAGATGGAATTAACCATCGTTTTGATCAAGAAATATGGTACGAATTCATATGAATTTTCACATTCTCTGTTCTTCAGATCTCTCTGATTTTATCCGATTAAAGATTTCGAAAGTACCTTCGAAATACTTTGATCTGAAAGTGACTACACGACTTCAGAGATTCCAAGCATTCGAAATTCGTTACTAATTTCTAACACATATGTCATGTACAAATCTTAAAAGAAAGTCAGACTTCTTAGACCAAACCACAAGGACACAATAGACACATTCGAAGACGCGTCATATGACAATGATAAACTACGGTGGAATATTTGTTGGACTTGATAACTGTTAAAATGTACTAATTTCAGTGTGAAGTATTATTTGTGATTGTTAGCTGCAGGTTAAGTAACGGTGATTATGGACTTATAGTGTAAAGAATCTTCAGCCTAAAGGTAATAAAGGTAAAGGTTGTTGTTCTTTATTTTATTTTGTATCTTTTGGTTTGTTGCAGGGGTCAAAGTGTAAGTTGAAGAGTAGGTCGGTGCTGGTGTTATATAATAGATATTTCTCTCGTTTTTGTCATATAGTGTGTATTTTGTATGTGAAAATGTTAGACCGGTGCCAACGGCACGCCGGTTGGCCGCCGGTTGGCCGCCGCCGGTTCCGACGCCGTTGGCACGGACCGCCGGTTGGCCGCCGGTTGGTCCGCCGGTCGCTTAAGCGGCGAGAGAGGGAGCGGGAGTGGAGCGTCTGTGGTGGGTCCCGCCGTACCTTCCAACCAATCACAAATTTTCCTTTTTTTTTTTTTTTTTTTTAAAACGGTAATATTACCAAATTATATATTAATAAATTAAAAAAAACGGTAATAATTTCAAAAAAATCCGAAAAAATCCAAAAAAATTCAAAAAAAAATTCCCCCTCATTTACATCTATAAATACCCACTCATTTCTTATATTTTTTACACCTTCTTTCTATCTAAAAAAATCATACTTCCTCTCAAACTTTTAAAAAATGTCCAAAAGACGTAATTCATCGGTGGGGAACGACATGTGGGAACTTCTTACTGGATCACCGGTTGACAACCCACCCTCACCGGCCGGTTCTTCGTCGGCCGGTCAAACAAGCAACCCGACACCATCGCTAGGTTTTGGGGCTTTCTCCCAACCACAACCAAACTACCATTACTCTCAACCACCACCCAACTTTCACTACCAACAACCACAACCAAACTACCAATACCCTCAACCACCACCCAACTTTCATTACCAACAACCACCACCCAACTTCCATTACTCTCAACCACCACCCAACTTTCAATACCAACAACCTCCTCCCACCACACCTATCTATTCACAAAATTTCCAAGAACCATCACCAACCGACACCCAAAATGTGGGGGACACCCAACCGGAACCGACACCCTCAAGAAAAGGGAAAGAAAAAAGGGTGGAAAAGGGGAAAGAAAAAAGGGTGGAAAAGGGGAAAGAAAAAGCGTTGCCAAAAAGGGCACAAACAAAGTGGTCAACCCCTGACGAGGTGATTTTGGCCCAACGTTGGATTCATAACTCTGAAGATGGTGTGAAGGGGAATAGCAAAAAATCTTTCGTCCATTGGGCTCGAATTCTCGAGGACTTCAACTCGACTGCTTCTGTGAAGCGTAACATGAACCAACTCACGGGCAAATGGTCCAAAATAGCTCATGACGTGAAACATTTCAGCGCTATATACAATTCGTTAAACGACGTGCGTGGAAGCGGTACGCGAGACGAGGACGTTCTAAAAGCTGCTCGTCAACAATTCCGTGAAAATGTCGGCCGTAATTTTATATATGAAGATTGTTGGGAAGTGGTGAGAGATAGCCCAAAGTTCTATTTTTCAGTGGGCGTCATGGATACCGAGCCGATAAGCCTCGATGAAGACACCGAACCGGCGAGCATGGATCCAGGGACGGCGGCACCAAGGACGTCGACACCGGCTAACATGCATGCGTTGTTCCAAGATGACCCGTTGAGGCGCCCCCCCGGCCGCAGTGTGAGCAAGAAAAGTCAAAAGACTTCGTCTTCGTCCGATGCCGCAAGTTCCCGAAGGTCCATTAAGCTGGACACTTTGGACCTCGTTAGAAAAACCGCCAAAAAAAATACAGGCATTATAAAAAAGGTTGCAAAAATGGCACACAAAAAATTGATTTTGGAAACTTGGAAATTCCTAGCCATAAAAGTGCCAAACGACATTGACGAAAGTCGTAAGCAAATGCTTGAAACCGCTCAAGATGAAATTGCACAGCAATTTCAAAATGATTTGGCGATTTTTAAGGACGTTGACGAGGAGGGTGACGGTGAGGGTTCGGGAGCACAAGGACCGGTTGGCGAAGACGAAGACGAAGACGAAGACGAAGACGACAATGAATCTCTTGATTAGTAGTTTTTTTAGTTTGAATGTCTTTTTTTTTTTTATTAATGGCTTTTTTTTATAATTAATGTCTTTTTTTTAATTATTTTAATGTCTTTTTATGTAATTTTTTTTTAATTAATGAAATGTATTTTTATTAGTTATATGTTTTAATTAGTTTATATATTTTTATTAGAAAAAGAAAAGTAAGTGGTGGGGCCCAAATTTGGTGAAGTGACGGAGTGCTGTTGGCACGGGTACGTCAGTTTAGTGTTAGTTAGTCTGTCTGCTGACGTGGCGCTGAGTTGGCAGAAACTGACGGCGTCAGTTTGCGTCACCATTGGCACCGGTCTTAGAGTTTCTCTCTGCTCTCGTTCTTCGTTTAGGGTTTTATCGCTGTTATTTCTTTTTGTATTGATTCAAGTATGTTTGAATATGTAGGTCTAGGGTTAGTATGAGAGTTTTGATTGTAGTGAGGATTTTGTCTTGTTTTTGATCTTTTGATCGGTTTAGTTTAATGGAAAGGAATTTTGTTATGATTCTTGTTCGTTCTTCGTAGATCTGTTTCGTTTATAGTTTTCTACAATAACGTATGAAGGTTCATGTATAAAGGCAAAATATAAGTGTAGCACTACGTGACTAAAATCACATCATATTAAATTGGAGGATTTGTTGGTGTACATATGGTCTGAACCATGGGTACGCAAACAATCTAGACATCAAAGAGTATATAGGACAAGCACTCGATTATCCAATGTATATTATAGTGACAACCGTAGATGATTTAATTATCCGGTGATCTCTTCGAGGTATCCGAAGGATACATTCTATTACACAAATGGCATGCTAATTATATGAAGCATAAACATAAATAGTAACAATCTTGACTATTGATCTACCGCACTAATAACTCTCTTAAAACCTGAAGGTTAGTCACAACAGCACTCGAAATGAAATTCTACGGAGTATATGGTTACCTGATACAACATGTACTACTAATATCGATACAACTTCAAAAATACAAAGTAATACTTTACTCCGATTCAAAATAAGTGATACACTTTCCTTTTGGGTGATTCAAAATAAGTGATATATTTTGAAAAATTACCTTATTTGGCAAAAAATAGTGGGACCCACACCCACTAACTATCTACTTTAACAAACTGAATTGACCCCTTGCTTTACCCTTACTTTTTACTTTTAAATATCATTAAACTCACTTTATTCAAAAGTGTGGGACATATTCCCACTAATTATCCAATTAATATAATTTAACTATTATTATAATCTTTTGCCTCAAAAACTGTAAAATCCAAAATGTATCACTTATTTTGAATCGGAGGAAGTAATAATAATTTGTTTTGAATATAATTTTTGTAAACTAAATATTAAAGCATAATTAGAAAAAATGAAACTAAAATTGAGGGAATTCAGTGGCAGTGACTATCCATGCAACACGTGGTCTTCTTTTAAGGTGTGACATATCCCCGACTATTTATATCTCTCCCTCCCCACCATCTCTCCTCTTCAATTCCCTTTGCAGAATGGCTGCTTATTCTTCTCAGACGACTTTTGTCAACCATAAAACCAGATTGAAATTCACTTCATTGACTAGACCCCGATTGGGTTCATCTTCTCTATCTTACAACTCTAACAGCATCCATTGCTCAATTCAATCACAATCCATCCTCCATTTTCCAAACCAATCTCCGATTCAATCACCTTCTTCTCCGGTCAGATGGAACTTGTTCCAGAAAGTGGCGGCAATGGCATTGGACGCAGTCCAGACCAATTTAACAAAACGAGAAAAACAAACCCCGTTACCGAAAACCATCAGTCCAGATGTCCAAATTGCCGGAAATTACTCTCCAGTACCGGAGCAACCAGTAAAGCATTTTTTACCGGTTACCGGAAAAATCCCGGAACACATTCAGGGTATTTACTTACGAAATGGAGCTAACCCGTTATTCGAACCGACTTCGGGTCACCATTTGTTTGATGGTGATGGCATGATCAACGCCGTCAAATTTGAAAATGGTTCAGCAAGTTACGCTTGCCGGTTCACAGAAACACAGAGACTTACACAAGAACGTGCGATTGGTAAACCGGTTTTCCCGAAAGCAATTGGAGAACTTCATGGCCATTTCGGAATCGCGAAATTAATTCTCTTTTACGCTCGCGGGTTGTGTGGCTTGGTCGATAATAGCCGAGGTATCGGCGTGGCTAACGCCGGCGTGGTGTACTTCAATAACCACCTTTTAGCAATGTCGGAAGACGATTTGCCTTATCACGTGCGAGTCACGCCTCAAGGTGATTTGAAAACTCTTGGACGATACGATTTTGATGGCCAATTGAAATCCAGTATGATAGCACACCCTAAACTTGATCCTGTTACCGGAGAACTATTCGCACTTAGTTACGACGTCGTAAAGAAGCCTTATTTGAAATATTTCAGGTTTTCACCTGACGGAACCAAATCTGATGACGTGGCTATCGATTTGAAAACTCCGACGATGGTTCATGATTTCGCGATCACGGAGAATTTCGTGGTGGTTCCCGATCACCAAGTGGTTTTCAAGATGTCGGAAATGATCACCGGTGGGTCACCGGTGGTGTATGATAAGGAAAAGGTTTCACGTTTTGGAGTTTTAAATAAGTACGATTCTGACGGGTCGGGTATTAAGTGGATTGAAGTTCCGGATTGTTTCTGTTTCCATCTCTGGAACGCGTGGGAAGAACCCGAATCCGACGAGGTTGTTGTTATCGGATCCTGCATGACTCCGGCGGACTCCATTTTTAACGAAGGAAACGAAGAATTTAAAAGCGTGTTATCTGAAATCCGATCAAATTTGAAAACTGGAGAATCCATTAGACGCGCAATAATATCGCCGGAAAATGACCTCAATTTGGAAGCAGGGATGGTGAACAAAAACCTTCTTGGCCGGAAAACTAAATACGGTTACCTGGCGGTGGCGGAGCCATGGCCAAAGGTTTCCGGCTTTGCCAAAGTGGACCTCTCCACCGGAGAAGCGATCAAATTCATCTACGGCGACTCAAAATACGGTGGTGAGCCTCTGTTCCTTCCGAATTCTGATAATGAAGACGACGGTCATATACTAGCTTTTGTTCACGACGAAAAGACATGGGAATCGGAACTTCAAATCGTGAATGCAAAGACAATGGAACTAGAGGCCACCGTCAAGTTGCCGACGAGAGTTCCTTATGGTTTTCACGGGACATTTATAACCGCCGATGACTTGGCAACACAAGCTTAAAAGGACACAGTTTAAGGGGATAGCTAGATATTATGCTAATGTAGTGAGAACTAAACTTGTGATATATATTGTGAATATATGAGTTATGGTATAGTAATAAGGGTAATTATGAATAGAATTTTAATAATTAGTACATTCAAAGTTCCATTCTTATTGAAGATTTATGGAGTTTCTACAAAATTGAACTTTGGTTAAGGATATTCTCGTTATTAAGAGCTCTTTGGGTGACCGGGTTTATTCTTATGACATACGGGACATAATCGTCGTGACTATTTTAAAAAATCGAATTGTAAAATAATTAATTAAGGTACAGAGTTTTAGTACTTGTGATTTATGGACATAATCGTCGTGACTATTTTAAAAAAATCGAATTAATTAAGGTACAGAGTTCTAGTGTTTTTTGTCATCAAATTTCTATATAGATAAAAGTCTCTCTATGGATAAAAGCGCTTGATCATTTTGTAAAGCGATTAAAAGATAGAATCTATGTTTCCCCGGAATTTTTTAATGATCTCTTCCTTGAAACTTGACTCTAATGTACTATGGAAGTTGAGGTATACTTAGGTCTAATGGGCTAGATTATTAAGGTACAGTTAGGCCTAATGGGCTAAAGCCTTCATGTAAAACAATCCTTCATAAAGAAAGTTAATTTACTCTTTGATTATTTTCATAGTGACATGTATTAGACCATTCTCAACCGTGACTGAAACTGACATTTTAATTTATTGTCAAATTAGCATCACATTAGCTCACATCTCAACCGACAATAAACTGACATACTTATGTCAACAATACCCATCTCTTCAACTTTTTGAGCCCCACCATACACACACAAAAAATACCAAATACCCTAATAAATTGCATTGGGCCCTACCAACTCTTCACCGAATACATTCCTGGAACCGCAAAATGTAACCGACGGATTCAAACCGCTGGATTGTGCCAACTGGGGAAGAGATTTTGATGGCCAACTGATGCCTTCGGCATTAAACACATACTCAACTTGCTTCAATAGTCTGAATTGTTATTCACACATTGATTTCACACATAAAATGTTGTAATATTTGAACAGTGATATCCAAGCGGGCCATATATCTTCCTCGAAACTGTGCCTTATGGAATAAACCTCACATCCTTTTTTCGCATGTGGAAAAACCCCCTCAATCAAACTCGAACTCAAAATTCTATGACGGAAAACCCACAAGATTACTCTCAGTTGTTCTATCCCAACTGGTTAATATTTTAAAGACTTAATGCAACATTTTGTGGGTGTTGCTATAGCTTCATAATGATCTAGTGTTATGTGCTTTAATTAAACTTCTTTTATATAATTAATAATAATAATAATAATTGGTTTTGACGAATTAGACAAGTTACGTTTTTATTTAAAAGGCCAATGTGATTGTAAACCCATGTTCAGGCTTCTTCTTTTCTGGTGAATAAACAATTTTCTTTTTCTTAAATTTCTTCTTAATGATCATTAACTACAAAAGATTATATAGAAGAGCGGCAGATATAGTTTGGCCAAAATCTTTTGACGATGACCAAAAATATTTAGGTGTATTAAAATAAGCGATATATTTCAAAAATATACCTTTTTTGGTCAAAAGTAATGGACCACACATTCACTAACTACCTATTTTTAGGGGTGTTCACTATTCGGATATAACCGGATTGTCCAATTGGACATTTTGGATCGGACTATTTGGATTGGTTATTTGGTTTTTAGGATCGGTTTGGACTTGAACCAAATTAATAGTTTGGATTTCGGATTGGATTTGGTTTCCGTTGTGAAAACCGGATTGTCCAAAGAAACCGAATAGTAATATATAGTAAATTGATTTATATACTAACTCTTGTTGGTTTTCATTGTAAGTAATTATTGTTTCCCTTTTCTTTATATTTCTTATGAAGTAGTAAATTGATTTATATACTAACACTTGTTCCATTTTATATCGTATCAGTTGGTGATATACCGATCTTTTTGGAGTTTTTGATAAAGGTGATGTCAAATTTTTTACATATATGATTGTAAATGTCACACGCTATGAATTAGACTTTTTTTTATTTTTTTTTTAACGTCAAATCCTAATTTACTCATAATTACCACATATGTCCACGACGAGACTCGAACCCCTGACCACAAGGTCAAGAGGCAAAAATCATACCGCTAGGCCAAAGGCCCTTTGTTTAGACTTGTTTTTATATACAAAGTAGTTTATCATTTTGGAATATTACATATGAACTTAATATTATTTATGTTATATACTTTTGGAATATTTGGAAAATTTTAAGGAAAAACAAAACGAATAAAACCAAACCAACCAAATTGTTATTTGGTTCGGATCGGTTTGGTTTTCAAATTAGTTTTGACGGTTCGGTTTGAACTTTTGAAAACCGGATTTTATTTGGTTTCACCTATTTGGTTCGGATAAAACCAAACCGTCCAAACGAACACCACTACCTATTTTAATATAGTGAAATGACCTCTTACCCTTACTTTTACTTTTAAACATCATTTAACTCACGTTATTCAAAAATTGTGGGACCCATTACTCACTAACCATTAAATTAATTTAATTTGACCATTATTATAATTTTTTGCCTCAAAAAGCGTGAAATCAATAATGTATTTCTTATTTTGAATGGGAGGAAGTATTAATGTTTAAATTGTTAATCGTACTTCGATGTTATAGGAATGATTAATGAAGAGGATATTGGCCCTCCGAGTTCTAGAGGGTTTCCGGCACACAAATCTCACATTGGGAAGATCTAGTGACATCATTTGACTCGGTTTTTTCCTACCAAAAAATAACAAACTATGACTTCAATAATTGAATAGAAGTAACATGGAGAATAGCTTCCATTCTATAAATAGAAATGTGCGAATAATTGAAGCTTCTATTCCATAAATAGAAATACGAGTAGCCATAGAGAAGCAATCTATTGATTCTGGAAGTTCCAAGACCACATAGACTAGATTCTGTGTACCCCTCACCTATCGAACAAAAAGTTTTTATCATCAACTATTTATTATGGCCGATGATATATATACTACAAAAACTTATTTTCTAATACTCTACAAAATTTTATAGTTACAACTGTACAAGTATGAGTTGTGTACAAGTTTTTTTTTTTTAACAGCAAAAAGAAGGCAACGGGTAGACCTTCGGCAATGCCATCACCCTCCCGAAGACCTCCACACGAAAATTTTATAAACTAGAGTCTAGCAAAAAGCTAGACTAAAACAACCACAATTACAATGGGAGTCTCAACCAATCAACCCAAGAAGTCTTAAACTTTTGACTCCTACGGGTGATCCAAGAAAAAGAAAATAAACGAATATTATCAAACAACTCTGACTTATTAATTCTACCACTATCAAATAATAACGAGTTCCTATATTGCCATAAAAACCAACACGTAACAAATCCAATCATACGGAACTTCGACCATCGATCATTTGCGTTTGACATCTACTCTCCATAGTCCCACCAATCCCGAACCGTTACAATCGGCTCCATCCCAATATCGCACCACCTGAAAATTAAGTCCCACACTTGACTTGCAACCGAACAAGTAAACATAATATGCGAGCTCGATTCTACATAAATGTTGCAAATTGGGCACATAATAGAGTCAATTTCCATCCCCCTTCTAGAAAGATTAAATCTAGTTGGTAACCGATCCATACTCAATCTCCACATAAAGACATTTACTTTAATAGGAATATAATTATACCAACAAAAATCCATTTGAAACCCGGATGAAGAACCGAATTTATATGCCGCCTAGTATCACCTACCGAAAACGAACAATGATCACCCAAATTCCAAGTAACTCTATCTTTTCCTTCACTGACCGACATTCCACACAAAAGAGACAGAAGATTATCTAATTGTTCTTGTTCAACTCCACCTCTAATAGTTCTCCTCCAATTAAAATTCCAAACCCCATTCCGCCATCTATCACTTACTTTACAAAATGAATTCAATTCCAACCGAAACAAACGATTAAACATATGGACTAATGGAACCGGACCTAGCCATCTATCAAACCAAAACCGAATAGACTCCCCAATTGCCAATTTATATTGAATAACATTGTGGTCAATAATATGTTTATCATGTAAAAAATTAACGGAATCAATAATTTTAGACCAAATACCTTTTTTATGGCGTGGGTATGTCGGGTTTACAAAACCACCTTCAACACCATAAATAGATTTAATAACCCGACTCCAAAGCATCTCGCCTTCATTAAAAAACCGCCACCGCCACTTATATAAAAGAGCGAGATTTAAAGCATCAAGGCTAGCAATTCCTAACCCGCCTTTACTTTTTTTCCGCCAAGCAAATGTTCCATTTCACCCAACTCATCTTCTTATCACTACCATTACTCCCCCAAAAAAAATTGAGCCCTAAGTTGCTCCATCTTTTTAATGACACCAAACGGAGCTCGCAAAATCGACATCCAATAAATTCCCAAACTACCAAGGACCGATTTAATCAGCGTTAATCGGCCACCAATAGAATAACATATTAGCCTTCCAACGTGATAACCTGGACCGAATTCGATCCATAATCACGTCCCAAGACCGAATACTACTATTGCCACCTAACCGAATACCAAGATATGAGAACGGGACCGCACCTTTACTACAACCATTAGCAAAACATAAAGCCTCCTGCTCTTCATCAACTACATTTACACCATAAACATTTGACTTATTAACGTTAATTTTGAGCCCCGAATATTTAAAAAACTCATCCAACACCCATAAAATCCCTTCAATATTTGATTGACTCCATTCTGATACAAACATCACATCATCCGCATAGAACAAATGAGACACGGGTACACCTAACTCCCCAACCGAACCACCAATAAAATGATTATTTTGAACCGCATTCTCAATCAAAACATGAAGACCCTCCATAGCTATAATAAAAAGAAACGGGGAAAGAGGATCACCTTGACGTAAGCCACGGTACGAGTTAAACTCCACCGTAGGGCTCCCGTTAACAAGAACCGAAAGTCTAGCCGAAGCCAAACACTCCCGAACCCATCCTCGCCATTTTGGGCCGAAACCCATGTGCAACATAATACAATCAAGAAATTCCCAACTTAAAGAATCATATGCCTTTTCAAAATCAACTTTAAAAAGGAGGAGTTTCTTCCTTTTCAATTTATACCACTCCATAATTTCACCAATCATTAACGGGCCATCAAGGATTTGTCTACCCTTAATAAACGCCGATTGTTCCGGGCTAATCAATTTATCAACAACTCTTGTCTACCCGTAAAGCTAACACCTTTGCTATGATTTTATATTGAAACCCGATAAGGGAAATGGGTCTAAAATCTTTCACCACCGTAGGATTAGGCACTTTAGGAATGAGAGTTATAAAAGACGAATTACAGCCAACCGGAAAATTACCTTTTAAAAGGAATTCTTCAACCGACTTGAAGACGTCTTCTTTCAATAATAACCAATATTTTTTAATGAACTTAAACGAAAAACCATCCGTCCCTGGGGCTTTATCGCTACCACAACTCCACACCGCCTCTTTCAATTCCTTCATATCACACATTTTTTCAAGGTCTATGGCATCTCCTTCCGTGAGCTTATTGAAATGGCCCTGACCAAAATCTGGCTCACACGTATATACACTATCAAACTTAGCCTTGAAAAACTCGTAAAAAATATTTTTAATGCAATTCGGTTCCTCAATCCACTCGCCGTCCTCCATGATCCCTTGAATCATTTGCATCCGCCTTCTTTGATTCAACAAACCGTGATAAAAAGACGAGTTTCCATCCCCTTCTACATCCCACTTTAACTTCAACTTTTGCATTAAATCAATATTCTCTAATTTTTCCAAATCCTTTACCTCTTTTAACCATGCAAGTCTTTGGTCTATCTCCTCCACCGAAGCAGAACCTTCATCAATCTTTTTCTCGACGAAATCAATATGGGTTTTCAACCATTTGACCCGACTAGAAGCATTTTCTCGTCTATCAACATTCCACCTTTTACATTTATCTTTTAGAAACTTGAATTTATTTTTTACATGCACTATATTTGCATCAGTCCCCTTAACATATTCGGAACAGGAGACGGAAATCAAATCACAGTGGTCGACCGTGTTAAATCACATGTGATTTAATACACATGGGGTGGTGGTGGTGGTGATTGGCGGTGTGCAATCATATGTGATTTAATACACATGGGGTGGTGGTAGTGTTGATGTGTTGAATCACATGTTATTCTGGTGGTGGTGGTGAGGGTTGATTAATCCAAGAGCTGATATTTATTCCGCGAGACTTTATAAAGATTATGGACCTCCTTGAACTTTTTGCGTATAAGTATATATAAAAAAAATGGTTAAAGATTCTAAAAAACCATTAGGATCTTAAATAGGAAGGGTTTTTTAGAAGAAGATTTGGAGACTGAAAATTTAAGATTTGAGAGGGTTTTTAGAAAGGTGGCGAAATGTCGGGAAGTTTGTTATGGTAACTTCCGAAATTATGGGAGGAAGTCTTGGAAGCAAGCAGATTTGGGGATAACTTAGAGAGGAATTAGGATGTAAATTGGAGATTGTCTTGGTGATGTAAGAAAATAGAATACAATAGTAATTTAGTATCACAAGGTCAAAGGGATAAAATGTCAGATGGTTTTGTGGGACTGTGAAGGTGATCAAAGGGAAACAAAGGTAAATACTTCATGTAAAGACCTTATAACTGATTTGTATTGTATTATACCCGATATGACCCAAAAGACCTTATAACTGATTTCATGTAAAGTTTGATCCAATACTCGTACAGATTTTTAGTAATCCGATTCCAATCGATTCTATAATGTATCCCTACTCCAGATCACTGACTATTAGCCAGCAATCGGAGGATAATGATTTTTCTGATCGATTTTGTTTTTAGAGCATTGACTTAATACCACATAAAACAAATTTTATTGGACTTTAGCCTATATATACAGTTAGGTTGAACTATCAACTTAACCATGTACCTTTAGTTCAATTGAGATGAAGAGTTTTTAGAAAAAAAGATTGAAGTGCAAAACATGCTCAAAAATTCTTTACATTTTAACAAAACCCAATTAACAATTATATCTCTAGTATTCAGACAATTCTAGAAGCAAATTTGGCGAATTATTGAAACTTCGATTCTATAAACAGAAATATGATCAATAGGCATGTAATACGATAGCTGATTTTACATAACAATTTCATATCAAAAGATAATCAAATTCTTTTCTTTTTATCACATTTTACATTTCACCTTTTCTACTAAGAATATGATTATCATTTGACATGAAATTTCCCTATAAAAATAGAGTAAATTACACATAAGATTCATGTGGTATATCACTAATTACAACCTCAGTCCCTGAACTTTGTTAATTATACTAGACGTCCCTGATGTATGGACTTTGTTACACCCATGGTCCCTACCGCCCTAAACTTTTTTTTAAATGACCAAAACACACCTTTGACCTTTTGTATTAAATCGAAGATAAAGACCGTGAATGTAATAAGTGATAAACAAAAGGCACCATCCGTGAAATTTATTATATAAATTGATTTTTTTTCTTTTTTGAACAAATTACTCGGAAGACACCTGTGGTATACCACTAATTACAACCTTAGTCCTTGAACTTCTATTACACTGGACATCCCTGGTGCATACATTTTGTTACACCCAAGGTCCCTGCCGTCCTAAAAAAAATTAAATGACTAAAATACCCTTTTAGCATTTGTAATAAAGTGAAGATGAAGGACCGTGAATGTAATAAGTGATAAACCACAGGGACCATCCGTGAAATTTTTTTAGGGCAGCAGGGACCTTGAATGTAACAAAATGTATACACCAGGGATGTCCAATGTAATAAACGAAGTTAAAGGACTGAGGTTGTAATTAGTGGTATACCATAGGGACATCCGGTGTAATTTACTCTTCTTTTTTTCTCTTTTATCCATATTCTTTCACCACATTCAGACTCACAGTCCACCTTTATCTCTTTGAATTCAAACATCAACCAATAACAATTATCATTGCACCATCAAACCTCCTAAAAAGTCGATCTATCCCCCACACCTACCTTCGGTTGCCTTGTCCATTTAATCCGTCGCCGGTGACGTTCTATCTACCTGTGTGTGCAAAACACCAACTCTTCTAGAGACGTGCATCAATTGTCTGACTCGATCCGGGTCGATAGAACGTCATCGACGGCGAAACAACTAGAGAAGGCAACCGGATGCATGGGTTGGGATGGATCGACTTTTCAGGGGGTTTGGTGGCACGACGATAATGGTTATTGATTGAAGTTTGAATTCAAAGAGATAGAGTCGGGTGGTGAGTCTGAATGTGGTGGAAGAATATGGATAAAATAGGGAAAAAATCAATTAATAAAGTAAATTTCACGGATGATCCTTCTGCTTTATCACTTATTACATTCAAAGTCATTTATCTTCACTTTATTACAAAGGCCAAAAGGGTATTTTGATCACTTAAAAAAAGTTAAGAGTAGTAGGGACCATGGTTGTAATAAAGTTTATACACCAGGAATGTCCAGTGTAATAAACGAAATTTAGATTTTAAGGTAATAATATACCATATAGACATTATGTTTAATTTACTTAAAAAGTTATTCTACAAATTTCAGCTCTTAGAATACAACCTTTTCATTTTAAAATTGTCGTAGCTACCATATAGTATATCTTGATATGCCCCACAATCCAAACAGAATGATATTACTTGATATATAGTTGATATTTTTCCTAAAGGGGATAGTGAGTATGTGATTGCCATATACCTAAGTTTAGGTGTGAAACCACTTAAAACTAAGTAGTTTTGATCAAAACACTTAAAATTAATCACATAAACCAATTAATGTATAAAACCTCGTCTAAACTCAAGCCTAGCAGGTCAAAACGCCATCATTTTGGATTATACACAACTAAATTATACTTCCCCAGTCCCACAAAAAACTTCTCATTTCACTTTGCCACGAATTTTAAGGTGATAGTTAGTGGTGGGATCATTGGTAATAATTTTGATTAAAATATAAGATTGGTTTGGAGAGAGAAAGATAATTAGCGGATAGTTAGTGGTGAAGTCTTTAATAATAATTGTATTTTATTATGTGGATCTCATCAAATGTAAGAAATTGAAAGTTTTTTGTAGGACAAAAATTTATAATAAAATAAGAAGTTTTTTGTGCGACGGAGAGAGTATAAAAAAACAATTAAATTGATATATAATTACGATCGATTACATAACAATGGCCAATTTCAAAGTTCTAACACAACAATAACCAATTTCAAGTTTCAACGTATATATTACACAACAAAATTAAAAAAGTAAAATCAACAAAATTGATACTGATATGAATAAATTAAAATTTATATGCAATACATCAAAAACCTTTACAAGTTCATATAAGTGAATAAAAATTCATATGCAATTCATCAAAAATGATGCACTGTAATAATAGGCTAGGGCTTGGATTTAAAAGAGATTTGATACACTAATGGGTTTATATTATGGGTTTCAAGTGTTTTAATCAAAACTACGTAGTTTTAGGTGGTTCCACACTTAAGCTTAGGTATATGACAACCACAAACTCATTTTTCCCTTTCCTAAATCATATACGTAGTATATTTTTATAAGCCCAATTAAAATATGTGTGATGATAGATTTGGTTCATATGATTTAGACACTTAAATTGTATTTGGTTTACTGGAATGTTGAAGAATGAAATTAAATTCCAAAAGAATTAAATTCTTAGATCTGAACCCTAATTAAAGTGAGTGAGAGTCTGAAAACGTACAAAAACAGACATAATCGCATAATAATGAAAAATAAACAGTAATTACCTATTTATATTTACATCAGAATTAATTTCTACATCACATCTTTTGATACTTATACCACACAGTACAAGTATTACTGTAAACTGTAGAAATATATAATGCATCTCTTGTGGTACATAGATTAAAACATGTGGTGTAAACATTAGACTGGGCGTATTGGGAGACTCGATAGCCGGTCGCGACCGCCACCCATGCAACCCCCGACGTGTCCCCACCGTTACACCCCGATCTGAAGGATTTATGTGCACAGTTAGTCAACCTATGATTATACATTCATGCCTACGAAACACTTAAGGGTCACACCGGTGAGTGCATGTAATACGAGTAAGATATGTAATGATACTTGGAAGAGGATTGATTCATAATAAGTCATTTATGAATCAAGTTAAGTATTAAGTCAAGTTTGACTTATTAATAGATTAGTTTATCTACAATAATTAATACAAGTATTTGTACATTTTGAGTAAATATACAATGTGTTAATTAATGATTATCCATAATATGATTTAAAGTAATTAAATCATATGGTAATTGGATAATATTATTGTATAAATTATATAAAGGTTATTATATAATTAATTATTAAAAGTATAAATACAAGTATATAATTCGTGTATATGGGTACCGAATTATTAAGTGTATTAATACTAGACATTTAATAGTTAAGTGCAATTATAAAAGAATAATAAACTATAAGGGAAGGAAACGTAAAAAGGAAAGTTTAATTAAAGATTTGATCTTAATTAAACTAGAGGGTCCTAAGCGCAACTTATTTATCTATAAATAAGAGGCTTAGGGTAACCCTAAAACCCCTTGCATTGTACACGAAATCCCTTCCCCCTCCCCCCCTTGGTTTCGGCCGAACAAGAGCATCACCAAGTTCCTGGTGTTCATTCGTTATTCGTTCGTTCGTTCTTCATATTCTTCAAGTCTTGAAGATTGAAGATCATTACAACGATCAACTAGAAGATCACTCGATTTGTTCATCATCAGTGGATCTATCTTAAGCAAACAACAAGGTATGTTTTGGGAAACCCTTTTTCCTTTCTTCTCCTCTTGGCCGAATTCGACCACCAAGAACCCTAGGGTTCTTGGTGATGGTCGAACGAAACACACAAGCATTGTGTGTGTTCGGGTTTTTCGTACAAGGTTTCTTTCTTGTTAATCTAATCTAGATCTCCAAGATCCCAATCCTTTAGGGTTTAAGGATTAGGTTTAATCCCAGTTCCGCTTTTAGGGATTAAATCAGCTAGTTGGTTTTAACCGGTCAAGAACAAGTTCACGTTCTTGTTCAGTGTGGTTCGAACCAAGCATACTAGGAGGTTGACCCATGTGGTCGATCAATGTTAATGAAACCCTTCACGATCCGCACGACGCGTCGACCAAGGCTAACGGTTGAATACTCGACCGAAAATTCTGACCGTTCAACGTTCCATTACACCCCCAAACGGCTATATTTTCACCACCAACACCCCTTTCAAATTTAATTTTTACCCATTTTTTTACCCTATAAATACCCAATTCTTTTACCAAATAATTCACAACTCTCTTTTCTTTTCTCTCACACTTACTCACATCACACACACTATCTTAAAAATGAGTTCGGACGACGAAATGAATGTCGCTAATTTCATTTTTGGCGACGAGGAGGAGAACAAGATCATACATCTTGGTTTTTTACAAACAGCGACGGCGTTTCTTGCAGGTTCCAGTTCTAGTATCCCTAGAAATCCTAGAAGATATGTGAATAGGGACCGTGACGGTGCTCATGACCGTCTCGTGGCAGCTTACTTCGCTGAAAATCCGATGTACAACGAAAAAGATTCTCGTAAACGTTTCAGGATGAGCCGTGATCTTTTCACACGCATTATTCGCGATCTCACTAATACCGTCCCATTATTTGCGCAACGTTATGATGCACTTGGGAACCAAAGTACTTCTCCGCTGATGAGATGTACTTCTGCAATTCGTCAGTTAGCATACGGCACCGTACCGGATGCTCTAGACGAATACTTACAAATTGGTGAGAAAACTAGCTGTGATAGTCTCGCAGAATTCTGTAAAGGGGTTATGCACTTGTATGGAGAAGAGTATTTGCGAAAGCCTGCTCATACTGATGTGGCGAACCTATACGCTTTTCATGAGGAGAAACATGGGTTTGCCGGTATGCTAGGAAGCATTGATTGTACGGATTGGCCATGGGCTCAATGTCCAAATGCTTACCGTGGGCAATATGTTAGAGGGGATCAGGGGAACGAACCATTCATTTTACTTGAAGCGGTTGCCTCACAAGACTTGTGGTTTTGGCACGCGTTCTTTGGTGTCGCCGGGTCGAACAACGACATCAACGTGTTACGAACATCCCATATTTTCAATGATCACAAAGACGGGAAAGCACCTGAGGTGCCTTTTTTTGCAAACGGGGTGTCTTACAAATGAGGATATTATCTTACTGACGGGATATATCCGGATTGGTGTGTGTGTTTGTTAAGTCTATTTCACACCCAAATTCGAATGATGTTAAGCGGGTAACTTACAAGAAAGCACACGAAGCTGCAAGGAAAGACGTAGAACGAGCATTTGGCGTTCTAAAGAAAATATGGGCTATAATAAGAACGCCTGCAAGGTCCCCAAATGTTAACAAAATAAGGAAAGTGATGTACACGTGTATCATATTACATAATATGATTATCAAAGATAAAGGCAGTGCAATATCTCTCGACTTTCATCCGGAAGAGCAACATGGTGAAGGTGGCCTCGTACGATCACATGAAGAAGTATTACAAGTTATCAGGGATATCCATAATCAAGAAACTCATCTAAATCTTAGATCTGATTTGGTGGAACACATTTGGAATCGACATAATAACCACTAGTTTTTTTTATTAATGTAATGTTTTTTTTATAAATGTAATGTTTTTTAATTATTTTTAATGTAATGTTTTAATTATTAATGAAATTTAAAAAAAAAGTTATCGGTCACCCATTACGGGCTATTGGTCACTGTTTGGTCATGTGTTTGATCAGGAGAAAGAAAACTGATGTGACACAGATATTGCAGGGGTGGCCAATATGATATCGGTCACCCATTACGGGTAGTCTTACTTCTTATAAATTATCTAACCGAATTCAATATATTTACACCTCTAGTCCCTGCAATTCAAAACTACAGAAAATGCACGCTAACAAATAAAAACCTTAAATATATTTTACCCTTTTTACCTAAATTTGTAAAACCTTTGCGTTTTATTAAATGAAGACTCATTATGTTCAATAACATCAGGTATGGTTTTTACTTACGTTATTATTGTATATAAGTTTTTAACCAATAATACTTTCGTTCGATAATATCAGGCATTGATCTTGCTGGTTTACTTATTAAGACAACCTTAATAATATGGGAAGAAGCACCTATGATGCATAGGCATTGTTTTGAAGCCCTAGATAGATCATTAAGGGATATCATTGGATCTTCTATCCCCTAATGCAAATAATCTTCAATTTGGGGGTAAAGTGATTGTCTTTGGAGGTGATTTCAGGCAAATACTCCCAGTTATTCCTGCAGGAAGTAGACAGGAGATTGTACATGCCTCACTTAATTCATCTTATATATGGGATGATTGTATTGTTCTTGAATTAACCACTAACATGCGGCTTAGATAGGGTTCTGGGGAGACTAATGTCGAAGAAATTAAGGAATTTGGGGATTGGATTTTGAAAATAGGTGATGGTCTTTTAGGTGGTCCAAATGATGGTGAGGCCACAATCGAGATTCCTAATGATTTACTTATAATCGATGTTGTTAATCCTATTGAGTCTCTCGTGGAATTTGTTTATCCAACGTTTCTTCGAAATTTAATGGTTCCGGCATATTTTCAAGAAAGGGCGATTCTTGCTCCGACGCACGAAGTAGTAGAACTTATTAGTGAGTATTTATTGTCAAAGATTCCTGGTCAGCACACGGATTATTTTAGTTCAGATAGTATATGTGAATCTTAAGGACTGGATGATAATTACACCGATTCTTACTACTCACCCGAAATGTTAAACAGTCTTAAACTATCGGTGATTCCTAACCATATGTTAAGACTTAAAGTCGGTGCACCTGTTATGCTTCTACGAAATATTGACCAAACAGCTGGATTATGTAATGGAACAAGATTGAGAGTTCTTAGTCTCGGCCAGCATGTAATTAAAGCACAAATAACATTGAAGATGAATAGACATCAATTTCCACTGCTAGTTTGTTTTGCCATGACAATCAATAAAAGTCAAGGAAAGTCGTTATCCAATGTGGTGATTTTCTTACCCAAACCTGTCTTCACTCATTGTCAGCTATATGTTGCGGTATCTAGGGTCAAAAGTCGTAAAGGATTAAAGATATTGATATACGACAAAGATGGAAAGGTTACGAACAACACCTTGAATGTGGTCTACCATGAAGTACTACAAAAAAATTTGAAGAAATAGTTGCTTGTCGGTTTCCACGTAAATCACTGTGTCTTTTTAAATTTACTGTTTTTATATTCATTTCATTGTGTGATTGATTACATAATATTTACTGAGAAATTTAATATGGACGCCCGTGATTCATCACGGGTTATCATCTAGTTACTTGATATATAGTCGATATTTTTCCTAAATCATATACGTAGTATATTTTTATAAGCCCAATTAAAATATGTGTGATGATAGATCTGGTTCATATGATTTAGACACTTAAGTTGTATTTGGTAGAAGAATGAAATTAAATTCCAAAAGAATTAAATTCTTAGATCTGAACCCTAATTAGAGTGAGTGAGGGTCTGAACACGTACAAAAACATAGACATAATCGCATAATAATGAAAAATAAACACTAATTACCTATTTGTATTTACATCTAAATTATCTAATATTCTAACCGACTTCAATATATTTACAACTCTAGTCCCTGCAATTCAAAACTACTGAAAATGCACACTAACAAATAAAAACCTTAAATATATTTTACTTTTTTTACCTAAATTTGAAAAACCTTTGCGTTTTAGTCATATGCAAACATTAACTTTCCTCTTTCTGGACAACACATCCAAGAGACACCCTTAGACTATAGGGTATGAGTCTAACCACCACACCACGTGTCTTGCCACATCATCTACCACCTCAGCAACCACACCATACCACACCATTTTATCCCGGAAATACCCAACACACCAACCACACCATTTTAATTTCCATCACATCATTTCTTTTTTAAACATAAAACTAAATTTTCATTAAAATTAAAAATGAAAAATTACAATCCTATAAATTAAAAATTACAATACTTGAAAAATAAAAAATGACTTTGTTGGAATTTTGGATTTTGGAACTGACTTTGTTGGAAAATTGGGGAGGTGGGCCGGCATTGAGAAAATTAGAAGTAGGCGTATTAGGTGAACCTCATGTGTTAAGTATATTGAAATATATTGAAATATGGCTCATACGCCGCAAATCTAAGGGGCGAGTTTGAAGTAGGCGTTTGTGGAGGGTGTTTGAGTTTGGACGCATTTTTGTTTGATTTTGGTTGTGTGAGAGTTTTGATTGTGTAGAGAGTAAAGGTTTTGTAGAGAATTTTAGTTGTGTGGATTTTGGTTGTGTATTATTATTAATATATGTAGGGAAAAAAAATAAAAAAGACCTTTTTTTTTATATTCAAACGGTTATATGACGGTTGGGAGCCTCCAACGTTCGTAAAAGCCTTCCCCCACGCTCGTTCCATCCCGTTGCCATGGCCACACCACGCCACACCCAACCCCCACGCCGTGTGGGGGGCGGTGTTCCAACCTCGGCCACGCCATAGTTGCCCAACCACATCAGCGGCCACACCACAGGCCTTTGCCCACTCCGACCAGTTTTACCATCAAATAATTAGTGAATCCCTGAAAAGATATTTGTATTACAAGTATATAATAAGTTTCTTTCTCTTCTATTTCTCTTTAGTTATTCACTAGATTAATTATGATCTGGAAAACACAAGTGTTCAGATCTATTATGACATATTCATGAGGCGCTTTACAAACCTTTTGAATCTTATAATATATAAACCCCTTTATGATTTTAGATCGATACAGATACTACATTTTATGCAACTTAATATATTATCAGATCTCAATTAAAAATTCTTACAAAGCTACTTCATGTTTTATAAACAGAGTATTGTATATTCTCTTCCAAACCTCATGAGTAGGCATTAACTATTGCTGATAAATTTTTATTGTTTCATAATATTCAGTGGTTTGATATTTTTTTGTGGTTTTTAGATTACTTAGTTTTAATAACTGAACAGAAATAAATATAAAAATAATAAATATATATATTTATATAACAATATCCTTGTTATTTAGACAATTCTAGAATCAAAGTTGGCGAATTATTGAACTTTCCATTCTATAAATAGGAATATGAGAAGCCATAGAGAAGCAAGCTATTGATTTTGAAGTTCCCATAGCCACGAAATACGAGATCCTGATATGCCCCACTATCAAAACAGAAAGTCTTCGACTCTTCGTCATCACTTCTTATTAACAGGGGTGGACCCAGTATCACGGGGTTGTCAGTGTAACATCTGAATTTTTTTCAAATAGTATTAAAATAATGTTAAAATTTTTTAATTCTTTTATTAGTGTTGGTGACACCCTTGAGAAAAAAAATGTGCAACTGGTGACACCCCTCAAATCTATTCGTGGATCCGCCACTGCTTATTAGGCATAAACAAAATACATATATATGATTTTTTAAATCCATCATTCTTGTAAAATAATAAAAACCTTATACGAAGTATATAATTTTAAAAATACTTAAAATTATATTGGACCATAAATTCGTCTATACAATTAAACATCGGTTATATAATAAACCTACATCATTATATTTGTCCGGACCGCTTAAACCGGTTCTAGGTATGGTTCCGGTCAGTCTTCAGGCGGGTTTAGAACCGGTAAACTCGATTTTTGTGTTGGCCCTTCGATATACGTACCTTTTTAAGTGCATATTTTTATCTTAAAATATATAACTTTAGTATTTTTAGCATTTTTTAATAGAAGTATGATGTTTGCGTGTGTTTACGGGTTGGTTTAAGTAAAATGTGTTTCTATCAAAAGTCTATATACCTATTATTTCGACATACATAGTATGAGAACTCGTAAGCCTATATACCTATTAAAGTGTGGGTTCCAAACCCGAAAAAACCGGAACCGGACCGGTAAACCCGAAACTCGATTTTAGCATAAAATGGGAACCGAAAACCTGACTGAATAACAGGTTCCAATTTGATGCCGGTTCAGTCTTGGGTTTCTGCATATCCCTACGAGAAAGTACGTGAAAGTATGAAACCATAGGGGAAATAAGGAAATAATTTTAATTTTTTTTAACATACAGTTAAGTTAGTAAGTTAGTAGATTCGAGGAAACATGAAGACGAATAACATTGACATGGACGGAAATACTTTGCTGCTGGTTGGGGGCCATTCATACGTGTACACCTCTAATTGGATAATACTAATCCAACTCAGCTTATTGCCATGATGCAAACGTCATTGTATGCCTCACCCACATGACTGACAACCAACGGTAAATTCCTTTATATGGACATTCTTGTATTCGAGGTTAGTATTTGTCCACGAACCACGATTTGACTTGTAATATAACAAATCTCTCGACTTTGATTATTTAACCTTGTTTGGTATAAGAAGAACAAAAAATAATTTATACGATTTTAGGGCAAAACTATTAAAAACTTTTCATTAATTGTATATAAATCAGACTATGTTATGTATAAATTGTATTCGTTTCATGTTACCAAAACTAGATGGAGGTAATTTAAACATAATATATATTTATTTAAATTTAATTATTTATAAACTACGGGTTCTGAGTCTATCATTATATACATTTGAATCAGATTAAAAAAAAAGAAAAAAAAAGATCCTTTATAAAAGATATAGAATTGGATAAAAAATTATTATTCAAAAAAGATATTGACGTGATCCAAACTATAATGATACCTATATACTTCCTTCGTTTCAACATAAGTGATACACTTTGATAATTTTTCTTATTTAGTAAAAAAGAATATGACCCACATCTATTAATTTTCTCATTTAATAAAATGAAATGACTCATTTACCCTTACTTTTACTTTTAAACATCATTAACTTCACTTTAATCCAAATATGTGGGACCCATCTTCCACTAACTATCCAATTTAATCTAATTAATCTTAATTATCATATTTTACCTCAAAAAATGTGCAAGCTCAAGTACATCACTTATTTTGAAACGAAGTAAGTACATTTTCACCAAATAAACATAAATGATCATTTTGCTATTAGTAAGAAATTTTGCTATTGTGCATTATTGCTTAAATTTTACTTCCCCCGATTCAAAATAAGTGTTACACATTAAGTTTCATGGTTTTTTAGGTAAATTATAATGAAGGTTAAATTAGATTAATTGAATGGTTAGTGGATAATGGGTCCCACACCTTTTAAATAAAGTGAGGTTAATGATGTTTAAAAGTAAAAAGTAAGGATAAGTGAGTCATTTCACTTTGTTAAATAAGATAGTTAGTGGGTGTGTGTCCTATTATTTTTTGCCAAATAAGGTAATTTTTTAAAGTGTAACACCTATTTTGAATCACCCATATAAGGAAAGTATAACATTATTTTTGAATCGGAGGAAGTATTAAGATGCTTTTATCTATTTCGGAAATAAGGGTGTTAGCTTTAACTAGCAGAAACGACAAAGGTTGAGTCCGTTTCTTAAATAATTTAATTAAAAAGAGTTTTTCTAACGTATGCCCCTGGGCATACATTAGTGCAATTAATGAATCATTAAATTTCCTAATATATTTTGAATAACATTAATGATCGTTAATTTTTACCATTTTAGATAATGTAATAAATATGATTTTCAATTAAAATGGAAATTTGATGATTCATTGCTTGCACATAATGTATGCTTGCACATAATGTATGCCCCAGGGGCATACATTAAAAAAACTTAATTAAAAAATATACATTTCAAATTTTATCTTTTTAATATACACGTACGTTACATATAATTTTATCTTATACTTGTTGGAAGTTATGGTTCTTGTTAGGTTTATCAAAGTGCATCCAGCTCAAATTTGGGTGAAAGTGGGTAGTATGGGGACTAAATGTAAATCAAATTTAGCATGCAAATATGTAACGCAAAACCAATTTAACAATTAGGATGGTTCGACGTTCAAACATTGGTCAAATTGAAATACGGAGTAAATCGAAAAAGAGGATAATCGGGCTTTTTTTTTTTACCCTAGTTCACGTTGACTTGTAACCCAACCTGCCCATATGATCACCTCCCTATTGATTGTATTCGCGTTTCTTCAAGGAATTCAGTGGTCATTGGCAATTCTCTAATGGTTTTGAATTTTTTGGGCATTTTTGATCAACACTTCAAGCAATTTTCAAGTTTTGAAATCATCCTTTCATACACAATGAGTTCAAAAGAAGCATTGTCTATCGGTTTAAAGTTTATACATCCATACAACTTATAATCATTTCCGAAACGAACATTATACAACGAAACGATGTGAGTTTTGAAACCATAACACAAGAAGCTATACCTTACATTTTGCCATTAGAAACCGAGTAGCTCGCATCAATATCATGGTTTTTTTTGCTTATAACCGTGGAGCAGGACGGGCCCGGGGTGCATCCCATTCGGTCACAATGTGTTGACGGGTAATCTGACTGATCGAGGTACAACCACTTAATGCCATAGTTAGCTCGAACTCTTCACGTAACATCTGAAGTACTTTTCTCACTCCAGCTTCTCCTTCAGCGGCCAAGGAAAACACCACAGGTCGCCCAATCTGACCAAACATAACCAAAATCGTTTATTTTTACAACACCAATTTTTCTTTAATTTTTTAATAACAATGTATCGAAGAAGTGCAATGTTAAAATAACTATTTAAAAAAAACGATTTAGTATGTTGTAAGAAAATTGTCGTTTAGGGACACATACAAAAAGTCGAAAAAGTCACTAAAAGTAAATAAATCAGTAACAAAGTTTTAAAATGTAATGTACGTTAGGGTTAGTAAAACATAAAAAAAGAGTGTGATTATAAGCTTTTGACACCATTTTTTTCATAAAACGTGTCACTAAAAGTCAAAAGTATAAATTGTTCACCCACACCTCTAAAAACTTCACTACAAACTATAATATAGTGCCACCTTCCTTTGTGTGACTAACTATATAATTTAAACTATAAATTAGTATTTGATGGATAGGTCATAAATTTACTTACAAATATGCCAGAAGCTCCAAGAGCCAGTGCCTTAAAAACATCAGTTCCACGGCGGACCCCACCATCCAGGAACACAGGCACACGACCTTGTGCAGCTTTCACAACCTCTTCCAAAGCCATGATTGTGGCTGGGACGTAATCGAGTTGACGGGCCCCGTGTTTGGAGACAATAATACCCGCTGCTCCCGCTTGAATAGCTAACCTCGTTGTATGGTTAATTAACAAGCATTCTAAATATTAGTTTAACAAAAACTCAGAATCAAGGAAAGATTATGTCACAAGTGGTTTTCATTTGTTCTTACTGTCTTCAGCAGTGATTACACCCTTCACTAGGATTGGCATTGTGGTGATAGTTTGGAGCCACTTCACATCCTGCAAATAATCAAAGTTAGTTTGTTGGAAGTTTTAGTCATCAAAAGTTTTGAATAATTTTTTTTCTGGATAACAGGATATCCAAAATTCAGATATCTAATTTCGGATACCGGATTTGGATAATAAATATCCACTATCTAAAATTCCGGATTTTAAATGCCCCTAAAATGAGGGGAAACATATGAAATCAAAATGGCCCAACTTCAAACAACTATAACTTGTGATCCGTGTAGAGGCTTTCATGCAGCCCACTAAAAGCTCGGGAAGGGCCTAAGGCTATGGCCCAATGCTATTCGGCTCAATCATTTAGACCTAAATTTTCATATTTGGGGCTCCGGTTGCAAGTTTTCCAAATTTCAAGATTTTTAGTTTTTATTTGGTTTTTGTTTCTTATGTTAATAGGATGGAATCAAGGATTTCCGTTAATCACCTGGTATCAAGCCGATGAATTTTTGGTTGGTTTTGGCCCACTTTGAATTTTAAAAATTTTATTGTGGCACCAGACAATTTTAAAAATACATACACTTAAAGAGTTAAGAGTGTAGAAATCAATTTGTTACAAATTATTTTACTCGCAAACAAAGCACCTAAAAACTGATTAACTTGAAAAGCGCGATTAAAGTCATCAGAAAAGATTTCTAGATCCAACAGAACATACCTTCCAGCTCAGGGTACGGTCAATCTGACCAGCAACATAAGAAGCTAAACCAGAGTCCTTAGCCTGTATTGTGAAGTTTCAAATTAGAAAACAAGGAAACATAACATAAACTTGATCGTATGCCGATTTAACAGCTAAATTTAACGTCTGTTTGTATTAGGGATTAATGCAGGACACATTTTAAACCATAGAGACAGTCCATGTAATTTCCGAAACTTAGGGATCAAATTCAAAACTTTTAACAAATCACAGGGACCATCCATGTAATTTACTCTATCTTGAATAATATAATTAGGGGGTGTTTGGGAGGGCTTTTTTAGTGAGCTTTTTAGCTTATTTAAGTTACTTAAGTACTTTTAAGTGTTTGTTTGGGCTTATAAGCTTATAAGCTTATTAGAGGGTTTTAAATAATCCCTTTTGAAAGAGATTTTAAGCTTATTAAGGGGTTTTTACCCTTTTATCCTCACTTTTGACACCCACATATATTCAATCTAAATTTTTTTATTTATTTTTTATTTTTTATTTAAAAATTAATTTTTTTATTTTTTATTTTTTATTTAAAAATTAATATTTTTTTATAATTTTTATTTTTTTATTTTTTATACCCTTTTGGTAATTTTACAATAAATTTAAATAAGCTCTTCCAAACACTTTATTTTTAAAAAGCTTATTAATTTAAGGGTTTTGATGTCATAAGACATGCATAAAAAGCTTGTACATTCATCCGTAACCGACTCCTGAATTTTATGAACTACCCCTTTGTACAACTTTTTATGCACTTAATGACAGCCCTTAATTTAAATAAGCTAATAAGCACAAGCCCCCTTAATAAGTTTTCCCATACACCCCCTTAAGATATACAAAATAACAAAGTATGTTGTAATTAGTTGGACTTACTTCATCCATCTTGCGAAGATCCAAACCCTCGAAGTTCTTCAATGTCAAAAATGGTGGTAAAGTGAACCTGTTTTTAATGTCAGCTTCTCGGCGTCCAAGCCTTGGGGTATCAACCGTAAGAGCAATTGCCTTAAAACCAGCACGCTCAGCTGTCCTCACAAGCTGAGCAACCACATTCCTGTCCTTGTATACCTGACACCATCATCAATCAACGACTTAATTTCTACATCAATACAAGGAAAATGTCATTTTGTGACACAAAGAAAACTGGCACTATGTCGTCCAAGACATCTTTTTAAAAAGTGTGGGTAAAAGGTTATAGTTTTAGGTTTTACTCACAATTATTATGCGAAACTCCAAGTCATGGTCAAAACTTTTACTTCTCTCTTTTTGTAGATGTGGGTTATACTTTTGTGGTGCTTCTAGTGACTTTTTCTAAACGAAAACTTTCTTGTAGTGTATTAACAACAAAAAGGTCAACGAAATGAAAGGGTGAAATAGTAATTTCACATACATAAAGCTGGAAGAAACGGATTCCAGGTCCTGTTGAAGCCACTTCCTCGACACTAGATGTTGCCCATGACGATAAAGTCTAATAAATATGAACAAAATATTAGCACATGCATCATATATACTTCCACTTTATAAATTTTAAATACGAACCATAATAGTATTAGCTGATGATGCAGCTCTTGCAGTTGCATATTCACCTTCAATCACAATCAAGAAACCGTATAAATTTTTATGTTCTTTCGTTAATTATACCATCAGGATGAGCCATCTTCTGCATGGCGGTTGGGGCGATCATAATAGGCATCGAAATCTTGAATCCCAGAATTGTGGTGGTCATGTCTATCTTGCTCACATCAATAAGAATACGGGGCCTAAACCTGTTCAATTAGTTCCCGAAACAAACTATATTAGAAGTCACAAATTAAGGGGTATAACCATAATTTAGCAAACGTATAGCTTACAAGATTCTTGAGAAAGCGTTTCGGTTTTCTTCTAGAGTCCACTGATCCTCAGCACCCGAAGCATAGTAGTCATAAACCATCTTTGGCAACTTCTCCTTGGCAATAGCCTGGTACTCGGTGACATTTGTCACCACCTCGCCCATCTTTCTTTTCTACAATCTTGATCATTTGGCACAAAAGATTCAAGAATCAGATTATCAAACCCACATTACTTTTTTCTTACTTTCTATCACCAAAAGTTATTCATCATAGTATTATACGCTATTATATAGTAACGATCTGCGCTATGATGAATATTTTTTGTACAAACAAACCCAATGAAGAAGAAGTAGTAGAGTAGGAATTGTGAAACTTTACGATGAACACACAAGTAATGATAGGATCAAGAAAGCAAACCTTTTGGTGAGTTGAGCCCAAGTGAGGTAACAAGTATAGATAAGCAACAAATTTGATAAAAAAAATTATTGGAAATATAAGACAGAGACATGTTGTGGATAAAGTGATAGAAATCAGGAGGAGGGTGTGTACCAAAAAAATTCAAGACTAATGGATGATGACAAATGAAGAAGATGAGTAATATGAGGTGAGAAATGGAAACCAAATCCACTTAATGTACTTTGTATTTTTTTTTTTTTATATTATATATCATCATTATATTTATAATTGACACTTTTACAAAATAAAGTTTCTCTTTTCAAGATTGTCATACCATTGCTTGTGTACTGTATGAATGTTAGGTAAACAACTACCTTCTTTTCTTTCTCTCTATAAATGTCACCTTATTTCTTTCTTTATTTAGTAGAAATCTTGAGTTGAAAGATAATGATTGGTAAGAGGGTTCTCCCCCATCTACTACCACCATTAGCCACCATCACTATACACTACCACCACCACCAAGAAAGAGAAATCAGGCAGGGATCAAAACAAGACCAAAATGATCGACTTTGAATTAAAACAAAACTAATATCATAGTCCAATAAAAATGTCATATATACAATTAACAGCTCGATTATTGACCATGAAAAGAATTGTGTGGTCTCATAAATTCAACCACAACCTTAATTCTAACCCTAACAAGATGAGTGATATATTGAGGAGGAAGATTACATCTGGGCTGCAGCAGCACAGGGGCAGGGGACCAAGGTTTTCATTAATATATTAATGGAGGTGTGACATACAATTTTATAATGGTCGTCTTGTAGATTCAGGTGTTTGTTCATAAATCATGCATATCGGTATGATTGTAAAGCTTAAGAAAGGATAAACGGGATTTTTTGTTAGATTTCTAGCCCGAATTTTCATCAACAGTTAACAAGCAGTTAATTAGAGAGACCTGAACAATGAAGTCAGTGTTTTATTTATTAGTTAGTAGAGTGAATTGAATCTAAGGATGCATGTGTGTGTAACCTTTAAGGGGTCGATTTTACAGAGAAAACAGGGGAAATCTAGAAGAGGAAAGGAAAAATCCATATGTTTAAGGAGAGAAACTAGACCAAAATCTTAGATGCAGATTATGGTCTTATTCTTCATTCCAAGTATTTAACAATTAATCTTGAACTATGATCTTCATAAATACTAGTCATGGGTTAGACAGCAAAAATTTAGCATGCATTATGAATTCCGAATCATCTCAAATGAACAATCAACAAAGCATCACTTAAATGCGTGATTATAACGAGTTGGGGCCTTTCCAATCAATTTTTGGGCATGAACATAATCTTAAAGAAATTTTGTCCCAAATAAGTAAAATTCTTCCATCGAATAAAATGTGTAGCCATAATCTTCAAATTTTAGTGGACTTGATTCAAGTCAGCTTACACATATAAGATAATTTTTTGAAAATTAGGTGGCGACCCATGCCTAAGACCATGTAACGAGTTAGTAATTAGAAATAAAAAAGTATTTTGCTGATTTGTTACTTTACTTGGTTGAAGTTAAGTCACCATTCTTGGAACACATACATATATATTTCGCCAAATATGATTATTTTGTCTTCAAAAACTTATAGATCAAATCTATAAGTCATAGAATCAATTTTGAAGTACATTCAAGAATCTGTACAACTCTTGATACAACAGGGACCCGTACGATATAAACCAAAACGTAGGGGCCCTAAGTGAAACATTATCGGTCTATAAATCATATTCCACTTCCAACTCCCAGTAATTTGTCATCATCTATAATTTCATAAATGGTGAAAGAGGAAGAGGAAGTCGTTTTGGTCAAGCCCATTTGGGTGCAGAGTCAAAATTGCTTTGGAAGAAAAGGGGATTCCTTATGAGTACAAAGAAGAGGATTTGTTAAATAAAAGCTCGTTTCTTTCTATAATCAATCCTGTTCATCAAAAAGTTCCAGTTCTCATTCATAATCACAAATCCATATGCGAATCGCTAAACATAATCGAGTACATCGATGAGGCTTGGAGTGATCGATCGCCTTCTTTCCTTCCTTTTGATCCCCATCAAAGAGCTCAAGCCCGATTTTGGGCTGATTTTATCGACAAAGAGGTAATCAATCGTTCTTCATTTGACTCTATTTTTACGTTAAATTTGTTATAGTCTAACATTAACATAAATATATGTGTGAAAATCAAATGATTAAATTAGAAATAAAAATTAGTGGATCAATGTATCAATTATTTTACAAATATGAATGTATCAATTTGTTATTCTTTAGTTTTAAACAATTTACAATTTCTTAATACTATATTTCGTGTTAAATAGCATTTTACATTTTTAGGTACAATAATGTTATTAAGTTATATAATTAAGAAAATATTTTTGATTGAGTTGAGTAATATAGATGCTTTGAATATTGTGCTTAAATATTTTTCTTTAAGTATCATTCTCAACCGAAAATTAATGATCGGATATGTTATCGTCATTTTCGTGTAATTGAGGTTAAAAACAGATACGGAAAGATTAATACATTTTGATTACTAAATTACCTTGATAGTAAAAGTAGATTGTGTACGGTCCATTGGCGGATCCAAACATATGTGAAGGGATAAAAGAGGTACCATAATTTTTTTTCTACCTAATGTATAATAAGATTAAAATTGAAAAATATAATTTCATTGAGCATTACGAAACGGCAAACTACACTAAAACTAGAGATTATATTTTAAAGTTATCATCTTCGTTGACCCGTTTTCTGAAAACGAGTCATTACATTATTATATGTAACTGCCATATGTGCTTCTTTTTCTACACTATAAATTAATTGGTTTATGTTGTCCGGCCTTTGGCTTTGATGATTCCAATTGAGAGACAAAATATGTATCGGGTTTTTCTTATTCAGGTTGTCAAAAAGTAGAAAATTAGCTTTATTTATTAAATCATATTGGCATTTGAGCTCCCTAATAATCAAAATAATTTTGGGACTTTCAAGTTTGGACTATTTTTTTACTGAAATTGTAAGTGAGTGTAGCCAAATGTTTTTTAAGGGTAGTACCGACATATAATTTATTTTTTTGCGAAAATATGTAAACTTTTAGTCGGAAATTAAGGGGTAGTATGGGCACTCCCGGAGTCTTAAGTGGCCCGCCCCTGGTATGGTCCAATATCCGAATCGAATCACATAGAATCGGACTGGACCGAGAACCAAGAAAATAGTTATGGCCGGACCAAGCCGATGACTTCTTGGACTGGACCGAAAACCAGATTTTTCCAATTTTTTGGGTTTTGGACCGGACCGAGAACCGGTTTTTTTACAGACGTAACTAAAAGTACTACACATAATTTTTTATTTAGCCTGCGTTTGCTTTGCACAAACCTTTTCTCTATAAATTATACTCCGTATATGTTCAACTTGTTGGAACCCCAATCTTATTCGAATTGGCTCATTTCTACATTTATGAATTCAAATTGCTCCCAAATAACTTGATTTTATATGGTAGCTATATGATGCAAGCAAGAAGATATATAGAGGCAAAGGGGAAGAACAAGAGACTGGCAAGAAAGAGGTGTTAAGAATCTTGAAATTGGTTGAAGGGGAGCTTGGAGACAAACCCTTTTTTGGGGGTGACAATTTTGGGTTTGTTGACATATCACTTATACCATTTTATAGTAGATTTTATGCATGGGAAACTTTTGGCAAATTTAGCATCGAAGAGGAATGTCCAAAGTTAGTGGCATGGGGCAAAAGATGTTTGCAAAAGGAAAGTGTTGCCAAATGTCTTCCTGATCCAATCAAGATTTATGACTTCCTTTTGTACCTTAACAAATATTTGACAAAGTAGATGTTTGTCTCTTTTGCAATTTCACTATAAAATATGAATATTGATCTTTCAATAAAGGATATGCTATCTACATAATAAAAAAATAATAAAAAAATCCCTTTATTATTTTGTACAATTTTCAAGTATACTGTATAAATATACTAAAAGATAAATTATTATGTATGAATAAATTTAATATCATCTCTATTTCATTATTCCATTAAGTATTTTGACGGTTGGTGATAGAAGTTTTGCGGTTAATTAACGTCTTGTATCATTAAGTGTTTAAATAAGGATGAAGTTACATGATTATCTTAGTATGAGCGATTCACGATGATGTTTAGACTTTACATGTTTGAAGTTTGAACCTTGTTTCTAACGTTGATCACATTATTTATTATAGTAATGTAAATGTATGTTATTATCTAATTATAAGAAGTGCTTAATTAAAAAATAGAGACATAAAAATTACACATTTTTGCTAACTTAGGGCGCGGGTTTGTATTTATAAAAAATGCATCATACATGATTTGAACTTGTGAACTTTGCGTTATTAACACAATACCCTAACTAACCGAGCTACTAAATTATATGTTTATTATTTGATTATAATTATTTTTATTAATTTTCTAAACTTTAAAAATTGAAATTACCATACCACCATTACAATACCACCATCACCACCACCCACCATCACTACTTCCATCACCACTAACCAAGCAGTCATTGCAAAATATAGTTATAGGGTATCCATCTCCGCATTGTACGGATATCCTTCTAGTTAAAGGGAAAAAAAATTATATATAGTTGTAGACCCAAGAAAAAAATTGAAAGTTTTACGGATTGCAAATTTTTTCTTAGAAGTATATAGATACTAACAAAAAATAATAATTTTTTTAACATTATTAGTAAAAAATTCAAACATAATAACTTTTAGGGTAAATTACAGAAATTGTCCCTGTGATATACCCGATTCTGTATTTTTGTTCCTAAACTTTTTTTGTCGGTTTTTTTGTCCTTAAAAAATTTTGGATTTCACTTGTCTGTCCTTCCGTCCAAAATCTTCCGTTAACTGACGATTTTTTTATCCATTCCCCAAATTACCCTTATTTTAACTCTTTTTTTACATTTTTTGTTTTTCTTTTTCCATTTTCTCTTCCTTCTTTATCTTCATCTTCATCTTCTTGTTTGAATGAACCCTAATACCCCAATTTTAATTCTTCATCACCACCAATTCTTCATAATAAACGAACCCAGAAATTCAAAATCAAAATCACATGAAAATCAGTCTTCTATTACCAAACAAATCACGACAAAATCAAAATTAAACCTTCTTTTTCAAGCTTTCTCGAGCTTCACCACCGCTGGAGAGAAGATGACGGTTTGATAGATCTGGGTTTCCCTTTCAATTTGGGTTTCGATTTATAAATTTGGGTTTCGATTTATAGATATGGGTTGCGATTTATAGATATGGGTTTCGATTTGGGTTTGAATCCATGATGGTTTGAATCCTCGAGCTTCACCACCGCCAGAGATAGTGGTGGCTACCGGAACAAAACCAAAAAATCAAAATCAACAGTGGATTTTGAAATAGTGGTGGGTCGCCGGATGTGGTGTGGTGATGTGTGATGGTCGGTGGGTATCACCTGTAACACCTCAATTTTCAAAATACCTTTTAAATCATATTTTTAATAAAAATATTACAAAGTCCAATATCCCAAAAATACGGTTTAACAAAAAACTTTGAAAAGATTATCAGAGTAATTAAATCCGGTGTTACAGAAATAATATCATAACCATAGGATAAACGGGATCTACCTACGAGCTCCCGAGCTAATCAACACTAGGCCACTTCTATCGCGACCCTCTAATCCATCGATCTCGAACCTGAGTACATAGCCAAAAACAAAGTAGTACGTGAGACAAAATAGTCTCGTGAGATACATGGGTTTTCGACCCATTCTCAAATATAATAAAAGACATTACTATTCATTTCTTTTCTTTAATCACTTAGTAATTATTATCTTATATTCTTACCGCTTATTCGTATTTACTAGTAAGCTAACCGTAAGCTTACCCATCACGTAGTCACATACTTGTAAGCTATCCATAGCTTACTAAATCTTTATCACATACGCTACGGACCTCTCCGTAGCAAACTCCCCCGATGTGGGTTAACTAGGTAAACTCCCCCGTTTCCGGGTTAACTGAAAACTCCCCCGTTTCCGGGTTAACTATTTCTCCCCCGATTTCCGGGTTAACTATTTCTCGACAGTCTACTCTTGCGCAGGGTGGTACCTCCCCAAGTAGGTGTCACTAACTCCCCCAACTATGTGGGTTAACTATGATCCGGATCCTTTTCTCAACACGTAATGAAATCATCAAATACGGGTCTATGCCCCAATAATACATACTCAACATAAATTAGAATACATCTATTCTAATTGTCATATTATTCTCATTTCTTATTCAATTTCAATATTGACTTTACCAAGTCCTTTATTAAAATAAGACGTGTTTATCATTTATAAAAATTCATATACTTTAACCTCTCTTTGACTAGAATACAAATCTATTTCTAGTCACTTTATATTAATTTCTCCTACCAATTCAATCACTACTTTTATTAGTATAATATACTAATCAATACTTGATACTCAAAAGCATTGTTATGAGCTTTGTTAATACATATTATTAATAAGTCAAATATCATGCTTTCATAATCATTACTCTAGTCAAACATCATATTAATAAAGAATTATTAATTACTTTTCATTATCATAATCTCTTTCAAAAAATCATTAGTCCTCTAGTCATACTTAAATGATCTATTACTTGCATTCTCTTATTCTTTTGATCATATCTTTATTAAAAACATTTATTAATAAAGACTCATAAAACATCATAGTTTTCAAAATCATTTGCTATGTACTCAGTAAAAGTCTCATGTACTCACCTTAGCCAAGCTAATTCCAAATCGTGTCTAACAACACGAATCCTTGCTTTCCAACTTGTGAAATGTCACCAAACTTTAGGTCTTCTTGACCTACCATTAATATCATCACAATAACTAGTTATTATCCATAACTAGCTACTAATTAATCCATCTAAACATTCCCAACCACCAAGTTCATACAACTTGGTGGAATCTCAAACCCTAGTTCAAGATTTTCCATCATCAATCCCAAATCTAACTTGTACACATTGATTACAAGTCCACAAGGAGTGTTTTACACTCATGAAAGTTCATCTTCCCCAAAGATGATATGGTAGGTTCCCAAAACCACCATTGTTACCCATACCAAGCTCAAAATGAAGGTAACTAAGTGAAATAAGTAAGAATTCTTACCCTTGATGCTTAAATCCTTCAAGAAGATGAAGATTTGAGCTCCTTAGCTCCAAAAACCGTCCAAATGCTCTCAAAAACGGCTGCACTAAGTCTAGGGTTCGTAGGTGTTATGAGCCCTAGCTTCTACACAACTTTATATACTCCAGACAGACCTCGCGCCCCGCTCGCGTTTGCCTCGCGCCGCGAGGTGACGCGGGTTGTCCTCTTGGTCAGCGCAGAAAAACAGACCTCGCGTTTCGCTCGCGTTTCGCTCGCGTTTCGTCGCCTCTTGTCTCAACTCGAGATTCTCGCGTTTCGCTCGCGACTGGCTCGCGTTTCGCTCGCGGCTCTTGTCTCAACTCTTGATTCTCGCGTTTCACTTCTGGAGCTCCTGTTCAACCTCGCGACTGCCTCGCGCCTGGCTCGCGCCGCGAGGGCTGTCTGGGTCAGTTTCTTGCCTTTTAAACTTGTTTCCATCCAAGTCTTGACCCATACTTGGTTATACCAAGTCCCAAACATCCAAACACTCGATAAAACACAACGGAGACTCGATTAAACATTTTACCACCTTTATTCCTCAATATTTCCATTTAATTCATTAACCGAAAATTCCGGTCGTTACATCACCTATTCTATATTTAAACTTCCTGTAATCCTTGTTTTGATAATAAGAAGAGAAAAACACATAGAAACGTTTCTTGTTTCTTCGTTACTGTTTTTATTCATCTTTGATTTTCAACACTTGGTTTATTATTCGTTTGAAGATATGTGAGGTTTGATTTTTGTAAATTTTGAGTTTCATTTGTTTATTATTCGTTTGAAGATGGATGGGTTGATCGAAGATTTAGGATTAGGGTTCATCGATCAGTTGGGGGTATGGGGATGAAGAAATGTAAAAGACGAAAATATCCTTATTTTTTTGGCATTTCTCGTTAGTTAACGGCTAAAATTGGACGGAATGACAGAATAGTGAAATCCAAAAATATTCAAGGACAAAAAAACCGACAAAAAAAGTTTGGAGACGGAAATACAGAATCGAATATACCACAGGGACAATTTTGGTAATTTACCCTAACTTTTATCCTTTGTATGTTAAAGAATCAGGTGGGCGACATCCAGCCTGTTTTTATGAACATCGCGCTTTGTTCCTATTGGTTGAGCTACGTCACATGTGCTACATTGTCGCGCGTCAATGTACACCACACGCGCTATATCTAGAACATCCATATCATAATGAATGCTGAAATGATATATAATAGAGTAATGGTATTTAGGCATATCATTTAGACTTACTCATAAGCTTACTCATTAGATGAAGACACATGTCAAAATAAAGGGATAATATTAGGAGAGAGAATTAATGGAATACATATGTCATCCTATCAAGTGGGTAAACTTATAAGTAGGTCCAAATGATATGACTAAATATCGTTTCTCAATATAATATTGCGTCAATCTACACCACACGCGCTATATCTAGAACATCCATATCATAATGAATGCTGAAATGAAATATAATACTGGTATTAAATATTAAATAAAAATAAAGGAAATTGTTGATATAATTTGGTCTTTAATTAATAGGTAAATGCTTAAAGATTAACACGGCAAATTCGAAGTATTAACTAAAATAAATTACATGAAAGTTTTATTTTATATGTTATATATGAGTGATGTAGTAAAATTAATTTGTTTGGACATGTTGGTAACAAAGTAGAACATTTTTTTAGCTTTCAAGAAGGTAAGTTTGTATTTATTAACTTAAAAATAAATTTTTAGTTTTTTCGAACGTCTAATACATACATCTTTTAAATTTATATATATTCTTTACATGAAAACTTGAATCCATTATATTATATGAGATAGACGCCATATATGATTGCAACATTTTCTTTGATATAATAACTTTCTTTTAATAAAATGATTTATAATATTCTGTATTGTCTTTTCATTTTTTCTATTTATTTATATTTTAGCTACGCAACTTAATGCTAAAATTTTGATACATTTCAGACAAATGTTTCAAGATCAATTTATAAAAGTAACAAAACAATTTAATTTAATTTTGACAATTAATAATCTATATTTAATTGTATTGTGGAGTAATAAAATTGTATCCATCGTGGCAACTTCCCAACTGATTTCTTCCTTTCAAAACTGCGTGTAGCAAGTAAAAACGTAGTCGGCGTTTCAATTCAATTCAACAACACGACTTTGCTTTCTTTCTCTTTCATATTCAATTAAATACTAAATCAGTTGTTTTGATCCCCTCTCAAAATCAGATTCCAAACAAATATTAGGGTTCTTGCCAGAGGTTTTGTAGATTTAACAATTTTGTAGAATTGCTCACTTGTATACGAAAATAATGGTGGAGGTTGAGATCAAACACAAGAAACTTACTAATGGCGTTGATAAGAATAACAACAAATGGAAGTGGAGACTCGTTGGAGCTGTGATCGTAGTTTTACTTGCTACATCTATAACTCCATGGCAGCATTCTCGCAAGTTCAATTTCATTCGTTCTTACTGTCGTTGTTCTGAGGTTAATTTTCTTTTTCTATGCTCTTGCTCTTGCACACACACATGAATTAGAAGCTGTTCGTTGTAAATTAATGGAAAATTTCGAAAGTCAAACGTTTTGAATAGGATTAGACTTCTTCCGATCATTTCCATTTCTATGTCGGCGGTTGTAGCTGAACTTCTAGCTCTTGATAGAGTTCGAATTTTGTAGTTTCTTTTTCTTTTTGTAATTGAAAATTCTTAAAAAATGTGCGCTAGGTTAGAAATCGTATTCAAATCTATTCAGATGTAATTTTAGGTCATAAATCTTCTGATTTCTGATTTAGTTTATGGTGAATTTACGAAATTTAGAGATAATTAGAGTCAGCTTTTGTTTTAATTTCAATAAGCATTACTGATTTCATGTTTTCCCCTTGTTCATTGAGCAGGATTCTCATAATAAATATACAGGCATTGTTGAGGACTGTTGCTGTGATTATGAGACTGTTGATAGTATTAATAAAGCAGCTTTATACCCCTTGTTGCAAGAACTTGTTACGACTCCTTTCTTCAGATATTTCAAGGTATTGGTCAAATTGAAATTTGATGTTTTATCTATAACAAAACCATTTAAGGTTTCTAGTTTATTCTCAAACTATTTGGCCTCATTTTATTCAAGTTGTTACAAATCTAATGTGGTTTGACCCTCACACAGGTTAAACTATGGTGCGATTGCCCTTTTTGGCCCGATGATGGCATGTGCAAACTGCGTGATTGCAGTGTGTGTGAATGTCCAGAAAATGAATTTCCAGAACCATTTAAAAGGCCACCAATTCTTGCAAAAGATGATCTTATATGTCAAGAGGGAAAACCAGCAGCCGCTGTTGACCGAACTCTAGATGCTAAAGCATTTAGAGGTTGGGCAGTTGTAGATAATCCATGGACTAACGATGATGAAACTGATAATGGTTAATTTCTACATTTTTTTTCATATATATATATTTTTTAGTTTCTTTATTAAGTTGTCTTTTGGGAATTCTGATTTCTGCCTTTTGTTGGTTAAAATTCTGTAATCTGCAGCTGAAATGACGTATGTGAACTTGCAATTGAATCCGGAACGTTACACGGGATACACAGGGCCATCAGCTAGAAGAATATGGGATGCTGTATATTCAGAAAATTGTCCAAAATGTAAGTCAATGGTTCCCTTTTGTTTAATATTACCACTTTCAACATATACAGCTTCCAAAAAAAATTAAATAAATAAAAAATGAATGAAATCCTTGAAAGTTGAAATGATCTTTTTGTGCAGATTCATCTGGAGAAAGTTGCCAAGAGAAGAAAGTGTTGTACAAGTTAATATCTGGTCTTCACTCCTCAATTTCTGTCCATATAGCTGCCGACTATCTTCTAGATGAAGCTAATAATCAGGTTTGTATCAGTTAATTAAACTAATTATTAAAAATCAGTTAATTAGGATTTAGGACTTGTTATGGGCTTATGGCTAATTCACCAATAAACTAATTATTGTTTGCTTTCAATTCAGTGGGGTGCAAATCTTGAATTGATGCATGATCGTGTCTTGAAACATCCAGAACGTGTGCAGAACTTGTATTTCACTTTCCTGTTTCTTCTCAGAGCTGTGACAAAAGTGAGCACTTTTATTACCCTTGTGAAGAAAACAGAATTATTTATCTCTGGTATTTTTATTTCTTCATAAATGATATTTTTATGTATTTTAGGCAGCCTCTTACTTAGAGGAAGCAGAGTATGATTCTGGTAACCATTTGGAGGATTTGAAAGCCCATTCTTTGATTCGACAGTTAGTTCACAACCCAAAACTACAAGCTGCATGCCCTCTTCCCTTTGATGAGGCAAAACTGTGGCAGGGCCAAAGTGGGCCCGAACTGAGGCAACAGATCCAAAAGCAGTTTAGAAATATCAGGTTTCATTCTCAACTCTATGTTACTCTCTCTAGCCCAAAAAAATGTCTATATTTTGCTGGATTTTCAATAGAGGTGGCAAAATGGGCGGGTCGAGTGGGTCAAAACATGTCATTTTTGTGCCAGTTGGGCCAGGTTGGATTGACTCAAAACACTTTTTGTTCAGATAAATAAAACCACTTGTGAATATTTTTATTACAAAAATTTAATTATTTCAATAATAATATAATTTTCCAAATAACTTGATTTAGGATGTTTTATTAATGTTTTTAAAAATTATATTAATATAAAAAAAAATACTTTTTTTAACGGCAAAGGGGAATCCCGGAAAGAGCTTCAGCAATGCCATCACCCCCCCCCCCCCCCCAACACCCCCACCCCCGAGAAACCCAGAAAACTTCATTAAAAACGCTAGCCAGAAGCTAGCAAAAAGTTACATTACTTTGGACAACTTTTTCGACATGTTTGATCCATTTTCATTTAAGTTGTGCTTTTTTTGACCCGATAAATAAAGCATAACTCTAATTGGCCCATTCATAAGCAAATGGTTGAAATTACCACCTCTACTTTTTATGCATCAAATCATTCTACATGTTGAATTTGAAAATAAATATTTTTTTAGTTACAAAACTAGAAGTGATTAGGATTCCACACTATATATACCTGCATAAAGTTCCATCTAAATCATAGAGTTTCTAGATATTCGATATAATATGTATATATATTTTCAGTTGTAACTGAAACTTGTACATATTGCAGTGCCCTTATGGACTGTGTAGGGTGTGAAAAATGTCGGTTGTGGGGAAAACTTCAGGTTCTTGGCCTTGGAACTGCATTAAAAATCCTATTTTCTGTCGATGGTCAGAATCAGCCACAACAGCCTGTAAGTATCAAGTTCAAAAAGCCTATTCAAAAGTGTGCATTTTTTTATATTTCAATTTTTATATTTATAAATTTATATCTGGATGATAGTTGCAATTGCAAAGAAATGAAGTGATAGCACTGATGAATCTGCTCAACCGGTTATCAGAATCACTTAAATCAGTAACTGATATGGGTTCTTCTGCAGCAATGGATGGATTGGTTTCAGAAAATTCTACCAAAGAAATTAGTTTGATTCAAAGAATACGGGGCTCATGGATGGCTCATTGGTAATCCCTATTGCTAATTTCGACCCGTTTTCCTATGAATGGGTCATGTTTTATTCCCAAACATGGGTCAAATAATTTTTTTTAGCTAAAACTGAAACAAGTTTGACATATTGAAAGTTAATGAAAACCTTATATGTCATCCCTAAAAAAATCTGATAACGTAGTTTTTGTAATTAAAACTGGATGAAAATTGTGTACATGTCAACCCAACCCGTACTTAAAGCAATCCTTTTTAACCCAAAATTGTTTTGACCCATTACCCAAACTTGCTCATATTTCACCTTTTTTAATTCATGGTCTTTGATATGTCATTTGTTTTTCAGGTGGAAGAATGTGCCAGTATCACCGCTATCTTAAACTAGCAAACCAGTCAATTTTCAAAGTAACTAAAAATGAGATTATAAGTGAAGAACAGATATACAATATGAACAGAGAGAAAATACCACCACATGTAATGCCCATATGAACTCTCGTGTTTTCAAACCGTTAGACTTGTAAATTATTTTCCTATTTGTGGAGAAAAAAACTTTGTATCTTGTTATACCGTTTTAAAGTGGTGGTGTTTTCATCCTCTTTTGCAGCCAATTGATTCGAGCAAGTCTAGAGTTAAAATTATTCGTTGTTGTCAAGATTGTAGCACTAGCGACACTGAGGTGGTTATATACTTACATTATTGTTGTAATTTGAAAATTATGGGATGGAATAACTATCAAAAGGTACAAGTTATAATCTATAATATCATAGGCATAGAAAGGGTTAGAGTCACCTACATTTTGAAAACATTTATGTCTAATAAAAAAAGTTACTTCTTTTTTATGTATGCAACTTAATCGTTAGATGTGATTATTTCGAATCTTTCATTGGCTATTTGGTAAATAAATACCTCAAGGGATTTGACATGTGACCTATAATAGATCATTTCAAACATATTTAATGCTAGGTAATCACCATATGATTAAACAAAGCTACAAACCAAAGAAGCTAAAAGGGAGCCAAAGTAATGAATTTACAAACAAATGCCTAGCACCACCATTTTAAAATCTTCATCCGAACATTTTCATTAATAACACAAATAATCTTCCCATTATAGGGTGAATAGATGCTATTATGAAGTCATTTGATTAGTGTGATACGATTTTCCACAACTATTTTTTAGTGTTTATATAGTGTTTTTCTTTTAACTGTATCTCTTAAAAAAACGTGAGACTTCTTTTTCTTTTCTTCTAGGATTATTTAGATATTTATTAATCCATTAAAAAAAACGGATGTTTCACGTGCCGCGTGAGCTATAGGAGTCTAGTACGACCTATGACCATGTAAAAAAAAATAATTTCAGAAATCATCATCAATGTCAGTGAAACACACACACACACACACACAGAAATAGTATTAGCGAGAGAGAAATAGAGCAGCGAGTGTGCGAAAAGGGCGAAAGTAGATGAGGGAAGAAGGAATTAGCTCGTCGGGAGACCCATTGCTCTTCCGCAATTCACCACCACCTCCTCCACCAATCCCCACTCCGGCTGCCAGGTATTTAACCTAACCCTAATTTCCTAATCAATCATTCAAACCTTCTTCTTACACCTGTTTCTCAATTGTACTTTAATTGGATTTGTAGAATGTTGCGTCAATTATATAACCTTTATTGTATGTGGAATTACGATAACTGTTATCTCTATTCGCTTACGAAGTTCAATTTTAGGGTATTGGTGGGTTTCTGCATTCTAGTTTCAGCTCAAATTACTTTGTTTTTCGAATTAAACCTGTTTTTTCTAATCAGTTATAGTTTGAGTAGCTTCAGTAGGAATTGGATACTGTAGTCGATTCAATTTGGGGATGTGAATCCAAGCACCACGATCGTTTGGGGTTTTCTTAATTATTGCATCAATTTGAAATATAAAGTTAGGATTGCATAATTAGAGAAGCATATATAGATACTACTTGTGATATTTTAACAGCATCCTCTATATATAAGAGATACAATGCTAATAACCTAATAAGTTAATAATTAAATCAATCTAAAATAGTTTCCTATTTTGCTGTAACTTGTACTAAAATACCTATTTATTTATGTTTTGATCAGTTCTGCTGGAGCATCATCACCTGCTGTTGCCACTAATGCTGGCAGTACAGACTGGGTGGGTCCCACAAAAGTAGGTTCTTTATCCCGAATGGGGTCACAGCCCATGTGGATTTCATTGAGTGCAAGTGTTGGTGGTCCAGCTCTCGGGTCATCTCAGCCTTCATGTAGACCATGGGAAAGGGGTGATCTTTTAAGGCGGTTGTCTACATTTAGGCCCGCAAATTGGTTCGGGAAGCCCAAGGTTTGACTTTATTTTTTCTTGTGTTGTTATAGATAAAATGACCTGCATATTATTATCTTTATGTTGTAGTTTTCTTCTTCCAGTTCAGTTGGAATGTCACTTACATGTTGTGCTTTTATATACTAATGGCAAATAATCTTATTTTCAGTCTGCTAGTTCACTTGCTTGTGCAAGAAGAGGCTGGGTAAATGTGGGAACTGATAAAATCGAATGTGAGTCTTGTGGGGCCACCCTCAAATATGTTGCACCAGATTCATGGACTCCTACACAAGGTCATTAAATAATGTTTTTTTATTTTTATTTTTTAGAGTAAATTACATAAGTCGTCCCCGTGGTTTGTATGAAATTATGGATTTCATCCCTCAAACTTTTTTTTTATTACGCAAAGAGTCCCTAATTCTGAAAAACTTAATGTCAACGGTCAGCCTTTTTTGCTTTATAGACTTATAGTGTTACAAGTTTCAAATTTAGGACTACCTGTGTAATAGAAAAAATTTGAGGGACGATTTATGTAATTTATTATAATCTGTATGTTATTAATGATTTTAATAGGTGATAATATTGGAGAAGAATTTGCTAATCAACTTGATGAAGGACACAAAGTAATTTGCCCTTGGAGAGGAAACAGTTGTGCTGAAAGCTTAGTACAATTCCCACCTACTCCACCATCAGCCCTAATTGGCGGTTATAAAGACCGTTGTGATGGTTTATTCCAATTTCTTTACCTGCCAATTGTGGCTACTTCAACCCTTGATCAAATGCGGGTTTCTAGAGGCCCGGAAATTGACCGGTTTTTGGTTCAGTCTTATACTTTTACCACTGGGGAATCGGGCTGTAAAGCAGATGTTGCAACCGGTTTGGACAATAATCGAGAAGATACGTTATGTGTATATTCACGTGTAAGATGCTTGCATTTGTTTCTGGGTGATGGGTCAAAATGGGCCCGGGTTGAAAATGTCCCTGTCGGGTTGGATTGACCCACAAACAGTTTTTGAATTTTTATTATTCTAACTTTTGGTTAGATTTTGAGATAAAACACAACCAAAATCGACCAGTTAATAAGTAAATGGGTTAATATTGCTACATCTAGTTATTATTAGAGTAAATTACATAAGCCGTCCTTGTTGTTTCCGTGTTTGTATGAAATTATGGATTTCGCCCCGCGATTATTTTTTATTACACGGATATTTACTAATTATTTTTTATTACACGGATGTTACAAATTTCAAAATTAGGGACTATCCGTGAAATAAAAATAAGTTGAGGGACGAAATCCGTAGTTTAATACAAACCACAAGGACGATTTATGTAATTTACTCTTATTATAATCATCATCATTTGTCTGTTTTCTTTTTGTTAAAAGATCTTTAATCTATGTTTAGGCCCAGAAACTGATAAGCTTGTGTGGATGGGAGCCCATATGGCTACCAAATGTTCAAGACTGTGAAGAACATTCAGCTCAATCAGCTAGAAATGGTTGTTCTTTCAGCCCGATTCGTGACTGTTTCCCACCAGAACACCAGCTTCCTAACAAAAAAACATTATCGACTTCAAACAAAAAAGGTCCCATGAAAAGCGAACAATTACCAAGATCTCCTTCACTCGATTGTAGTTTATGTGGGGCCACAGTCAGAATCTTGGACTTTTTAACAGTTAACCGTCCCGCCCGTTTTGCTCCTATTAATGACGATGTGCCCGAAACAAGCAAAAAAATGGGCCTAACCCGTGGAATAAGTGCAGCTAGTGGAATCAACGGGTGGGCCCCCGAAAAGAACCAAAATGATCTTGATGAATTAGCAACAACAGGGGAGGGAAAATCAATGTCAAACATCGGGGTTGATCTAGATCTTACAATGGGCGGTGGTTTTTCGGGCGGAAATACACATAAATCCGTACTGCCCGAACAATACCAAGATGCAAATATAGGTAAAGATTTGGTTATCGGGCAGCCTGCTAGTAGTGAGGTTGGCGACCGGGCAGTTTCGTATGAATCTCGTGGGCCAAGTACCCGAAAGAGGAATTTAGATGAAGGTGGGAGTACTGTTGATAGACCACCAAATTTGGTGATGCAAGCAGATAGTGTTGAAGGTGTTGTGATTGACCGCGATGGTGATGAAGTCAACGATAGTAAACAGTCCTCTGGCCCGTCTAAACGGGCCTGTGAACGTGAATCGCATGTTTTTGAATCGTATAGACGAGATTCATCCGGTGCGGGCCCGAGCCAGACTTTATATTTTGAAATTGAAAGAGATGGCCCGTTTCATCCAACCACTTTGGATTCAGCACGGGCATCTTCTGTTATTGCAATGGATACAGTTTATCATGGTGAAGAAGATAATGATTCAATGGAAAGTGTAGAAAATCACCCTGGAGATGTTGATGATATTAATAACTATAATCCATCTGTTTCAGCTTTTAAAAGCCCGGATTTAAACGACATGTCAGATCTGAATTTCAGTAATCAAGCTCAACAGAGTGTTTGTCCTGCTTCGGTTCGGGCCCCCGGGGAGATCGGGCTCAGCAGCACTAACGATGATGAGGTTTTGAACACGGATACGGTAACGGGCCGGGGTGACGGGCCTAGTTTTGGAGTTAGTGGAGGGAGTGTTGGAATGGGTGCTAGTCATGAAGCTGAGATTCACGGGGTTGATGCGTCGGTTCAGAGGACCGAAAGTGTTGTTGGTGATATGGAGCCGGTTGCAGAAGTGACTGAAAACCAGGGGCAAAATGGGGAATTTGCTGGTGATTTTGTTCCGGAAGAAATGGATCAGGATTTGATGTCGAGGTCAGTTGGGCGGGCGGATAGCGGGTCGAAAATCGCGGGGGCGGAATCTGTTGAAAGTGGTGAAGCATCTAAAGATGAGGTTACTCAAGCAGGGAAATCGTCTCCTGCTGATGAATGTGGGTTCCTAATAATACAGCTGTCAATGAGGTTGTTAATCTTCTTAAATAACTAATTTTTTTTTTTTTTTTGAAATTAGGTCCTCCGAATGGAGAAAGCAACTTTGAAGAATTGGTGGAATTTGATCCAATAAAGCATCATAATTATTTCTGTCCTTGGGTGAATGGGAATGTTGCTGCAGCTGGTGTTGTTAATAATGCTTCCAGTTCTTCTGGTGCTTTAGCCCTTTGTGGGTGGCAACTAACCCTAGATGCTTTAGATGGCTTTCAGACCCTTGATACTAATCAGACCGTTGAATCTGAATCAGCTGCTTCTTTGTATAAGGTCTGTCATTTTATTTGATTACAACTTAGGTGCTGTTTGGTAAGCATCTTAATGATTCAGTTAAGAGGACAGCCTCTTAATCGGACAGATTCAGAGCGTTTGGTAAGATCTCTTAATCAGCATTTGATTCAAAAATTGAACATATTCTGATCAGACATATGTAAGGGGAAGTCTGAATCATTCACACATTTGCATCATTCAGATATTAATTATTCAAATGCTACCAAACAACACCTAAAGTTTTTTGAATGTATTAGTAAGCTGACATGAGTGTGTGCAGGATGATCGTCAAATATCTGGTAAAAAGATCATGTCACGCCACTCTCTTAGCAAAAGCCATGGGCAGAATTGAATTCATCATCATCATCATCATCATCATCATTCGGTAATCTAAATCTTTCTAAATTAAAAACTTAGCAAATTACAATATTCATGTTGTATGCATGTTTGCACTTTGCAGTGTAGTAATGCTTGTTTCCTGTGATCTCCATCAAGCACTCCTGATTGTGAAGCTGCTTCTACAAGCTTAAGAAGTGCCTTTTTTTTAAATATTATTATGTGTCTAAACTAAACCATGATAACACCGAATTAAATGGTTAACATTTTATTTCCTTGTTGGTTATAGCGGTTTATAATAACGCGTTTATTCAAACGCCCTAGACGATATGGAGTCTATTATAGGTAGGATAATGTTATTGTAAGACGCATGAGATATATTTGTGTTGTCCTTTTCTTTCCCGCTTCATATGGAAATAATTAACAGAACCGAGTAAACCCTTGTTTGGTGATGAATTTTTCTAGATTTTCCATCTTTTCACACAATCATTGCTTTAGATTACTAGATCAAGATCTATGTTGACTTGTTGATCCTACAATCTTCTTTGACGATAGATGCTACATTTGACGATATGTGGTAACATGTCTTAAAACCGCATTATAATAGCATGGTTTCTTTTTGGCAATCTTGTGAAATTAATATGGACTCAGATATGTATTAAGTCCAAGATTTGGTTTGAGATGAAATTAATATATGCGATCTAACAGTTGTCGTGGCTGTTTCTGAAATTCTTGATTTAGATAAGTTTTAACCTAGAGAAGGATGAAACTCATGACCTTTAGCAATTTATTTAGGTCCCTTACCACTAGACTATCAAATACAATAACATCATTTAAACATGTCACTTAAAAACGGTAAGGAATTATTATTATTTTTTTTTTGAACGGAAACGGGAATGCCCCGAGAGCTTCGGCAAAGCCATCACCCTCAAGACACCCACGAAAAGAAATTAAATTAAGACTAGCAAGGAGCTAGCAAAAGCAAAGTACAACCAAAACAAAAGGAAACAAACAACCTACAAAACACGAAAACAAGAAGCATACAAAAAACCGAACAAAACAAATCAAAAACAGTCCCCAGGATTGCAAATCCACATCGGCCAGTTGTTCACCATGGACGGGATTTTGGAACGATTCTTCATCCAGAGAAAAGAGAACGTTTGAGCGTCAGAGAAGACCTTGTCAACCGAAATTCCCTCGTGGCGGTTAAAAACCCGATTGTTGCGCGCCTTCCAAATAGACCAGAACATAACCCGAATCACCCCATTGAAAGCTTTAAGGTTGTTGCCTTTGAGATTACCCCTAGAACCCCAAAGAAGGACCGAATCAATATCACCGGCCACATCCTCGTTAAGCCCCCACCAATTACCGATTTTGCTCAGAATATTACGGGTAAAGGAACAAGAGGCAAAAAGATGATCTTCAGACTCATCCTCATGATCGCAGATGGGACAGCTTGTGGAGAGAAAAGTGATACCGCGCTTAGCAAGATTTAACTTAGTCGGCATGCGGCGGTGACCAATCTTCCACGAATTAATCCGGATCTTAATGGGCACCCAATTATTCCAAACGAAGTTGTCAATGCTGTCGCGAGGGAGGGAAAGGTTATCAAAAGCGTGCCTAAGCGACGAGACGGTGAAACACCCGCTGCTCTCAATGGCCCATGACCACCGATTACCCGAACCATTGGGATCGGGAGTCTCAGTGAACCATGAGTCAAGAGGAATATTAGCCTTATTGAACTCCTTGTAAGTTTTGAGAGTATTCCTCCATAACCCGGGAAATTTACCGACGGAATTATTTCCCGAAATACCACCATTAGGGCCGTGAAGGGCCTGTATAGCCTGCTTCCATAAGGAGTTTTGATCTGTTTTAAATCGCCAAAGCCACTTTGCCAAAAGAGCGAGATTGAGAGCTCTTAAGCTCCCGACATCAAGCCCGCCATTATCCCTGTTATTAAGCACAACCTTCCATTTAATCCATGGTATTTTGGAATTAGAATCCGTGGAGCCCCAAAAGAATCTCATCCGGATGCTCTCGAGTTTAGAAACAATTTTCTTTGGAGCCTTAAAAAGAGAGAAAAAGTAGATACCGAGACTACCCAACACAGATTTCACAAGGGTAAGTCGCCCGCCTATGGACATTGAGTTCGCCTTCCAATTGGAAAGTTTAGACCGAAATTTCTCTAAAATAGGCGCCCAAGATTCACATTTATTCATGGATATACCAATCGGAAGCCCAAGATACGGTATTGGAAGAGTACCAGATTTGCAGAAGAATTTAGAAGCCAACCTTTGAACCTCCACCTTCTCGATCCCGATACCATAAATGCAACTTTTCCCCATATTAATTTTTAACCCGGATGAGAGAAAAAAACATCGCATAAGGCGAATGAAATTGGCGATATTAGATTCGGACCATTCACCAACAATAATGGTATCATCAGCGAACTGAAGGTGCGAAATATACGGCCCGTTATTCGGGAGGTGAATACCGTTAAAAATGCCCACATCCCGAGCTTTTTTCATAGCTAAATTGAACCCCTCCGCCGCGATAATAAATAAGAAGGGCGCAAGAGGGTCTCCCTGACGAAGGCCGCGCTGAATATTAAACTCCTTGGAAGGGGACCCATTGACCAGAACAGAGATCTTAGCCGAGGTCAAACATCCCCTTATCCATTTCCGCCAGATGTTACCGAAATTCATTTGACCCATAACCTCATCAAGATAATCCCAGTTAATTGAGTCAAACGCCTTATTAAAATCAATTTTAAAAAACATAGCCTGCTTTTTCGATTTCTTGAGCCATGATATCACCTCGCTAATAATGAACGGACCGTCAAGAATGTTTCGATTCTGGATAATGGCAGATTGTTCATCTCCAATTATGTCGTTAATAACCAATTTTAAACGGTTAGCCAAGACCTTTGCTATAATTTTATAAATGCTATTGAGAAGACTTATCGATCTATATTCTGAGAAAGATAAAGGAGCATTACATTTAGGGATCAGGGCAAGGAAAGATGAATTGCATCCATCCCCAAAACTGCTCGAATGCTCAAAAGACTTAACCGCAGAAAATAAATCAGCTTTTATAACCTCCCAGAATTTCTTAAAAAACGCAGCAGAAAACCCGTCGGGTCCCGGAGCCTTGTTTTATAATCTAGGCGTTTTTTGGTTGAATAAAATGCATTGACAAAATAATAGAATAAATTTAGTAATCGAATGAGTCATAGTATAAATTTTGGTTCACCAATAAAAATGTAATAATCATTTCAATATCTAGTTGGATAGAAAAACAGTCAAAATAAATAAATTTCTGGTCGAACTTGCAAGCACGGGAAACTAAAGGGACGCTTTTTGACAAGCTTTATACTTTTGGTCTCTCTACATATAAATAGGTCCCCTCTTCTTCAAATTACAAACCATCCTAACAAAAACCCTAGGGTTCGTCAGACCGCCATTACCTAACTCCAGCGATCGTAAGTATGTGAAAAGTTTGAAAATTTGTTGCTCGAATTCTGAATTTTGTTCGTATATGTAACTTATAATATCGTGTTTCTTTCTCAAATTTGCAGTAACGATGGATCCACAGCCAGAACCTGTTACCTACATCTGCGGAGGTATGTTTTCTCACTCTCTATATTGTCATTCTGCTGGAGCTATTTTATAAGTTAACGGTTGTAATTGATGGAGGTATTTTGTGATGTAGATTGTGGGCAAGAGAACACCTTGAAAGTTGGGGATGTGATTCAGTGCCGAGAGTGTGGTTATCGTATACTCTACAAGAAGCGAACTCGTCGAAGTAATTATCTCACCTAAATCTCTATTTAATTCAGTTATGCTTAACTGGTTATTTCATGATTGTATACAGCTATTGTTTCAAGCTTTTACTGGATTAATTCGTATTCTAGAATACATTAATTATGTTGTGAGCCAGTTTCAGTTGGCTCTTAAGTTGCCAAAAGTAAAATGGATGTAGTGCTCAATGTCTATAAGGCCCAAGAATATTACTTGTGGCAGCATAATATTAATATTAATTTTAGAGTAAATTACAGTTTTTGTCCCTGTGGTTTGCCCGATTCTGCGTTTTTGTCCTTGTACTTTTTTTTCTTTTTTTTTGTCCCTGAGGTATGCAAAATTCCGTTTTTTTGTCCTTCCGTCCATTTTTCACCGTTAACTAGCCTCACATGCCAAACATGTGAGGGTATTTTGGTCATTTAATCAGATTACTTGTACTTTATGCTTTCAAAATTGTTCCTCCTGCCTCATCTCTCAAATTCTTCGTATGATGGAGAATGGAGATCATCATCTTCTTTCTTTTTTTCACGTACCATCAAAACAACTATAATTAAACCATGAAATTCAAAAACAAAGCAAATTAAACAAATCAAATATTAAACCATGAAATAAAGCTGTACGGCGTTGTAGAGGCGGCGGCGGAGGTGGTTGAAGAGGCGGCGGCGGAGGTGTTGACGCCGTCGATCTCAGATCTGGATCTCACAACCTGCAACCACTACCACCTGCAACTCAGATCTGGACAACGTCTCTTTCTTCTTCGCCAAACACCAACACCCATTTCCTTGCAAAAATTGACACCCATTTTTTTATTTTCCGGCCAAACCGCCGGAGGTTGCCTTTGAAAGTTGTTCCATCTTGCTCGGAATCACGTTTTCTGTAAATATGTGATGCCCAGACGCTCCAATCGGAGCAGAAAACCTTCTGCAATCACGTTAACTCCATGGCCGGTAAACGGGGCGGAGGTGGCGGCGGTTGTTCCTGGCGGCGGTGATGCCCAGACGCTCCAATCGGACCAGTCTCTTTCGTCTCTGAAAGTGCCGATCAGTCAAACCCCCACACCAATTTGTAAGTTAGACTCGTCTGGGGTGCCTGAATTTTCTGAGTTTGGCCGGAAAATCGTGTTTCCGGTGAGCACCCTGTTGCTGACGATTTTACGGCTAGAGGGGGGCTGTTCTTAATCAAAATCATGTCAAGGAAGTTTCTCAAGTTTCAATTTCTAAAAAGTTCTTAATCAAAAACAATCACAGGTTCTTTGTTCTGATTTGTGCAGATCATCTTCCATCCATCACCGGAACCCTAAATTAAAAGGGGAAGAAGATGGAAAAATAAAGGGAAAAAAGAAAAATTAAAAGGGAAGATAGAAAAGGACGAAAATACCCTTAACTTTTTGGCATTTTCCGTTACGTAACGGCGAAAAATGGACGGAAGGACAAAAAAATGGAATTTTGCATACCTAAGGGACAAAAAAACAGAAAAAAAAAGTACAAGGACAAAAACACAGAAACGGGTAAACCACAGGGACAAAAACTGTAATTTACTCTTAATTTTAGGAAGATGAACTTCATGGTTTTCAATTTATACACACTGAACAATACAGTATTTAGTATTTTGGTAGTTAGTAGAGGTACAATATGTATTATGTACCAGGTTTTGTTTAAATGTTTTGCTTAGGCTTCCTATTGGTGTCTTTATTTATCCATATAAATATTTTTCTTTTTCTTTTTTTTTCATCTGCTGCAGTTGTTCAGTATGAAGCTCGTTGAAGAAAGGAAGGTTTGCGTTGATATATTTAAGTATGTTTAGCAGAATCTAATGATTTAGAACAATGTATGAAATTTGGATTTAATGATAACTATTGTGTTTTAATTGTCAAATGCAGTGTGTGTAATCTCATTTCCAGTGAAGCACAACTATTTATTGTATGTATGTTATCTGATATTGTTTTTCTTTAAAAGCAAAGAGATTATATAAGACATTGATTTTTGATTTAAAATTTTTTATTATAATTTAATTTGTAACTTTCACATTGGAGACACAAATTGTTGTGTTTTTATTTACATCTAGATTAGCAGACATTGCTCGTCTACTTTGATCACCCTTCCTTCTGGGATCTTGTTTCTTGAACAAAGTGAGGAACATACTTCCTCCGTATTAAAATAAGTGAGTCACTTTGAAATTTACGTTTTTTTGAGGTAAAATAAGGTAATAAGATATTAGTGAAATTAAATGGGGTAATTAGAATAAATGGGCCCAAGCCCCCAAATATAAGAAGATGATAAAAATGGATGGGGCCACACCTTTAATAATGTTTAAAGAGGGATAAGTAAAGGTAAAGAGATAATTTTAAATATAAAAACTTACCAAATAAGAAAAGTGATTCACTTATTTTGATACACCCCAAAAAGTAAAAAGGAAAGAGATTCACTTATTTAAATATGTAGGAAATATACAGTAATAATTAATTCTATTATTACTAAAATAAATCGTGGTTGGAAATACTTGGAATATGTAATTTTCGAATTATTACTAAAATAAATTGTGGCTGGAAATACTTGGAATATGTAATTTTCGTAATTAAGTATTTATTATGGAAATAGACAAAAAGTGTTTGTAGACGAAGCCCAAACCCATTTTCTCCTATTGCCCAACTAATCAACCTTTATTTTTTTATTTTTTTTTTTCTTTTGTAATTTACTAGTAGAATTCAGTAGGGTTTCTGAGGAAGTTCGACCAATGTGAGACTTCTTTGATCTATAACTGTATCTGTTTTAAAAAACGTTATGTATACACTGACTTTAGGTCAATTTACACTTCAAAAACCCACATGGAATTCTGTAATTATAGAGTTGTGGATCATTGTTAGACGCAGTAAGACCCAAAATCAACAACAAATACTTTATAAACGGAGCTACAACAGAAAATGTTAATTGACTACTTAAAACTACTGGATCCCATTTGGCCTGTTTCAGAATCTTTTGGACCATTTGGCTGCCAGTAGCCTCTCTTTCTTTCCTTTTTTCTATATGTAATACCAGTGCAGAGTTTATTATAAAATATTTGTAACAAAATTTATCTTCTGTTAAGGTTTATCAAAACCTTGGTTACTATCCATACATTTAAAGATCTTGAAGAATCATGCCAATTCTCATAATGTACAAACAAAGATTCGTGCTAAACGCATATGATAATTAACCAAAAAATAAAATAAACAAATCATGCTGCTTGAGCTAAATCTTCAGTTGCATCCGCCCTGCAAGCAAATTGGTATGGATTAAATTAAACGGAAGTTTTTTTGTGACACATGATATTTGGCGGTTGGTTGTTAAATAGCATCATTAATAATTATAATAAATTAATGTAATTTTTAATTATAGAGTTTTAACTTATTTTACCTCTGAAGTCCTTCTCCAACTTCCACTCTTAAAAAGTTTCCAATTTTCACAGGGGAGCCCACTTCTTTAGATAAATCACTTAACAGGGTCTGCATCAGATATCAATACTCAAAAAATAAATTATTTAGAATATAACATAA